>CM051352.1:25070385-26270385 GCA_028015215.1 Gynostemma pentaphyllum
TCAAGTAATCCACTTTTTGCCACCAATTCTAATATAATTAAATAAGTAACCAAATATTTAAGATGACATGTTCACAACACAGTATCGATCTTATTCCATTATCTGTAACTCTCTATACTTCCTCAGTTTGCATTCAAATATTAATTTCCAATTTAAAGATGCACTTCAATTTATTGAGAATCTGGTTCTCGTACATATTTATCATGAGAATAGTAATTCAATATACCGCCTTGATATCTCGTTACTCTAATTCAATCTCGTTTTCTCTTTTCATGGCTTTCATTTATACATCATATTTCATTTCTTTTCTACTTAGAAATGTATGTCATACATAATGTTTTATTTCTTTTTCTTTATAGCGATTTATAAAAATAAGGTTTACCTTTCCTTTATGTTTAATAAAATAATGTTAAGCTCACCTAACTTAACATATTCAGCTATCACAATTCTCGATTAATGACTATAATATTAGCAAACGATCTAATCATTATTCGTTACTTCGCTAAACAAATGTAAAGGGCATACAACCTTTGCATCAATATAATCATCACATACGAATAATGACAGTAATGAAACCCCGTAGGCTAAGTTCATTCACCATTATCTCGCTTTCAAAAAATAAAATATACAAAATCCTTTCAATAATATCTTTCCATCTCTAGTGAATAATGACAGGTAGTGAATCTCCCGTCGCTAAGTTCATTCACCTCATTATCTCACTTTCCAAAATAAAATATATAAAGTCTTTTCAATAATATCTTCCCACCACTAGTGAATAATGACATGTAATGAATCTTAGTAGGCTAAGTTCATTCACCTCATTATCTCACCCACGAATACAAGTAATGAACTCTCGTTGGCTAAGTCATACTCTGTATCCTTGTATATGTATCATAGTAATTATGGATAATTCTAGATAATGTGAACTCGCATAGTTCCATCATTATCTCATTATTCATCTCCTCCAGATCATGCAAAATCGCAACCTTTAGCATTCCTCATGATACATATACATAAACATAAAACGAATAATACCGGACAATGCAAGCACATTCGATCTATGCATTGCCTCATTATTCCTCCCAATAATCGATAATGCAATATGATATGATATGAATATGCTTTCAAGTGCAATAAAAATAAATATAAACATTCGGAATGTGCAAGTAAAATAAATATAAATATTCAAAGTGATCGAAAGGCATAAAGATAAAGAGATTGCGAATTAGCTTTTATACATAAAATAAGATATTAGGAACTTCGATAAGAAAACGATAAATAAACCAAGCCCAACGGCCTTGATTCTTTGAATTACTAACTATATCATAAAGTCTCCAATTCAAATGATTCTATTGTTTTCGATAAATATCCGAAGTTGCTTATCCAAATTCCTTATTCACCCTATTATACTTAGAACTTTCAACTTCGATAATCATTAGTAAACGCCGGCGAATCTAAACTTAGAACTTCCAAGAGTTATTCGTTTCCTTCGAAACACCTATGAGTTCTCTCTAAACTAACTCCAAGCGTAAGCATGTTATCTCACTTTATTTTATCCTTTCGATTTAAGCCTTAATCTCAACTTCCGATCCTTCAAATCATTCAACTTATTCGATTTCTAAGGCTACTTTAAATTCTATTTATTCTCTCCTTGAATGCTTCGTGACAACCAAGTTCCCATGAACCAACAAACGAGCAATCGCGCCTACAAATCATCTATTGCACAACATATTACAACTCATATCTAATATGAGAAAAAGTGTGATTTTCGGGTGAATAGTGATTTCAGATGAATAGTGTTTTAGGATGAATAGTGTTTTCGGGTGAATAGTGTTTTTCGAAAATCCGAGCTCAAAATCGTCGGTTCCTTGATAGAAATTCATGATTTGAACTTCAAAACTTATTTATAATAAAAAATGAACAAAACCATGTAAATTTTTTTTGAAAACTTACTTTTTAGGGCTTCCTTAAACAACGAGAAATGTCACAAGGCTAGAATGGAAAGAAATCTCACGTCCCAAGCATTCCAACGCAACCAAAAAACACGATGATCCCGAGAAACGAATGAGAAACGAAGAAAACCAAGAACTCTCCAATGGTGGATGAAGCCTACGACAAAGAGGAGAAGAAATGAAGAAGATTGGGTCAACTTTGGTCAAATTGAGAATTTAAAGAGATGAATAGTGATTTTGGATATTTTTAAGAAATTAGAAATTACGGTTACGTCCTTTTAATGATTTTAGCTTATAAAACGAAACCTGAAGTTCTTAAACTAGCCAAATGGTGATTAATAATTATTAACTGGCCCGTTAATAATTATTAATACGACCAAAACTAATTTAAGCTAATAAAGCGATTAAAAGAATCTACGAACAAAATAAACTCGTAAATTCTAAGTTATAAATTCTAAATTATAAATTCTAATTAAACGAATTAACTCTAAAATGAAATTAAATGCTTTAAATAAAATAAATAATAAGTAATAAGTAAATAAATAAAATAATTTTTTTTTGCCTTGTAAAATAACGGGACGTTACAGACTCTTAAAGATTTAATACTTGAGATACCTTACATCGATGAGTGTGAACGTTTAACATACGGTCTTCAGAACAAAGAGGCTCTGGTACTAACTGTAAAGACCTGAACTTTTAGACTTATAAATCCAAACGAATTACACAGCGAAAGACTCAAAATAAATTCCTTTTATTAAAATGTCAATCATACTTTGTTCAAATGACAATTCAAATAAATAACGAAAACAACAAATTCAGAATTGTAATATTTTAAAAGAAATCCCTAAAGAAAATGAAATTCATCGAAACAGATATAAACCAAGATACAAATCCATGAAAAAAATCCCATAACACCACTTAAGAATAAAATAAAATAAAATAAAAATGCACTCAAAACGAAAGTTTGACAATAATTGACATAGGATTGACAACCGTCAAACAATATGAACTCCTCATCTCTGCCATCTCATCAACCACAATCTCTCGTCCCAATGTTACATGAAAAAAATATAGCATTGTGAGGCTAAATCTAGTGAGAAAACAGTCTATTAATCTTTAAACGAATCAAACTGAGTCCCAAGCTCTCAACACCCTCCAATGACTCTAATCACACTTTTCACTTAAGAACCTTAAGTCTCATCTCATACATGAATAGGAAACTCTATCTAGTTCCATATTAAAGGCATAACTTAATAATTTCATAAATGGATAGGAAACTCTACCTGGTTCTGTATCCAAGACTATAATCAATAAATTCTCATAAGCTCAATCCCATATTCTAAGTCAATCATGAACAACTAAATAACATTAAAGTCATTCACCACAAGTTGGCATGCAACACTGGAAACGCGGTTCCTCGGGACTACACACACTTTCTAGCACCAGGTTATAGACGCATCTATATCTGAACCTCTAATGAAACATTCATACAAGCAATGTTCATTAGCACCTGGTTATGGACTCATTCATAACTGAACATATATCTATTGTTAAGCTTGTAGCTTAACACTAGTTTCTCACAACCTATCTGGCCACTACCCATAACCTTCTCTTCATCACAACTCATAATAATATCAATACAATATCATAAATAAAGTAAAAATACAGCAGCCCAAACAAGTATACAATCGAATTTCTAAAAACTACCGAATCGAGTAAAAACAGCTGAAAAGCTTAAATATAGAATTTTTGATTCTATAATAATTTCCATGACTAAAAATAACTTAAGACTCCCATAAATTCCAGAATTTATAATACTAACAATCTGAATTAATCCAAAACAAGAATTATCACTTTTCACCTAAAAATGCCTAAACTAGCTCTAACAAAAAATATTTTTCTCCAAACAAAAAATGGATGTTCTTAAAGTCTAATTTCATCCTAAATTTCCAGAATTTCTATTATAATTATTTAGAAAAAAATCATCTACGGTTAGAGCTTTAGATTTATCTAAATCCCCATTGTTAACTAAATTGTTAACTCACATCAAGAATACGTTTTCCAAGCTCTTTTCTGACCATGGTTCAAACCAGAAAAGACATCCTAAAATTATTAAAATTCATCCTAAATCAGTATCAAACAATACCAAAAAGGTTTTGGTTTAACGCCTCTAATAAAGGAAACCAAACGATGATTAAATTCGCCGTTAATGGGAGGCAGCGCCGAGGCAACTGCCTCTTGGCCGCAGCTGAACTGGGACCTTAGGGTTTGGGTTTTCTCAATTTTTAATATTCGGGGTGATGGATTTTGATGGGTAAATATTTCAGTGTAGGGAGAATCAAAATCAATTGGGAAAAATTCGAAGGTTTTGGGATCGAACGATGAAACAATAATCGGTTTCTTGATGAGTTTTTCGAAAATCAAGTACTCATCAAGAACTCTTAATTTTTAGAAATTTAAAGAATGAAATATTGATGGAAAACTACCCAAAATGTCTACATCGCTAGCCAAACGATTTCCAATCTACTTCTAATTGCACGAACATTCTGAATCGTCATTTAACACGTAAAATTGATGGATAAATTCAATTAATTCTCCATCAAGGGGCGGCAGCCAAGGTGGAGAAGAAGATGTCCAAAATCTCGAGAAAAAAATAAGGAGGAAAGGTTCTGAGGTTAAAATCTCGCAACTTCATAATTACGAAATTGCCACTAACTTAAAACGCTCATAACTTAGTGCACAGAACTCAGAATGACAGGCCGTCAGTTGCGTTGGAAACATCGTAACAAGACAATCAGCATCAAATTAACATATTAAGTTTTAATTTTGATTTTTGAGAAGTTACCAAACTGACCTTACCGAAAGATAAAATAGTTAAAGTTCCAATCAAACATTCATCCATATTAATATTATTTGAGAAAATAATATAAATTAAAAAGATTGTCCTACTTAGTAACGGGTTGTTACAACAAGTTTAACACTTTGTTCTATTTTTAATTTTTCTTTTTAAAACAATTTTACTATTTATTTTATTTTAAATAATTTATTGATTTTATTTCATGCGAACCCCACCATAATTCCTGTTGTGAACACACAGTCGAGCTTTAAAGAAAACCTACCATTTAAACACCATGCCCGCATGATAAGCTTGAATACAATTTATGTGTCTTCAATGATGGGTGTGATCATACCCACACTAATGCACCGGATCCCATCACAACTCCGCAGTTAAGTGTGCATGTTTGAGAGTAGTACAAAGTTGGGCGATCACATGGGAAGTCAACATGTTGCAACCCTTTTTCGCTCACTTTTCTTCATTCTTCACCCGAGCCAAGTTTAATAATTCGTTTTATTTTGAATTTCTCTTATTTTTAAATAATTTTTCTATTTAATTTATTGATTTTATTTCATGCGGACCCCATCTCACTGCCCGCTATGAACGTACGGTCAAGATTTAAAGTTAACCCGCCATTTAAACACCATGCCCTCCTGATTGGCTTAAATACAATTTATGTGCCTTCCATGATAGGTGTGATCATACTAAGACTAATGCACCGGATCCCATCAGAACTCCGCAGTAAAGCGTGCTTGGGTGGTAGTAGTACTAAGTTGGGTAACCACTTGGGAAGTCCTCGTGTGGAACCCATTTTTATCTCTTTTTTCTTCATTCTTCACCCGAACCAAGTTTAATACTTTGTTTTATATTTAATTATTCTTTTTTAAAATAACTTTATTATTTATTTTATATTAAATAATTTATTGATTTTATTTCATGCAGACCCCACCTTACTACCCGCAATGAATGCATGTGCAAGCTTTAAAGTCAACCTGCCATTTAAACACCATGCCCACGGGATTGGCTTGAATACAATTTATTTTCCGTCCTTATAGGTGCGATCATATCAGCACTAATGCACTAGATCCCATCAGAACTTTGCAGTTAAGCGTGTTTGGGCGAGAATAGTACTAGTCAAGTGACCACTTGGAAAGTCCTCATGTTGCACCCCTTTTTATCTCTTTTTTCTTCATTCTTCTCTAGAACCAAGTTGAATACTTTGTTTTTTTTAATTATTCTTTTTTAAATTATTTTACCTTTTATTTTATTTTAAATAATTTATTGATATTATTTCATGCGGACCCCACCTTACAGCCACTATGAACGCACAATCGAGCTTTAAAGTCAACTCGCCATTTGAACAACATGCTCGTGTAATTGGCTTGAATACAATTTATGTGTCTTCCATGATGGGTGTGATCATACCAGCACTAATGCACTAGATTCAATCAGAATTTCGCAGGTCAGTGTGCTTGTTCGAGAGTAGAACTAAGTCGGGTGATCACTTGGGAAGTCCTCATGTTGCACCCCTTTTTATCTCTTTTTTCTTCATTCTTCACCCAAACAAGTTTAATACTATGTTTTATTTTAATTATTTTTTTTAATAAATTTACAATTTATATAATTTTAAATAATTTATTTATTTTATTTCTTGCGGACCCCACCTTATTGCCCGCTGTGAACGCACGATCGAGCTTTAAAGTCAACCCGAAATTTAAAAACCATGCCCTCGCGATTGGCTTGAATAAAATTTGCATGCCTTCCAAGACAGGTGCGATCATACTAGCACTAATTCACGGGATCCCATCAGAACTCTGCAGTTAAGCGTGTTTGGGCGACAGTAGTACTAAGTCGGGTGATCACTTGGGAAGTTCTCATGTGGCACCCATTTTTGTCTCTTTTTTCTTCTTCACCAGAACCAAGTTTAATACTTTGTTTTATTTTTTTAAATAATTTTACTATTTATTTTATTTTAAATAATTTATTGATTTTATTTCATATGGACCTCACCTTACTACCCGCTGTGAACACATGGTCGAGCTATAAAGTCAACCGGCCATTTAAACACCATGCTCGCGCGATTGGCTTGAATATAATTTATGTGTCTTCCATGATAAGTTTTATCATACCAGCACTAATGCACTGGTTCCCATCAGAACTCTGTAGTTAACCGTGCTTGTTCGAGAGTAGTACTAAGTCGGGTGACCACTTGAGAAATCCTCATGTGACACCCCTTTTTATCCATATTTTCTTCATTCTAGTCCCAAACAAAGTTTAATACTTTATTTATTTTTAATTATTTTACTAGTTATTTTATTTTAAATAATTTATTGATTTTATTTCAGGCGGACCCCACCTTACAGCCTGCTAAGACCGTACGATCGAGCTTTAAAGTCAACAAGCCATTTAAACAACATGCCCGCGTGATTGGCTTGAATACAATTTATGTGCTTCCCATGATGGGTGCGTTCATTCCAGCACTAATGAAACATATCTCATCTGAACTCCACAGTTAAGCGTACTTGTTCGAGAGAAGAATTAAGTCGGGAGACCGCTTGGGAAGTCCTTATATTACACCCATTTTTATCTATTTTTTCTTCATTCTTCGCCCAAACCAATTTTAATACTTTTTTTTATTTTTAATTATTCTTTTTTTAATAATTTACTTTTTATTATATTTTTAATAATTTATTGATTTTATTTCATAAGGACATTGGCTTCCTGCCCGCTAAGAATGCACGGTCGAGCTTTAAAGTCAACCAGCCATTTGAACACCATGCCCACACGATTGGTTGGAATACAATTTATGTGCCTTCCATGATGGGTGTGATCATACTAGCACTAATTCCCTGGATCCCATCAGAACTCCACAGTTAAGCATGCTTGTTCGAGAGTAGTACTAAGTCCGGTGACCACTTGGGAATTCCTCGTGTTGCACCCTTTTTTATCTTTTTTTCTTCATTCTTCTCCCAAACAGAGTTTAATACTTTGTTTTATTTTTATTTATTCTTTTTTAAATAATTTTACTATTTATTTTATTTTAAAAAATTTATTAATTTTATTTCATGCGGACCCCACCTTACTGCCCGCTGTGAACGCACAGTCGAGCTTTAAATTCAACTCGCCATTTAAACACCATACCCACACGATTGATAGGAATACAATTTATGTGCCTACCATAATGGGTGCAGTCATACCAGCACTAATGCATGGGATCCCATCAGAACTCTGCAGTTAAGCATGCTTGGGCGACAATAGTACTAAGTCTGGTGACCATTTAGGAAGTCTTTCTGTTGCACCCCTTTTTATCTCTTTTTTCTTCATTCTTCTCCCAACCAAGTTTAATACTTTGTTTTATTTTTAATTTTTAATTTTTAAATATTTTAAATATTTATTTTATTTTAAATAATTTATTGATTTTATTTCATGCGGACCCCACCTTACTGCCCGATGTGAACGTACGGTCGAGCACTCAACTAAATGTCTCCTCTGTTATTATAACACCCATAGCACCCATCAATCCAAACAAAAATATACCAAATGCTTTTCAAATCTTCAATACTCCTAATGTTCAGAGACAACCTGTTTTCTTCCAGTAAAATACTCAACATTAGAATGATACAGGAACAAATCCTAGAGTTCAAAACCATTTTCCTCCTGGATTTTACCCTAACTTTCAATCAAATCCTTATCCACAACCTGGTTTTCCACCTGGGTTTCAACACTCATCTCTTTCAGAAGACAAGATGAGTGCAATTGTCAACTGCACATCTGCTTTTGAAATATGGGGGACACTAAGAAGGGTGTATGAATCTGTCTCAACAGAAAGTATTATGAATCTTGAGATCTCAACTTCAAAAGGATAAAAATGATGAGGTATCAATTTCCCAATTTCTAGCAAATATAAAACAAATTACTCATAATCTCAACCATTGGGGAACCTCTATCCTACAGATACCATGTATCTTATATCCTTGATGAACTCGGAGTTGAATATAATCCTTTTGTAACATCTATCTAAAACAGGACAGATAGACCTTCATTAGAGGACATTCACAGCCTCCTTCTTAGTTATGAAGTCAGATTGGAAAGGTAAAACTCTGTTGATCAATTAAGCTTAGTTCAAGCTAATTTAGCTAACTTTTCTTTTAATAACTCTCGTAAACCTCAATGGTCTTACTCTCCTAATTTTACACCAAATCAGCATGCTCAATCTCCTAGGTTAAATCATACACCCACCACCACTGCTTCTCCTTTCCCTTCAATACCTTCTTCTAACCCCCATGCAGTTCTTCCCCTCTGTTACCAATGGTAATCCTAGATGGGGTGGAAGACAAAGACCAGAATGCCAAATCTATTTCAAAAGGGTCACAGTGCTTTAGACTACTATAATAGGGACAATACGGATCACTATCCTTCTACTTCACAATGCCCTCAAGCCCACATTGCCACTCACTTTTCCCTTAATCCTTTATCACCTTCTCAACCTCAGCCTCCACCTTTACCACCTCCACAAGTTCATATCACCACAGTACCATCTCCTTCTCTATCTTTTAAGAGTTTTTTAGAAGAAGTAATTAAATGTTGATTGAATGGATCCAACAACGAGTGTAGATCTAGAGAAGTTGTGGGTGTTGTGTTAAGATATAAAGATGGTGATGTTTTCTCAAGAAAGAATCTTACTTTAGTGATCATTAAACTGTGTTTCAACCAATAAGGATTGACAAAATGATTAAAGACAAAGAAGTGACTTCATTTCCCAAATGTCATCAAGCACTTTTCATGCAACTTTTATCTCTAAATGCCTACGTGAAATTCATGCATTCTTCTTTACTTTTCATCAACACATCAACCATGCAACTTACATTTTTAATTATATCTAAAACCAAATGTAAGGTTGTACTATTTTCTTTCTTTTAGAATGTTTAACCTCAATATCTCTCAATACAAGATTAAACTCCTCTAACTTAATTCTCACTAAGCTTGACAGAGGGTGAAGAATACGAAAGTTAATAACTTAATCAAAATATGCATTCAATGTATCACTACACATGAAGTTCTTACCATCCTTGATACTTTCACAGCACCACGAGGATGTACCTACACACAACTTGAACAAAGATAGTAAATGAACAAAAAGATAAATAGTTGCTCTAACAATCTGAATCTTTTCTTCCTTCACAACTTTACACCTTTTCTTCTCATTCTCGTTTTTCTTCTTCTCTCTTGCTATCTCTCCTCTCTGTGCTAGATTTCTTTTTTAGGCTTATATATCACATTCTCTTTCTTATTTTCTCTTTTCTCTGCCAAAAATCAGGGTTGGTAAACTACCAGGTAAAACACTGTAGGCCACACAAACGAATACTGTAGCAGGAAGTGACAGCTCCTAGTCTTATCAACAACAGCTAGCGAGAAAATATCTTCCAATCTCTTTAGCTAATTGCTTCAGCTATAGCTTTCCTTGCTTTAGATAGACAAATCCCTTCTAATAAGGGCCAATTTACAAGGGCAAGCTTTTGATGAACCTTTCTACCTAAGAACCTCATTTAGAACTCAGCAAAAATAGATTAAAAGGAGAGAAAACTATCTTGAATAGAAAGGAAAATATGTAAAACGTAAATATGTTAACAAAATATGAGTCTAGCTTAAATTCAAGTTATTTATGTACAATTTACATTCTACTTGCTAAATAAAACCTAATTCTTTTTTTAAATATAAACAAAATAAGGGCTTTGGAACTTCATTTTTATCCACTTATCACACCCCCAACTTGCATAATTACTCGTGCTCGAGTAATGGTTTTAATCACACAAGAACAATTGTTTATCAACTTTAATTTTTATTGGCTATGGCTAAATTAATATTAACATCCTTCCTCTTCCTTGGTAGAATAAAACTATCGAAATCACATACCCAGAAAACGGACTTCAAAGTATTTGTGTGCTTCTAATATGTTAGTATCCTTATCTCAAAATTTAGTCATCTAAGTAAGAAACTATCATAGAGTTTTTTCCTTCAAGGCTTACTTTATTACTATCATCTCTTTCTCAAAATTCCATTCACAGAAAAGTTTACTTCTTTTACCTTGCAATAGTAAGAGCTATATTTATTTTGCTACATTTTCTTTTCTTTTTCTCATTTTTTTTTGTTAGAAACAACTTAGTGATGTGACTTCCTAGTCACCTTTACCTAGAGGCTTTCCCTATGGGCTCATTCATTCCTATGAAAGAGGAGTGACTAATTTTTTTCCACCCCAAGTTTTGGTGCACTATGTGCATTTTGGGAACAAACTTTTGCTCTCCTAAAGGAATTGGAAACATTTGAGTTGCAAAAGGATTCGTGGCTATGCCACCCCCAAACTTATTTCTTTACATACTTTTCTCTATACAAGGGTTTCGAAAGAAAAATGTTCTACTCTTGGACTTTTAAAGGCAAAGATATAAGCTCTAATTGCTAGCCCTAAAAAGTAGCTCTCAAGCTCTTATTCAGTTGACTACGCTCAGATAAGGGATATACTTAAGATATTAGCCAGTGTGAAAAGTTGTATTCTGCAAATGCTCTTCTTTAAGCTCAATTCTACTGTGACATAGGAAAGTTTTATTGCCTCATCTATTAATTCCTTAAACTAACAGCACAAAAGGAAAAAATTCAACCTTGAAAAGTGTTTTGCTATACAAGTGATTCAAGAAGGTCAAAAAGAAAGAAAATATATAAGGAATATCAAATTAGAGATTTCTAATAAAAAAGAAAGTAGTATTAACATAATATTTGGATTTTCATCTGGGGCCTTCATTCAGCTAGGCCTCTAAAAAAAGAGAGAAATGGGGACTATCTTTCCTCCCCCAAACTTAAACTGGGTTGTGCCCTCACAACCATCCATTAACACAGTAGCAAGATATTCAACAAGCATAAAAATAGTACAAACATCAGATGTGGATAAACTAGAAGAAAATAAATTAAAAGAAATGTAGGTAGGCAATCATTTGCAGATTGGCTCCTCAACAGGCTCCACAACCTCTTCTATAGTGACAAAAGGCTCAGGTTGGGGTTGTTGGTCATACTCTGTAGGAGGGACAGAATCTTCAGGAAAGAAGTCAAACTCGCCCAGAATCATGGACCGGAGAACTTCCATAGCAGGCCAGAAAAGGTGGTTGGTGCTCAGGGTCAACCTAAGTAATAAGAGGAATAACGGGGCTTAGGTGGCTAAATACTCGAGAAATGAAGTCACGGTCAATCACTCTGCTCAAATTTTTCACTTCATCCCTATTGTCCATGGTGACACCAAAAAACTCAAAAAGGTCTGTGATAAGGCTTGCAAATACAAGACATCCCCCTGATGCTGCATTCTAAGAACATTTTTCTATTTCTCGAGAAATTATATGATCAATATTGACAGGCTTACTAGACATGATACAATAAAGTAGGAGCATTCTCTCAGCACTAACAATGGTTTTGTGGGAAGTGGGCATGATGCGAGTAAGAAGGCAAAGGAGCCAGGATACTGGGCGTGAGACTTTAGGTGCGCTTTTTTTACAGTAGAAATCCCATGAGTGGATATGGACCATTATGCCCCCAAATGGCCTAAATGCTAGAGAATCATGTCTAGAAACTCAGGTGTCAAAGCATCCACATGATTTGTAAAATAGTCGTCTGGGATAGGAATAGCATAGAATTCATTTATGGCTTCTAGAGAAAAGTCAATGTTCTTTCCTCGAATGTGAATGAGATAGTTGTTACGATCCACGAAATTGACATAAAACTCTCTGGCGAGGGATAAGACAGGGTGCATGTCTGGGTGCTGAACGAGTTTTTCAAGGTGAAGAGTCTCAATGGGGCAAAAGATATAGCTTGGAAGATCCCACGCAACAGATTTGTTCATCTCAAATCCTCGCTCCAAGAGGATTTCACAACATTTGAAAACCTTGCGACAAGTGTGGTTCGCTTGTGGCGAGCAAAAATGGATAGTTTCTAGGGGAGGAATTGGGAGTTAAGGAAAGTGCATAAGGAGAATTAGTTAAGTTTAGGTGTTGTTTAAATTGAGATGTTTGTTGTGGATTTGGTTGTTTTCTCAAGGAGAATTATGTTTTCGGAAATTGATAAAAAGTATTATATTACTCTGTTTGTTTAAGTGGTTATAAGATTGTTATATTACTCCATTTATTTGAGTGGTTATAAGATAGTTAAAGGAAACTTGGGGGAGAAAATCATCTTGTGGAATTGAGTTTGTGTAATAATATTAGCAATGGGATTCGCTATTTAGTAATACTAAAAGGGAGTAGTACGTGTGGCAATGTGGTCACAGTGTGGTAATGTGATTGGTGACAATGTAGTCATGGTGTGGTATATGATTGGTGACAATGTGGTCACGATGTTGTATGTGATTGGTGACAATGTGGTCACGGTGTTGTATGTGATTGGTGACAATGTGGTCACGGTGTGGTATGTGAATGGTGACATTGTGGTCACGGATTGAAATGTGAATGGTGACAATGTGGTCACGATTCAAATGTGAAATGTGACAATGTGGTCACCATGTGAATTGTGGTGTGATGTGGTCATTGTTAAATGAAATAACGTGTGGTATGACGTGCGTGATGGAAATTTGCATTATTGCTTGCTTTGTTATGCTTTAGTACTTTATCATGAGTTTAAATGTTTATTACAAAGTTAAGATATAGTGAAATGAGATTGATTCTTATGCATAATGTTAAGACTTAGTAAGTTTAACATGATTTTGATTATATTAATGTAAAGGCCGAGTGTACTTTACATGTATTGGGTGAGTTAATGCATAATGTTGAGACTGCGTGTGCTAACATTATTGGCATTAATCACAAGTTATCTTGTTTGAATATGTTAAGACCGAGTGAGCTTAGCATTAATTATTAAAGATAAAGGAATGTAAACCTTATTTTATAGCCTAAGTTGCTATAGAGAAAATAAATGAAACATTATGTGTATCATACATTTCTATAGAGAAAATGAATGAAATATGATGTTTAGCCGAGTGCTATAAAGAATGTAAGGTGTATTGAATCTTGTAAAATTATTATGATACATATGGGAGAGAACTAGATTCTTGATTATTTGGAAGATCTCGAAATTGGAGATGGTAATACTCGATATAAACCTTAGGTATAGGATAAGGTATTAAAGAGAATGAAATACAAATATTATGTGTGTTATGAAACACACCTTCTTAAATACTTGGAAGTTAGATCCTCGATCATGTGGGAGACTTGGTAAGTAAAAGTGGAATACTTGATGTAATTCTCTTTGAATAGATGGATAGCAAAGAGTAAGTAAATTCTTGGACACAAATCCAGATGCGGGTTTGGAGTCTAATGTTACTTTATTTTTTCGTTTTATTTTCACCGGGCTTGTTGTTAGCTCATGATATTACAAACAATTTCAGGTAATGCTTACGCTCGGGGTTATAGGAGAGGAGCTAGTGCGGCTTGATCGAGTGGATGATGATACAGAGATGGACTAGATATACTTTTAAAAGTTCATGGACTCATTTTGTTTTATTTTGTGTCTTTTGAGATGTAAATTTGTATATAAGCTCATAGGAGCTTTTCGTCTTAACTTTTATGATTATAAACTTCTTTAAACTCTGGAAAAGAAATTGCATTTCCTTTCTTTTAAATTTCCTGATATAAAAAATGTATACAGGTTGTGGATACTCAGAGTTTTAAACATATCCACGCCAAATTTTTATTAAATGTTAAGTCTTCCGCTGCAATTCAATTTTAAATTATTTAAAAGGAATCGGGTCGTCACAGTTGGTATCAGAGCCTTTTGGTTCTGTAGACTATATGCGATGCGTGTTTTTGTTTCATGTTTTGTTTTAAGTCCACTCTCTAGTCATCGTCAGATATAGCGGCACCAGGTATGCCTAGAACTTTTATTCTCAAGCTTTATTTCTTTAATGGTGGGAAGTTTATGAGAAGGTTGTTAAATGTTGATTGTATCTGTGATGTTTCACCTTCTCAAAAAAAACCACTATGTGGTGATGTTTATTTGACCCAAGACTGAGATCTTGGTAAGGGTACTGAGAATGTGAATGACCTCGTAGCTTTTGGAGGTTGTGCACCTCATTTAATGTATTGACATAATGTCGATTGTAAAGGAGACGAGATACTCCGAAAGATTGATCATTTGATCCTCAAAGTTGATTAAAGTTTGACTGTCACACAATTTCTAAGTAGTGGTCTTAGTGAATATGTGTTGACGTTTATGTGTAAAAAGGGACATGATTCTCTGGAGCCCAATATTGAGAGATGAATCACCTGTTTGCGGTGATTAATTGTCTAGAAGTAATCAGTTTGGCTCGGGTCCAATAACCTAGATAAAACTCAATGGACAAGTTCCTGGTTTGAATTGAGAAAGTTGATTTATGGTAAGTGGTAAATCATTGTGATAGTATTGTGTTAAAAGGAAAGTATGTGCCATTCAAAAGAGAAAGTAAGAAGATTTCATGATAAGTCTCAACAACGACCATTAACGACTGTGTTAATTGGTTAATTGCATAGTTTGGTCGCTATTATACTATGATGTATCAATCTGAATTTGAATATACTCAAGGTCGAGTTATTGAGATCCATATTTGGTAAATTGTCAAGGTTAACTAACACTAAGGTTGAGTGGTGTTATTTGATTGAGATCTAAAGAGGATGTTGTCGGACTGTGGGTTTTGATATGTGTGTTTCTACCCCAATGGGAAGTTTGTTATTGTTGAAGGTGTGATTAGTTATGATGACGTGTGTTTTATGAGTAGTTGTTCACATTCTACTTTGATTGTTATGCATATGCCTGATTTTGATGTGATCTTGGTTATGGATTGTCTTTCAGTCAATCATGCCATTATCGTTGTACTGAGAAAGTTGTTGATTTTATGTGTCCATGTGGGACCAGGTTTCGATTCCATAGGTCTAGTGGCTGAGTAGCACCCACTTTGATATTTATGATAGAGCGCTTCTAAGTGATGGAGCGTGGGATTATTTAGGTTGTCTTGTGGATACGTCTGTACCAGAGACTAGCTTCAGTTCATTGCCTGTTGTGAGAGATTTTACTATTGTTTTCCCTGATGAGTTAACCGGTTTATCACTGGTGAGGGAGTTAGACTTTCAGATTGAGGTTGTTCCTAAGAAAGTTTGATTGTCCATGACACCTTTTGTGTTTTTGTTCATTGATGATATCTTCATTTATTCTAAGATCGAGGAGATGCATGATATGCATTTGATGATGTTACGAAATCAGAATTGTATGCCAAGTTCTCAAAGTGCGAGTTTTTGCCTAAAAGAAATGGCATTTTTAGGCCATGTGGTATCGAGTAAAGATGTATATATTGATTCCTCTAAGATTGAGACAGATAGTAGTTGGCCTAGATCGACTAATGTGCTTGAGATTCTAAGTTTTCTGAGACTTACATGCTTGTTTTCGAGAGGTATAATCAGACATGCCTAGTCGATCTATATTTGTTTTACAGTAGTGCGTGATAAATTGTAAGAGGCTTTGTGTGCCTTCAGGATCGACTTTTGAAAAGAGCTGTTGGAGGAGGCTCACAGTTCTATCTTTTCTGTTCATCCAGGTAGTACAAGGATGCACGAGGACTCGAGACAGTATTATTAGTGGCCTGGGGTGAAACATGAGATTGCAGAGTATGTGAGTAGGTGCTTGATTTGTTAGCAAGTCAAGGCCTTAAGGAAGAGTCCACTAGGCTATCTTAACCTTTGAGAGTGCTTAAATGGAAATTAGAGGAGATTTCCATAGATTTTATCAGAGGATGGTCGAAGATGGCAAAGAGTTATGATACCATTTGGATGATTGTATACCATTTGACGAAAACGCACACTTTATTCTTGGAAGGATCACCTACCCAATTAAGACTAGGGTACATTTATGCCTATGAAAGATTGTTAGATTGCATGGTGTGTCTGTGAAGATTGTATCAAATCGGGACATATGCCTTGCCTCGAAATTTTGACTTTGTTTAGGCACCTTATGGTAGAAGTGTCGTTCCTTGCTTATTAGGATGAGGTTGGAGAAAAGAGACTTTTGGTACCCAAGTTGTTAGAATGATTAGCGAGTCTATCGCTTTGATTAGAGAGAGGTTAAGGGTTGCCTAAAGTCGACAGAAGAGTTATGCCGATAAGTGGCGTAGTCTGTTTGAGTTTGTAGTGGTGGATCTTGAATTTTTAAAAGCGACGCCAATAAGGGTGTTATGAGAGTTTGGGATAAGGGTAAGTTGAGCCCTAGATGTATTAGCTTGTCTAGATACTCGATCGAGTAAGAGTGGTAGTTTACTGTTTGGCTTAACCATTTTCGTCATCGGGCGTTTGTAATGTTTTCCATGTATTGATGCTTCGGAAATACATGGTCGATCCGTCCCACATGATTGTTTATGAGCCTATAGTTTTGGATGCTAATATGTCTTATGAGGAGACACCAGTTAAGATCATAGCATTCAAACAAAAGTGATGAGAAATGAAAAGAATCCGCTTGGTTAAGGTTTTGTGGAGAAACCAAGTGTTAGAGGAAGCAACGTGGGGATGTAAGGATGAGATACAGTCTAAGTACCCTCGCTTTTCACTTAGTGAGCGCACTTTTCGGGGACGAAAAGTCTTTTAAGGAGGGTAGACTGTAACGTCCCAGTTATTTTACGGGGAATTTATTTATTTATTTATTTTATTATTATTATTATTATTATTTGATGTAAACCACTGAATTTAGTTTCAGAATTTATTAATTTAAATTTTAGATTTAATTTAGAATTTATAACTTAGAATTTACGAGTTTATTTTGTTCGTAAATTTTATTAATCGTTTTCTTAGCTTAAATTAGTTTTGGTCGTATTAATAATTATTAACGGGCCAATTAATAATTATTAATCACCATTGGGCTAGTTTAAGAACTTCGGGGTTCGATTTATAAGCTAAAATTCATTAAAGGGACGTAACAGTAATTTTCAAATTCTTAAATATCTAAACACTATTCCTACTTCTTCTTTAAATATCAAGCTTGACCATAGTTGACAACAATCTTCTCATCTTTCTCTCTTCAAGCCGTGGAGCTCCTCATCCATGGATGAGAAGAAAATTTCTTGGGCTTTCGTCATTTCTCGACCGTTTTCAATGACGTCAGTTGTGTTGGATTTCTCGGGATGAGGGCTATCTATCCCACCTAACCTTGTGCCATTTCTCGTTCTCTAAGGGAAGCCGTAAAAACTAAGTTATCAAAACTTTTTACATGGTTTTGTTCGTTTTTTTATTATAAATGAGTTTTGAAGTTGAAATCATGAATTTCCGTCAAGGAATTTGACGATTTTGAGCCCGGATTTTCGAAAAACACTAATCATCCGAAATCACTATTCACCCAAAAATAATATTTTTCCATATTAGATATGATTTGTAATTCGTTGATCGATTAATGAATTGTAGGTGCGATTACTCGTTTGTTGGTTGGTGGGAACTTGGTTTTCATAGGAGTATTCGAGGTGAGAATAAATAGAATTTAAAGTAGCCTTAGAAACCCAATAAGTTGAACGATTTGTAGGATCAGAAGTTGAGATTACGATTTAAATCGAAAGAATTAAAGGAAGTGAGTTTAAAATGATTGTGATTACTTTTATGTGTTCGAATTGCATGACGATCATGTTTGATCGAGGTTAAGAGGGTTATTTGATTTTGAGAGATTATCCAAGAATAGATGTAATAGGGAGTTAAGGAAAGTGCATAAGGAGAATTAGTTAAGTTTTGGTGTTGTTTAAAGTGAGATGTTTGTTGTGGATTAGGTTGTTTTCTCAAGGAGAATTATGTTTCCGGAAATTGGAAAAGAGTATTCTATTACTCCATTTGTTTGAGTGGTTATAAGATAGTTATATTACTTCGTTTATTTGAGTGGTTATAAGATAGTTAAAGGAAACTTGGGAGAGAAAATCATCGTGTCGAATTGAGTTTGTGTAATAATATTAGCGATGGGATTCACTATTTAGTACTACCAAAAGGGAGTAGTACGTGTGTGACGACCCTACTTGACCAAGTAAAGCCGGTCGCGGTTACGCAAGCGGAAGTAAGTAGTTTAAGCCCAAAATAACTCTTTTATAAAAGATTGAAAATTTCGGCATGAAGTATTTGTAAAGTGCATGCCTTAAACACAATACAAAATAAACCTGTTATCAGAGTTCATCGGCTCGTCGACCGGTTCAGAGTTTTCATAAAAGCATGCTAAAAAGAAAGTTCGGTGCACCGATTTTAAAATATCATACAAACATAATATACATAAAGTTTATCCCAAAATAAAACAAACTCAAGCTAAACTTGACATCTAAACTTCCAAAAACAAAAGCTCGCGCGCCGGAGATCCAATCCAAAAGCTCCACTTCGTCATAGTCAACGCGCACCACCTACCACTCCACGCCCTCGTCCCCGAGCGTTACCTGAAAGGTGATATAGAGCACCTTTGAGCATGACACTCAGTGAAAACAAAAAGAATTTGAATAGTGAAGCGAGATGACCATGTTACAAAGCAAAAATACATAATGACATGCACAAGTATGAATGAAGTACACATGCTTTAAGTTCGGGTAATAGCCACTGGTCATATCATTCTAAACCATCACTTCCTTTCTCTTTGATACCACAAACATTGCCAATATAATCCCGGCGTCTCACTACACCATAATTCATTTCAATCCTTTCTTGAGCCGTAGCTGCATATCGGTTTTTTTTAAACCATCTCCATTTACTAGCACCCAGGCCATTCTCACATAACGCACCGGAGCTCCATCACCTTTCTGCCACGGTAACCACGTTTAACGTCCAACACCCATACACCGTTACACGGGTTACAACCCCATGGCCACATAATGATCACATGATATGCATGAATGGCATGTATGAAATGATATGGATTAAACATGCTTCTCACAACAATGTTATAATACGAGACTTAGGATCAACAAGGCCAAATAGCTCTACTTTTCACAATCGGCATGTGACATCAATCTTTATTCATGCATTGTTCAAGTTTTGCATATTCATATAATTCATAGTCACAGCTAGATTCCAAACAATCAAGAAAAGTATCACGTATGCATAGGTAACGTCCCAAAGCCAATCAGGAAAAGTATCACATATGCATAATTATCGTCCCAACTCTAGCATGTGACTCGTTCATGGACTATGATCATAATAACAAAGCAATTTAAAGCATGCTTCAATGATTAACTAGTAAAGGAAAGCAATAATTCTAGTTTAGGCTATCAAGCATTCCGTCTCCTAAACCCAATATCGTAAACGCTATCCTTTCCCGTAAACTTCACTTGCTTCTTACTCCACCACCCACATCACAATTCATGTGTCTCATAACCACACGTTCAATTTATGATTTAGTTCCAAGAGGAACGGAGACGCCTCTCCAATCACCCTTCCTATTATTGTTGTTCTCACCTTCAAACTGGTTTCGACGTATTTCCACTCATCTTTGGCCTACAACAAGTTAATCCATAAATTTTTAGGCTATTATTAACATTACAAAACAGCCCTAACAACCACAAACAGCCCCGAACCCGGTTAGTGACATAAACACCAAAACTAGTTGATTCGGGATGCAATTTTCGGCCAAACAAAGTGTACGTACGAAATATTCATTAGATTGATGCTCTAAGGTGGTTCCCTTGTTAAATACATATATTTAAACACTCAAATGCTCCAGAAATTGTAATCTTTCAATCAAAGTCAAGGAATACCCAAAAACAAGGAAACTAGTTCAACAAAAGTGCAATTTTTGTCAACTTGGGAATTTACCCAAAAATCCATTACTTTGATCTTCTAAAGTATTTTACATGTATAAAATATTCATATAAACATCCAAACCTTCCAGAATTAACAACCTTGAAGATGCAACAAAGAAACACCCAAATCTAGCTAAGTATAAAAACTAGTTTTAGGCCAAATTTGTCAATTTCTCAAAAATCACCCTCTTACCTTCCCAAGTTGTTTTTCATGTTACATGTATCCAAATAAACACACATACTTTCCAGAATTCATAATCTCAAAGTAAAACCATGGAAAACCTTACTTTAAAGAAGCTAGAAATTTCAAAACATTGCCATTTTAAGGTGTATTTCAACATGAGTCTATCCATGGCCTTTGGTTCTTCCTAACTTTGATAAACATGCATCTTACAATCATATATCAACTTAGGTTCCAGAATTGAGAAGTTCAAAGTGTTGGTCAAAGAATTTCCAAAAGTCAAAAGTCACCAAAAAGCTTCAAAACCTCCATTAATGGAGTTTTGTAAAAGCTTGAATCCTCCCATGTCTTTGATTCTCTAAAGAACACTTAGGAGGTGATACTTGGGATTCAATATGTCATTTAAAACATCATTTTCAGAATTTAAAACTAGCTAGAACCCTCATGCAAACTCCCTCAAGAACACCCAAACATTACCATGGAAACTAACCAAAAATGGAATTCTAGTTTAGTTAATACCTTGAGTTTTTGATCAATTCCACTTCTAATTCTTGCTTGAATCCTCCTAGTTGATGATTCCTCCACAATCCAACAAAAACCCAAAGAGAAAGACAAGGATTCTTGGAATTGGATGAGAATTGAGAAGAGAAAAAGTTGGGAGAGAGGGGGGGTCACGGCTAGGAGAGAAGAAGAAGATGAAGGAATTTTCTCATTTTTGTCTTTTTTCCATATTTTTTTCCTTTAGACTCAAGCTTTTCTTAATTAACTAAAATAGCTTAAATCAAATTAGTTTCAAGTCCCTCCTCTTCTTTCCTTTGCTAACTAGTCCTTACTCAAAAATAACTATGGTTAATTTTTATCTTTCACATCAACTTCCACCCATAGTTAATCTAACCATGGTTAAATACTCATTCACCAAAAGTACTTATAAAAATCAATTTAAAACAAGCCAAAATAAGGAAAATTCTTAAATATACTATAAATAGTTTCCGAGTCCTTACAACGTGTGGCAATGTGGTCACGGTGTGGTAATGTGATTGGTGACAATGTGGTCACAGTGTGGTATGTGATTGGTGACAATGTGGTCACGGTGTGGTAATGTGATTGGTGATAATGTGGTCACGTTGTGGTATGTGATTGATGACAATGTGGTCACGGTGTGGAATGTGATTGGTGACAATGTGGTCACGGTGTGGTATGTGAATGGTGACAATGTGGTCACGGTGTGGTATGTGAATGGTGACAATGTGGTCACGGTGTGGTAATGTGATTGGTGACAATGTGGTCACAGTGTGGTATGTGATTGGTGACAATGTGGTCACAGTGTGGTATGTGAATGGTGACAGTGTGGTCACGGATTGAAATGTGAAATATGACAATGTGGTCACCATGTGAATTGTGGTGTGATGTGGTAATTGTTAAATGAAATAACGTGTGGTATGACGTGCGTGATGGAAATTTGCATTATTACTTGCTTTGTTATGCTTTAGTACTTTATCATGAGTTTAAATGTTTATTTCGAAGTTAAGATATAGTGAAATGAGATTGTTTCTTATGCATAATGTTAAGACTTAGTAAGTTTAAAATGATTTTGAGTATATTAATGTAAAGGCCGAGTGTACTTTACATGTATTGGGTGAGTTAATGAATAATGTTGAAACTATGTGTGCTAACATTATTGGCATTAATCACGAGTTATCTTGTTTGAATATGATAAGACGGAGTGAGCTTAGCATTAATTATTAAAGATAAAGGAATGTAAACCTTATTTTATAGCCTAAGTTGCTATTGAAAAAATAAATGAAACATTATGTGTATCATACATTTCTATAGAGAAAAGGAATGAAATATGATGTTTAGCTGAGTGCTATAGAGAATGTAAGGTGTATTGAACCTTGTAAAATTATTATGATACATATGGGAGAGAACTAGATTCTCGATTATTTGGAAGATCTCGAAATTGGAGATGGTAATACTCGATGTAAACCTTAGGTATAGTATAAGGTATTGAAGAGAATGAAATACAAATATTATGTGTGTTATGAAACACATCCTCTTAAATACTTGGAAGTTAGATCCTCGATCATGTGGGAGACTTGGTAAGTAAAAGTGGAAGACTTGATGTAATTCTCTTTGAATGGATGGATAGCAAAGAGTAAGTAAATTCTTGGACACAAATCCGGATGCGGGTTTGGAGTCTAATGTTACTTTATTTTCTGTTTATTTTCACTGGGCTTGTTTTTAGCTTATGATATTACAAATAATTTCAGGTAATGCTTACGCTCGGGGTTATGGGAGAGGAGTTGGTGCGGCTTGATCGAGTGGATGATGATACAAAGATGGACTAGATATACTTTTAAAAGTCCATGGACTCATTTTGTTTTATTTTGTGTCTTTTAAGATGTAAATTTGTATATAAGCTCATAGGAGCTTTTCGTCTTAACTTTTATGATTATAAACTTCTTTAAACTCTGGAAAAGGAATTGCATTTCCTTTCTTTTAAATATCCTGATGTGAAAAATGTATACAGGTTGTGGACAGTCAGAGTTTTAAACATATCCATGCCAAATTTTTATGAAATGTTAAGTCTTCCACTGCAATTCAATTTTAAATGATTTAAAAGGAATCGGGTCGTCACATGGATTGTTTTGATTATGGTGATTTTCCATCCCTGCAGCTGGTTGTTGTGGAGGTATATTATCTTCCATTGGTGGTGGTTCTATTCTTCTGTGGTTATTCAATCTTCTTCTGCTAAAAGTATGTTCAATTTTTGGGTCATATGGATACTATTCCACCTCTTCTTCCGATTGGTTTTCCTGCAACACTCATAAAAAGAATTATCCAAACAAATAGTCAATAAAAAGAAAATTGATTAGTAAACCACTCTAAAAAACTTAAGATACACCAGTTGTGAGTTAACCCCGGCAACGAAGCAAAAAACTTTTTTGTAGAAATGGTGATTAAACTAGATGGTGAAGGGTGGCATGCAAGTGCACACAGTCAACAAGAAATAAAGTGATAAGAGGATGTCGAACCCACGAGGATAGCTATGTAGATGTCTAAAAAGTTTAAGGGTTGTTTATAGAAAGTAATTAAATGTTGATTGAATGAATCCAACAACGAGTGTAGATTAAGAGGAGTTGTGGGTGTTGCATGTGTTAAGATACAAGGGTGGTGATGTTTTCTCAAGAAAGAATCTTGCTTTAGTGATCATTAAACTGTATTTCAACCAATAAGGATTGACAACATGATTAAAGACAAAGAAGTGACTTCTTTTTCCCAAATGTCATCAAGCACTTTTCATGCAGCTTTTATCTCTAAATGCCTATGTGAAATTCATGCATTCTTCTTTACTTTTTATCAACACATCAACCATGCAACTTACACTTCTAATTATCTCTAAAATCAAACGTAAGGTTGCACTATTTTCTTTCTTTTAGAATTGTTAACCTTAATATCTCTCACTATAAGATTAAACTACTCTAACTCACTTCTCACTAAGCTTGACAGAGGGTGAAGAATAAGAAAGTTAATAGCTTAATAAAAATATTCATTCAATGTATCACTACACATGAAGTTCTTACCATCCTTGATCCTTTCACAACACCATGAGAATTTAAATACTCATAGCTAAAATCATTACAATAGAAAGATTGAAAACAAAAATAGAATTTATGCCAAGATATCTAAACTGAGTTGCTTAAAAACAGTAAATGAACAAAAAGATAAATAGTTGCTCTAACAATCTGAATCTCTTCTTCCTTCACAACTTTACACCTTTTCTTCTCCTTCTTGTTTTTCTTCTTCTTCCTTGCTATTTCTCCTCTCTTTGTTGGATTTCTTTTTTAGGCTTATATATCACGCTCTCTTTCTTCTTTTCTCTTTTTTCCTCCAAAAATCAGGGTGAACTACTAGGTAAAACAATGTGGGTCGCATGAACGGATACTGTAGCAGGAAGTGATAGCTCTTAGTCTTGTCAACAACAGCTGGCGAGAAAATATCTTCGAATCTTTTTAGCTAATTGTTTCAGCTCTGGCTTTCCTTGCTTTAGACAAATAATTCTCTTCTAATAATGGCCAATTTACAAGGACAAGCTTTTGATGAACCTTTCTACCTAAGAACCTCATTTAGAACTCAACAAATATGGATTAAAAAGAGAGAAAACTATCTTGCATAGAGAGGAAAATATGTAAAACGCAAATATGATAATAAAATATGAGACTAACTTAAATTCAAGTTATTTATGTCCAATTTACATTCTACTTTAGGTAAAACTTAATTCTTCTTGAAATATAAACAAAATAAGGGCTTTGGAACTTCACTTTTATGCACTTATTGTTGGGATTGAGGACTCTATAAAAGAGTTTTCAAGCGGAAGTCCTAAGGATCTTTCCTTACAGTATAATATAATCAAAAGTAATGCATAAAAATAATGACTAACCCTTGTAGAGAAGTGTCCTGGCTCTTCCTCCATGTTCTTGGTTACGATTCTAGGACCACCAAAAAGATCTTCCTCACTAAGCACAAAAGAGAATCATTCAGGGCACTATCTTCTTTGGAAAAAGGAAGAGGGAAGATCTTTTCTTCCCTATACGCTAGGGGCGACGCGGCACTAAGAGAGGGAGGAGAGGAATTTTCTGAGCCTTTTGTTTTGCTCTCTTAGTTGTGTGTTTTGGGGTCACCCCAAAGTTCCTATTTATAGGAAAACTAAGGCTCAAAAAATCTTTGAATATCTTTTTCATTATCAAATAATTAATAAAGATATTATAAAATATATTTTTAATAATTAAGATTTAATATCTTATTCCATAATAAGATATTCCCATATCACAATTTAAATTAATCATTATTAATTTAAATTAATTATTCCATATCTTACTCATTTAAATTAATCATATTAATTTAAATTAAGATATTCCATATATTTTAATTAAAATAAAATGAAAATAATTGGTTAATTATTCACCAAGGTGGCGTGTGACGTTACCCCATAGGTCACACGCCCACACATCATCTCCATGACAATATTGGGCATTTTATTTTCCTTTTTATTTAATAGAACAATTCCATTAAATATATAAATAAATAAAACTACTTTTATTTATTAAATTCCTCTTTAATTTGACTACCTCAAAATAAATATTTAAATAAACACCTCTATTTAAATCCCCATTAATTTTGGACAACTACAAAATTAATTAAATAGACTCTTCTATTTAATCTCTCTATTAAAATAATTTAATAGACTTTCTATTTAATAAATAAATTAATAGACTCTTCTATTTAATTTCACCATTAATTAAATAATTACATAGACTCTTCTATTTAATTTCATTTAATTAACCAAACAGACTCCTCTATTTGTATTTGCCTTAATTAATTTGACATCTTCAAATTAAATACTTGAAACCATTTTTCCAAATAAATTAATCCATATTAATTTATGTTCCCAATTACATGTGTTAACTTGGAGGACTTAATGGACCTATAGGACTAAGCCCCAATGATCTAGAATTACGTTGATCAAACGTCTTCAATTAATTAATTCGTATTCATTAACTCCTAGATAACTCCATTAAATATCTAGAGTTGCACTCTTAGTACTATAGACATAGTTGTGTTCATTAACTACACTTTGATCGTTCACAATTAGTTCGTTTGCATGGCTAGGTAATTTTAACGTATTAACCTCCATGATGCATCTTGTTCCTTAAGCCAAACTGATTCTCTAATGAACAACCTTATATAATCTCCATTATGCATCTTTGCTTTTTCCTTGATCAGAGGAATATGGGGCCCCGCTGTTCAAGCACCAAATCAGTCCATAAGGGAACTACTTATCTATTTTCCTATATGGAAAAGAGTGAATTCCAATCTTGTGTAATTACGTTTCCACCTATAAGCAAGATGCAATCCCAAAGTGGGAGACATATTGAGCGAACTATATTGAGTCACTCTCACCTATGCAAATCAAAGGTTTGTCTCTTGCGAATAGGAGTTTGTAATCCAATCAGGATTAAGATCAATTGTACATGATCAACCGATTGATATACAAAGTGTCTTTCTATAACGAATTTACCAGAAGACAAGAAGTATATCTTTGTCTAGTCTATTATAATCTCTACTGCAGCAATACCCCCACTCACATGTCTCTATATGAGCGAACCAGATGAGATCACTTGCAATTCACAAGTGAGCCGTGTTAGTGGTGTTATTAGAAATAAGGCACTCAACCTTTATTCATATACCACAGAAAATTTGAGTTACAACTTAAATGAATATTCCCGCATCACATGCTCACTTTAAGTTATTATAAGTAACTTGGATCTTATGATGGATTACATTTATTAAACAATAATAAATGACAATATAAATATTACTAATTAATAATTCCTTTATTTACTTATAGTTTAATTAGATTACATAAGATTTAAGGCAGAAACCCCAGTAATCTCCCACTTGCACTAAAGCTTTATAGAGATTCATCTAATAATCCTAAACTACCCATATGATGCTCAAACACCTTAGTCAAAAGCGTCTTTGTAAATGGATCAACAATATTATCCTCAAAGGCTATCTTTGTCACTACAACACCTCATCTTTGGACTATCTTCCTTATCAGGTGATAATTTCTCTCTATGTACTTTCCCCATTTGTGACTTCTAGGCTCTTTGGAGTTGGCTACAAGACGATCAGTTATCACATAACAAGTGTTATGGGTTTGTCCATATCCTGGGTACTACCTCTTGAGTAGTTAGGAACTTTCTAAGCCAGGACACCCTCTTTAGCGACTTCACAAGCAGCTACGTACTCAACCTCCATTGTGGAGTCAACAATACAACTTTGGTTTATACTCCTCCAAACAATGGCTCCATCACAAAATGTGAAAGTTGATCCGGACGTAGATTTCCTAGAATCCTTATCCGTGCCTGGGAAGTCGAATCTGTGTACCCCTTGATAATCAAATTCTCTTTACCGTACACTAGCTCATGTTCTCTCGTTCTCCGTACTTGAGAATATTCTTGACTGCAACCCAATGTTCATAACCAGTACTACATAATAGATGTCCGGTCTATTACACAACATCGCATACATTAGACTTCCAACTACTGATGCATAAGGATACTGTCTCATACTCTCAACTTCTGAGGAGTTTTAGGACATTGGTCCTCAGTTAAATAAATCTCATGCTTGAAAGGTAACGCTCATTTCTTAGATTTATCCATCCTATAATTGATAACTATTTTGTCAATGTAGGATGTCTAAGACAACGCTAATGTTCTATTCTTACGATCCATTATAATTTGGATACCAAAAACATATTGAGCCTCTCCCAAATCCTTCATTTGGAATTCGTTAGCTTGCCATTTATTAACATTGAATAATACCCTTATATTATTCCCAATAAGTAAGATATCGTCAACGTATAGAATGAGAAAAACAACATCTTTGTTGAGTATCTTCTTGTAGATACAAGACTCATCAACATTTTGTTCCAAGTCATATGATTTGACTGTAGTGTCAAAACTTTTGTTCCAAGATCGTGAAGCTTGCTTTAATCCATAAATGGACTTTAGCAACTTAAAAAGCTTTTGTCATTCACCTTGAACAATGAATCCCTCTGGCTGGAGGATATAGATACTTTCATTAAGATACCCATTTAGAAATACTGTCTTGACGTCCATCGGCCAAATTTCATAATCGAAATGGGCAGTGATGGATAAAAGAGTTCTAATAGATTTTAACATAACAACAGGGGAGAAGGTTTCTTCATAGTAAACCCCTTCCTTTTGGGAATACCCCTTTGCTACAAGTCTAGCCTTGAAAGTCTCCACTTTCCCATCGACTCCACGTTTTCTCTTGTAGATCCACTTACATCCGATGGGTTTTACCCCAACTGGTTGATCTATAATTTCCCAGACTGAGTTGGAGTACATGGACTCCATCTCAAGATCCACGGCTTTTAGCCTTTTTTTTTTGTCAACATCCATCATTGCTTCTTTATAAGATAATGGATCCTCCAGGTCAATACCGCCATCACTGACCTGAGTTAATCCCAAATATCGTTCGAGAAACATGGGTGCCCTTCCACTACGACGGGGACTTAACTGGATTTGACTAGAATTTCTCTTCCTAATTATTGGCTCATTAGTAGTTTCACTTGGAACCATCTCCTCTAGTACTAATTTACTAGGAGATTTGTGCTTTCCTATATAGTCCTCTTCCAAAAATGTAGCATTTGTTAACACAAACACTTTATTCTCTTCATCACTATAAAACAACCCACCATGAGTCTCTTTAGGGTAGCCAACGAATAGGCATACCTTAGACTGTGATTCTAATTTCTTAGGTTTCTAATTTCTTAGGTTTCGATTTCAGCACGTGTGCTGGACATCCCCATAATCAGAACTGACGCAAGCTTACTTTACGCCCCAACCATAACTCAATAGGTGTTTCTAAAACACTTTCAGAAGGTACCCCATTCAGGATGTATAACGCAGTCTCCAATGTGTAACCCCATAAGGATTCTTGTAATGATGAATAGCTCATCATTGATCTCGTCATTTTGAGTAAGGTTCTATTTCTTCTTTCAGTTACACCATTTTGCTGAGGTGTACCAGGAGCTAAAAGTTGGGATGTAATCCCATTTTCTACCAAGTAGTCTTTGAACTGATAATCTATATACTCCCCACCACGATCAGATCGAAGTATCTTGATAGATTTGTCGAGTTGCTTTTTCTTCAGCTTTAAACTCCTTGATTTTTTAAAGAGTTTCAAACTTGAACTGCAATAGGTAAACGTACCCATATCTTGAGTAGTCATCTACACATAGTACTCATATCCACCTCTAGCTTTTACATTCATCGGACCACAAAGGTTTGAATGGATAAGCTCTAGTGGTTCCGAGGCTCTATTTCTTTTAGTCGAAAAAGGACGCTTGGTCATTTTACCCTTTATACAGGTTCACATACTTGGAGTGTACCAAGCTCTAAGTCACTTAGAGGTCCACTTTTAACCAGTATTTGAATTATGTTGAGGTTAATATGACCAAGCCTTAGATTCTATGGAAGGGTCTCATCTTTAGAAATTATACCTTCGCTTGTTCTAGACTCTACAGTCTGGAACAACATAGTATTATAAAGTGTTGCACATACTAATGGTTTTAGTATATATAATTGTAATCTTCTAATCCTGAACAAATAAAGTTTCCATCTTTGAAAATATCAATTTTATTAATACCGAAATCTACGGTATAAGATTGTTTGTGAATACAACTCAAAGAAACTATGTTCCGATTTAAACCAGGAACATAATTAACAGTGTTCAGAAAATAAAATTTTTATTTAAAGATAATCAATCAACTTTATAAATGAAGTAACACTTATTTTATTCATAATAAAATAATCAAATGTTTCCAAAAACATAAAAAAAGTAACACCAGTTACTAAATAGTTTCTATAACATAGATACTACTAATGGTTCACAAATGACTAGAAAAGCTTCTTCAAGCTTCAGAGTGCATACTTCATAGAATCTCTATTTCCTTTCCATTCTTCCACTACCAAGAGAAAAGATAATGATTTAAAATTATCTCATAATTCATCTATGAAAACAAAGAACAGTAAATCGTGTTTACCATTATTGATTTCTATCTTTCTCCTTTTGAAATCATCCTTTGAGCTGAATTATGAGATAATTCTAAATCAATAGAAGTTAAGTTAGTGAATTGAATTTCATAAATTCAATAAGATAAATCCTCACTATCTTATAATGTCACTTAGTACATGTACTCTTCTTTTCCTTGCATACTTCAACCCAGACATCTTCTATTGAGGGTTAGTGTGAGTGTCTAAGATGATATACATCATCTCTCGTGCAGTGGCAGCCAATTCTACCATCTTGTACATGTGGAAATAAAGTCTTTCTAGAATGTACATCTGAGCCATCTCATCGCTCTGGATCCATCTCTCATATGGATCCCACACGCCCGGAAGATTGGGGCTCGGGAGGACAATCAGTGAAAAGAAGAAATTAAAGGCGCTCATCAACCAGAATACTTAATAGTTCTGATTCCCAAGTGTCATAGTTCTTATTATTCATTGTGGGTTTGTTTTTCCAAGTCAAGAAATTCTTATTTGACATATTGCTGATAAATAAATAAACGCATGTTTTAGTAATATATTTTTACATATCCATTCATTCATACTTTTGGCATCTATTAAACATGATGCATGAAGGAACATTTAATGAAACTCTAAAACCTTAAAACACAATTTCTCGCTAGAGTTATATTTAAACTAATAACTTCTACTTCATTAATTTTTAATTAACTCTTTAATTAAAAATAATGGTTAATTAAAAATAATGACACCTCATCTTTTAGGTTTTAGTTTCAAATCATATTTAAAACTAAACAATTAATTAAAATATTGGTTACTAAACTCTTTTAGACCATTTTAATTAAAACCTAAAACATACTGCTAGTAACTACTAATTAACCCCTTAATTAAATTAAAATTCTAGCACAATAAATATAACATTTATATTCATACAAGGCATGAGCATAATATCAATAATCTTCATTAATGATGCATGATCATCACATTTATGCATTTATGATGGGAATAATTATTTATGACATAGTTTATGCATGAATAATTACTATATAATTATATCTAATATATAATAAATAAATAAGCAATTTTGGTTGGGATAATATCGGCCAAATATATGAAAATAAAAATCTATATCTAAATATAAATTAAATTTTCATCTTGAACTTCTCAAGGATCTCCAGAAAATGAAAACCAGAAAAAACCAAGCGGAGGCACCTAAGGTTTTAACCCAGGCGTCGACGCCCATAAAACTAAATAATTTTTTTATTTTTTTTCGTGTTGAGGCCACGCGGCAGCAGCGACACCGTGGCGGCTACCGGCCGCCGTGGTGGTGCTGTCCACCTACAGCTCACAGTACCGACTTTTTCAGTACCAGCCGGGATCCAGTTCGCTTTCTTTCCTTCGTCATTTCGATCGATTTCTCCATATCATTAAGACGAATACAAATTTTTCCTATACCCAAATCATGGGTTTACAAAATTTCTAGGAAAGAAAACCTTAACCAATAAATCCTAACTCAACCAAAACGCAAAATCCACAATTTTAAAACTCCTTTTAAAATCGATTTCAATTCCCATCATAAATTTTTGAAAAATATTATATATACAAGACTGCTATGATACCAAATGTTGGGATTGAGGTCTCTTAAAAAGTGTTCTCATGCGAAATTCCCAAGGATCTTTCCTTGCATTATAATATTATCAAAAACTAAATGCATAAAAGAATATTAACCCTTGTAGAGAAGTGTTTGGCTCTTCCTTGTTCTTCTTGGTTACAATCTTGGGACCAACAAAAAGTTCTTCCTCACTAAGCACAAAAGAGAATCGGTGCGTGGGCACTATCCTCTTTAGAAAAAGGAAGAGGAAAGAAAATTCTTTCTTCCCTTACCCTATGGGGCGGTGGCGAGAGAGAAAGGGAGGAGAGGAATTTTCTTGCCCTTTTCTTTTGCTCTCTTAGTTGTGTGTTTTGGGGTCACCCCAAGGTTCATATTTATAGGAAAACTAAGGCCTCAAAAAATCTTTGAATATCTTTTTAATTATCAAATAATTAATAAAGATATTATAAAATATATTTTGAATAATTAAGATATAATATCTTATTCCATAATAAGATAATCCCATATCTTTATTTAAATTAATCTTTATTAATTTAAAATAATTATTCCATATCTTACTCATATAAATTAATCATATTAATTTAAATTAAGATATTCCATATATATATTTTAAATAAAATAAAATACAAATAATTGGTTAACAATTAACCATTGGGGCGTGTAACCCTACCCATGGGTCACACGCCCACCTTGTCATCTCCTTGACAATATTAGGCATTTTATTTTTCCTTTTTATTTAATAGAACAATTCCATTAAATAAATAAATAAAACTCCTTTTATTTTTATTTCCTCTTTTAATTTGACTTTCTCAAATTAAATATTTAAATAGACTCCTCTATTTAAATCCTCATTAAGAGAGAAACAACGGAGAAGACTCAGAGAAAAGACTGAAGACTTTGGAGATCAAAGACCTCGAAATCGAGATTAAAGACTTCGGCGATCAAAGACTCAAAGACAAAAGACGGAAAACTTCGACGATCAAAGACTCGAAAACAAAAGACTGAAGACTTTGAAGATCAAAGATCGAAGTCTTGAAGATCGAAGACTTCTCAAAGATCAAAGACCTCGAAATCAGATTAAAGACCAAATACTCTTTGAAGATCGAAGACCTCAAAATCGAGATTGAAGACTTAGAGGATTGAAGCATTAAAGATCAAAGACTTCTCAAATATCAAAGACTTTTCGAAGACTAAATACTCTTTGAAAACTTCTTGAAGGCTGAAGATCTCGAAGATCGAAGACCCTAAACTTGGATGACTTTGAAGATTGAAGACTTTAAAGACGCTTTGAAGATCATCTTGAAGATAAATTGTTGAGATCTAAAATCTCACAAGTTTCGAAGACTTTATTATTCAAGCTTCAAGACCAGAATAAACCGATTGATTCTTCAAAAGCTCAAAAGCTGAAGATTCAGTCCAACGATCCTAGAAATACGCCAACCGGCCCTCGCATCGAAGTTTATATTTTTGAGAATGCATCGAGGGATTATTTTCATTAGAGATTATAACATCAAATTATTCATCAATATAAATTATATTTATTCCGCATTTAATTTCGTTCCATAGAAATTTCTGTGTGAACAGACACCATATATACTCCATTGAAAAAATGATCAAACTATAAGAAATATCTGAAAGCAAAAGGAAAAAGGAATTACATGAACCTAGGACGAACAAATTACAATACGAGTTTGTAATCGTTATTAATCTTTATTGCGTGAATAATTTACAAACAGATAACCAACATTAATGCAAACAAGCTCCAAGTTTCTTAATAAAGAGAAACCTTAGATAATCAAATCCCATAAGCTGTAATAAAAAAAATCTAAATATCAAAATAGAAAGATAAAATATCAACATTAAAACAAGAACATAGACCATAGAATATGAAAACTACATATGTTTCCGATATGCGACACGAAGACTTTTCCTTCTAATTGTATGCATGGTCCAATGGAGATGTATTGGTTTCTTATATAATTTTAGGACCGATGGCCACGAGAATTTTTTAAAATAGACTTTATTAGTTAAGATCATTATTTAAAAGTTTTTTCACCTTTTGTTTTCAACACATTTTTTGAAACCTCAAAAGGGTATGTTTTCATCGGAGAACAAGCAAGTGGGAGTATAACAAAATTAGAATAACATAATGCTACATCAAGAGATGAGATTAATTAGGATACATCTCTTTATGAATTAAATATTCTAAATAGTTTGATTCCATCAAACAAATTGAGAGATATTCATAATCGATTATCAACGATATCTCATCCAAGTGGGAGAAATTTGAACACCTTGTGTGATTCGAAAGAACCATAGATAACTCGTGATTCAAGACCACAAATAAGATGTAGTAATCGTGGTAAAATTTCAAAACGTCATTATTATGATGAAATATTCATGATTATGCCTCAAGACGATGAAGAGTCGAATAATGTTCAAGATGCTCTTCAAAGTTCTAAAAAAGATAAATGGATTAATGAAATGAAAGAAGAAATGGAGTCTATGAAGTCAAATAGTGTTTGAGAACTAGTTGATCTTCCTAAAGAACGTAAAGCAATTGGTAACAAGTGGATTCTTAAAATCAAACGTAAAGCTGATGGCTTCATCGAAAGATATAAGGCCAAACTTGTAACCCAACAGGAAAAAATTAACTATAAAGAGACATTCTCTTATAATGTGAGGTTTACCTCTATTCGTCTCATCCTAGCAATAGTTGCTTGTTTAGATTTGGAATTACATCAAATAGATGTTAAAACGACATTTCTAAACGGTGAATTGGAAGAAGAAATATACATGCAACAACCCATTGGTTTTGTTACTGTGACGACCTGACTTCTTTTAAAATCATTTAAATATAAAACACAGCGGAAGTCTTTAGATTTTAAAAAAATGGCGTGGTTATGTTTAAAAGTTGGCTAGCCAAAAACCTGTGACATTTTAAATTCAGAATTTAAATACACAAGGAACTTCAAGTTCCTAACTAGGAGTTGAAAAGGGTTATAATCATAAAAGTAAATACGAAAAGCTCTTAAGAGCTATATACAAATGTACAAATCCCAAAATGTATAAAATTCACAAAACCGAAGTCCATGGACTTTAAATACACCTAGTCCATTTCGAGGTCATCATTCTGCAATCATATAGCATCAGCTCCTCTCCCACGACCTCTAGCACGAGCATTACCTGAAATTGGTTGTAATATCATGAGCTAACAACAAAGCCTAGTGAGAATAGACAGAATAAAAAGTAAAGTTAGACCCCAAACCCGTATCTGGATTTGTGTCCAAGTAACTCTTACAACTTTCTCACTAAACTTCCAAAACTGGAGAATAATAACTCCCAAAGTTTAGAAGAAAGTGGTTATACCAAATTTTCCTTAATACCTTCATCGAGATATATGGTTTATATTCATTTGACCTTAAAACTTATATTATCTTCTTTCCATATAAACATATTCAAATAAACATAAATTGTGATGAATGACAATAATAATAGCTCCCGCAGGCTATGTGTAAGCTCCTGCAGGCTTTGTGATAGCTCCCTCAGGCTATGTGATAGCTCCCGCAGGCTATGTGATATGATATGAATATCTTTTTTTTTAATTGCAAATATCACTAAATGAAAGAACATAAAGTAGAGGACATAAATTAAATGGATCATAGATGTCCTTGTGCATAAAGTAAATAAATAGAAATTTCGGACTTACAATAAGTAAACCGAACCAACGAAACTTTAAATAAAGTAAATCTTATCTTAAATAAGTAATCTACACTTCCAAGGATTCTAAACTTCCAAATAAAATTCAAGGTTCTATCTTCGAGTTCGTTTAACCATTCAATCTAAAATTTTGGATCCTTTAACTTCCAATGATCCATTTTTAATTTCCGAAATGATTCTAACTTAGAACTTTCAAAAGTTCAATGTTTCCCTCGAGAAACTCCAAAGTTTTCACTCAAAGAACTAGCTCCTAATCTTAAGGTCACTAGCTCACTTTCTTTTACTCTTAGATTCGAATCCTATTCTTAACTTCCGATCCTACAAACCGTTCTACTTATTCGGTTTCTAAAGTTACTTTAAATCCTATTTATTCTCACCTTGGTAGATGTGGTTTCGCTCCAAACCTCTGAAAGAGTGGTCAAGCAAAGAATCAATAAACACCTACAAATAATTACATCTAACAATTAATAATTAAACATAAATTGAACGATTGACAACTAAAAGCATAAAACAACGAAAAACCCTGAAAATCCCCAAAGGGTGCTCTCGGCCAAGCAAGGAAGAATATGCCTCGGGTTTGGTTTTCCAGCTTTTAGGCAATTTATAGGTGTTTTGGGTTGATTTCAAGTACTTTGGAAGTTCCGGTTTTAATGGGTAACGATGAACCGGGTTTTTGGACAATATGCAATTTCCCGAATTTAATTACAATAAACAATATATCAATAAAAATAAACCCCAAAACAACCCCCACGATGTAAATTTCAAACGGGAAGGGTTTCGACTGAAACTCGGTTTTAGGGTTTAGGGAAAGTTTCCAAAATCCCTAAAAACAACTCCCGTAAATACAAACATCGAGTTTCCCGACAAGAAATCGAATAATCAAAGAGAAAACTCCATTAAAACACTATTTGGAGCTTAGGTTTTAAAGTTTAAATTACCGAGAAGTCCTTAGATCACAGGTGGAAAGCACGGTTGTTGGGTGGAAATGAATCGTAGGACCGATACCTTTCCAACGGAACGAGAAACGAAGCGATCTGATGACAAACGAACAAAACCCAAATTTTTCTCTCCCAAAACCCTCACTCACGGCAAAGAGGAAGAAATGGATGAATGAAAATGGTCAACTTTGGTCAATGAGAATTTAAAGAAGAAAAGCGAATAGTGAAATGATATTTTTTTTAAGAAATTGGAAATGACGATTGCGTCCTTTAATGACTTTTGACTTATAAATCGAAACCCGAAGTTCTTAAACTATCCCAATGGTGATTAATAATTATTAATTGGCCCGTTAATAATTATTAACACCACCATAACTTATCTAAACTAATAAAGCAATTAAAAGGACTTAAATCGAAATAAACTACTAAATTCTAAAATAAACTTTAATTACTTAAATTAAAATAAAATAAATAATTTTTTTTTATCACAAAATAATGGGACGTTACAGTTACCGAAGGGAAAGAACAAAAAGTGTGTAGATTAATGAGGTCAATTTTATGGTCTCAAACAATCTTCCAAACAGTGGTAAATTTAATAACAAATAGGCATAACCCATCTATAGTGAGGGGAGTTCAACTTAGAGTTTATAGTTGAATTACCCTAAGTTAATGATTATGATTAATTAATTAATGAGTTTAATTAATAAATCAATAATTATTGGAGCTCATGATCTATAAGTCTACTAAGTCTCTATGGTAGCCCACATATCATAGCAATTAACCAAATTATTAATTTAACTAGGAAGAACGAATTATATTTAAGTAATTAAATTATTTAAATAAAGGGAGATATTAATTGTTTAAATAAAAGGTTTATTTAAATGGAAATTGATATTAATATCATTAATTATTTGAATAATGAGTTTATTTAAATGGAAATTAATAATTAATATTATTAATGAAATAATGAGTTTATTTAATTTAATAATAAAAGGAGAGAATTAAATATATTTGTTTTTTTAAACAAATTAGTATTTTGTTCAAAATAATTAATTAAATGAATTTGATTCAATATTAATTAATAATATCATTTTTCGGCAATATATATAATTAGAAAAGATTAGTTGATTTTTTCCTAATTATAAATACATACAATAATGAGATAAATATCTAAATGTAAAAGATAAAATTGAAAAATTTTCTTCCCTAATTTTACTATGTAAAATCGGCAACCTGGCCTATTAGGAGATGATATTTTTTTCAATTGTCTATTTATTTCCTTAGAGATAAATAGGATTATTAATGATATTAATATACCTAATATTTTCTTATAAATATGACCATATGTAGCTCATTATTTGACATAAGTTGAAATTTCTGAAAATCTCTATCACTTTTACACCCCTTTGTCGATTTTTGGCATCATCAAGAAGAAGAAATTTCCTTCTTCTTTTTTTGTTCTTCTGGTTCGATGCCCACATGTCTGGTTGGTTTGTGATCGGGTCATAGCATAGAAGGCTTGATGCTGGAAAGAAACTTCCAACCATATTATCGATTAAATCTACAATGTAAGTTTCAAAAACCTCAAATTTTTCGATTAAGGTTTTGATCACAATTGTATGCTATTAACGGATCCGTAATTAATAGTTGAATAATTTACTAAAGAAATTCCACTAGTTAAGTAAATAATTCCTTCATATACACCCTACTTCAAAGCCCTCAATAAAACCGTTACCATTAAATTCATCAACTCTTTAGTTCATATTTCTTATTATTCAACTCACAAGGCTCAACTATATCTTTCCCCTTCATATCACGTACTTGCACGTGATTACTCTGTTCACATTCATAATTTGCATTCCTCTTGAGTTTCACTTTCACTATATCTCTATCGATTTGGACATCACAGAGGTCAAATGCGTTGTACAATCTTGGAAAATAATCGTTATCATGACTATCGTAAGGAGAATCACCATGATTCTTTTAAGGAGGATCCTCTTTCATCTTCCCCCAATCCGTTCTTCCATTCATCATTTGCTAAATCATATGGAGCTATAGAATCATCCAATAGAGTCATAGATACAATATTACCCGAATAATTAAAATGATTCAAGTTATCAGTCGTATTCCTTCCACCCATCGTGTCTGGGTCTCTACGTTCATAAGATACACATATCAGATCCAGAGGTTCAGACTCTATATCATTTCTAATTTCAAAAGGTGGATATACTGTTGCAAACTTGTATATGCACTTGATTTTTGGTGTCGTCGATGCAGAGTCAGCTCCTACAACTTTATATAATCAGTCTACTAAATTTTTATATCTTATACAATCCACGATTATTCCTCCCCATGAGCCACCGATATAATTGTACCCATCAAAGTCCCAATGTCCTCCATATCGAACAAATAGTCTTACCATTGCTATCTGAACAATTAGACACAAATTCAAATAAGATTCAAAAAGTAACAGATAGAAAGATGAATATTAAAAAAAAAAACTTGTTAATCTATGATCGGTCAGATCAAAAGCAATGATTGGTTATATCTTTGACTGATCATTGCTTGTAATCCGTCAGATCTCATGCAACAATAGATTGCTCAGACCAATCATTGTCTATGATAAGCCAAACCACAGTCAACAATCATTAGATCTGACCGATCCTCATGCGACAACCTAGATATCGAGAAGAACAAACAAACGTGCTAAAACTTAGGGTGTGTTTGGTATGAAATTCAAATTCAACTTTATAAATCCAGATTCATGAAATAAGAGGAGTTGTATAAATATGTGTTTGGTTGAAAGAAATCTGAATACGGAATTCAGATTGCATTTTAAAAGAAAGCTTAAATATAAGATTCATCTTTTTCACATTTTCGTTGAGTCCAAAATTTTGGATACACAGGATTCACTTTAATGAAAAAATGAATCCCGTCATTTTAGTTCGGACATAACGTTTCTTCTTTAAAAAAAATATTTTCTCTTCCTCCATTGACAAATGATTGTTAAGGATCCCCCATCGGAAAGATGAAGGGACCTAACAACATTTATAAAGTCTAAGGGCCCCTCCTCTCATTACCAATTGGTTTTGAGATGGATGCCCACATTATTAATATGGTATCAGAGCCCAACAAGCCTAAACGGGTATTCGGTCCAAAATGGGATTCGACCTAAGAATGGTGAGCCCAAAAGAGGCACCATCTTGAAGGGGCATGTTAAGGATCCCACATCGGAAAGATGAAGGGACCTAACAACATTTATAAAGTCTAAGGGCCCCTCCTCCCATTACCAATTGGTTTTGAGATGGATGCCCACATTATTAATAATGATAATGAAGCTCTAAAAAAGAAATTAGATCTTCTTTCACTCCTTCATAGTTTTGAATAATGTCAAAAGGCTTTTTTCTCCAAGACAAAAAATCTCTCTCTTGTTTCCTCCTCTAGTCTGCGAAATTGCAAGCGAGAGGTGTAGATGCAGTATAAAGAATGGTAGATCTGTTGTATTGTCGATTGAGGAGGGAGAAGAATCAAAGATTAGGTTAGTAATTTTCATTGGACCTTGATTTCTTATGTATTCCTCTAGTTCTACTGGTCATCCATCTCTATCTTGGTCGATGAAGTTGGGATTGAGGTTGACGTTGGGGTGTAAGAAGTTGAGCATGAAAAATGGGTAAGTTATGGTTGTAGAGAATAAGAAGACGAAGTTCGTCATTTAATATAGAGGATGATTGAAATAAAGATGAACTACTTTGGTAGGGAATGGTTACTGATATTTCCCTATTCTTGGTTTGTTCCATCTTTTGTTTTCATTTCCTTTCTCACAAAGCTGTGTGATGTAAAAACAAATTGTCTACTTAGATTTCATATTCAATAAAGAAAATAGAGAGAAAAAAAACTTGGTTGAATGGTAAATGGGAGAATGGATATTATATAAAGAAACATAATTTCAATCATTCAAATGGGAATTCTTTAGAGCTCTTAATCTAGTTCTAGCCTCTGAGAAGGAAAGGAAAGATTCAGTGCAAAATGAAACTCATTTCGTGTTCATTACTTTAGTATTTTCCATGTTAACAAGAACTTGTTCATTAGCTAGAATTGTAAATATTGGTCATTTTCAAAGTTTTGAAAATATTAAGTAGTAGTTTTTTGGTCATTTTTACACAATTTTGTGGACTAAAAGTTGTTTTAATATTATGTAAATATTTTAGGGGCTTAAAATATATTATTTACGTTGTTTTGAGGCTTAAATTAGATGTTTTATTGCTGTTTTTGACAGGAATTTCGATTTGGCATATTAAGTAGCGGTTTTACTACTTTTTTTTGTCAATAAGAAGTCGTTTTTCTCATTTTCTTATCATTTTTATACGATTTTGTGAACTAAAAGTTGTTATAATGTTGTATAAATATTTTTGGCGATTAAATACATATTTTACTGCGGTTTTGAGGCTTAAATTGGATGTTTTACTACTGCTTTTTGACAATTATTGTTGTTTTACACATATTACGTAGTAGTTTTGCTTCTTTTTTTTTACATTAACAAGCTATTTTTTTTATCATTTTCAAAGTTTTTTTGGTCGTTTCATGTAATTTTTATATTTTTTTAGACTAAAAGTTGTTATAATCTTGTGTAAATAAATCGAGGCTTGAAATAGATATTTTACTACTGTTTGAGGGCTTAAAACTATTGCTTTTTTTACATTCTTTGTTGTTGCATATAAAGTAGCGGTTTTATATGGTATGTGATACTTTGAATTGAATTTCTAATCAACTTTATGATTTTATTAGCATAGGTAGAAATAGAACTCAATCCTGAGAAAGACAATTGGTTTTTATACCCTTATATATGCTACCTGAGTTTTACCTCCACTTGGAAAATTCTCAAGTTATTGAGGATAGATGGATGTGTCTTTCCGGACTTTCCTAGATTAAGATTTACTTCTCATTTCCATATGCTTTCTCTCTTCTTTTTTTTAACACGAAGGTTGCGTGTTGGTCGCTTTTTGTATGAATCGGTTTATAATTCTATAGGTGAGGTGGTTTCTTATATGGTGTTATTTCAAATGAAACTTTTCATATTTTATTACTAGGTGAGGGAATTAACTTTTAATCTTGTTAGTTCATTAGTTCTTTTGTGGTCTTGCTAATGATATATGATATTTGAAGGTTATTGAAGTGCTTTGTTGTACTTATTAACATGTTTTGGCCATTTTACTATGAAGTATTTTGTTTTTATTGATAACTAGGTTTTATTTTGATTTGACTTTGATAATTTATATTTCTTTCCTTCTACTGGTATTCAATGTCAAGCTTGATTGGGGTGCGTCAATAAGGAAGAAGATTGAAACTCTTGTTTTTGTGGGTTTTCTGATTAATGAGCATAAATTTTTTAAATTTGTTTCTTTCTTTTTTTTACATTCGAATTGGAGTTGCTCTTGATCTGAGAATGAGTTATCATGTTTTTTTAGGCTTTTTAGATGAGAAATGAGAGAGAATGCAACTACCTTGAATATTGTCATGAACTTGGTTCAGGCATTTGAGAGGGGTTGATATAAGGTTATTTTATTGTTGGAAGATTTGTTTTTATCACTTTTGTTGCTTCATATTCTATAATTTGTTAAAACTTGTTTTGGGCTATTTCAAGGTAACAAATCAAGTCACTCATCAAGTCAATCATCACTTATTTGTTAAAATTTGTTTTGGGCTATTTGAGGGACTATCTTTCAAGGAGAAAGTTTCAAGAAACAAGAACTTTGTGTTTAGTTATACTACTACTATAGAACTTCATGTAGTTAATGAACATAAATGGTGCAATTTTAACCATGTCCTTGGGCTCTTGTCACTCTTATATATAACTGACCTACGTGTAGTACACGTGGAGTTTTCCTTATTTTGTTTAAGTACCTAATGAGCTTTTGTTAATTTTTTTCAATTTTTGTTATTTGACAGGAGTTTGGGTCCTTCGGTGTATTACATGAAAAGGTTTTATTGGTCGATGTGAGAACCTTTGTTGGTGATCTAGACACCGGATCTTCTAGATCTTTGTGAGCAGAGAAGTTATGCATCATATTCATCAATGGAAGCCTATCAAATGCAAACGAGTTAGAGGTTGATGCAGCTAAATTCGCTTATTTCCAAAGAGCACAACGAGCTTAGGATATGAGTTTGATTCAATGAGAGTAATGAGTGTGAGTGAAGTATACTTATAGCTTGTAATATTATTTTATAGGCAAAGTGGCTTAGATGTTGTTGAAAGGATGATTTACTAAACTAGCGGAATTTGATTTAGTAAACTAATTAACATTTAATTATGGATCTATTAATATCATGCAATTTGTGAAAAAACATGTAGATTCATGCTTGTATTTTCAAAAATTAAAATCAATTATACTTACATTGAGTAGTTAATGGAGAATCGGTTGGAGGTTTCTTTATAGCATCAAATCCTCAGCAACACCGGATCTTCTACGCTATATCCCGATCGATCAAACGAAACCCGATTGTGGGATCGAACTTAAGAAGAAATTGGGAAGAAGAAAAAAATATTTTCTTCCCAATTTTGAATAGGGAAAATCGGCACTCAAGGGGGAGAGGAGGAAGAGAGAATTCCGAATTTCTAAGGAATTTAATTGTGTGATTTATGAATGACCCAACCCTCCTATTTATAGAAAAATAGGAATCCTAATCACATTAGGATTAATCTATAGAGATAAATACAAAAAGAATAAAGATTATCTCTTTCCTTTATCTTGCAATTTCGAAAATGCCATAGATAAATAGGAGATTATTTTCTTTTCTTTATTTTATTTATCTTGGGTAAATAAATCTATATAATTATTATAGGATATAATTCAAATAATTATCTCCTACAAATTATCTATGAAGGCCAAAATTAATAATAAATAATTAATAAATCAAATTTATTTAATTAATTATTTTGGGCCAATTTCAATTGGTTTCATTAATCCAATTGGGCTTGAAACTCTCTCTTAAATTAATAAGTCCAACTTAATTAATTTATTTATTAATTACCATTTAAATAAAATATTTTATTTAAACAATTAATAATATTAATATTTTCTCCCGACTAAATATTATCCAATTTATATTTAATTATTAATTTCCATTTAAATAATTTTCATTATTTAAATAATTAATAATAAATATTATAATTATTAATTTCCATAAATTAATAATTTTATTGATAATATTTTATTATTAATTTAATTAATTTCAATTATTAATTTCCGTTCAAATAAAATTAATTATTTAAACAATTAATAATTGTTAATTAATTTCAAATTATTAATTATCATTTAAATATACTCAATATTCAAATAATTAATAATATCTAATTAATAATATTTCATTATTAATTTCCTGTTTAAATAAACTCATTATTTAAACAATTAATAATGTTTATATTAATTACCGTTTAAATATACTCAATATTTAAACAATTAATATTGCCTATTTTAAGTAATTCACTTTACTTAAAATTTCCATTTCTTCTACTTGATTTCGCGACTACGATATTTGGGCTAGCATAGGGACCTGATGGACCTATAGATCATGGGCTTAATAATTAGTCATTTAATTGATTAACTCATAATCGATTAATTACTTATTATCTAACTATGAATAATTCCACTATAGATTCATAGCTAAACTCCCCTCACTATAGATGAGTTATGTCCATTTAGTTTATCTTTATTTATATCTCGTGATATAATCCTTCACGTGGAACCCTCATAATTACAAGGCGGATAAATTTACCGTTTTGCCCCTGTAATTACCGCTTTATCCTTGTGTTCCCGCTGATTCTCCAATGAACTTTATCTTTAGTCGAACTAGAGATAATATACTTCGTGATCAATAGAAGTCGTGGCGCCACTTGTTCATGTCTCGAATCAAGACATCAAGGAGTTTCCTAAAGTTCCTAAAATATTTAGGTATCGCACCGATACTGTTAATTTATAGGAAAGTTATGAATTCCATCTCGTGAAAATGAGTTCCCAGCTACTTATCTAGTCATGTTCCCAAAACGAGTGTATTGAGCGTTCTTACGATCGCTCTCAACCATGTGAATCAAAGAACATAACTCCACAAATAGGAGTCCGCATTTCACTCAGGATTGAGATCTATCACGGTTGATAAACTTAGTTTGATATTCGATCATTTCTCGTAAAAGCGTACTAATGAGAAATTTGATCGAACATCGTGGTCCTGTCTTATACAATCAACATTGCATATGATACTTCCATTTCATGTCTCCCACATGAATGATCAGGATTAGATCATTTGTCTATAAACAAAATACGAAGCTATCAACAGTGTTACCAGGATAAGGTTCCCAAACGTTATCCATTTACTGTAGACACTTTTAAGTTACTCATCTCGACTTTAATCCTCTCATATGACTCACATACTAAGTCGTGATTTCATAAGAGTAACTTAGGGTTTACTATTTGAATGTTTGATATTTATATATTTCCATATATTCCTAATATCTTTAATTGAATCAATCTAGATAATATAAAGAACTTATGTTTATTTATTTAATTTATTCTTAATAAATTATTATTATTAAATAATTACAAGTTCTAGGACACCATTCCTAACAGTTGTAATAGTGAATGATAGTTATATTATTTGATATAAAATGAAGTATATTTCAAAGGTTTTTGTGTGTTTCTATTGATTGAAATGAATGGATGGATTGAAGAAATAAACATTGTTGTCATTAAACTAAGCTAAATTGTAAATTGTTTATCAAACTCATTTAATAAATATAATTATATTTTTACAAATGAAATCTAATAGTATATTTGAAATAGGAACAGTTATTAAAATGACACTTTTTTACCTCTCATTTTCCTTAATAGCCACAATTTTAAATTTGTTAGTACATAGCGACATAAATTTGTACAAATACAAAAATACCCCTTGATATCAAATCAATCTCTTTCTTCTCTCTCCTCTCTCTTCTCTCCTTTCCTCTCCTCTCTCTCTTCACGTCAGGTCACCCTTTTTTTTTCCTTTCTCTTCTCTCTCCTCTCTCTCCTTCCACGAATCCTCTTCTTTCTTTCTTTTTTTTTTCTTTTTTTTTTTAAATTCAATATCTCTCTACTTTTTCATTAATATTTCAAATAAAATTTCCCTCCCATTTTTCCCCCTCATTTTCTTCTATATATTAGATTTTCCCTATCCCCCTCTCATTTTTTCTTTCATTTTTTCATTTTCCTCTCATCTCTTCTTCATTCTCTCCCTTATTTCTTTATCCATTCTCTATCATTTTCTCCCAAACTTCCATTGATTCTTTTATTCTTTCTCTTCTCTTTTAAAAAATCTACCATTTTTATCTTCTACAAATGTTTATTTTACAAACTTCCTACACTTTTTTAATTTACTATCTCTCTCCTTAATTTCTTCTCATTCTCGTTTTTTTCATAAATATTTTTCACATTTTTGTTCCAAATCTCGAGGATTTAAATCAAAAATAGCATTAATTTCTTCTCATTCTCGTTTTTTTCATAAATATTTTTCATCGTTTTTGTTCCGAATCTCGAAGATCTAAACCAAATCTAGCATGGATTTGACGAGAGATATTTTTTTTTCTCATACGCAATTTTTCGTGGTCTGTAATATACATATTATACACTTTTTCGTGGTCTGTTTAATATTCAGTCTGTAATATACGTAATATACGTTCGACTTCTATTTTGCTTAATATACAATCTGTAATGTACGCAATATACATTTTTTCGTGATCTGTTTAATACTTAGTCTATAATATACGTAATATACGTTCTACTTCTATCTTACTTAATATACAGTATGTAATATACGCAATATACATTCTACTTCTATCTTGCTTAATATATTATCTGTAATATACGCAATATACTTTTTTTGTGGTCAGTTTTAAATATATATATCTTGTGCTATACATAACTGTCTGTTTTTATAATCATAATCTTCTAGTTCTGTAATATACGTAATATACATAACTGTCTGTTTTTTTCAATCCACTATGTTGATTACTAAAATGTACATTGTTAAATATACACAATATACGAAAAAATTGCGAGGGTTGGTGTACACACCCCTTCCTTTATGTTCTGTTTTTTTCGTAGTCATACATATTTGGTAATATACGTACTATATTTGTTATCCGTACATTATGTAATATATGTAATATACATTTTGTTTTTTTTTGTTTGCATATTAAGTATTTTTTTTGTAGATTAAGTATTTGTTTAATTAATATTTTTTTGTTTTTCATTTGCGATTAAACAACATGTTTATTATTATGTACATACATCCACACTTTTTCTTAAATGGACTCGTGAAGCCGAAGACTATATACCCAATTTACCAAATGGACAAAATACTTTACATGAGAAGGAAACTATGAATAATATACTAAAATGAATCTAAAAAATTGAATTAAAATTGAAGTATGTAGTATAAAATCAAAACATAAAAAGAAAAAGAAAAATTTACAAAATATACTAAATATACTAAATCCACAAAGGAATTATGAACAATATACTAAATATATCATAATCTGGGAGAATAAGAAATGCATCGGGAAAGAAAATTGCATTGAAAAAGAAAAAACTGTTAGAAATGTCAGACTATACGTACTATACAGACATGTCAGAATGTCAGGAGGTGTCAGACTATACATGCTATACGAAAAGGGCAGTTTTGGTATTTTAAAAAATTGAATAGTAAAAATTGGCTAATCCATTACATATATGAAAAAGTGGCCATTTGCTAACTTTGACTTCAAAATGTGGCTATTGTGATTTTTCACCCTTTGAAATATGATGTATGGAAATTTACTTTAAAAAAATATAAATAGTTGGATTTGAGATTTGGATACTAACCAACTAAACACTTATTTTGATTCACAATCTAATTTTTTGAATAACCAACCAAATACATATTTTAACTTTCTGAATTCCAATTCTAAACTTTGAATCGGTTACCAAACATATTTTTGAAACAACAAATTTATTGAATACAACTTTAAATTTATTAAAATACACTAAATTTAAATCATGTTTTTCAGATTGCGAACCAAACGAGGTCTTCTTCTTCCTTGAGCGAGTAGAGTTTAGAGGGAGAAAATCGTGAGTATAGAGTGTTTGTGTATAGAAGTCGGAGTTGGAGAGTCTCCCTCTGAAAACGGAACAAGATGAGATTCTTTCCTTGATCGTTGACTATAAAATCTGAAATATCGATTCTGAAGAAACAGAAAGACGAAATGATAAGCATAATCAGCAAGTCTCGTCTTGATTCAATCGTTTCCACATTCGTTACTGTACACCCTCACGAGATCTCTGCTCTTCTTCACTCTTCCTCGTGTTTCTTCTTCGTAAGCTCAACATATATCTTCCATTTTGTTTTCGTTTCAATCTTTTTTTTTTTTTTTTTAATTCTTTATTGCCTTTTCTTTTTTAGATTTTGAGTGCTTATTTTGTGGTTCTTCCATTGCGTGATGATGGTGCAATTTCTTTGGGATTATCGAATCTTCCGAGCCTTTTTGTTGGATCTTTACTACTCACTTTGATTGCTGCCCCTCTTTCTTCTCTTATTTTCTCTTTGCCTAATGTTTCCAAAGGCAAGGTATTTTTTGTTTTAAATTTGATTTTTTTCCTTTCCATTTTGATCCTGTCGTTTTTATTGTCTTGTAAATGCTGATTCTTCAAATTCCAGGCTTTGCTTTTCATACACAGGTTTTTTAGTGTATCACTCATTGGGTTTTTCTTTTTATGGCAATTTTCATCTTCTGGGTATTCAAAGGTAATTATGATAATCTTGGGAATGATTTTGTCATATAATTTGTTTTTCTTTCTAAATTGATCCTTTCATGTGTAGGGTTTTGTTTCTATGTTCCCTACTGCGAAAGAAGATCGAAAGGATTTTGTTGATCAATCAAGTTCTGTTTATTCCTTAGGCTGGGATAAACATGGCTGGTTTTTTGTCTCTGTCAGAATTGGGTTTTTCCTTTGGGTATCAAAATCTTCTTATTATTTGTCTTTTTGTTTATATTTTAATTTCAAGAAATTAATTGGTGAAAAAATGTTTACTTCTTTTGATTTTGAAGGTGGCTCTACTTAATTTAATAACAATTTCTTCAACTTGGGCTAGAGTGATCGACGTTATGGATAGTGAGGTATATCTCCTGTTACAATGTGTCTGATAATGCTCGCGGATTTTTAGCTCACTTTTAACTTGGCCTTTTTCAGTCAGGTTCAAGATTATTTGGGTTCATTGGTGCTGGAGCCACACTGGGTCAGCTTTTTGGTTCTCTATTTGCAACAGCAATGGCTTGGTTGGGACCTTGTATGTCTCCCTCTTTACTAATTTTTTCAAAATGGAATCTTTATATTCTTTCAGTGTTAGGTTATTTATATTGTTTGGTTTGTGACAGTTCTGCTCCTCTTTGCTGCTTTGCTTATGGAATTTGCTGCACGATTCTCAGCAGGGATTAACCAATATATGCCTCTTCCTGCTGATGAATTATCTCTCATCAGGTTGACCTTATTTTTTTCTTTTCATTTTTTAATTCTTGTTAGGAAACCTCATGAGATGATACAGCGCCAATCCAACTTCCCCTTGACGTGCTTTATTATTGTAGTGAAGTAGATCCCAGTGACAAGAGCGACACTGAAGAACAGGATACATTAGCTTTCAAGGGTCATTCTCCCAAATCTAATTCTTCTGCAATGAAGCCTCAGCCTTGGGCTATCTTAGATGGACTGATGCTCATTCTGTCGTCCACCTATTTGATGTGTGTATCTTTGTTCCTATGGTTGGGTGCGGTTATCTCTTCCTTCTTCTACCTGCAGGTAAGATAATTTTCTCTCCCATGAAACACAATTTGAAGTTTCTTTTGTCATCATCTGTGTCTAGGCTATAAATTGTCTTGGAAGGCCATTTGTACGTGCACAAACTTTTATTTTAGATTTTATCTTAATTTTTTGATAAAAACACCTCATAAGGCCATTTCAGATTTTATTTTTATTTTATTTTTTTTATGATAAAAACACCTCATAATGCCATTTCAGATTTTATCTTAATCATGTAGAAAAAAATTCCTTCTGCATGTTTTCAAGTGAAATTAAATTACATAATGAATATCCACCCTTTGTATGCGAAAGTGAGTATAATTGCCATTACGGTCACTAGCTCAATTGGCAGAAGAAAGCTGTTTGCGCAGATAAATAGCTTTATTGCTGTTTTTATCCTTGCTGGACAACTTACTGTAACGGTACACTTTCCTTAGCTTTTTACTTTCCTTAGTAGTGCCAAAACTTGACTACTTGACTTCTCCTAGCATAAAAAGTCTCATCCAACTCTTTAATTTCAGAGGTTTTTATTATGTTTCCTACTTTTGTGCTTTGATTGATTTATTTATTTTTCCTTATAAAGTTCAGGGTCACATACTTACTATTGCTGGGGTCACCATAGCCATCTGTGCTGCACCATCAGTTGCCTTCTTAAATTTGGTTTCCATTGCTATTTGGCCAACTTGGGTAGCCATTGCTGTCTGTGAGACCTTTCGCAAGGTCTGCATCATATTCTTTTACAGTTTTTTAACAAAAGTGTTACACTATTATTCTTACCCATAATGCATATTGACATTGAATTTGATTAGTTTAATTGATTTTTATTTAATTTACTTGCCAGGTTATTACTTATGTTGTAACCAGGCCAGGGAGAGAACTCTTGTTTACTGTTGTCTCACAAGATGAAAAGTACAAGGCTAAGGTTAGGAACCCTTCTCTCCCAACACAAGGGCATTAATTGAATTTTAAAAAATATATAAAAAAAAAAAACAAGAGCTTTTTGCATCTAGAAATTGTCATATTAAAATTTGCATTCAACTTTTGTTTACTTAATTTTTTTCCCCAAAATGTACATATTTAATAGAAGGGGAAATTGCAAAATTAATTCGTACACTCTCAGGTGCTAGCAAATATGAAATTTTCCCAATTTTCTAGGCACCATAAATCCCTAACCTAGGGTCACAATAGTTGTAGATGAAGTTTCTCTCTTGAATTGGGGTGGTGGGGGGGGGGGATAAGTGGAGGCTACAAGAAATTAAGAGCTCCTCTAAAGGCCATTTCATTGAAAAAATGAAAGATACATAGAGCATAAAGAAAAAATTAAGTAAAGTGGCATGAAACAAGCAAAAGCCACAAAAAGCGACGGCCGGACCGCCACCTAATTACAAGTATGCGGGCCACCTATTAATAATTTGACCTAAAGACTAATTACAAAAGTCTTTGAAAGTTTGACACCCAAAGGCATTTACGTCTGGAAACATAATTCCACGATCTATCTTCCCCCTAAAAATTCTCCTATTTCTTTTGAACCAAATTCCCCATACAATTGCACAACACCCCGCAATCCATAAACGATTCCCCTTATCATTAAAATGGGGGGGGAGGGGGGGAGAGACGATCATTTCTTTGAAAGAAAGGTTGATAGATTCATTATTCACCCAAGATATTCTAAACGTTTGGAAAAATCTTTGCCATATAAGCCTTGGGAACTTACACTCCCAGATGATATGATTTAGATCTTATTCATGATTGCATAGGCTACACCAATTGAGATTTAGGGTGAAAGGAGAAGATCGCTGAAGAAAGTATTGATCTTACCTATTACCACAGACTAAATAAAAAATTTGACTTTTTTCAGGATCTTCACCTTCCAAAGTTTAGAAAAGAAAAGTGGTGAGCAACACAAGTGGATGAGGTACTAAACTCAAAAAAGATTTACAAGAAAACAAGTTAGAGGAGTTTAGGGTTTACATGAGTCTACTATCATGAACACCATCACTCACCAATACTCTCAAGATTTGCGGTAATGGAAGATAACTCTATCAATTCCTTGTCTCGGATCAGTCTACGAAAGTGGAGATCAATATTCACACTTAAACCCTCTCTTCGAATAAAAGCCGAATTTGGTGAATTTTTTATGAGGGTTAAGGAATATAGCAAAGGATAAAGGTCTTGGAAGGCACTATCACCCAATCAAGTATCCTCCCAAAAGCGTATTTGGTTCCCGTCCCCAACCTTCCTTCGAAAGCCAAGCTTCGTGAATGGAATATAGAGGTCTTTGGTAATATTAAGACTCAAAAGACACCTATCATCTCTCAAATTCAAACCCTAGACAGATGTGATGAATCTGATGGTCTTTCACAATTGCAATGTACTGTGAGATCTTCGGCTCGCTTGGCTCTTATGGATGTCATTTTAAAGAAAATGTGTTTTGGGGACAGAAATTGAAACAACAGTGGCTCAAGGAGGGGGATGAAAACACCAATCTTTTCCATAGAATTCTAAATGGGAGAAAGAAGAAGACATTTATCTCTGAAAAATCTCTCTACTTAAGGGATTAGCTTAATCAACGATAAGGATATAGAGAGCGAGATCTATTCATTCTTCAGAAAACTCTATTCTAAAGATCAGGAACCAAATTCATCCCAAGTTGTGTTGATTGGTCGCCTCTGGAGGAAAATGATAACTTGCTTTTGGAGAAGACCTTCTCTGAAAAAGAGGTTTATGATGCTATTGCCAACCTTGGATGCTCCAAGGCACGGGGCCCTGATGGATTCACCACTGAATTCTTTAAAAATACCTGTAACATCTTTAAGCATGATTTCTCATGAGGATGTTCCAAGAATTTTTTCAAAATGGCGTGGTGAACATCACTAATGCAACTTACATATCCCTAATCCCTAAAAAAGTGGATGCAAAGGAGGCCATAGACTTTAGACCTATTTGTCTCTTAACAGGCCCGTATAAAATCCTAGCCAAGGTGCTTGCTGATAGGCTGAAGGAAGTACTCCCAAAGACTATCCACCTTTCAAAATGCCTTTATAGGTAAAAGGCAGATTGTGGACTCAATCCCCGATTGCAAACGAAGTGGAGGATTATAGAAGATCGAAGAAAAAGGGGCTGATCTTCAAGCTCGATTTGGAAAAAGTATATGACATGGTGGATTGAGATTTCTTAGATGTTGTGATGAAGGCCAAAAACTTTGGAGATAGATGGAGGCATTGGATGAAGGGGTGCCTATCATCTATTAACTATTCTATTATCATCAATGGCAAGCCTAGAAACAAGTTTAAAGCTACAAGAGGGCTTAGGCAAGGGGATCCCCTCTCTCCCTATCTCTTCACTTTGATTGCGGATGCTTTTAGCAGATTGTTAAGTAATGCACAAAACTTTGGGCTGTTTCAAGGTTTCTCCCTTGGAAGAAGTGGAAATTTCATCTCCCATCTTCAATTTTCCGGTGACACCCTTGTTTTCACCACATTTGACCGGGTAAACATAGCCAATTTGCTTGCTGTTTTGAGGGTGTTTGAACTCATGTCTGGCCTTAAATTTATTCTCCAACAAATAACAGTGGTGGTAGGGATCAACATTGAGGAGTCTATTGTCAAGGAAGTTGCTGATTCTTTCAAGTGCAAAGCCTCCAATCTGCCTCTCGTGTATCCAAGGTTGAAAATGTCGATGTCGATGTCGATATCTCAATTTTACGGACATGTCGGTTGTCGATGTCGATGTCGACGGATATTCCGGAAAAATCACGGATATCCAGTGTGAAGAAAAAAAGTTGCTTTTTACTTGTTTGTCTTTCCGATTCGGTTATTTGGCTTGTTTTCCAAATATGATTTTTAGAGTTTTTTGTTTTGTTTGCTTGTTCGGCTCAAGTTTTGTATTCAATTTACCCATTCGTTGGCTAATTTGGGACTTTTTGTTAGTCGTTTGTTGGGTTTTGATAGCTCCAGGTTGGATGTCATCTCCAGTCGTTTGTTTGGATTTTGTGGACCTTGGTGTGCCGGTTAGGGTTTCTTCATTATACCTAGATTATTCTAGGGTTTGGATTTTGGGTTAACATTATGTTGTGGTTATTTGTTGACGCTTCTCCACATAGGAGGGAAGAGAAACCGCCGGTGATATCGTTTGTCCAAAAGTCAATAATCACGCTGCTTTTGATGTCAGTTTTTCCGGACATCTTTGTTCGACATCAGTTTTGTTTGCTTCAGTCTGTGTTCGATGACGCTTTCTCCGGGCATCACTCATAGCTTCAACGAAGACATTGATTCTCGAAGTCATATTTGGGTCATGTGTTTAGCAAACTCAAGTTGGTCTCAGTTATGCCATCTCGAGTTTGAGAAGGGATGTTAGAATATATATTTATGATATCCCTTATTTAGATTAGGGATATTTTCCTTATCTTTTAGTTTCCTTGTTCAAGTTAGTTTCCTAGTCTATCTAGGTTTACTTTTCTATATAAGTTGATGTAGCCTCCATACAATTTAACCTAATACAATATATCATTAGTCTTTCCGTTTACATATAGAATTAGTGTGAATTTGTGGATGAAATTTTTATTAGAGCTTAATTAAACATTAAACCATCATTCTAAGTAGTTATATAAATAAAATACACACATATATGAACATTAGTGGTACAAACTATCAAAATTTAGGCGCAAAATAACATTTTTATAAAACATAGAGTCATTAATATAGTTTACAAAGAAGAGGAACTAAGAGGATCAATAATTACATCACATGAACATCTAATAATGGCAAGATGCTCTCGGTGGTTGTTGATCGGCATGGATAATGTTAATTTGCAAATTACAATATTCCTCCCAAGTCATCCGGCCTTCAAACGAACGAACATAAGTAAAAATATGATGCCGAAGTGAATCTATAGATTCTCCAATTATATCAATTGGAGGATAACGTTGGTCAAGCCACAACCCATCCAAGTGGGGATGATCACGGCAATAAAGAAAATGCAATGGTGCGGAACCCGGTTCTGAAAAGAAAATAGGTCCACGTGTGTAATTTGCTCGATAAGTGGAAAGGCTAGTAGCATGACTAACATAAGAAGATCGAGAACGAGAACGAGAATCATGGTGACTATTGCTCCCATAACCACTGTTGCCACCATATGAATATTCCGTTCCCAAGCTCATCGCGTCCATATTGGATGAGAGGACTTCATCATCTTGTTGGTGATCACTTGCAGTCTCTTTCCCTCTCCTTCTACTTCTAACAAAAGTTTTCTCAACGGTTCCTTTGGTTCTCTCCATTCTAGAATGATGATTACGAATGTAATCATCATCATCTTCATCTCTAAACTCGTCACCACCACCACCACCTTCATTTTGACCACCATCACCATCATCATTATCTTTCTCTTCCTCTTCCTCGGTTACATTTGGCAAATTGTGGCTAGTGCCTTGCATCAATGGAGCAAAAGAATCATCGGAACCTTTACTTTGATGACTGCTACTACTCGATGATAGCACCTCTTCTGCAATCACTCGATCCACGTCTATACCGTGTGAAGTGGCAGCACTTGCAATTTTTGGATCCGGGTTCCCTGCTTCATCATCAAGGTGTGACGGTCTGACCCACATGTACAACGGGTCATTTTCTTCATCCCCTGGATCTGCCCCAATGTCCAACAAATCTAGGTAATCGGTTTCTGCTACTCTATCAGATTCGGCTTCCATGTCTCGTATTTTTAATTTCATGTTGTAGTAACAGAAGACAAGCTCCTCCAATTTCTTATATGCTAGCCGATTGCGTTGTTTTGTGTGAATTAGGGCAAATGTACTCCAATTTCGTTCACAGCCACTAGATGAAGTAGTTTGAGATAAAATTTTCATTGCAAGTTCACGAACAGTGGGAGAGCTCGTTCCATACATAGTCCACCACTCAACTGCAAAAATAATTCAAATAGTACATTCATAATCTAATCTAACTAACGTGAATTTAAAAAATGTACAAGACTACATATGGACTAGTCATTACCGGGAATCATTTTTTTACGTGATGCGACAGCAGCACGATCTGCGAAGCTCTTTCGTGCATCTCTAAAATACGTCAACTACATATTATATGGGAAGATAAATAATTAAGACATTGAATTTCAGAGTTCAGACATTTTGAAATGACTCATGTTCATTAGTAAGTACCTCGTTTCCAAAGTCGCCAATGCCGGCCGTTTGGGAATAATTTGCTATAAACCCCGGTGCACTTCTTGTGATTAGTGCCGCATCTTCCCCCACACCAGGATTGTATTGGAATCGCGGGTTCGAGTAGTAGCGATTGAAAAGTTTATAATTTAAAGTCCAAAAACGAAAAAGTAAAGGAAAAAAATTGTGAAGATGTACGTACCCGCCGCATGCAGTGGATGCGAAAGCGTCTTGTCCCATCGAGTTTGAACAATTTTTAATGCCCATTTCCTCCCTTTCAATTGGCCAAGCCTTACCTTGAGATTAGAAAACAAGTCATAAACTATGGGCATAGTTGGGACTACCTCTGAATCCACTACCCGAAGCACTGCATACATTGGCTCATACATGTTCACAACTGCATCAACTTGATCCCAAAATGGGTTATTTAGAACTCGAGTTTCAATGGTCCTTCCAATTTCAGTTCTACTTAACTTGTTTTGGAACCACGAATCACTGGTAAATAGTTGCTTTAAACCAGCTTTCTTTTTCAACAAACTCTCGAGGGTAATATTGCAAATCTTGTTGCTCCAGGACGAACTATATCACCTTTACAGAACTCTCTCATTTGTGCAAGCAACCAATTGTGATTGTAGAGAAAGTTTGTGATTCCTCGAGCATTCTTGATCACATTGGCGACACTTTCATGTTTGCCAATGTCCTCGAACATAAGATCTATACAGTGGGCGGCACAAGGGGTCCAATAAATGTTGTATCGATCCATTAATCTCTTCCGCGCCTTTAAAAAAGCCGATCCATTATCTGTGACTATTTGGACGACATTATTCCTACCAACTTCCTGAATGACGTCCTTCAGCAGATCATAAATATACTTATGGTCTTTAATCTTGTTTGATGAGTCAACAGACTTTAAAAATACTGTGCTCCCCCTACAGTACACCATAAAGTTGATAATGGACAACTTTGTTGGACCTGTCCACCCATCACACATGATTGTGCATCTATAAGCAGCCCACTTTTGTTTTACACTTTCAACATATTCCTGCATCTCTTTGTACTCTTCCCCCAAGTACTTTGTTTTGATCTCGTATGGGGTAGGGGGGTGTACACCAGGACCTATAATAGAATTAACAAGTCTATTTATATAGAATATCGATAGTATATTGTATATGCGAAAATAGATAGGGTAGATAGATAGAAAGTACCAGCATTTTGACAACCGACAACCATGTTCTTGAAATGGTGGGAGGTTGCTTTGTTTGGAGCAACGTTATCATAAATGAAGAATTTCGAGATTAGTTTGCCCATGGTCTCTCGAAGACCGCCTTTACCCTTCCCCATTAACATATCTTTAATGTTTCTTTGACGAGAACTATCAGATTTGTAATGTGATGGTTCTCTAACACTTCTGGAACGTCCAAAAAATTAGATGACCGACCTTGTTGGCCTTGTCTAAACCGAGCGGTTTGATCTTGCTCCCACTCACTTGCTCTAGATGCGTGCATAGCCCGTTTCAAATTCCGCCTTTCTTCCTCCGCATCATTTGGATTCATATATACATCATCGATTGATCGTCGATCGACTCGCGAGCTCACCTCGAAGTTCGGCTCGAATGTCCGCAACAACCTTTGCCTTCTTCGCTCGTGCTTCTTCTTTTCCTTGCATGCTTAATAAAATCTCGGTTTTGACTTCCGTGGGACATTCTTACACCTGGTTTTACATTTTTTTCGGGATTCGCACTGTTAGATGTTTGAATCTACCGATCCCTCCACTTTTACTAGTGAGACCACAATATTTACACACCGTACCAAACTTGTTTCCAGGAATTGGCATGCAATGAGCCCATGCAGCATCTCCTCGGCCGCCTCCTTCCATATTCAAATATTTTCTACGATATAATAAATAAAAAAGACATTCCAACGACATTAATGAAAAAAAAGCACATATTTTCATTAAAAACACAGTAAACAATTGTTAATAACTATGAAAAAAACAGTAAAACTAATAGAAATACAATAAAACAAACAACTCTAAATTTTTAAAAGACAGTAATTTTTGAAAAAACAGTAAAAAAAACTTTGAAAAACAGTAAAAAACACTTTGAAAAATAGTAATTTTTTAAAAATAATAACAACTATATTCATTAAAAAAAACTAATATAAATAGAAAAACGGTAATTTAAAAAAAAAAATAGTTCCTTATAAAAAGAACTAACCTTTTATTTTAAAACAATAAAAAAAATGAAATTAAATTATGACAAAAAAAAAAAAAACAACATTTTTTAAAAACAGTTTCTTAAAAAAAAAACAGTCAAAATAAAATGTAAATTAAAAATATAAAAAGAGAAGAAAAAATACCTTTGATATGAAAGAAAGAAAGAAAGGAATTGGTTGACTCTTTGAGAGAAAGAAAGAACTCTAATATTTGAGAGAGAAAGAACTCTGGGTGTTTAAAATGAGAAAGAGATTTGATATTTATAGATAAAAAATAATATTAAAATAATAAAAATTTATTAAAAAAACAATAATAAAAACAATTTTGACTACTTTTCAGTCTTTGACCACCTAGGGACTCTCAATTTCTGCATATTTGACCACCTAAAACATATAAAAAAAGCTGCCAGCCAACAGTTTCAGTCAGCCTACAGTTTTAGTCCGTGACAACTTTTTTCTCGATATGTCTTTGACTTTTTGACGACATATCACCGACTTGTCGAAAAAACGACATGTTGTCGACATTTTAGGGTTGTCGACGACATGTCGCCGATAGGGGGGAAGAACGACTCTTCCCCCCCTTATCGTTATCGGACATCCCTGATAACCGATATGTCGCTGACATTGTCAGCGACTTCGTTGACTTTTTCATCACTGGTTCCACCTCAGTCTGATGTACCAACTTCTGTGTCTCCTCATCTCCCAACTTCTCTGCCTATGCTTCCCTTTCCTCAAGTGTTTACGTGTCGTCCTCGTCCTATACCAGATTTATGTTCGGATGCCAGCGTTCAAGAGGCTTCATCGTCAAATCCAGTCACAAAAGTTGATCTTCCTATTGCCTTCCGTAAGGGGAAACGAACTTGTACGTATCCTGTTGCTTCTTTTTGTGTCTTATAACAATTTGTTTCCTTCTTTGTGTTCTTTTATTGCATCTCTTGATTCCGTGTCTTTGCCTAAGACTGTTCATGATGCTCTCTCTCATCCTGGGTGGCGTACTGCCATGCTAAAGGAAATGCGGGTCTTGGAGGAAAATGGAACATGGACTTTGGTTTGATTTACCTATTGGTAAGAAAGCTATTGGTTGTAAGTGAGTTTTTGCTATCAAGGTTAACCCTGATGGGTCTATTGCTCATTTGAAAGCTCGTCTAGTGGCTAAAGAGTATGCTCAAGTTTATAAGATTGATTACTCCGACACCTTTTCTCCTGTTGCCAAACTCACATCAGTGAGATTGTTTATTTCTCTGGCTGCTAAATATGGTTGGCCTTTGCACCAGTTAGAAATCAAGAACGATTTTCTTCATGGGGATCTTCAAAAAGAGGTGTATATGGAGCAACAACCTGGTTTTGTTGCTCATGGGAAGGTTTGTTATCTGAGAAAATCATTGTATGGCTTGAAACAGAGCCCCTGAGCATGGTTTGACAAATTTAGCTTGGCAGTTGAACAAATTGGCATGAAGAAAAGTACATTAGATCACTCTGTTTTTCATCGAAGCAGCTGGGATTATTCTGTTGGTTGTGTATGTAGATGACATTGTCATCACAGGAAGTGATACTACATGTATTTTATCGCGCAAAACTTTCCTTCATAGTCAATTCTATACAAAGGAGCGTTAAAATATTTTCTGTGTGTGGAAGTGGCGAGAAGCGACAAAGGAATTTTCTTTTCTCAAAGGAAATACGTGCTGGATTTACTATCAGAAACTGGTAAATTGGGGGCAAAACCATATAGCACCCCAATGAATCATAATTTGTAGCTCACAAGAGATGGTGACTTATTTGAAGAACCTGAAAGATACCGGAGGTTGGTTGGAAAACTTAATTACCTTATTCAGACATCTCATTTTCAGTTAGTATAGTGAGTTAGTATTTATCCTCACCCACTATTGAACATTGGAAGGCTGTTGAGTAGATTTTGTGTTATTTAAAAGGTGCCCCTGGACGAGGAATTTTATATGGTAACCATGGACACAGAAAGATTGAATGCTTCTCAGATGCTGATTGGGCTGGGTCTAAGGAAGATCGGAGATCTACTTTTGGTTATTGTGTTTTTGTTGGTGGTAATTTAATTTCATGGAAGAATAAGAAGCAACATGTTGACTTGTATCATGATCTAGTGCTGAATCAGAATATAGAGCTATGGCACAATTAGTTTGTGAAGTGATGTGGATTTGTCAACTTCTTATTGAGTTTGGCTTCTCTGTCTTATGTCCAACGAAACTCTGGTGTGACAATCAAGCTGCTCTTCATATTGCTTCAAACCCTGTTTTTCATGAGCGTATTAAACACATTGAGGTTGATTGTCATTTTGTTCGAGAGAAGATACAATTAGGGCTGATTTCTACTAGATATGTGAAGACGGAGAACAATTAGGCGAGATTTTTACAAAAGTTTTGAATGGACCACGTATTGACTATCTTTGTAACAAGCCGGGCATGGTTAACATATATGCTCCAGCTTGAGAGGGAGTGTTAAAAATTATTAGGGTTTGTTATATTGTATAGTTAGAGGCCCAAGGCCCATTACTTCTAACATGGTTAATGAAATATGGAGCTGATCCATTTTAAAGTGTCGCTTTTAGCTTCTCTTTCATTTTTTTTTTTTTTTTTTAATTATGGTGTCATTTTGATTAATTCCAGTTGGAATAATTTTTGTAATCCAATTGGGGTGGGGTGATCCCTCTTCACCTTTCTGTAATTTCCCTTTTCTACTGAAAGTTTTCTAAGTTTCATATTAAAAAAAATAGTGATGGGTATGTTGATGTTGATAATTCGATTAAGAAATGAGGATTGGTGTTCAGGCTTCATATGCGTCTTTCCATCTGCTGTTCTTTTAGGTTCTCTTTCTTGCTGATTGTTTTCTTCAATGAGGAATATGCTTATAATTGTTCTTCGTCGTTCCAATTCTGAAGATCTCTATTGGTTTAGGATAGGTTGTATGTGGAATAGAAGAGACGTCCAAGGAGCTCAAAACTCAAATCCCCATTTTCCTTGCCTTTCTAAATGTTTCCAGCGTGTGTTTTTTAAGTGGAATGTTCAGTTTCCAGATTTCTGCGCTATATAAGGCTCAAAACTCAACTTGGGCTTGAGATTGAAGCAAGAGATGTGAGTAGTAGATCTGAAAAGAGCATTGATTTTTAGGAACTTGTTTTTATTTGTAATGGAAATTTAAATCAGTGTGGTTACCCGTTTTCTTTTCTAGATTAAAGTTATAAAATATTTTAAATAAAAATAATTTCATGAAAGAATAAATAATATATTTTATTTCATGTTCTGTTGGTTCTAACCCCGAAACTTAATAGAGCGGGTGTCATCCACTTTAATCCTCAAGTGCAGGGATTTATGATGGAAAAAAAAAACAGTGCATGCATTTTACAGAAATTAGCAAAATATGGTTTCATTAAAAACGTTAAACTGCAGATATGTATTGATGTAATTGTTCAAAGACTAGGAGATGCTACTGCTGCAGGAATGTACAAATTACTCTTCAGCACTCTTCATGGGAAAACATCAACTGTTTCTCTCTATGCTCTTCCTGTACGTATCATTGTTCCTTCTTTTTCTTCTCACTCTCTTCTTTGTTGGAAAACTAGTTAGTGCCTGTTTGCAACATAAGTGATTTTTGTACTTTTATTATAAAATAGTGCTTGGTGGTACTTTATATTGTTGTTTGTTTCTAATATTTAAAAAGTTCTTTTTTTAGAGAAAATGTGTGTAGATAGAGAGAGTAGAGTGTAAAAATAAGTTAGAGACAATGGGTAAAAATAAGTTAGAGAAGAAAATGTGGAAAAATAAGTTAGTTAGAAATAAAAAGTTTGTAGAGAATAGTTAGGGAGAGAAAATGTGGAAAGAACTAGTGATACAAAGTTTAAAAATCCAAAGCACCTATTAAGTACTTATTAAATGTTGCCAAACATAAATATTGTATGCTTCTGTCCATTAAAATTCACAAGCCAAAAGCAGTCCCAAACACATTTTTTAATGGTTTATAAAAAACACTTTCTTTATTAAAAACACTTATAAACATTTACAAAACCTATCCCAAACAAGCACTTAGTAATGAATCCGGCTAACATCTATGTTTAGTATTTTCTATTTTTTTATTTGATTAACATTATTTCTAATGAACCTTTGCTATTATCCGATAATAATGTTTTTATATTTTCTCTTTTTGGTGTTGTTCCGGATATGTTTGTTGTGGATTGTCACTCTGCGTTCTATTTAGGGCGTCGTCAAGCTCAACTTGCACAACTTCAGGCAGACTATGGTTCCTAATCTTTATATTAGATAAATATACTAATCTAAAATAGTTGACAGAAAGTCTCGGATGACAAATTTTAAATACATAATTTCATTTATGGCATTAGTTTTGGTTTATTCTTGAAATTGTAGATTTATATACATAAATCTATTAATTAAATTCAAATAATTTTTGTATAAAAACATTTATAAATGCTTAAATGATGAAGAGTTGGTCCTTTTTACTCTTCAAAACAATTATTTTGAAAAAATAAAAATAAATAAACGACATTAATCATATTTAATAATTATTGTGTGGGATATTTCTCATAGTTGAGTACGTGAGGGCATGTGCTTGATTCCGGCCGACTCTTGTTATCTAAAAAAGGAAAGAAAATGTCAAAAGAATACTGGTGTGGTACTAGCCAAGGATCCTCCGACGTTCAAGTTAGTGGATAAGCAGTCGTCCAGAAAATTAGGTCTTGATGTTTGTGCACGTATTTGATCTGATGGGATAACAACTCTTATATACTCCTTAAGTCGGTCGCTTGTTTGGCCTTGTTAGTCGAACTAGGCTTAATTGGTTTTCACCCGACCCATTTATGGTCAGCTTTTCCTTTCTAGGGGGCTTATCGGGCCTGGACCGTTTCGGAACTAAATCAGCTTGCACATCCCATGGGTGGGTGATTTTTACCCTTAACAGTTTCATGTGGGAAATTGACCATGTTCGGCTTGGATTTGTGGCGTCTCACGCGGCCTGTCATGTCCCTATTGTTTGGTAGGATACGACTCTTGAGTGAGGTAACCCAGGCTTTGAAAACTCCAAACTGCCCGTTTGTCGTTTGTTAATCATTGACCTCTGGAGACTGTTAGATGCTTGCCACGTGTTGCGACGATAGGCCATGTGTTGTCTGTTTTAAATAGCACGTTCTTTCATATTTGAAAGGCTTGCTTTCTCTCAAGTTTCCCAAATCATTAGTGCCTTCCCTGCCTTTGATGCTTCGCTCTCAAGGATTTTGCCTTTTGCGACTTAAGGTTAGTTCTCTCGCTTTCCTTCTTCATTATAGTAAGATTCGAAATGATCAAATCTGGGGAAGTTCCTCGAGTCAAAGGTCATAGGGCTGTGAGGGTTGTAGTGGAGGTCGACGATCAATAGGGATTTTGAGAGAATTGATCTTGATCCTAGGACTGCTAGCCATTCTTCTCCTCTTTCCCAGTGAAGTGGTTTTGATCCTTTTTTTTTTCAGGGGTTGATCTTAAAAGATGTATCAAAACCACTTCCTTGAACTATAGGGGTGTGATTTATCATATTTAATACACATGTGGTGTTCATGCATTTGACAAAACCCACATGGTTCTTATTTGCATTTTACCCTAAAATATATTCATATTCTGAAGTGGTGAGGATAGGAAAAAAAATTCTAGCTACAAATAATTTTCCATTCACGTTGATTTTTATTAATTCTATAGAATTGCCTATCAGTATATCTATACTAATACGAATGTGAAGGGGTAAATTGCTAGAAGAAAAAGCATAAACATCTATACTATTGAGTTGAGTTATTGTTCATTATGATTAATTTTGGGGATTTCAAGTTATATAAAAGGACGAGAGGGAAGTTTTAGGGGTTATATATATATGTATACCTATTTTTTAAATCATGTTTTAAAAAATAAACGTGTTCTAAAGGTTTAAAAATACCCAAAAATGCATTAATGTGCATAATTTACAAGAAATGTAAATGGGCCCTCTAGAATTATTTTATTTTTCTATCCTTTTATATATTTGTATTTTATTAAAAAAATGTAAGGTAAAGTACCCCTTTAGTTCCTGAGTTTTGGAGGTTGTGTCTATTTGGTCTCTGTGTTTTCAATTTGTGTCTAAGTGGTCCATGAATTTTAGATATTGTGTCTATTTGGTCTATGCGTTTTCAATTTGTGTCTAATTGGTCTTTGAGTTTTGGATATTGTTTCTATTTGATCCTAGATTTTCAAGAGCTCTTAGAAATAAGTTTAATTGATCTTTAATTTAACGTATTCGTTAACATCTTACCAGAATATTGAAATGTTTAAGGATCAAATGAGTACTTTACCCAAAAATGTATATCAACTACATACTTCTTATCTGATATCTGATATGTGAATCAATTAAAACATAAAAAGTCTTCAATCGGTAAGTTTGTTCATTGAAATGTTTATAATCAATAATGATGATGAATAATTACAAGAAAATATCGTCGAAATATTTATCATGAATAAATAATCAATAATACAAATATATTGATGATGAATAAACAAACAAAATTACCCTCAATTTTAAAATATATATAGCTACATTCTCTCTTTCTTTTCCCTAACCCGATCAATAAAAAAAGAAAAGAAAGAATATTTCATATCTTATTCTCAGTGATCAAAATCATCTCATCTACACTAGGCTCAGTTTCTTCTGTACTGTTTTCAAAATTGGACTCGTCAGAAAATTAGGCTAACGGAAAAATGAAGTCATTGATTGGCTAAATCGATTTGTCGTTCTCTTTAAAAGTTCAGAGTAGTCCCTCCCTCCCTCCCTCCCTCTCTCAAATCCGCCACCTTATTTGGTAGGTCATTTTGCTATAGTTCTAGTCTAAGGGACCAAAGCTTTTAACTCATTAGTCAATGACAATAGCAACATGCAAAACTCTCACAGAAATCCTGTTTTCTCCATCACTCGAGTAATATATATATATGGAAAATATGGACACAGCTTTTGTGGAAGAATATACAGAGTAACTATACGGGTTAGTTTAGTAACCTTCCCAATTTTGTTTCTTGTTTCTATTTCTTTTTTTCTTTTTTTTTTTTAAATGGAGTTGTTTGTTAAGGGCCCGTTTGGTAACCTTTTTTTGTTTATATTTCTTGTTTCTTATTTTTTTTTAAAAGAGAAACATAAACATGTTTGGTAACTGTTTCTTATTTCTTGTTTCTGGAAGAAAAAAGAAACAGAAATGTGTTTGGTAACTATTTTTTGTTTATGTTTCCCATTTAAAAAAAATGAAAATATTATAATTTTAAATGACATATTTAAAAATATTATATCAATATAATTTTTGGATATTTATAATATATTTTATAAGTCTAAACGGGACAACGTAATAATTTATCAATGTGTTGAAAATTTTAGAAACAAGAAAGAGAAATAAGAAATTAGAATTTGTTGTTTCTAAAATTTCTACACAATTTTGGGAATTGCTTCTAGAAAAAGAGAAACAAGAAACAAGAAAAGTTAGGGCCCGTTTGGTAACCTTCCCATTTCCGTTTCTTGTTTCTATTTCTCATTTTTAAGAAATGAAGTTTTTTGGTAACTCTTCTTGTTTCTTGTTTCTCTTTTTTTTTTAGAAACACTTCCTAAAATTGTGTAGAAATTTTAGAAACAACAAATTCTAGTTTCTTATTTCTCTTTCTTGTTTCTAAAACTTTCAACACATTGGTAAATTATTACGTTGTCCCGTTTTAACTTATAAAATATATTATAAATATTCAAAAAATTATATTGATATAATATTTTTAAATATGTCATTTAAAATTATAATATTTTCAAAATATTTTTATTTTTTTAAAATGAGAAACAAAAATAAGAAATAGTTACTAAATACATTTCTGTTTTTTTTTATTCTAGAAACAAGAAATAAGAAACAGTTACCAAACATGTTTCGTTTCTGTTACTCTTTTTAAAAAAACAGGAACAAGAGACAAGAAATAGAAATAAGAAACAAGAAATGGAAACCATGGAAGGTTATCAACGGCCCTAATTATCTCTCTCTTCACATTTTTATTTCAAAACCAAGATAATCCATATATAGCATTGAAGAAACTGGAAAGAGTAGCTGATCCACGCCTTTGCATGATTAAGTGTACATTGAAAGTATGTACCTCTGGGTTTATTATATTAACTAGGAGGTCTATCGACCCAAAGTAGGAAGTCTTTCAAGTTCCACGAAGAGAACGAACACGATCCTGAATCAAGTTTCTCTCCCAATCCGCAATATCTTCAAATGCATTTTCTGGAAGGTTCTCAAACGGCTCTTTCCAGGGATCGTTTTTAGATAAATCATATGTAGCTCCACGGATTGCTCTTTTATTTGGTCCACAAGGCCTTTTTGAAGTTAGTGTTTCATATGCTGTATTTAACTGTTATAAAGCCAAAATAAGAGGCCCATAAGTTAGTAATTTTATTCAGAGAAACGACTGTCTTTGTAAATCAGAAAATATATCAACATTCATCGTGATATTTGATAGAAGTTTTGAAAGGTATTTTTCGTATCGATGGCAGCATTTTTCAGCTTCAAAATGTCAAGAGCGAGCAGGCACTAAAATGTAAAAAACTCGTTTTGAAGTGAAAAAGAACTTACATTCATTCCACAAAACCAGTACAGGTATGCTATTGCAACTGCAGGTGCCCTGCCCAATCCGGCAGTGCAATGCACATAAACTTTTCCTTTACCCTCTGAAATCGCCCATTCTAATGAGGAAACCGCTTTAGGCAATCCACTTCTCAGGGAATCTGGATCAAAATCTTTTGCCTACAGAAGTCACGATAAAACGAACAAATGAATGAAGTTCATTAAATTTCCATGGAAATGAACTAACTGTTCAGTGATCACTTCTCTCTTTAAAAATTTCTTAATATACAGAAAAGCTCAAAAATTTTATTAAGAAGCATCTCCTGTCTACGTAAAAGCTTCACCCATAACTTGCATTCTCATTTGATCAAGTATGGAAAACAGCCAGAAAACAGTCACAATAATTACCACTTCGGTTGTTTAACGACAGGAGGAAAAAAAACATCAGTATATTTGAAATCTAGAAAGATTTAAACACGGTATTTAAAAAAATATGTGCTTACAGGTCTCCTCATATGACGAATTCCAAGGTCTTTACATCTTGTTATTATTGATTGTAAGTCAATTCCCCAATACTCGACATCCTTGTCTTGCTGTAAATTCAGAATATAAGCAACACCTTCTTCCTCTTTCAAGAGATCAATATCTTCAGGTTTTTGAGGCTGGGAACCGACAATCAAATTGTCAGCTATTACAGTGTAGTTCATACCTGATTGCAGGACCATCATAACTTAACATCAGTTTTCAGAAAACTTACAGCACTTCAAATTCTGTCCTTGAAATATCAACTAGAAAAGTAGGTTGTTTTTTTTAATAAACGAAACTTTTCATTGATGTGTGAAAAAAAAAGAGGGTTGGAAAAAACAACCCGGCCAAGAAGATTAGAAAAAAGCGCTCCATTGACATAAATAAAAGTAGGGATACGATCACACAATAAATTTGAACGAGAACACCGATTTATGTAATCTCAACTAGAAAACTAGTTAAGAAATAACGAACTCAGGACCTTCTGCTGTAGTACCAGAGTTGGTGTCCGTTTCACATAACTTTTGAAGTGTATGAACACTTTCAATCTACGTTCAACACTCTAAAACATATTTCTCTCCCCAACAATATCCAGCAAGATGGTTCTGTTTTCCAACTAAATTATGGCTAATGAGCATGGAACTAGAAATAACATTACGATCATACTGTACAATCAATAGGTAAAGTCAGCCTATATTTGTGATCCAAACCATTTGAACTTTGTTTGACGTTTTCAATGTAAACTTGTATACATCTCAAGCCAAAGAAACACATCCAGATTTATTCTTGTGCATACAAAATGGCACAAGAAAAATTAAAAAAAAAACGTTGACACTCTTTTTGTTCCTTGAAAACAACAAAGACGTGTTACCGACTCGATTATAACTCGGGTTGTATAGGCCGTGACTTGGAATGACTCGGTTTGGGATTTTTTAACCTCTTATATATCTTTGTTTGCATATCACCCCATACATTCCGAGTCAGACAATCGTATCTGTCTCAGTACTCTCCAAGACAATCGTATCTGTCTCAATTTGATGAATCCAGATACAAAAAAGTAAGATATCAAAGTTCAAATTCAATCTCGCTACTCATTTACAACTCATCCTTAGGCAGAATAAATGCCCCAATTAACCCATCAGTAAAATACAAAATATAAAGTGGTAATGATTGAAAAAGAAAACAATAGTATGAAGATGGAAAAAGGATCTGACCCAGATCATGATGATACTCATAGGGGTTTCTCATCATCTTCCTCATAGCTATATTGTATTCATCCATTATGTTCTTGGAATCGGAATAAGCTCTTCTGCTTGTAGGATTTTGCAGAATCCCACTTTCAGTCTCAGGTAAACTGCAACATATTTTCTTCAATTGGAAGTAATTTTTTGAAACCTTTGATTGAAATGGAAAAGAAATTTTGTCTGAATTCTTAAACGGAGCTACAAATGCCGAAGAAAAACAACCTATGCTTGAAGAAGCTAGCATTTTTTATTTTCTTTGGGGTACTCTTCTATTCGTTTAACATTATTAACTAAACCACATGCTACTTTGTAAGATGTAAAATGGGAAAATTGCGTATATGACCTCGAAAATTGAGTTTTAATGAACCAAATACTTATTTTCTATTTCTTATATTTGAGACCTTATGCTGATGTCACTAAAGTGTGAAAAGACCAAAAACCCATTTTTTATATTGATAGAATTCTCATTAACCATACTATATTTTTTTTCTCTCCCTAAACTCTAAATTCTTACCCAAAAACTCACGAAGAACTTAGATTCAATGGATAGATCTCGAAAAAAATATGAAATCGACATATTATTTGTACGAAACGGAGTCCGGATGAAGAAATTAACATCAAAATACTAAATTTTCGGAGGATTTTTTTTTTTTTTAGTTGCCTATGATCTGAAAGATCATAAGCAATGATCTTTCAGATCATAGACAATGATCTGACCGATCATAGGCAATGATCGGTCAGATCATCGAGCAACAAAAGATCCGAAAATAGTATTTTACTCGTAACTTTTTCTACAAAACTTAGATTGTCATGAATTTATATTTGATGGATAGATATTGAAAAAACCTATGAAATCGACATCTTATTTGTGTAAAACGGAGTCCGGATGAAGAAGTTATCATCAAATACGAAATTTGTTAAGAATGAAAAATCTGGAAAAAAAATTTTAAAAAAAAATGATCGGTCCGATCGGACCGATCATGGCCTGGGATCGGTCCAATCAGACTGATCATGGCCTGGGATCGGACCAATCATGGTCAGATCCCAGAATTTTTTTTTTATTTTTTTTTTTTAAATTTTCCAGATTTTTTTCCTCCAAAAATTTAGTATTTTGATGTTAATTTCTTCATCCGAACTCCGTTTCGCGCAAATAAGATGTCGATTTCATACAATTTTTCGAGATGTATCCATTGAATCTAACTTTATGACAATCTAAATTTTGTAGAAAAAGTTACGATTTCATACATTTTCTCCATTTCGCGCGAATCCTTTGTTAATCAATGATCTGATCGATCATTGCCTTGATCGGTCAGATCATTGCCTATGATCGGACAGATCGTGGCTTATGATCGGTCAGATCATCGAGTAATAAAAGCTTCGGAAATAACATTTTTCTCGTAACTTTTTCTATAAAATTTAGATTTCCATAAATTTAGATTCAATGGATAGATCTCGAAAAAACGTATGAAATCGACATCTTATTTGCGCGAAACGGAATCCGGATGAAGAAATTAACGTCAAAATACTAAATTTTTGGAGAAAGAAAAATCTGGAAAATTTAAAATATAAAAAAAATAATTCTGGGATCTGACCATGATCGGTCCGATCCCAGGCCATGATCGGTCCGATCGGACCGATCATTTTTTTTTAAAATTTTTTTTCCAGATTTTTCATTCTTAACAAATTTCGTATTTGATGATAACTTCTTCATCCGGACTCCGTTTTACACAAATAAGATGTCGATTTCATACGTTTTTTCGATATCTATCCATCGAATCTAAATTCATGAAAATCTAAGTTTTGTAGAAAAAGTTACGAGTAAAATACTATTTTCAGATCTTTTGTTGCTCGATGATCTGACCGATCATTGCCTATGATCGGTCAGATCATTGTCTATGATCTGAAAGATCATTGCTAAGATCATAGGCAACTAAAAAAAAATCTCCGAAAATTTAGGGCCTGTTTGGTTTGCAATCCAGATTCAGTTTTATGAATCTGGATTGAATGAATAAAATGAATCTGCTTTGTTTCGTGTTTGGTTTACAATCCAGAAAAAAGCAATTTGGATTCAATTTCTTTTCTAGGCTAAAAAATGAATTCAACTAAAACAAGAATCCAAAATATCCAACTCAAAAACTGAAAAACACAGATTGACCTCACCCACACAATTTAATCCACGGGTTTGAACACATGAGATAAAAATACGAGTTGGGCCCATTTTCAGAATTTGGGTCGGGTCGGGTCGGGCCCGTTTTTCGAGGTTGACCCGGTCCGTTCTAACTTTTATTTATTTAATTAAATTTTTAATTGCATGTTTTTAAGCTGATTTTTAACTTCTTAAACTTAATTCTAAAGTGATGGAAAAAATGTTAATTTATTTTTTCACTATATCCTATTTTTTATTTATACTTTGTTTTTATAATTATATATAAGATTAATTTAAATATAAAAAATAAAATTATATATATATATATATGTTTTGGAGGTTGTTGCTCACATTTTTCTCCGCTTCTTGTTTACTAATGTATGCAGTACTATTTGAATAATGCTATTGGAGGTTTTTAATGCCCAAATGGTCTCTCCATTCAGTGTGAAAATATTTTTTCAGATTCTCTTTTATTGAGAAATTCTCTCTTTGGTTGCACTAGGTTCTTATGAATTTTAGAATGGACCTCATTGTGTCTTGTATAGTTCTCCTTTTGGAAGAAACTGAGTTGTTTTAATCTAAAGAGTTTATTTGATAGACTTGCAATGCTTCTATTATCTTTATTATAATTTTTTTAAATTTATCCTAAGAATGAGAATAGTTATAGTTGATGCGGATAAAAATGTTTTCAATTTATAAGTTATGAATTATTAGTTTTTTCAAACTTAAAAATGAATGATTTAAAGTTGGAAGTATTATTTTCACACTGTTCTGATTCACAATCTGATTTTAAATTTTTTGAGTAACCAACCAAACACATATTTCAAATTTCTGAATCTCAATTATAAATTCTGAATCTGTTACCAAACACAGTTTCAGAACCAACAAATTCACATAATACAACTCTGAATTCATTAGAATCCACTAAATTCAAATTCTGCTTTTCAGATTGCATACCAAACAGGGCCTTAGTATTTTGACGTTAATTTCTTCATCCGGACTCCGTTTCGTACAAATAATATGTCGATTTCATATATTTTTTCGAGATCTATCCATTGAATCTAAGTTCTTTGTGAGTTTTTGGGTAAGAATTTAGAGTTTAGGGAGAGAACAAAAATAGAGTAAGGTTAATGGGAGTTCAATCAATACAAAAAAAAGAGTTTTTGGTCTTTTCACACCTTAGTGACATCAGCATAAGGTCTTAAATATAAGAAATAGAAAGTGAGGATTTGGTTCATTAAAGCTCCAATTTCGAGGTCATATACGCAAATATCCCATGTAAAACGGGCTGGGTTGAACTTTAACACAACTAGCCGACCTCATGAGTTGTTGGGATTTTTTACCTCTAAAATAGACATTAACGCAGTGTTTGGTTCAACCTATAATTAGCAGTGACATTTACGTTCAATTCTCATTCAAATTCACTCTTAAATTCTCTCCAATTTTATGTTCTTCCCTTTATAAATAAGGTGATATTTCTCATTGGAAAAAAAATAAATATTGGGAGTATTTTAGTAGGTTATAGTGAAAAAGATAAAATTTTAAAAAAAGATTAAAAAATATATTTTTCAATCAAAAAATAATTTTTAAATGAAACTCAATATATCTTACATTAAACTCAATATATTTTACATAATTAAATTAAAAACTAATTAAAACGATACCGGCTCCTTCAGCTCGCGGTATCAACTCCTTCGATACCGGTCGGGATCCAGTTCTCTTTTCTTTCCTTCGTCGTTTTGATCGATATCTCCATATGATTGAAACGATTACAAATTTTTCCTATACCCAACTAATGGGTTTACAAAATTTCTAGGAAAGAAAACCTAGGCCAATAGTTCAAAATTCAACCAAAATGCAAAACATATATTTTAAAACTCGTTTTAAAATAGTTTTTTCCCATCATAACAAAAACTTTTTAGAAAAATATTATAGGAACAAGCAGTGACGGATCCAGGATTTAAGTTTAGAGGGGGCACAGAGTAGAGCTGCAACTTATAAAAATCACCAAATCGATAGAAATTGAATCAAAATCGACTATAACTTATAGAAATCAATACCTTAAACCGCCTATGTGTTCAAAACCGATTCGGCACATAAGCGATTCATTTTAAATTTGTAATTTTTTTTCTTTTTAATCGTTTCAGTGACGATTTTGTTTAAAATGACATAAACCGAACTAAAAATAACCTCGTAACACACAATACATGCAAATACAGAATAGATAATTATAATATTAATAATTATAAAAATAAAATCTATATATTCATCCTTGTTATTTAATTTGATTAAAATTAAGTCAAGTAAATTTTAAAATATTTAGTTTTTAATGTTAAAAAATCACTTCTTATTAGTAATTATATATAGATAAGATAGATAGTTTTTATTTAAAATGATATTTATAATATATTAAAAATTAAAAAAAAATCTAAATATAGTTTATATTTTGTGTAAAATTTGAAACTAGATCTAATAAATATTTTATTTATATGATATTATGTGACGACCCGTCACTTTTAAATAAATTAAATTCAGAGAAGACAACGGAAGTCTTTTAATTTACGAAAAATTGGCGTGGTTTTGTTTGAAAATTGGCATGCCGAAAACCTGTTTACAACCTAATTTTCAAATCTAGTCAAATCTCATGGACTTTAAGTCCAAATCAGGAGTTCAAATATATAATATCATAAAAACATCATCCAGAAGCTCTTATGAGCCAAAATACAACATTAAAGTCTTTGAAATTCATAAAAGTGATACATAAACTATACAATGACAAGTCCATCTCGAGGCCAACATCCCTTGATCACGCAGCACCATCTCCCCGTCCACGGCCTCTATCCAAGGCATTACCTGAAATTGGTTGTAATATCATGAGCTAACAAACTAAGCCCAGTGAGAATAATAAGCATAAAAAGTAAAGATAGACCTCAAACTCGCATTTTGATTTGTGTCCAATTAACTGACACAATCTACTCCTAAAGTTCTCCAAACTCTAGGTAATTCTATTCCATATTCTCCAAATGATGATACTAATTAGCACACATAGTCTAATTGTTCATCCAATAACTTGTTATAACATAAAGTAATAAAAGTAAATGACTTTGCATAAAATATAACATCTCGACTCTCTTTCTCGTCTATCATATGCATAAAAGTAATGAGTACATCCCATAGGATACACATTCGCCATTTATGCATGTAATGAAGGTAATGTGGATTTTCGCATTTCATCCACCATTCAACCTTATGTATGAAGGTAATGTGGGTATCCACTCATCCACCATTCCTTATGCATGAAGGTAACGTGGGTATCCACTCATCCACCGTTCCTTTCATTCTTTTCTTTTCTCTTTTCGATGGTGCGAGATGTTATGGTATAATAAATAATGGTGCAAAATGTTATGCATATGCTTGTAAAAATAAATAAAGTAAAGTACGATTATTAAATAACCGAAACAAGCATAAAGTAAAGCGGCATAAAGTAAGACATAAAGTAAAAAAATAGATAGGAATCAAGGCATAACGATATGTAAATCGAAATTCCGTTAACAATGATAAAAGTAAAGGTCAAAATATAACGATTAACCTAAACTTTCAAGGATTCTAAACTCCGAAACTAATCTAACTTAGAATCTTCTAAGATTCAAGGTTTTCAACGAGAAATTCTAAGTTTCTCGCCTAAAGGATTAACTTCAAATCCTAAGGCACTATCTCACATCCTCTAACCTTAGGTTGGATTCTAATCTTAGTTTCTGATTCTACAAATCATCGTACTTATTCGATTTCTATAGTTACTTTAAATTCTAATCATTCTCACCTTAATTAAAAGTGAAGACTTCGCTCCTAAGCACCGGAAGAGCGATCAAACAAACGGTTCAAAAACACCTACAAAAGGATTAATATCCCGAAAATTAATAAAATACCAACCAACAATTAAACAACGACCAAACATACAAAACGACGAAAAACTCAACAAACCCCCCATAAGAGGCTCTCGGCCCTCTCATCAAAATGAGGTCTCGGGTTTGGTTTTTCGGCTTTTTGGCAATTTAAATACGTTTTGAGTTGGTTTTAAGCAAATTCGATAATCCCGATTTCAATGGGTATCGATGAATAGGGTTTTTGAACATTACTCCCTTTCCCGAATTGAATTTAAATAAACATTCATTCATTAATTTCTAACCCATTTTCAATCCCAAAAGGGTAAATTTCAAACGGAAAGGGTTTCGACCTGAAACTCGGTTTTAGAGTTATGGAATAGTTTCCAAAAACACGTAAAACTACTCCCGAATTGACAAACACCGAGTTTCACGGCAAGAAATCGAAAGAAAACAAGTAAAACTCCATTAAAACACTATTTGGAGCTTAGGGTTTCAAGAGATTCTTACCGAGAACTCCTCGGATCTCGAGAGAAACGGACGAAGGCTAGGTGGGAAAGACTCGTACGACCGATACCTTTCCAATGGACCCGGAATCAAGTCGATCGGGCAAGAAACGAACAAAATCAAAATCCTCCCTTTTCTTCTTTGAAGCTCACGGCAAAGGAGGAGAGAAATGAGAAGATTTTTTGGTCAATTGTGGTCAATGAGCTCATTTAAAGAAGATAGTCAAATAGTAATTTTAGATAATTTGTAAATTGGGTAATTACAACTTTGCCCTTTTATGACTTTTGGCTTAAAACGAATCCCGAACATCTCAAACTATCCCAATGGTGATTAATAATTATTAATTGGCCCGTTAATAATTATTAATACCATTAAAAAGTATTTAAATAAATAAAGCCATTAAAATGAATTAAAATGAAATAAATTACTATATTCTAATTTAATAATAAATAAATGAATTTTAATTACTCAACTTGAAATAAAATAAATAAAAGTTTTTTTTTTATCACAAAATAACGGGACGTTACATATTAATATATAAAAAATACATGATTTAAAAAAAAAAAAATATATATATATATATATATAATAAATTGTAACGACCTGAACCCGTTAAATTCTTTAAATTCAAATGCACAGCGGAAGACTCGATTTCTAAAGAAAAACGGCATGGGTTCGTTTAAAAATTGAATAATCAAAACCTGTTTACAACCCAATTTCCAGAAAAAGCGATAAATCGGGAATTTCGCATTCCAAAAGACATTTAGACCATAAAACATAGACATATTTTACACAAATACCCTTTCGGGCTCAAAAAGACACAAGTTATGTAAAGATGGAATAATTACAAGCATTTCAATGAATGCTAAACAAAATGAGTTTTCTAGTATTGTCCATACACCCTCTCGATCGGTCACGCGGCTCCACCTCCTCTACCACGCTTCTTAACTCGAGGTTTACCTGAAAATTTTAAGTGTAGCACCATTAGCATAACATGCTAGTGAGAGTAAAACAAAAGCAAGTAATCCTATGAACAAAATCTCATAGCCGAAATCGTGTCCAAAGGCCTAAAATGCCCAATACTACTCACATCCACACTTCCAAATTTCCATACAATCAAACGATAGTAGAATGTCACCCATACATGTCAATACCATGAGATAGAAAAAGAATAAAGACTTAAAGTGTAATTAACATTCACAACTAAGTCTCACTACACGTTTCTAAGAATCGGTAAAAATAATATTAACTATCCTTATTACCAAACAAGTTTCATCGTATCGTGCTATTGTATGGATCGAAATCAACATACCACGTACCATATCACAACCATCGCACCATGATACGTATGGAACCGAATCAACATACTATCGTGTGCCTTATCATAGATCATAATACCATGGTACGTACGGATCCGAATCCACGTACTACCATGTACCATATCTCAATCATCGGTTATCAGGACTTTCACCATTTCAGGTATCAGGAATTTCACCATTTCGGATATCAGGACTTTCACCATTTCAGGTATCAGGAATTTCACCATTTCGGATATCAGGACTTTCACCATTTCAGGTATCAGGAATTTCACCATTTCAGGTATCAGGAATTTCACCATTTCAGATATCAGGACTTTCACCATATCGGATATCAGGACTTTCACCATTTCAGGTATCAGGAATTTCACCATTTCAGATATCAGGACTTTCACCATATCGGATATCAGGACTTTCACCATTTCAGGTATCAGGAATTTCACCATTTCACCACATGATACGTATGGAACCGAATCAACATACTATCATGGGTCACTTTACAAACTGTTAAGCTTCCTAAAAGTTAGTTAAACTCAAAGAATCCTACTAAGCTATTACGAAGCCTAACTATCTAGATTACACGAGTTATCACTCAAGTGCATCTTCTAATTACTTTACTTCCAAATCCATCAAAGTAACTTCCATTCCACTTTCATCTAACATCTCCAAATCTCATTTCCATACTTACAAACCTCTCCGATGTTCTCTAATCATCGAACTAACCATAAATCCAAACTTTCCTCCACTAACTTCCTAATTAAAGTCTCTAACCAAACTTAACTTCTAAGAAGCTAAATCCCGCTTAACTTCGATAAACAATAACATAATGAAACTTAATTCATAAAACAACTAACTTTCATTTTAAACTCACCTTGTAAACGAAGTCAACTCCGAAACACCGGTTGACCAAGAATCACGATCTATGCACGAAACCTATATAATTAAATACACCTAAAGTATATTAATTAACCGAATCGAAGAACGATCGTCACGATACTAAAATAAAAGAAAAAACAACCCGGAACTTATGCCAAGAGGCCCACGGCCCAAGGGAAAGGAAGAAAAGGAATTGTTTTCCGGATTTTAAGCACTTTAAAGACATTTTGGTTTGGTTTCGGGTACTTTGGAGGTTGGTAACCTTAATGGGTAATCGCAATTTAGGGTTTTGAGCATTAAACCAATTCTGAAACAATTAGAAAATAGCAAAAACATAATAAACTAAACATCCTAAACAAAGCCCAAAGAGGGAAAAATCACAAGGGACGGGTTTCCGGCTCAAACTCCGGTTTTAGGGTTTAGGGAAAGTTTCTAAAAATGACTATAACAACCTTCCCGATTGATATCTTAAAGCTCCGGTGAACGAATTCAAGATTACAACTCAAATCCACCATTAAAACACTATTCATAACAAAAATAAGAAACTTTAACATACCTTTAAGCCTCGATAAAACGAGCGAAAATTACGTTCGGTAGGTTGGAAATGATCTACCGGCCAAGGGCTTTCCAACGGATGTAGAATCGAGACGATCCGTTGAGAAATAAAGAAAAACCAAAAATTAGTTTTTGGCTTTTGGAGGCTCACTGCTGACAGAGAGGAAGAAGATGCAGAAATTTGATGAAATTGCCTTTGATTTTCTATTTTAAGGGAAAATGAATAGTGAAATCTAGATATTTAAGAAATCGGGTAATGACGCCTACGTCCCTCTTTTGTTTTTGCTTTAAAAATGAAACCCGAAGCTTGTAAATAAATCTAAAGGTGATTAATAATTATTAATTGGCCCGTTAATAATTATTAATATCACCAAAACATAATTAAAGTACTAAAACGATTAAAAACTAATTCGGACGAAAATAGCTACTAAAATAGAAGTTACTGAATTAAAACTAAACTTTAAAAGCTTCATTAAATAAAAAAAAAAATTTACCTCTAAAAGTAACGGGACGTTACATAAATAGATAATGAATGGTAGAAATTTAAAAACATTCAGACAAAATTGACAGAAGGCAAACGCTGGGATTCGAACTTGGGTTGCGTGATTGGGGAAAGAGTGACTAAAACCAACCAACCATCTTGTATGTTCGGAGAATTTAGCAACTCATTATTATATTTGCTTATAAACAAGAGGCACAAACTTTGGTAATTTAAATTAATATTTTTTTAATTTATCTACAAATCGAGGGGGGGCATGTGCCCCCTCGGCCCTATTCTAGATCTGTCCCTGGGAACAAGACTGCTATGATACCAGTTGTTGAGATTGAGACTAGGGGTGTTCAAAAAACCCGATGACCCGAAAAACCCGATCAACCCAACCCAACCCATGCGGTTTGGGTTGGGTTAGGTTCAAATAATTTGAAATTGTATGGGTTTGGTTGGTTCGAGGTTCTCCTAAAATTAATTTGGGTTGAACCGAACCAACCTGGGTTTATTAATTAACAAAAAAAAAAAAACTCATTTATTTATGATCTAAATATTTTTTTATATATCTTATATATCCTAACGACCCTTTGAATTTCCTCTTGCAAGAAATCCATATATCCTAACGAAATTTTTATTAAATAATTAATTCAAGTATTTGATGTATCATTTTCCATTAAATAAAGTGTAATATTTAACATTCATTTTTAATTTAATACATAAAAATAGGTAACTAGAACATAAAATTACCTATTATTTCACTTTTTACTTTATAAATTTTAAAAGTAAACAACCCGAATAACCCGAACCAACCCAACCCAACCCAACCCAAATTTATAGGGTTGGGTTGGGTTGGGTTCAAAACTTGATGAGGGTCATACAGGTTGTATGAATTTGTAACCCGAACAATTGGGTTGGGTTCAAAAAGTACCTCAACCCGAACCAACCCAACCCACGAACACCCCTAATTGAGACCTCTATCAAAGAGTTCTCAAATGGAAGTTTGGATGATCTTTTCTTACAATATAATATTATTCTAAAAACTAATGCATAAATAGAAGGCTGACACTTGTTGAGAAATGTCTGGCTCTTCCTCGTCGTTCTTGGTTACGATCCTAAGACCACCAAAAAGTTCTTCCTCACTAAACACAAAAGAGAATCGGTGCGTGGACACTATTCTTTTTGGAAAAAAGAAGAGGGAAGAAAAACTACTTCCCTATTGTTAGGAATGGTGTCCTAGAAGTTGTAATTATTTAATAATAATAATTTATTAAGAATATATTAAATAAATAAACATAAGTTCTTTATATTATCTAGATTGATTCAATTAAAGATATTAGGAATATATGGAAATATATAAATATCAAACATTCAAATAGTAAACCCTAAGTTACTCTTATGAAATCACGACTTAGTATGTGAGTCATACGAGAGGATTAAAGTCGAGATGAGTAACTTAAAAGTGTCTCTGATAAATGGATAACGTTTGGGAACCTTATCCTGGTAACACTGTTGATAGCTTCGCATTTTGTTTATAGACAAATGATCTAATCCTGATCATTCATGTGGGAGACATGAAATGGAAGTATCATATGCAATGTTGATTGTATAAGACAGGACCACGATGTTCGATCAAATTTCTCATTAGTACCGGTTTACGAGAAATGATCGAATATCAAACTAAGTTTATCAACCAGGTGATAGATCTCAATCCTGAGTGAAATGCGGACTCCTATTTATGGAGTTATGTTCTTTGATTCACATGGTTGAGAGCGATCTGTAAGAACGCTCAATACACTCCTGTTTTGGGAACATGACTAGATAAGTAGCCGGGAACTCATTTTCACGAGATGGAATTCATAACTTTCCTATAAATTAACGGTATCGGTGCGATACCTAAATATTTTAGGAACTTTAGGAAACTCCCTTGATGTCCTGATTCGAGACATGAACAAGTGGCGCCACGACTTCTATTGATCATCAAGTATATTATCTCTAGTTCGACTAAAGATAATGTTCATTGGAGAATCAGCGGGAACACAAGGATAAAGCGGTAATTACAGGGGCAAAACGGTAAATTTATCCGCTGTAATTATGAGGGTTCCACGTGAAGGATTATATCACAGATATAAATAAAGATAAACTAAATGGACATAACTCATCTATAGTGAGGGGAGTTCAATATGAATCTATAGTGGAATTATTCATAGTTAGATAATAAGTAATTAACGATTATGAGTTAATCAATTAATTGACTAATTATTAAGCCCATGATCTATAGGTCCATCGGGTCCCTATGCTAGCCCAAATATCGTAGTCGCGAAATCAAGTAGAAGAAATGGAAATTTTAAGTAAAGTGAATTACTTAAAATGGGCAATATTAATTGTTTAAATATTGAGTATATTTAAACGGTAATTAATATAAACATTATTAATTGTTTAAATAATGAGTTTATTTAAACATGAAATTAATAATGAAATATTATTAATTAGATATTATTAATTATTTAAATATTGAGTATATTTAAATGGTAATTAATAATTTGAAATTAATTAACAATTATTAATTGTTTTAATAATAAATTTTATTTGAACGGAATTAATAATTAATAATTAATTAATTAATAATAAAATGTTATCAATAAAATTATTAATTAAATAATGAGTTTATTTAATGGAAATTAATAATTAAAATATTTATTATTAATTATTTAAATAATGAAAATTATTTAAATGGAAATTAATAATTAAATATAATTTGATAATATTTAGTCGGGAGAAAATATTAATATTATTAATTGTTTAAATAAAATATTTTATTTAAATGGTAATTAATAAATAAATTAATTAAGTTGGACTTATTAATTTAAGAGAGAGTTTCAAGCCCAATTGGATTAATGAACCCAATTGAAATTGGCCCAAAATAATTAATTAAATAAATTTGATTTATTAATTATTAATTTTGGCCTTCATAGATAATTTGTAGGAGATAATTATTTGAATTATATCCTATAATAATTATATAGATTTATTTACCCAAGATAAATAAAATAAAGAAAAGAAAATAATCTCTTATTTATCTATGGCATTTTCGAAATTGCAAGATAAAGGAAAGAGATAATCTTTTTTCTTTTTGTATTTATCTCTATAGATTAATCCTACTGGGATTAGGATTCCTATTTTTTTATAAATAGGAGGGTTGAGTCATTCATAAATCACACAATTAAATTCCTTAGAAATTCGGAATTCTCTCTTCCTTCTCCCTCCCCCCTTAGCCGATTTTCCCTAGTCCATTGGGAAGAAAATATTTTTTCTTCTTCCCAATTTCTTCTAAAGTTCGATCCCACAATCGGGTTTCGTTTGATCGATCGGGATATAGCATAGAAGATCCGGTGTTGCTGAGGATTTGATGCTGTAAAGAAACCTCCAACCGATTCTCCATATTTTACTCAATGTAAGTAAAGGGTTTTAATTTTCGAAAAACTAGCATGAATCTACATGTTTTTTTTATCACAAATTGCATGATATTAATAGATCCTAAATTAAGTGTTAATTTGTGTTACTAAATAAATTCCGCTAATTTAGTAAATCATCCCTTCACCTATACCCTAGGGGCGGCGTCAGCGAGAGAGAGAGTGAGGAGAAGAATTTTTCTGAACCTTTCTTTTGCTCTCTTAGTTGTGTGTTTTGGGGTCACCATAAGGTTCCTATTTATAAGAAAAATAAGGCCTCTAATTTTTTTTTCAAATAATTAAATAAAGATATTATAAAATGTGACGACCCGACACTTTTAAATAATTTAAAATCAGATTGACAGCGGAAGTCTTTAAAATTTAATAAAAATTTGGCATGGATATGTTTAAAACTCGGACTATCCATAACCTGTTTACAATTTAAATTCCGAAATCTAAAACACAAGGAACTCACTATCAGGAGTTCAAAGAGGTTTATAATCATAAAAGTGAAATGAAAGGCTCTTAAGAGCTTATAACAAATTTACATCTCAAAGACTAAAAATAAAACAAAATAAGATAAGCTTAGCCCCGGGACTTTTAAATGATATCTAGTCCATCTCCACATCATCATCCTCTCGATCAAGCCGCACCAGCTCCTCTCTCATGACCCGAACACCTGAAATGTTTGTAATATCATGAGCTAACAACTTAAGCCCAGTGAGAATAAACAAAATAAAAAGTAAAGTTAGACCCCAAACCCGCATCCGGATTCGTATCCAAGAATATACTTACTTTTTGTTATCAATCCATTCAAAGAGTTTTATATCAAGTGTTCCACTTTTACTTACCAATTCTCCAATGTAATTGTGGAACTACATTCCAAACATTTCTGGGTATGGTTTCGTAATGCATAAAGCATTTATATCTCATTTTCTTTATATACCTTATACTATATACAAGATTTACATCAAATCTTATTCTCCCAAATATGTGATCTTCCAATTTAGTGAGAAACTAGTTCTCTTACATATGTAACACATAATAATTATACAAGGTTCAATACGCCCTTGTATTCTCTCATTATCCAATTCAATCTCATTCCTTTTTCCTATAGCACTCGGCTATACATCAACTTCATTACTTTTCTTTATAGAAATGTATGTCATACAAAATGTTCAATTCTTTTCTCTATAGCAACTCAGGCTATCAAAAGTTTACTTCCCGTTATTTTTAATATAATAATGTTAAGCTCACTCGGACTTAACATATTCAACAATCACAGTTTACAATTAATGATGATAATATTAGCACTCGTAGTCTAATCATTATTCATTAATTCGTTAAACAAGTGTAAGGACATACAACCTTACATCAATATAACATCAATTGCTTATAATGACAGTATTGAAGTCCCGCAGTCCTTTCAATACTTCATTATCTCGCTCAACAAATGTAAAGGACACACAACCTTTACATTAATATAACATCATCATTGCTTATAATGACAGTATTGAAGTCCCGCGGTCCATCAATACTTTATTATCTCGCTCAACAAGTGTAAAGGACACACAACCTTTACATTAATATAATATCAATATAATCTTCCCACCTCTAGCAAATAATATCAGGTAATGAAGTCCCGCAGTCCATCAATACCTCATTATCTCACGCACCGAATACAGGCTTCAATGCACACCTGTATCCTCGTATATGTATCATAGTAATTATGGATAATACTCGATAATGTGAACTCGCATAGTTCCATCATTATCTCATTATCCATCTCCTCCGATCATGCAAAGTCCCACAGTCCTTTAGCATTCCTCATGTACATATATGGAATATAAAACGAATAATACCAGACAATGCAAAGTCCCGCAGTCCTTTAGCATGTCTCATTATTCCTCCCAATAATCGATTATGCAATATGATATGATATGAATTATGTCTTCGAGTGCAAGTAAAGTAAATATAAACATTCAACATAATTGAAAAGGGCATAAAGGTAAAGTGCTTAAAGTAAAGTGCATAAAGTAAAAGGTTCTTAGATATCCTTATGCATAAAGTAAATAGATAGGAATTCCAGAATAACATCAAGTAGATCAAACTTCCGATACTTTAAAATAAAGTAGATCTTATCTTAAATAAGTAATCTACACTTCCAAGGATTCTAAACTTCCAAATAAAATCCAAGATTCTAATTTCAAGTTCCTTTAACCATTCTATCTAAAAGTTTGGATCCTTTAACTTCCAATGATCCATCCTAATCTCCGGAAACGATTCTAACTTAGAACTTTCAAAAGTTCAATGTTTCCCTCGAGAAACTCCAAAGTTTTCACTCAAAGAACTAGTTTCTAATCCTAAGGGCACTAGCTCACTTTCTTTTACTCTTAGATTCGAATCCTATTCTTAACCTCCAATTTTACAAACCGTTCTACTTATTCGGTTTCTAAAGTTACTTTAAATCCTATTTATTCTCACCTTAGCCAAAGTAGATTTGCTCCAAATATCTGAAAGCACGATCAATCAACGATCTGAAACACCTACAATTTAAAAGTATATCTAACAATCATTAATAAATAAACATACATCGATTAACATCTAAAAGCTCAAAACGACGAACAACCCTGGAAAAATCCAAAAGGGTGCTCTCGGCCCCTATAAGGAAAATGGGTTTCGGGTTCGGTTTTCCGGCTTTTAGGCACTTTAGAGGTGTTTCGAGTTGGTTTTAAGCAATTTTGAAGTTCCCGATTTCAATGGATATCGATGATTCGGGTTTTTGAACAATAAACGATTTCCCGAATTTAATTACAATAAACATTATATCAATAAAAGTAAACCTCAAAACAACCCCCACGATGTAAAATTCAAACGGGAAGGGTTTCGACTGAAACTACGTTTTAGGGTTTAGGGAAAGTTGTCAAAATCACTAAAAACAACTCCCGTAATAAAAGTCATTGAGTTTAACGGCAAGAAATCGAAGATTCAAAAGGAAAACTCCATTAAAACACTATTTGGAGCTTAGGGTTTGAAGTTTAACTTACCGAGAAGTCCTTAGAACATGGATGGAAAGCACGATTGCTAGGTGGAGAAGAATCCTAGAACCGAAGGCTTTCCGATGCAACCGACATCGATCCGATCCGTCGAGAAACGAGCGAAACCCGAAAATCTCTTCCCCCCTTGAATCCACGGTTTAGAGAAGAAAAATGAGATGTTTTTGGTCAACTTTGGTCAAATGACAATTTAGAGAAGAATATGAATAGTGTTTTGGATATTTTTAAGAAATTGGAAATGACGGTTGCGTCCTTTTATGACTTTTGACTTTTAAATCGAAACCCGAAGCTCTTAAATTAATCTAAAGGTGATTAATAATTATTAATTGGCCTATTAATAATTATTAATGTCACCGAAGCGAATTTAAAGTATTAAAACGATTAAAAAGAATTTCGGGCGAAATTAACTACTAAATTCTAAATTACAAAAATAATAATTAAACTAAATACTTAAATTGAAATAAATAAATAAATAATAAAAAAAATCACTTCAAAATTAACGGGACGTTACATAAAATATATTTTGAATAATTAAGATATAATATCTTATTCCATAATAAGATGTTCCCATTCCCATATCATAATTTAAATTAATCATTATTAATTAAATTAATTATTCCATCTGTTACTCATTTAAATTAATCATATTAATTTAAATTAAGATATTCCATATATTTTAAATTAACTAAAATGCAAACACTTGTTTAATAAGAAACCAAAGTGGCGTGTGACCCACCTATGGGCATTTTATTTTTCCTTTTATTTAATAGAACAATTATATTAAATACTTAAATAAATAAAACTTCTTCTTTTTATTTAATTCCTCTTTAATTTGACTACCTCAAATTAAATATTTAAATAGACTCTTATATTAAATCCTCATTAATTTTGGACAACTGAAAAATTAATTTAATTAAATTGGCTCCTTTAATTAATCTCTCCATTAAAATAATTAAATAAACTCCTCTATTTAATAAATAATTAAATAGACTCCTTTATTTAATTTCATCATTAATTAAATAAACTCCTCTATTTAGTTTCATTTAATTAATTAAATAGACTCTTCTATTTGTATTTGCATTAATTAATTTGACAACTTCAAATTAAATACTTGAAACCATTTTACCAAAGATATTAATTCATATTAATTTATGTTTTCAATTACACGCGTTAGCTCGGAGGACTTAATAGACCTATAGAACTAAGCTCTAATGATCTAGAATTAACTTAGATTAAAACTCCTTTTAATCAATTAATTCTTTCATTAACTCTTAGATAACTCCACTAAATATCTAGAGTTACACTCTTAGTACTATAGATATAGTTATGTCCATTGGCTAAAACCATTGACTATACTTTGATCCTTCACAAGTAGTTCATATCCATGACTAGGTAATTTTACTGTATTAACCTCTATGATACATCTTGTTCCTTAAGCCCAACTGATTCTCTAATGAACAACCTTACATAATCTCCATTATGCGTCTTTGCTTTTTCCTTGATCAGTGGAATATGGGGCCCCACTGTTCAAGCACCAAACTAGTCCATAAGAGTGTTGGGATTGAGGCCTCTAAAAGAGTTATCAAACGGAAGTGTTTTGGGGTCACCCCAAAGGTCCTATTTATAGGAAAACCAAGGCCTCAGAAAAATCTTCTGAATGTCTTTTAATTAATAAATAATTAATGAAGATATTCTAAAATATATTTGAATAATAAAGATATTATATTTTATTCTATAATAAAATATTCCATATCTTTTATTTAAATTAATCAATATTAATTTAAATATATTATTCAATATCTTCCATTTAAATTAATCATATTAATTTAAAATAAGATATTCATATATAAAAATGCAAACTTTTTGGTCAACCCTTTGACCAAGGGGGCGTGTGACCCCACCTTGGGTCACACGCCCCTATCATCATCCAATGACAATATTGGGCATTTTTATTTTCCTTTTTATTTAATGGAACAATTCCGTTAAATAATTAAATAAATAAAACTCCTTTTATTTATTTCCTCATTTAATTTGATAATTTCAAATTAAATATTTAAATAGACTCTTGTATTTAAATCCCCATTAATTTTGGACAACACAAAATTAATTTAATTAAATAGACTCCTCTATTTAATCTCTTATAATTAAATAGACTCTTCTATTTAATAATTAAATAGACTCCTCTATTTAATTCCACCATTAATTAAATAATTAAATAGACTCCTCTATTTAATTTCCTTTAATTAATTGAATAGACTCCTCTATTCATTTCTAATTTTCCAAAGAGAAATTAATTGTATTAATTTATGTTCTCGATTACATGCGTTAGCTCGGAGGACTTAATGGACCTATAGGACTAAGCTCCAATGATCCAGAATTACCTTTGATTAAAACTCCTTTTAATCAATTAATTCTCATTCATTAACTCCTAACTCCTAGATAACTCCACTAAATATTTAGAGTTGCACTCTTAGTACTATAGACATAGTTATGTCCATTGGCTATAATCATTAACTACACTTTGATCCTTCACAAGTTAGTTCGTATCCATGGCTAGGTATTTACACCGTATTAACCTCCATGATACATCTTGTCCCTTAAGCCCAACTGATTCTCCAATGAACAACCTTACATAATCTCCATTATGCGTCTTTAACCTTTTCCTTGATCAAAGGAATATGGGGCCCCGCTATTCAAGACCGAATCAGTCCATAAGGGAACTACTTATCTATTTTCCTATATGGAAAAGAGTGAATTCCAATTCTTGTGTAATTACGTTCCCAGCTATAAGCAAGATGCAATCCCCAAGTGGGAGGCATATTGAGCGAACTATACGAGTCACTCTCACCTATGCAAATCAAAGGCTTGTCTCTTGCGAATAGGAGTTCGTAATCCACTCAGGATTAAGATCAATTGTACATGATCAACCGGTTGATAAACGAAGTGGATCGAAGCTGAACCACTAGCAAGAATTACTGAACATCAAGTGAAATAATTCTTGTGGAAAAAGATTGTCACTCGCTTCGGAATACCGCGCACATTCATCATAGACAACATAATGAAATTTATGGGTAACATGGTTAGAGGGTTATATTCGGAATTAAATATCAAATTGAGGTATTCGCCTCTCATACACCCTCAAATCAACAAGGGTTGAACCAAGTTGATTTTTAAACTGGGAGATTAAGTTTGGGTACACTTTAGAAAAGAGAGGCTTCCATTACAAAAGAAATACAAGTTTAATACAAGCTAAGACGTCCCATTTCAAGTTCTAGAGAGGCTTAATGACAATGCCTATAAGATTGATCTTCCAGGTGAGTATTGTGTGAGTGCTACTTTTAATGTTTCTGATTTGAGTCCTTTTAATGTAGGTTATGAATATGATTTTAGGACAAATTTTCAAAAGGGAAGCGATGATGAATTATGGAACACAAAGAGAACAAGATTAATTATGAATGTTTCAAATACCAATTATAATATTAAGGTCAAAGAAATTTCAACAAGATTTGAACATCCATTATCAAGCATGCATGAGTAAAGTAATGACAGACTTTGAAGATCCGAGCATAAGGTTAAGGAATATGACTTTGTACACTTTATTCTATGGAAAGTGAAATCCGAAGAAAAGTTATAGAGGTTTGTGCAATCAGATTTGAAGAAGACTTTTTAAGAAAGTTGCACCATTTTTGGAAACTTTACTAAATTGGACCACTTTCCATATTTGCCTCTTACTTTTCTTATTTTTGTTGTTCTTTCCTTAATTGTTTCCCACATTCATAACAAACATTTTAAGGCCTTTATTTATTAGTTTTAATGCTTGAAATAGTTTAGGCAAGTTTTTCAATTCTAATGTCAAACTTCGCAAAATTGCATCAATCATATTTTAGGAGAGTTTGTAAAGTTTTGCTGTTTTCTTTTTCTTTTTATGGCCGGTTACCTTGGGGCCCAAGTAGGGTTTCTTTTTCTTATTTAAGGACGTCATAGTAACCATATTTCTCAGATTTCATGAATATAAAAATTGTCTTTGCTTGAAACCTCTTGCTTGGCCGAAATACCTTGCAATCTTTGTAGTCTAGTTTTAGGTTGCATGTTTATAAACAATCAATCACTCTTGATCTAAAGTGTTTGTGGATTGTTTCAATTTTGAGATAAGAAACAATTTCTTCTTATTTCTAGATTAATCTTCTTAACTCATGTTCTTTGGGTTTTACTAAATTGTTGGAACGTTTTAGATCTTGGTGACTCAAGGGTTCTTGATTCAAATCAATGATTTTCATATAAGTTTAACTCGTTAATTAATTTGAGAGATTAAAACTCAATTGGATATATGAAACCGATTAGTTTTGACTATAATTAATTAATTAATTAATAATGAATTTTTAGCCATATATAATTAATTATGATTAATTATTTATGTTTTTCTCAAAATTAATTATAAAGAGAGAATTATTTAGATGAATATACAAAAAGAGTAATAGATAAGTAATAATATAGTTTTGGATGGTTTTTGTAGTAGATGTAAAAAAGTGTAGGGATTAATTATTTTTCAAAATTGAAATATAAAGGGTGTAAATTAAAAAACCATGAAAGTGGCGGAGTGATTGTTAAAAAGTATCATTTTTGAAATAGCACAGTTTTAGTGTGAATGCCGATGCCATTGAACACATGCATCTTGTTCTAACAGCTAGTGACTAAGATTTCAAAGAATCCATATTCACTTTAGGGTTAGTTGGGCATTGCTGTAGCATTTGAAATAATTACTGTCAGCTGTGCTGTAGAAAAAATCAGCTGTATTTGGAATCAAATTAGTATTTAGTAAATTCATCTTATTCAAAAAATTAGTGTTTGGTAAATTCAACTTCTAAAAATACTTTGAGATAATGAGTATCTAAATAATGTTTAGTAAATTGATTGTAAAAATACTTAACTATTTTGTAATGCCATTATTATTATAATAAACCTTATATTTTCTAAATTTTAATTTAAAGTTAAATGTGTATTAATTATGATTTTAAATTAAAATGAAAACACATTTGATTTAAATTATAATCGGACTATAAGTTATGTTCATTTAATCACAATAATTCATAAAAATAATATTCAAATACAAAACTATATAAGAAAACATAAAGAAAGAGAATAAATATTATCAATCTAACTTTTTTAAGAAAAATATTGTCTATTTGATAAAATGTTTATTATTCTTAAAATTATATAATTATTACAACTAATAAGTATTTTCTAAATTTTATTTAAGATCTAATGTATTTATTTTGCATAAAAAAAAAAGATTTGCCAAATTTTATTACAAATTAATCTTGATTTATATTAATTTAAATCTAAATTATTCATAAACATATCGTATAATTTTTTTTTTAGATTAAAAATAGATTTAGATTTATAAATATTTAGAACTTTCAAGTAGTTAGTGGGTGAGAGATTTTAAGGAATTGCTTTTGAAAAGTAAAAGCAGAGATCTGCTTTTAAAATTTGACAGTTATGTAATGAGATTTTTTTTTAATCTACCAAATATTCTTTAACCAAACATATAAAACAGTTAAAATTTTCTTGAAAGCTGTCAAAAAGCAAGGTCAAACAAAGCCTTAATCAAGTTCAATCAAGAAAATAAAACATCAAGAGTCAGCGCTTTAAATGCTCTAGAAATCCAGAGGAAGATGAGTTTATAAGTGAAGAAACTAAGCACTAATAAGTTGAAATAGCACTACAAAAATTCAGGTAAACAGAATCAATCTCAGTCATAAACTAATACCTAATCCCTTTAGCAACCTCAAAGAAATGAGCCACATTTTCCTCAGGTGTACCAACTACAATACCATGGCCTAGATTCAAAATGTGTTTTTCTTTACCTGCTTTCCTCACAGTATCATGTATCCTGTTGGTGATAAATTCCTTGGAACCAAACAGAACACCGGGATCCACATTACCCTGAACTGCTACATCTGCTCCCAAACGCCTCCTACCTTCAGCCATATCGACCGTCCAGTCTAAGCTAACTACATCAACACCAGTTGCAGCCAGCCTTTCGAGTAAGCCGCCAGATCCACTGGCATACAGAATTAGTGGGAGATCTGGATGTGTTTTCTTCACAGACTCCACAATCTGCTTCAAGTAAGGAAGACTGAATTCTTCGAAATCCACAGGGCTAAGCTCTGTAGCCCATGAGTCAAAAATTTGAACAGCTTGTGCTCCACTATCAGCTTGGTATTGAATGTATTTTGCCATTGAGCTTGTAAACTTCTGAAGCAATCCATGCAGAACCTATGGGAAAAAATCAGCAGGATGAAGAGGATATGTAGAATATCAAGCATTTTATGGAAAACAATGCACAGTTTGTATCTAATTGATATCTAGTTACATATCTTCTGATGCATAACTCAATACAAAGCTAAGTTCAATGTGGCATGGATGGCATGAATTACATTTACATGTAATATAGAATATCAGAAAAGTAACCCACTGCTGTATTCTCTCAGTCGAAGAACACTACATAACACCAGATCAAAATTACCTTGGGCTTAGAGAAGGCTAGCCTCTTTATTTTTGAGAAGTGCTTTGATGAACCACCTTCAACCACATATGATGCAAGGGTGAAAGGAGCCCCGACGAAACCTAGAACTGCTGCTTTGTTGTCAACCTGGAAAGAGAAATACAGGATTAATATGCCAAAAACTGAAAATCCAACACATTACATAAAATGATACCATATACTGAAAAACAATACATGACATATAAGACCTCTTTTCGCAAGATTGTCAATGCTTCTCCGACATATGGAACCGACTCTTCAGGGACAAATTCTCTCACTTGATCAACATCAGCAGCCTCATTGATAGGATTGGAAATGATAGGACCCTTACCCTTGACAATGTCGAAGGGAATATTCATCCCAGTAAGTGGAGTGAGAATGTCAGAGAATAAGATCACCTGTTCCATCCATCAACATGAAAACAAACAAGTCAAATAAAAGAGACTGACACGTAGCTATATATGTTAAAACAGTAACCTCTCGCTTCATAGCTCACCCCATCAGGCTTAAAAACATTCCATGGCTGTAGTGAAATTTCCACAACAAGATCTGTATTTTCTGACCTTTGACGAAAGGAAGGATATTTTTCACATATGACTTGGTAACTCTGTAGGAAGAATCATGCATAATATGAGATCCAAGTTTAATAGAATTACGTACATGGAAAAAGAAATTAGATTAACTGAAGAAACTTTCAAATTCCACAAGAGAATTACACTTTACAAGTCACATAAAACAACAAATGATAACTAAAAACAATTTTATCATATAAAACGACATAATTTCATTTTATTTTTTATGACTTGGTAAGTATTTTCTAGTGAAGAACTAGTTAAAGTTGATCAATTAGGTTTTTTTACGCTTAAGACAAACATCAATCCGTCAGGAATAACAATAACAATGTGACGCCAGGAGGAACAGTGTGTGTATATAAAAATAAAAATTCAGAAGGAAGCAATGATTTTTTCCTGAAATGAAATTCAAAGATATAGAATCCTAAGAACAGATAATCTTCAATTCCAACAGGAGAAAACGGAGCATCAAAATATGACAAGAATAATCTAAAAGTTTTGACGGTTGCACCTTATTTACTCAGCTATTTAAAGGAAAATTCTGTTCATCAAGGTATACGAAAACATAAAAAGAAAGGTTATTCAAATCTTTATCCACATAAACCTGCCTTCATGTACCTCCCAGCTTGCCTCATCAACCAAACTGGGGGTCTTTCCACATCCTCCCCACGAACGGCATTAAGCAACAAAGGTTCGGTAGAAGTAAGTTTTGGTTCAGCTACAGTTCCTGAATGTGATTATTTTACATTAGAAGCCTAGATCTTAAGAATGCAGATGGGGCCTACAGTTTTTCTAAGTAAAAATGAGTTAAATTCTTCACTTATTTTATAAACAAAAATGAAAATAAAATAATCACAATCAAAGCATAATGAAAGTAAACCCCAGCTTCAACTCAACTCCTCTTGTGGTAATCTTTTTTATTTCCTACATCAAAATCCCCCAACCAACAAAAACAATCCAAGTTTAAAGCTCAACAGATTTCAGATCTCTCAATACAGAAATTACAAAACAAGAAAATGGACATTTTTATTTATCATCCAAAGCTAATAAATCCAAACAATTAGAAATAGGAAATGTGTAATTGTAAAGAAGCAAAGCAAGAGAGAAAAAGAAAGAGACCTCCCAAAGCAGAGCGGATTCCAGGCTTTAAAATAGTGAATCGATTTGTAGTTGTTGGGGAAGAAGAGAAAACAGAAAAACAAGGTAATGGAGTGTTATAGATGGAAGACATAATTATTCTTTACACCAAAATTTCAAAAAAAAAAAAAAAAATACTGCTCTTAATCACATCAGCATCTCTCTGTTTTCTCTCTTAGAATTAAAATTAGAATCGATTGCTTTCAGAAACTGGTCAGACGTGTCGGGTAAGAGAGACAATTTGATGGGAATGGAAATCGCAATTGGATAAAAAGGATAAGGCTCTCTCTCTACTTTAAATTGTCAAACAAAAAATAAAATAAAAAATAAAAATAATTTGTTATCAAATGACCGGGCTTTCCTTCACAAATATTGTGAAAATATAAATAATTCCTAATAATTGGCGAAAAGATAAGTATTTCTAAAAATATTGTTCATCGTCTGTTCAACAGACGATTTTAAGCCCAGGGAGAGGTGTATTGTAAATCGTCTGTTGAACAAACGATTTAGGATAGAGAAGATTTTAAAATCGTCTGTTAAACAGACTATTTATGGGAGAGAGGATTTAAATTTTTTTCCCCAATGGTAGCCAACATTTTTTCAATTTTATTAATTAAATTTCTGTTATTGATTAAGCGTTATACAAAAACTCATGGTACCACCACAAAAATATTGAGCAAAGTTTCGCCGCCTTTGCCCTGAATTTCGCCGCTTTAGGATTTAGTGGCGAAAAACTTTCGCGTTTTTCGCTGGAAAAACCCCGTCGAAGAAGCCTATACCAGCGAAATACAAATTTTGCTGGTATAGGTTATGCCAGCGAAACACAAGATTTCGCTGGCATAGCCCCATAATTGGGGCAGCCCCATCAAGGCTATGCCAGCGAAATTCATTTCGCTGGCTTTGCCTTCATGGGTTGCCCCTATTATAAATCTATGCCAACGAAAATCGCTGGCATAGGTATATATATAAAAAAAAATTATGTATAATCTATGCCGATGAAATTCGCCGGCATAGCCCCTGTTCAGAATTCAAATTGTATTTGTTACAAAATTACAATTTTTCCTGTTTATTGCACTTTATACAATAAGAAAAAATCATTTGAAAGTTAAAGACATCACAATTGAAAAATATTAAAACATATATAATAAAATAATCCATAAAGTCCTAAGACATAATCTCTAAAGCACAAAACAAATATATATAAGTGTTTTGAGTCATAATCTCCAAAACATATCACAATATCCTAGCTAGGCGGAGTCTGCGTAAATGTAGAAAAGTTGTTTCTCATCTCTAAAAGATCACGTCTAAGCTCTAAATAATTATCTTTCATCTCGTTGTATTTGCTTGTAAGTTCTTTGTTCTCTAACACGAGTTGATCGACCCTCGGATCTTCAACAACGCGTGATCGACCCCCACGTGAATGAGTAGACACCCTATGATGTGCAGGTCCCGCTCTTAAACCTTTTATATATCCCGAACGATATCCTCGAACTCTCTCAATGATCTCATCTTCAGTTAGGCGAGGTTGGACAACTGCGTCTCTAACGTCCCGTTACTTTTGGGGTTAAATTTTTTTATTATTATTATTATTTTATTTATTTATTTTAATTAAAGCTTTTAAGGTTAGTTTAAAAGTAAAGATTTCTATTTTAGTAGTTATTTTCGGCCGAAAACCCTTTTAATCTTTTAATACTTTAAATTCGCTTCGGTGACATTTATAATTATTAACGGGCCAATTAATAATTATTAATCACCTTTAGATTAATTTAAGAGTTTTAGGTTTCGTTTTTAAAGTAAAAACAAAAGAGGGACGTAGGCGTCATTTTCCAAATTCTTAAATATCTACTTTTACTATTCATCTTCATCTTAAATATCAAAAATTAGACAAAACCTTCATTTTTCTCTCTTTTCTCTCTTCTTCATACGTGGGAGCCTCCATTGATGAGAAGAAAAATCTCTTGGGTTTTCATCAATTCTTGACCGATTTCGATGAGGTCAGTTGCATTGGATTGCTAGGAACGAGGGCTATCTATCCCACCTAACCTTGTGCCGTTTCTCGTTCTTTACGGGAAGCCCTAAAAAGTGAGTTTTCAAAACTTTTTATATGGTTTTGTTCGTTTTTTATTATAAATGAGTTTTGAAGTTGAAATCATGTATTTCTATCAAGGAATTTGACGATTTTGAGCCCGGATTTTCGAAAAACACTATTCACCCGAAAACACTATTCATCCAAAATCACTATTCACCCAAAAATCACACTTGATCTCTTATTAGTTATGAATTGTAAATTGTAGTTCAATTGGTGAATTGTAGGTTTGTAATTGTCGCGTGGATTCGACTTCGATTCCTTGGATACTCGACTACAAATCCAAGGTGAGTTTAAAAGGGAAGTTAGTAATTTTATGAATTAAGTTTCATTACGATTTTGTTTATCGATGTTAAGAGGGAACTATCTTCTTAAAGTTAATGATTGGTTGGAGACTTTAACTCAGAAGTGAGTGGAGAGAATTTGGAATTATAGTGAGTTCGGTGAAAAGGAAATATCGGAGTGGTTTGGAAGTCTTGTGAAATGAATTGGAGATTCCAAATGAAAGTGGAAGTTTAAAGCACTTTGAGTGGTTTGGGAGTCAAAGTGGCTTAGAAAATACACTTGAGTGATAACTCGTGTAAGCCAAGTTGATTAGGTTCTTTAGTAACTTAGTAGAATTCGGTTAAGATTATCTAACTTATTAGAGAACTTGATGACTTGTGATATGGTACGACCGTATGTGGTATGTTGATTCGGATCCATACGAGCACGTTACGATGATTTGTGATACGGCACATGATAGTATGTTGATTCAGATCCATACGGTATCATGGTGCTATGATTTGTGGTACGGTACATGGTAGTATGTTGATTCGAATCCATACGGTACCATGGTACGATGATTTGTGATACGGTACATGGTAGTATGTTGATTCGGATCCATACGGTACCATGGTACGATGATTTGTGATACGGCACATGATAGTATGTTGATTCGGATCCATACGGTATCATGGTGCGGTGATTTATGATACGGTACGTGGTATGTTGACTTCGGTCCATACGGTATTATGGTACTATGATTTGTGATATGGTACATGGTACTATGTTGACTTCGGTTCATACGGTATCATGGTACGATGATTTGTGATATGGTACGACCGTACGTGGTATGCTGATTTCTATCCATACAATAGCACGTTACGATGAAACTTGTTTGGTAACAAAGATAGTTAGTATTACATTTACATATTCTTTAGAATTGTGTAGTAAGACTTAGTAATGGTTGTTACTTTTACTTTAAGTCTTTATTTCTATTACTTGGCATTGAAAGACAATTACGGGTAGTATATTACTATTATACGATTGTATGGAAATTGGAAGTGTGGAATGGATAGTAAAGAGCAATTAGGCCTTTGGACATAATTTCTAGTATGAAATTTGGTTCATATGATTACTTGCTTTCGTTTTACTCTCACTATCATTTTTATGCTAATGTTGCTACACTTACAAATTTTCAGGTAAACCTCGTCCTAAGAAGCGTGGTAAAGGAGGTGGTGTTGTGTGACTTGCCGAGTTGGTGTATGGACAATGATAAACATGCTTTTGGTTTAGCATTCTTTGAAATGCTTGTAAATTATTTCCAACTTTCATACTTGTGTCTTTTGAACCCGGAAGGGTATTTGTTTAAAAACTGCATATGTTTTAAGATTTAAATCTCTTTTGGAAGTTTAAATTATATGCTGGAATGCGCATTCCCGATTTATCGCTTTCTCTGATTATGGGTTGTTGTAAACAGGTTTTGTTTATCCGATTTTTAAATGAACTCATGCCGTTTTTCTTTAAAAACTGAGTCTTCCGCTGTGCATTTAATTTAAAGAATTTAACGGAAAATTGGGTCATTACAGCGTCGACGTCCACCTCAGGGGCAACAAGCAAATCACACATCATGCCCTGCACAATAAAAACAATACTTTAGAATACAACCAACACTTTAAAAGCTAATCACACACATTCTTTACAATTTACATAACACGTTCTTTAAACAATGAAACGAACACTTTATAATAGATTCTACGAGTCTCGTGAAACTTACATAATCTTCCTTCGCCGCATCATTGATCCAATCACCCTTATCATTTGTATGCGTGACTCGAAAGAGATCAATTTGATTGAACTCTTCTTCATGATCTTCATCTTACGCTTGCTAAAATCAAAACAATACAAGTTATATTAGATAACATAACCTAAGCAATGTTTAATTATTAAGTAATATAAAACTTAACTTACATGATTCATCATGACTTGCACATGTGATCTTGAGCCCGTTTTGTGATTATATTTCATTTTCCCCCGATTTTCAACATTAGCCTCAGAAATGGCCTACAACACAATCAAAGTAAGGTTACAATATGTGTTTTGTGATATAAACGATAATAATGAAAATGTTAATATTTATGTGCTTACCTTAAACTTAGGAGTCTCCCACATATCACATAAAAATATCCAATCATCTAAGTTCTCCACTTGTGCGTGCTTCTTTACTCGGGCTACTTGAATGCCGTCTTTGTCTTTATTATCCTCATAATGTCTATGTAACTTTCCACGAAACTCGTTCAATGCGTTTGGCATTTTGTGATTGAGGTACACATTCACTACCTCTCGAGTTGGGTCAAAAATGAAGTTATCCTACATAAATGTACACAAAATTACCTTGAATTCATATTACAAAACTAAGAATACATTCATTCATGTTACATTGAAAGTACTTACCAAAAGTCGATGAACTATATTGTCCTTGTCTGCTTGAGTCACATACTTCCACTTCACGATATGTCGAATGAGAATGTATGTACGACAAAGAACACCAATTTTGTTGATGAAATATGTGGCATTGGCGCCGATTGTAACACATAATTTGTCGGGGATGTCCACAGGTAGCTTCCCTCTATTGTCCCGAACCGCTTGAGCAAGTGCTAGACTCTTAGATGGCCCTCTAAACTTCGGTGCCTGTGAACCTTTTAAAAAAATCACTAAAATGATACAAACTATGCAATTATGATAAATTCATGCATAAAACACGATGTAACGAACCTGAAGCAGGCTGACTACCTCCAGCCTCATGATCATTCTGCGTGCTAACTATCGGTACTGCACTCTTACTTGTCTCACATGGACCAGGAGGAGGCCTGTATGTGTAAAAAAGTTTAACTCACTTTATATGCATGTAATGTAAGAAATCCTAAACCATAAACTCTAATAATACCTCATATAATCTAGTCACTAAAATCAGATTCTGATGTTATTATGTCTTCAACTTCTTCCTCATTAGAATCATAATCATCTTCATTAGCATTATCGTCAATTAACTCATCATCTCTACAACTAGTATTACCAATTGCTCGGTCCATAACTTCAACATTAATCAACTCAGGTGGTACGTCATTTCTCGAAACCGTGACATCGTCTGTAATATCAACCACTTCTGTCTCAAGTGGTTCAATATTTATATCATATTCTTCATTCTCTTCATCACTATCCACTTCTGGAACGTCCCAAACTCTTTTTGGTTTCAAAGGTTGAACCACTCGCCATTCATCACCATACTTAATGTCTTCCAAGTATAACACGTGTTGAGCTTGGTTGGCAAGAATAAAGGGTTCGTTGACATACCACCGACAAGATAGATTAATAGAAATGCATCCTAAGTCATTATGGACTCTATTGGAGGATGTGTCTATCCATTCACAATTGAATATAATAACTTCATTTCGCCCTACATATGTACATGTTAAAACTTCACTTAGCAATCCATAAAATGTTATAGAACCTGTGTCGTGCTCCCCTGGAAATGAAACACCACAACTGCTAGTTATATGAGCACTTGAACGGTCTAATGTGTGAAAGCGCAATCCGTTCACACAACATCCACTATAAGAATGAGCTCGATTATCAGGTCCTAGTGAAAGTGCAAACAAATCCTCACTAATTTTGCCTGCACTGCGTAGTTCTCGGGCCTATGACATACTCATATGATTAGGATAAATATATAACATATAGATATATAATATTATTGCAAAACACTTTCTTACATGAGTTTTGAACCATTTTGGAAATTGTCTCTCTTGACGTGTGTATATATTTATGTTTGATCTTTCCGTTTGAAGAATATCAAAATGTTTCCTATTGTAGAAAGATAATCAATTTCGTAAACCGTACATATTCATAGATTTTTCAAAATATCAGTTTAGGTTTGAAGAATACGCACCGAATAAATGGTTCAACTTCGTCACAGTTGTTTAATATGTACCAGTGTACCTTGTTCATTTCATATCGTGAAAGTTGTCGAAATACAGATCTTCCTAATGGACGGGCTTGAAGTCTAAAAACATAAACATCCCGATTTGCACGAATGAGTGATGCTCTTTCATCGTTTCTGTCAACCTTATTATACCTTGTCTCAATGTTTTCCAAATACATTAAACAAAAAACTGATTGACTCGTTTAACACATATGCCTCAGTAATAGATCCTTCTGGTCGGGAATTATTCCTGACATATTGTTTTAAGGTTCTAAGACTTCGCTCTATTAGGTACATCCAACTATATGTAATAGGCCCGACTATTTTGGCTTCATATGGCAAATGAACACACAAGTGAACCATCACATAGAAAAATGCCGGAGGAAATATCTGTTCAAGTTTGCATAAGATAGTGACAATGTCTCTGTCCAACCTATCCAGATCTTCAACCCGAATAACTTTCGAACACAAAGAACGAAAAAAAATTACTAAACTCAGTAATAACACGATCTATGTTATTGTCCACAAAACACCGAACAACTAGTGGTAAGAGACGTTGCAATAGAACATGTGAATCATGACTCTTAAGTCCATATAATTTTCCAGATTCCACATTGACGCAATGAGATATGTTTGATGCAAAACCATCAGGGAATCTGATACCTTTCAAAAATTTACATGCTTGAACTCTTTCTTTTGAAAACAAGGTAAAGATGCCAAAGGTTTTATAAACTTGTTACCGACCTTGCATACGTGCAACTCTTTCCTTATTTTCAAATATTGTAAATCTAACCATGCCTTTAAAGTATCTTTGTTTTTCCTATCTATAAAAAATAATGTCCCTATCAAGTTATCACAAACATTTTTTTCGATATGCATGATATCTAACTTGTGGCGTAAAAGTAGGGATGACCAGTTAGAGAGTAAAAAATATACTCAGCTTCTTCCAATTATGGTTATTTTCAGGTTGTTTTCATTTTTTGTAAACGTTGATAGGATTCTTCCCTGGTCTAACAAACTGTAAACGACTAACTTCAAATAGTATCTCAGAACCAGTCTTAACCCTAGGTTGATTGCGTAACTCCTGGAAACCATCATGCAACTTACTTCTACGCATTACATGATCTAATGGTAGATATCGTCGATGACCCATATAACAAATTTTACTTCGCAACCCTCGTGATGATGTATCATCTAGGCATAAAGGACACGCCTTATATCCTTTAGTGCTCCATCCTGACAAATCACCATATGCTGGAAAGTCATTAATCGTCCACAAAAGTGTAGCATGCATTTGAAAATATTCAGATTTTGAACTATCAAATGTTCTAGTCCCCTCATTCCACAACTCGTACAACTCCTCCATCAAAGGCTCCAAAAACACATCAATATCTTGACCCGGTGATTTAGGACCGGGGATAAGCAATGACATAAAGAAATTAGATTCTTTCATACACTTCCAAGGAGGTAAGTTGTACGGAATTAACATCACCGGCCACATGTTGTAAGATGTACTCATGTTACTGGAAGGATTAAAATCATCTGACGCTAGAGCCAAACACACGTTTCTTGGATCAGACGCAAACCATGGATATATTCGGTCAAAATGTTTCCATCCTTGTGCATCTGATGGATGGCGAAGCACATCATCTGTTTCCATTCTCTTATCTTTATGCCATCGCGTATCAGATGCCGTGTGTTTAGATGCAAACATACGTTGCAACCTAGGCTTAATTGGGAAGTGACGCAATACTTTATGGGGAACTTTCTTACTCTTCTCACCAAACACCTCTTTATAGCGTGATTCTACACACACCGGACAATGCTCACAATTAGCAAACTCTTTCCTATACAATACACAATCATACTTGCATGCATGAATTTTTTCATAACCTAAACCCAATCCATTGAGCATCTTTTTACTAGAGTAATAGGACCCCGGTAATACAGAATCAAGTGGCAATGCCTCTTTCAATAGTTTGAGAAGCATATCAAAAGACTTGTTGCTCCATTTTTTCAATACTTTTATATGCATCAGTTTCACCAAAAAATTTAGAGCAGAAAACCTTGTGCAACTGGGGTATAATTCTCTTCCGGCTTCACCTAATAAATGTGAGAAATCATTGTCTGTGGAACTATCATTCTCAACATTCTCATGTAAAGGACCTCGTATATCCTGAATAACTTCATACATTTCACTTACTCTCCCATCATCCGAATGTCCCCCTAAATTCTCATCAGCGTGTGATGTACTTCCGACATAGCTCGTGCACCACCTAACATCTGCTTGCTCTCCATGCAATACCCACCAAGCGTATGTCAGAGACATTCCATTAATATAGAGATGTCTCTCTATGCTATCAATTTCCCCAAATATAGTATTCACATATTTCATACAAGGACAACGAACCCTCCCATTTTCATTGACAACGGTCCTCGCTACCTCTAAAAAAAACTTAATCCCCTTAACGTATTCCGAACAAAATCTGTCTCTAAGTACTATCCAACTCCTGATCCATAACCGAGGAGTTAATAAAGTTAGGTATGCTACTTAATTAACGTGGCATAATAAACTACAAATCTAAACTATGACTAGGATAAATAAGAAAAGAGATTCATAAAAATAATAGTGTAGAAGTTTATTTGTTACTAACTTTATGCATGAACAATGAAATAAAGTATAACACATTATTTGTGGCTAACTTTACTGCAGGTTAGCCACACCCAAAGTTTATGCATGAACAATGAAATAAAGTATAACAAATTATGTGTGGCGAACTTTGCTGCAGGTTAGCCACACACAAGGGTTATGCATGAACAATGAATTAAAGTAAAACAAGTAAAATATAACAATTCTAAATTATCTGTATAGAAATAACAAACATAATATAATAGTCTATTATAATTAGGTCTCTTGAAAATTTACCTATCATTGCTTGCCATGTTCGTTGTTTGCCCAAATATACTTAGTTTCTTCAACTACAAATGTCAAATATAAATAAACAAACATTATGGTTAATCATAACAATGAAAAAACAAAAAATAAAGAACATGTAATACAATGAATTGATCAACAATATTGAACTCAACAAAGATAGCATAAATGTCATGGAATTAAAAAAAATAGAACATTTATTTTCAAAACTATCAACTTGAACAACTATGGAAAATGAATAAATCAAAATAAACACATCAATACAATGAAATTTTAATCATTTGAACACTAATTATTCTTTGTAATCATACATTTAGTTAAAAATTACAAAAACTCAAAAATAAATTCAAGCCCTAACTTTTGAAATTGGAGAGAAAACTTCAAAAAAAAATAACCCTAACCTATATAATACTATCCTAAAATGAAATATAGGAAGGAAATTGGAAGAAAACTAACCGGAAATCGGAAGAGATCTCGCCGGAAACGTCCCTGCCGCTACTGACCGCCGAAGAGAGGGAGATGGAGAGAAAAGGGGACGGATTTTGTATGAGGGAGAGGGATCCCAGGGGCGAGCTACTGTTTGGGATTTAATCCCAGGGCAAGGCCAGCGAAATTAATTTCGCTGGCTTTGCCCCCACGAGACACGTGTCTCGTTCAAGAGACGTGGGTCTCATTTAAGTCACAAAGCCGGTGAATTTCACCGGCTTTGTGACTTTATTTATAAAAAAAAATAGCTAAAGGCCGGCGAAATTTTGGCATATTGTAAAGCTAAGCCGGCGAAATGTTATATTTCGTCGGCTTTGCTTTAATTTTTTATATTTTCCAGCGAAATTCCAAATTTCGGTGGCTTAAAGTAATATATACCGGCGAATTTTAATTTGCCGGCAAAGGTTCGCCGGCAAAAAGTCAGTTTCTTGTAGTGTACCATTGATTTTCGAGATGACTTTTGGATTAGGCTCAACTAACCGACTTATATACACAAGACACGACTTTAGAGCCGGAAGGCTCTGATACCAACTGTAACGACCCGACCTGTTAAATAAGCCTTGGACGCGAGTACGCATAGCGCAAATGAAGACTCTCAATCTTAGTTTAAATAAAATAGCAAAACATTGAAATTTTGGACATGAAGTATACAAAAATTTGTTATAAACCTGTTTATCATTCAAACTCAACTCGTCGGCCGTTTCAAATTATCAAGTATTGTTCAAAATCATAAAGCATGGTGCACCAGAAAAAAGTTGCTACAAGCCGTTAAAACAAGCATACATATTTACATAAAGTTTTAGAATCTTGACACCTAAACAAAGCACGTTAACATCACAAAGGAACCCTCCCAGAAAGCATGGCTCACGTGACCGGTGGCCTATCCAAAAGTCCTCATCTCGAGTAGTCAACGAGCACCATCTTCCGCTCCACGCCCTCGACCTCTAGCGATACCTGAAAGGTATAACGTCCCACTACTTTTGAGGTAATTTTTTTATTTATTTATTTTATTTTAATTAAAGTATTGAAGGTTAGTTTAAATTTAGTAATTTAGAATTTAGTAGTTAATTTCGTTCGAAAACTTTTTAATTCCTTTATTACTTTAAATTAGTTTTGGTTGTATTAATAATTATTAACGGGCCAATTAATAATTATTAATCTTCTTTTGATTAGTTTAAGATCTTTGGTTTCGTTTTATAAACTAAATCATTTAAAAGGACGTAATCGTAATTTTCCGATTTCTTAAAAAATATCTTGTTACTATTCATGGTCTTCTTTAAATAAGTAAAAAGCCAAGAAATCAAGCCATTTTTCTTCTCTTCTTCCTCATATGGCCGACAGCCTCACTTCTTGGGGATTTCTTCTTGGCTTTTCTTCAATACTCGGTGGATCGTCGTAATTTCAGTTTCGTTGAAAAGTCCTCGATCCAAGGATCAATTCTAACCTATCAATCGGGGTTTTCCTCCATTTTCTAAAAGCCTCAAGGTATGACAAAGTTTCTAAATTTAGCTTCAAATTGTGTTTTAATGGAGTCCAAAATTGAAATCATCGATTTCTTGCCGAGAAACTCGAAGATTTCAATCGAGGAAGTTGTTTTAGGCGATTTTAGAAACTTTCCTTAACCCTAAAACCAAGTTTTAGATGAAAGCCCGTTCCGTTTGTTTTTCTCTCACTTGGTCATGGCTAGGGTGTTTAGTTTGTTATTGTTTTGTATTTTACTTAATTTTTTGGAAATTAATTATTGTGCAAAACCCTAAATTACGATTACCCATTGATAGTACGAACCTCCAAAGTACTCGAAACCAAACCGAAACACCTTTAAAATGCATAAAAACCGGAAAACCAAACTTGAGCCCCTTTTTCCCTTGTATGGCCGAGAGCATCCATAAGGCCTATTTCTAGGTTTTTCATCATTTTATGCGTGTAGATGTCGTTTGCTTAATTTTCGGTTAATTAATGATTGTTAGGTGTAATTTATTTGTAAGATTGTGATTGCTCACGTGGATTCGACCTCGACACTTGGAAGCTTAACTTCAAAATCTAAGGTGAGTTTAAAATGGAAGTTAGTAATTTTATGAATTAAGTTTCGTTACGATATTGTTAATCGATGTTAAGTGATAAAACTAACTTCTAGAAGTTAATACTTTGGTTGGTGACTTTAAACCCAGAAGTGAGTGGAGTGACTTCGAAGTTTTAGTGATTTTGGGTGAAAAAGGCAAGTTTGAGTATATTCGGAAGTCTTGTAAGATGAAATTGGAGAGTTTAGATGAAAGTGGAAGTTTAAGGTTTTTTGAGTGGCTTGGGAGTCAAAGTAGTTTAGAAGTTGCACTTAAGAGTTAACTCGTGTAATTCAAAGTGGATTATGTTCCTTAGTAGCTTAGTAGAATTTTATTTAAATTATCTAACTTACTAGGGAACTTTATGCCTTGTGATATGGTAAGACTGTACGTGGTAGTATGTTGATGTTGATCCATACAGTAACACGTTACGATGACTTGTGATATGGTAAGATCGTACGTGGTAGTATGTTGATGTTGATCCATAGGGTAACACGTTACGATGACTTGAGTTATGGTAAGACCGTACGTGGTAGTATGTTGATGTTGATCCATACGGTAACACGTTACGATGACTTGTGATATGGTAAGACCGTACGTGGTAGTATGTTGATGTTGATCCATACGGTAACACGTTACGATGACTTGTGATATGGTAAGACCGTACGTGGTAGTATGTTGATGTTGATCCATACGGTAACACGTTACGATGACTTGTGATATGGTAAGACCGTACGTGGTAGTATGTTGATGTTGATCCATACGGTAACACATTACGATGACACTTGATATGGTAAGACCGTACGTGGTAGTATGTTGATGTTGATCCATACGGTAACACGTTACGATGAAACTTGTTATGGTAGTAAAGAAAGTTTGAGATACAATTATTTATATACATTAGAATTGTTTAGAAAGACTTAGTAATCGTTAGTACTTTTACTTCAAGTCTCTATTTCATTACTTTATGGGATTTAAAGTTTATTTATGGGAAGTTATATTACAATTGTATGATTGTGTGGAATTTGGAAGTGTGGAATGGGTAGTAAAGAGCAATTTAGGCCTTTGAACACAATTTCCGGTATGAAATTTGGTTCATAGGTGTGACGACCCGTCACTTTTAAATAAATTAAATTCAGAGAAAACAGCGGAAGTCTTTTAATTTACGAAAAATTGGCGTGGTTTTGTTTGAAAATTGGCATGCCGAAAACCTGTTTACATCCTAATTTTCAAATCTAATAAAATCTCATGGACTTTAAGTCCAAATCAGGAGTTCAAATATATAATATCATAAAACATCATCTAGAAGCTCTTATGAGCCAAAATACAACATTAAAGTCTTTGAAATTCATAAAAGTGATACATAAACTATACAATGACAAGTCCATCTCGAGGCCAGCATCCCTCGATCACGCGGCACCATCTCTCCGTCCACGGCCTCTAGCCAAGGCATTACCTGAAATTGGTTGTAATATCATGAGCTAACAAACTAAGCCCAGTGAGAATAAATAGCATAAAAAGTAAAGATAGACCTCAAACTCGCATTTCGATTTATGTCCAATTAACTGACACAATACACTCCTAAAGTCCTCTAACTCTAGGTAATTCTATTCCATGAATTCCAAGTATGACATTACTACACTTGTAGTCAATTCTCAAACATTAACTTGTTATGACAAATAAAGTAAAGCGAATAAACTTTGTTTAACATATAACATCTCGATTCTCTATATCATCAATCATAATCACGAGTGCATAAGGACATCCCGTAGGATTCCATAATTTCTTTTATGCATGAGGAAGTAATATGTACGTCCGCAACTTACAATTCAACTCCACATAAGGAAGTAATATGTGCGTCGCAACTTACGATTCAACTCCCTATGTATGAGAAGTAATATGTACGTCCGCAACTAACAATTCAACTCCACATAAGGAAGTAATATGTGCGTTGCAACTTAAAATTCAACTTCTATGCATGAGAAGTAATATGTACGTCCGCAACTAACAATTCAACTCCACATAAGGAAGTAATATGTGCGTCGCAACTTACAATTCAACTTCTTTTCAATGATGCGAGATGTTATGCATATGTTTACATATGCTTGCATAAGTAATTAAAGCAAATATAAATGATAAAGCAACCGAAACAAGCATAAAGTAAAGGGCATAAAGTAAAGAACATAAAGTAAAGGGCATAAAGTAAAATAGATAGAATCCCTGGATGAACGATATATCGATCGAACTCCGCTAACAATAATAAAAGTAAAGGTCAAAATATAACGATTAACCTAAACTTTCAAGGATTCTAAACTTCCAATAATCCAAGGTTCTATCAACCAATCATATCAAAGTCTTGGATCCTTAAACTTCCAAGTGATCCATTCTAAACTCCGAAACTAATCTAACTTAGAATCTTCTAAGATTCGAGGTTTTCATCGAGAAATCCTAAGTTTCTCGCTTAAAGGATTAACTTCAAATCCTAAGGCACTATCTCACATCCTCTAACCTTAGATTGGATTCTAATCTTAGTTTCCGATTCTACAAATCATCGTACTTATTTGCTTTCTATAGTTACTTTAAATTCTAATCATTCTCACCTTAATTAAAAGATGACCTTGCTCCTAAGTCCGGTAGAGCAATCAAACAAACGGTTCAAAAACACCTACAAAAGGATTAATAACCCGAAAATTAATAAATTACCAACTAACGATTAAACAACGATGAAACATGCAAAAAGACGGAAAATCCACCAAACCCCCATCAAAGAGGCTCTCGGCCCTCCCTAGAAAAGGGGTCTCGGGTTTGGTTCCTTGGCTTCTTGGCAATTTAAATACATTTTGAGTTGGTTTTAAGCAAATTCGATAATCCCGAATTCAATGGGTATCGATGAATAGGGTTTTTGAACATTAATCCCTTCCCCGAAATGAATTTAAATAAACATTCATTCAATAATTTTTAACCCAAAATCAAACCCAAAAGGGTAAATTTCAAACGGAAAGGGTTTCGACTGAAACTCGGTTTTAGGGTTATGAAATAGTTTCCAAAAACACGTAAAACTACTCCCGAATTGACAAACACCGAGTTTCACGGCAAGAAATCGAAAGAAAACAATGAAAACTCCATTAAAACACTATTTGGAGCTTAGGGTTTGAAACTTTACTTACCGATAACTCCGCAAAACACGAGTGGCAAGTACGAAGGCTAGGTGGAAAAGGATCGTAGGATCGATACCTTTCCAATGGAACGAGAATCAAGTCGATCCGGCAAGAAACGAACAAAAACCAAAAATTCTCCCTTTTGCTCTTGATGCTCACGGCAAGGAGGAGGAGAAAATGAGCATTTTTGGTCAATTTTGAGTCAAAGGTGAGTTTTTAAAGACAATTGAATAGTGTTTTTAGATATTTTGCAAATTGGGTAATTACAACTTTGCCCTTTTTAAGACTTTTGGCTTAAAACGAATCCCGAACATCTCAAACTAACCCAATGGTGATTAATAATTATTAATTGGCCCGTTAATAATTATTAATACCATTAAAACGTATTTAAATAAATAAAGCCATTAAAATGAATTAAAATGAAATAAATTACTAAATTCTAATTTAATAATAAATAAATGAATTTTAATTACTCAAATTAAAATAAAATAAATAAAAGTTTTTTTTTTTAATCACAAAATAACGGGACGTTACAATAGGATTACTTGCTTTCATTTTACTCTCACTAGCATTTTTATGCTAATGTTGCCACACTTACAATTTTTCAGGTAAATCTCGTCGTAAAAGACGTGGTAGAGGAGGTGGCGTCGTTTGACTTGTCGAGATGATGGATGGACAGGAACATGGACTCATTTTGATTTAGCATTCTTGAAATGCTTGTAAATATTTTATCATCTTTCATACTTTATGTTTTTGAGCTCAGAAGAGCATTTTCTGGAATGTGCATTCCATTTTTATTGCTTCATCTGATTGGGCCAATGTAAACAGGTTTTGGATCATCCGAGTTTTAAACGAACCCATGCCCTTTTTAAAAAAAAAAAAAAACTAAGTCTTCCGCTGTGACTTTGAAATTAAAGAATTTAACGAAAATCGGGTCGTTAAAAAAGGTGATATAAAGCACCTTTGAGCATGAAACTCAGTGAAAACAAAAGAATATGAACGGTGATGTGGATGCTCAAAATGTAATGCTCAAACGGAAATAAACGTCAAAGAATGCAATTAACGGGCAATGCAATATAAATAAGTACACTTGTCCAAATCGTGAACATTTCAAACCCATATCCTTATCGAGCAAACATCATCCTTTTCATAACCACAATCCACAAACTCCTTTTAGTCAATACATCATTTCATTCACAATCTCGGCATCTCACTACACACTATAAACATTACATCACAATTTAATACCTGAGCCATAGCTCTTTATACTCTTCCAGGTTATCGTAATAACCACTTAGCATCCAGGCCATCCACCACACAGCGCCTCAGAGCTACTCACCATTCGCCATGGTAACCACATGTAACATCCAACAACTACTCACCGTTACATGGGTTACGACCCCATGGCCATTCATCGAACACATGAGATACATGAATGAAGTGAAATGAAATGTACTAGCCATGCTTTCTTACAATTCTCATCGAAAAGAAATAATCTCAGGCACAATGAGTTCAAATAGGCCAATTCCTTCAAGCAGTATATGATTCTATCATACCACATAACTTGCTCAAGATTTACATAAAGCATAAAAATCACATCTCAAGTATTAAATCTTATCATCTCATCCACGTACTATTCATCAAGCAATAACCGAAAAACATATCGAGTATAAATGAAATTATCCCCATTTCAGTATATGACTCGATCATGGACTAAAAATGCAATCATTAGTAAGTAATCATGTTAGAATAGGCAAATAAGTATGAAAAGAACATATCGGTTCGAGAAAACTAGCTTAATATGAACCCTCTTAATAGCGGCCAAGTTTAATTCCCATTCCTCGCTACTTTCTCATACTTCGATCTTCTTACAATTCATAAACCGAAGTCTCAAACCCAACCAAGAACATAGCCAAACTCAATTCACAACAACACCCCAAGAATTGCAAACAACATCGCCAACACCCCTCCGATTCTTTATGTTCTCACCTTCACAATTGGTCTCAACCATGTCCGCTCGCCTTCTTCCTACAACAAGATAATCCACATACATTTAGTCTTAATATAATATCACATCTTAGCCCATAACATAAACACAAAGTCCCGAACCCGATTAATGGAAAAAGTTCCAAAAACTAGTCAATTTTAGGATGTAAATTTCGGTCAAGAGGGAAATTATCAAATATCCATTGGGTTGATTCCCTAAAGTGTTTTTCTTGAAGAATATATACATATAAACACCCAAAAATTCCAGATTTGATAGCCTTTTAATAATAGTCAAGAAAAACACAAAATCAAGAAAACTAGAAGCTTGAAAAACCTCCATTAATGGAGTTTCTTGAAAGCTTACACCCACCCATGGTTTCCATTTTTTTTTTCAATATGTATGAACCTTAAAGCCTAAATTCATCATTAAAACATGGATTTTCAGAATTTAAAGTAAAAGAAACAACACCCAAAGTGAGTTTAATTATCAATTTAAGATCAACTTTAATACCCATGAAAACCTAGAATCTCTCCTTTGAAATCTTACCTTGAACCTTGTAGAAACCAAAGGATTCTTGCTTGAGTTATTCTAGGATGATGATTCCTTCATAAATCACCAAAAACCCACCTTGATTCACCCAAAACCCAAGAGAAATGGATGATGTGGGGGGGCGACAGTGAGGGAGAGGGAAGGAGAAGAAAATTTGTGATTTTTTTTAATTAACCCTATTTATACTTTTAATTTAAAAATTAAAATAAATAAAAAGATATGTAATTGCACATAGCCCCCTCCACCTATTAAATTTTCTTTCCAAATCCCTCCACCTCTTAATATCATCTCCTTAATCCCAATTACTAATTAACCCTTGCCCCTTTAAACCATTGCTAACTAGTCCCTTTTTTTTTAACTTAACCATGGTTAACATTTAACTATGGTTAACCATCAAATAATCAAATTAAACTAGAAAAATTAATTTCTAAAGTGTTTAACAAAAACACCCAAGCATGCTATTGATAAATAAAATTTCTAATTATGCTATTTTAAAACCCGGGGCCTTACAGGTAAGTGAAAGTTGTGAGTCTCAGAACGCCACCTCTCTACTAGTGCGGTGATAAGACTCTGGTCCAAACTTATAAAACCTAGATTGGCCATACCATGAAATCCTGATGCACGCAGATGAGGCTCGATATGAGGATCTAGACGTCTACGATCTATAACAGCCTCCCTACGTCTATAGTGGAGGATGACTCCAGACTCATTTTCCCAAACCAATCATGAGCGGTGGGTTGCCTGTAAGTGTAAAACAGACTCATCTTGTGGTCCGTGATCCATATCCTTCAAATATAATAAAAAACATGTATAACTATAAAGATTAATATAATAAAAGACATGAATAACTAAAGTATACTTAACAATTACAAAGACTATCAAATTTAAATTACAAATACTATCAAATTACAAATACTATCAAATTATAATCTACTATCAAGTATACTTAGCAATTATATGAATAACTAAGGTGGTGCAGCGACTTGTCTCGAAAGACATCTTCTTCTACTACGGCCTTCTTGCTTACAAAGGTCACACTGGTTCTTCATGCTTGGTTCTCTCCAATCCATCTCATTTCGAATTCATGTCTGGGTCTCTCCAATCCTTGAATATTCAAGAGAATATTTACGAAGCCTAATGAAATTGATGCTTTTCTGTCACCGAAATGCTTGCACCAGCGAGGAGAGTGGTGGAGACGAGATGAAGATCGAGAGAGAAAGGTTTGTTAAAAACGTTCAACAATCAATGATTCGATCATATCTTGAAATAGTATTTAGGGTTTAGGGTTTCTGTATGTAATTCATCGCTGATTCCTTGTCTCACGATGTTGTTAATTTTAACAATCAATGATTCAATCATCTCTTGAAATAGCATTTATAATAATAAACATATAGAAACATGACTCACTCACCTATAATTCGTCAACCTGAAATTCAATTCATCGTTATCAATTTATCAAAATTGAAAGAAAAGAAGAAATTGATAGATAAAAATATAAGATTGTACAAATACACAATTCGGTTGGGGTTGGACTCTCTGCTTGGAATTCAATCAATCTCTTCTTCCTAATCCTTCTCGAATCAATCTCTTCTTGTTCCACGATTTCTTATATTTTTCATTGTTTCTATCATTGGTACCAATATAAAGAGAAAAAATTTCTCTTTTCTGTTGATACACATCATAAATAATGTCAAATTTATCAATCCATTTACCGACCGTGTGGAAAATGTGATCTTCTCCTCACATGAAACTATGTAATCATAATCTTCTTCCCTAAAAGTTGAAACTAAGATAGTGGACATCTATGAAAGTATAGACTTCTTTAGATGAGATGGATAATGTTAAAAGGTGGAGACAATCCTTTAACTTTTCAAATTATTGATAATTAATTTAAACAAAAAACAACTTTGTTTTAGACTAAATGCACGGAATTTGAGTAGAGAAAGGGTAAGTAAATGTATAGAACCATAAGAAAGAAAATAGATGAATCTTTTATTGTAAAAGCTAATTTGCAAAAACGTCTTCCGTATTGTCAATCCCTGCAATGGATAATATATAAAAGGTGAAGAGGTGTGTTTTAGGTAAATTTTTAAGGCTAATATTTATTGATACTTATGTAATGACGTGGCTCCTCCTTTGAAAAGTGGCTGTAGAGATTGAGTCTATGAACTGCTGCACACATATCAAGACAGCCTGAGAACATTACAGTACATCCGAGAATCATTACACATATCGAGATAGCCTTGAGATGACCACGGTATGAACGATGAATATGTTGTACAAATATCAAGGTGTTTAAGGCATTAAGCCTAATATCCCACCACAGACGTGAAGCAATTATCGAGACTAACGAGGACGTTTAAACACGCAATCTTCCTATCATAGAAAAGATGAGTGGCCGAGAATTAAGAAATACAGAAATTTGTCTTGTCGAACCTCACATCCACTTGTCACCTGTCAAACTTAGCTTGTCCATACAGTCGACCTAGGACGTCAGTAGCCTTGCTGCTACGCTTAGCTCTAATCATTACAAAGATTTTGGGTGGGAAACTAGTAAGCAAACTCTCTATAAATATAGTGAGGAAAAATGATTCAGGTACGCTACAAAAACTTTACAAAAACTCTGCTAAAATTCCGACTCTTGTTCATCAGAGTGCAGGTTGTCAGCACCACACCGGTGTCTCTTCCTTTGAAGATTCTCAGCTTAACTTCCGATGACACGCACCTATTTATCTCCCATTGCTACACATGTGGAGCTGACAAGTACATCTAGTCAGGAAGACGAAAAAATACATAACAACATTTGGCGCTGTCTGTGGGAACGAAAAGATCGTGTTAGTGGAAATGAGTTGGAGTCACCATAGTGTTAACCACTATGAGGAGGAGGAGCAAGATGAGTCTCCAAGACAAAGGAGAAATCCTCCTAAAGATTGTCAAGCCCAGGGAGATCATCAACCACCCAAACGACCCCCAAAACTGAAGGAACTATTTACTAAATTAGCGGAAATTCTTTAGTAAATTAATTAACATTTAATTAAGGATCCGTTAATAACATGCAATTGTGATCAAACCGTAAACTATTATTATAAGGTTTTTCGAAAACTTACATTGTAGATTTATGGAGAATCGGTTGGGGTTTTCTTTACAGCATCAATCCGCTACACCAAGCCTTCTATGCTATATCCCGATCACAAACCAACCCGACTTGTGGGAATCGAACCTGAAGAATAAAAGAAAAAGAAAATTTCTTCTTATTTTAAGAAGCCAAAGACCGGCAATAGAGAAAATAAAAGAGAGAACTTTTTGATAAACATCAAATCTTAAATATGAGCACCCAATGGTCATATTTATAAGAAAATAAGAATTGGTTTCCTTATCAAATTAGGATTCTTATTTCTTTTAATTTAAATAATCAAAATTATTAAAAAATTAAAAATTAAATTAAATAACACCTTGCGTCAGACTCCTTGAACTTTAAGAAAACAATTTCCTTTCAAATGGATGACAAGTGGTAGTAGATAAACATTTTTATCTTTATATATATTTTTTATCTTTTATTTAATGTATTTAAAATTTGAAAAATAATCAAATTATCTTTTCAATTTAAATACACATTGCCTAAAATTTATTAATTAAATAATATTGAAATAAATTCAATTAATTAATTATTTTGGGCAAAATATTTATTTATTTCATAAAACAAATATATTTAATTCTCTCATTTTAATATTAAATTAAATAAACTCATTATTTAATTAATAATATTCATTATTAATTTCTATTTAAATTAACTCATTATTTAAATAATTAATAATATTAATATTAATTTCCATTTAAATAAACATTTTATTTAAACAATTAATATATCCCTTTATTTAAGTAATTTAATTACTTAAATATAATTCTTTCTTCTTAGTTAAATTAATAACTTGGTTAGTTACAATGATATATGGGCTAGCATAGGGACCTGATAGACCTATAGATCATGGGCTCCAATAATTATTGATTTATTAATTAAACTCATTAATTAATTAATCATAATTATTAACCTAGGGTAATTCCACTATAAACCCTAAGTTGAACTCCCCTCACTATAGATGGGTTATGTCCATTTGTTATTAAGTTTGTTTTGACATATCCTTCTGATACGAAAACCCTTTCGAAAATGCTTTAAGAACCCTTAAACTTAACTAAGGACCCAAAAAGATCACAACCAAAGAACCCACATATGCCATTTGAAACAACCCAAGGAAAAAGGCTAGAAAAATGATTATCCTTATGATCAATGATCTAAAGACAAGAATTGAATTTCTTGCTCTAGATTCGAATCAATCCACCAATTTAGAATGATCAATCCTAAAGGCTTGATTCTACAGCCACCCTAAACACAAGGAATGACAAAATTGAAATGGTAAGCTCGGCTCACAACAATTTCAAAGAAAAGCTCTCAAAGAGTTTTGTATTTTTATCTCATGAATAATCTGATTGTTTACCATCTGAAACATGGCTATATAAGCCTTACAAAACAAAAGGAAAAACGAAATTGTCATGAAGGAAAGGAATAAAAACGGCTAGAAACATAAAGACTTACAATTGTAACCAAAAATGGTCATAAACAACATAATTAAGACATTAACTAATTAAAAACTTGTAACTGAAATTAAAGGAGTTACAAATCTGATTTTAAAGACTTTGTAACTTAAACTCATTGATCACAAGTCTTGATGAGAGTCTTTAATGAAGCCTTGAGTTGAAATGAGCTAGTCTTGAGTTGCATTTAATGTAATCGAGTTGTCATTAATGCAACCGAACTTGCAATAAATGCATCTTCATTTTGGACTTTAATCTTGAAAACATTGTATGCTTCTTCAATACAAACTCCTTTCCTTGTAAGACGGCCCTTGGAAGAATCCATATTTGCAAAATAGTCCATGGCCGAATTCACTAGTGCTTGAACATGTAGATTGAGGTTGGCTTGAAGCTTCCTTGCCCTTGATCTTGTTATTGGACCTTGAGGTAAGATGATAGAGCTTCCTTGATTGTCATCATTTCCCCCTCTTCAAAAGGATTCGTCCTCGAATCCTTGACCATCCCCTACATCAAAAGGACTCAAATCAGTGACATTAAAAGTTGCACTAATAGAAAACTCACCTGGGTAGATCAATCTTGTATGCATTGTTGTTGATCCGCTCAAGAACTTGAAAAGGACCATCTCCCCTTGGATTTAGCTTTGATTTCCTTTGAAGTGGAAACCTTTCCTTCCTAAAGTGCACCCAAACCCAATCACCTGGTTTAAAGATCAACTCCTTTCGACCTTTGTTAATCCTTGAAGCAACCTTAGCATTTTGCTTTTCAATTCGTTCCTTGACTTCCATATGAATCTTCTTTACTAATTCAGCCTTGGAAATAGCTTCATCACTCACAAAATTGTTAGGAGGCATAGGCAATAAATCAATAGGACTAAGAGGATTAAAACCATAAACAATTTCAAATGGAGAACAATTAGTAGTGCTATGTATAGCCCTATTGTAAGCAAACTCCACAAATGGTAAACTATCCTCCCACATTTTTATGTTTTTATCAAGTATAGCCCTAAGCAATTGAATTAAAGTCCTATTTACTACCTCTGTTTGCCCATCGGTTTGTGGATGGCATGTAGTAGAAAATAACAACTTAGTTCCAAGCTTCCCCCATAACACTCTCCAAAAATGGCTAAGAAATTTTACATCCCTATCACTAACAATGCTCTTTGGAATGCCATGCAATTTAACAATATGAATGAAAAATAAATCAGCCACATGCTTTGCATCATCGGTTTTGTGACAAGGTATGAAATGAGCCATTTTACTAAATCTATCAACCACAACAAAGATGCTATCATGACCCTTCCTAGTTTTTGGCAAACCAAGCACAAAATCCATAGAAATTTCCGTCCAAGGTTCATTAGGCACGGGAAGAGGAGTATACGATCCATGTGGTTTCATTTTAGATTTAGCCTCTTTACAAACAAAACAAGCATTACAAACTTTATGCACAAGATGTCTCATTTTAGGCCAATAAAAATGTTCATTTAGCATAGCATATGTCTTAGCCTCACCAAAATGACCCATCAAACCCCCTCCATGAGCTTCTTTAGCTAAAAGCTCCCTAATAGAACAATTGGGTATGCATAATTTGTCTTTCTTAAACAAGAATCCCTCAAACACATAAAAGTCATTCAAAACAGCCCCATTAATGCAAGATGCATAAGTATTACCAAAATCGAATCATGCATGTATAATTCTTTAATATGCTCAAATCCTAAAACTTTTGCACTTAAAGAATTAAAGAGATTGTACCTCCTAGATAATGCATCAGCCACCACATTTTCTTTACCTTGCTTGTACTTAATAACATAAGGAAATGTCTCAATGAATTCCACCCACTTGGCATGCCTTCGGTTAAGCTTGTTTTGTCCCTTCAAATGTTTCAAGCTCTCATGATCCGTGTGAATCACAAACTCTTTTGGCCAAAGATAGTGTTGCCATGTTTGCAAAGCTCTAACCAATGCATAAAGCTCCTTGTCATAGGTTGCATAGTTCAAGGCAGCCCCTCCAAGTTTCTCACTAAAGTACATCAAAGGCTTTTGTTCCTGCATCAAAACGGCTCCAATGCCTACACCACTAGCATCACATTCAATCTCAAATGTATTCTCAAAGTTAGGCAAAGAAAGCAAAGGTGCATTACATAACTTAGCTTTCAATTCATTAAAAGCCTTCTCTTGTGACTCTCCCCAAACAAATACAACATGCTTTTTAACTAATTCATTCAATGGAGAAGCAATAGAACTAAAGTCCTTAATGAACCTCCTATAGAAACTAGCTAAACCATGAAAACTTCTTACCTCACTTGCATTCTTGGGTGTTGGCCATTCTTTAATTGCCTTAATCTTCTCTTCATCAACTTCAACCCCATTTCCAGAAATTATAAAACCAAGAAAGTTAACCTTAGTCATGCAAAAACTACACTTTTTAAGATTAGCATACAACTTTTCTTTCCTAAGTGTAAGCAAGACAAGTCTAACATGCTCAACATGTTCATCTAAACTCTTGGAGTAAATCAGAATATCATCAAAATAGACCACAACAAACTTTCCCAAAAATTCCCTAAGAACATGGTTCATCAATCTCATAAAAGTACTAGGTGCATTAGTAAGACCAAAAGGCATCACAAGCCATTCATACAAGCCATACTTAGTCTTAAAAGTCGTTTTCCATTCATCACCTATATGCATTCTAATTTGATGATAACCTGATTTAAGATCAATTTTTGTAAATAAAATAGAACCATGCAATTCATCTAACATATCATCTAGCCTAGGGATAGGATGACGATACTTTACTGTTATTTTATTGATGGCTCTACAATCAACACACATCCTCCAAGTTCCATCCTTCTTTGGAACTAAAATCACCTGGAACCGAACATGGGCTCAAACTTTCCCTCACATAGCCCTTGGCAAGCAACTCCTCCACTTGCTTTTGAATTTCCTTTGTCTCCGTTGGGTTGGCCCTATAAGCTGGCCTATTAGGTATAGTTGCCCCGGGAATGAAATCCACTTGATGCTCAATGCCTCTTATTGGGGGCAAACCACTCGGTACCTCATCGGGAAATATATCCTCAAAGTCCTGCAAAAGAGACACAAAAACACTAGGCAAAGTAGGGTTAGGTGTGTTAGTCATAAAACAAGTTCCTTTGTACAAAAGTACAAGGAAGTTTTGTTTTGAAAACAAAACATGTCTCACTTCACTCTTAGTAGCAATTAAACTCACTTTTCTCTCTTTGTCTCTTTTGTTTTCCTTTTCTTTTCTCTCATTATTTTCACTCTTGATTTTACCACTTAAAACATTCTTTTCTCTCTTACTCATCTCTTCACTCAATTCTTTTTCTTTCAACTCTTTTTCTTTCATCTCAAACTCAAGCCTCCTCCTGGTCAAGCTTACATTGATCAATGAAAACCTCTTTGGAAGACAAAGGCACCAAAGTAGTTTTCCTTCCATCCTTGGTAAAAGTGTATCGATTAAGGTAACCATCATGAATAGCCTTCCTATCAAACTGCCATGGTCTTCCCAAAAGTATGTCCCCGGCATGCATTGGTACTACATCACAAACTATCTCATCCTTATACTTCCCAAGATGAAAAGAAATGTTAGCTTGCTTAAGCACCTTCACCTCACCACTATTATTCAACCATTGTAACTTGTAAGGTGTGGGATGTGGAATGGTAGGCAAATTGAGTCTCTTGACAAGAATTGAACTCACAACATTGGTACAACTCCCACTATCAATCACCACACTACAAGGAGTCCCTTGCACCAAACATCTAGTATGGAACAAATTGTCCCTTTGATCATCAATATCATTCTCCTTCACTTGAGCACTAAGTAGTCTTCTGGTAACAAGTGCTACTTGATTTCCCTCTTCTATGCTTGCATCACTATCCTCATCAATATCACACTCGTCCTCCTCAACTTCACAATCTTCATCATCCGTGACTACTTCCCCATTCCTAATAATCATAGTTCGTTTATTAGGACAGTCGCGGCTAATGTGCCCAACTCCTTGACAATTCCAACATTTAAAATCCCTATTTCTCTCAACTTTTGTTTCATCCACCCTCTCCTTCCCTTTCCCCTTAGAAGACTCCCCCTTATCCTTCTTGGCAGCCTCAAATGTGCCTCTAGGTTTAAAGTCTCCTTTGGAACTACTAACTCCCTTTTTCCAAGGATTAGATGGTGGAAAAGTGGATTTAGAATTGTATTTCTTGGAGTTATCTTTCTCCCAAGCCATTTGTTTCTCAATCTTCTCGGCTATATGCAAAAGTTCCTCCATGTCAAAGTAAGGATACATATCTACTCTATGGGCCAACTCTTCATTCATTCCTCCTAAAAACCGTGACATAGTATCATCCTCACTCTCTTCTATATGTGATCTAGTCATTAAAACATTCATCTCCCTATAGTATTCTTCAACACTCTTTGATCCTTGCTTTAAGGAAAACAACTTATTTCCGATTTCCCTATGATAGTGCTTTGGTATGTATCTCTTCCTCATCAAAACCTTAAGCTCCTCCCAAGTTTCAATTGGTTGCTCGTAGTTTCTCCTCCATTCAGCCCTAAGATGACTCCACCAAATACTAGCATAATCACAAAACTCAGCCACGGCAAGCTTCATTTTCCTCTCCTCACTAAAATTGTGGCAATCAAAGACATGCTCTATTTTATCTTCATATTGCAAGTACTCCTCCGGGTTAGACCTCCCATGGAAAGACGGAATTTTAAGCTTAACACCTCCTGAATTTCTCTCTTCCACTCTTTCTTCTCGTAACTCCCTCATAAGCCTCCTAGGTGGTTCTATGTCTCTACCTCTTCCTCTACCTCTACCCCTTCCTCGGCCCCCTCCTTGCTCTCTCCTAGGGTTTACTCCAGCCAATAAGGTAATATTGTCTTCCTCTTCATGTTCAACACCCTCATTTAAGTTGTCTTCCACCCGCTGATTGTTAGCTAACTCCAATCTACCTATGCGATCGCTAAGCTCTTCTAGAGTTTGAGTAAGTCTAACAAAAGCCCCGGTTTGTGCCTCCCTCCACCTAGCATCACTAATCTCACCCTGATTATTTTCCCCTTGTGACATGATTCTGGACCTCACAACACTCCCTCACAAAATTTCACTCAAGGGAACTCTCGTGTTTAATCACTCAAGGTAGGCCAAAATATCAATTTAGGCTCTTGGATAAGCTATGGTCAAAATGAAACAACTTGTGTTTAAAGTACTAAAAATCAAGCAATCAGTATTTAAACAATCTAAAATAATGAAAAGAAACAAAAATAAAACAAGAAAAACAGATTGGATAGGTAAAACAGATTGGAGAAACTAAAACAGATTTTTAAAAACAAAGAACTCAAGAAAAATGGCAGTTACAAATTTCAAAATTCGTGGAGTTCGAGAATGAATTTTCAATTGGCAGTCTATATGTAGCTTATTAAGATGATAATAAAGAGCATACAAAAGGCCAAATACAAAATTCGTTCAGAATTGAAAACACTAACTCACAGAATTGAAGTTCCCGGAAAATAGAATAAACCTGCGCACAGAAATGAAATTCTAGATTTGAACTGTTTCCGTTATGATTTTGATAAAGCGCCCTTCTGAACTTTGAAAGATAACAGAAAGATAAGACTTTTCTCTTCAGACAACAAAGACAAATTCGGACGTTAGATCAGAGTTTGAATGGAAAACAGTAGCATTAAATGCGGCAGTTACAAAACAGGACAGTTTTGGAAAATGTAACTTATAGCCGTTTCTGAGACTTTAAATCAATGTGTAACTGATATATTTCAATGGAAAATGTTATAGAAACACAACTATATCAGTTATACACGAAATTATATGAATCAAACTCAGAAAAGTGAAGAATTTTCAAGAAGAACACAAGATGAACAGATTTGGTGCCCTCGGATGCAAATTCACTCACCACTTTCTTTCTTTCTTTTTTTTTTTTTTTTTTTTTCAAGATCAAATCGTGATCTTTACGATGGATATGAAATCAGAATAAAATGATGAAGAAAAATGGATGAAAAGGCAGAAATGAATTTGATGGACAGAATGTGTAGCTTTGAAAAAAAACAAGTGCATAAAAGTAAGATAGAATCAATTCTAGAGATCGGCCACTAAGATGCAACCTATGCTCTGATACCAAATGATACGAAAACCCTTTCGAAAATGCTTTAAGAACCCTTAAACTTAACTAAGGACCCAAAAAGATCACAACCAAAGAACCCACATATGCCATTTGAAACAACCCAAGGAAAAAGGCTAGAAAAATGATTATCCTTATGATCAATGATCTAAAGACAAGAATTGAATTTCTTGCTCTAGATTCGAATCAATCCACCAATTTAGAATGATCAATCCTAAAGGCTTGATTCTACAGCCACCCTAAACACAAGGAATGACAAAATTGAAATGGTAAGCTCGGCTCACAACAATTTCAAAGAAAAGCTCTCAAAGAGTTTTGTATTTTTATCTCATGAATAATCGATTGTTTACCATCTGAAACATGGCTATATAAGCCTTACAAAACAAAAGGAAAAACGAAATTGTCATGAAGGAAAGGAATAAAAACGGCTAGAAACATAAAGACTTACAATTGTAACCAAAAATGGTCATAAACAACATAATTAAGACATTAACTAATTAAAAACTTGTAACCGAAATTAAAGGAGTTACAAATCTGATTTTAAAGACTTTGTAACTTAAACTCATTGATCACAAGTCTTGATGAGAGTCTTTAATGAAGCCTTGAGTTGAAATGAGCTAGTCTTGAGTTGCATTTAATGTAACGGAGTTGTCATTAATGCAACCGAACTTGCAATAAATGCATCTTCATTTTGGACTTTAATCTTGAAAACATTGTATGCTTCTTCAATACAAACTCCTTTCCTTGTAAGACAGCCCTTGGAAGAATCCATATTTGCAAAATAGTCCATGGCCGAATTCACTAGTGCTTGAACATGTAGATTGAGGTTGGCTTGAAGCTTCCTTGCCCTTGATCTTGTTATTGGACCTTGAGGTAAGATGATAGAGCTTCCTTGATTGTCATCATTTCCCCCCTCTTCAAAAGGATTCGTCCTCGAATCCCGACCATCCCCTACATCAAAAGGACTCAAATCGGCGACATTAAAAGTTGCACTAATAGAAAACTCACCTGGGTAGATCAATCTTGTATGCATTGTTGTTGATCCGCTCAAGAACTTGAAAAGGACCATCTCCCCTTGGATTTAGCTTTGATTTCCTTTGAAGTGGAAACCTTTCCTTCCTAAAGTGCACCCAAACCCAATCACCTGGTTTAAAGATCAACTCCTTTCGACCTTTGTTAATCCTTGAAGCAACCTTAGCATTTTGCTTTTCAATTCGTTCCTTGACTTCCATATGAATCTTCTTTACTAATTCAGCCTTGGAAATAGCTTCATCACTCACAAAATTGTTAGGAGGCATAGGCAATAAATCAATAGGACTAAGAGGATTAAAACCATAAACAATTTCAAATGGAGAACAATTAGTAGTGCTATGTATAGCCCTATTGTAAGCAAACTCCACAAATGGTAAACTATCCTCCCACATTTTTATGTTTTTATCAAGTATAGCCCTAAGCAATTGAATTAAAGTCCTATTTACTACCTCTGTTTGCCCATCGGTTTGTGGATGGCATGTAGTAGAAAATAACAACTTAGTTCCAAGCTTCCCCCATAACACTCTCCAAAAATGGCTAAGAAATTTTACATCCCTATCACTAACAATGCTCTTTGGAATGCCATGCAATTTAACAATATGAATGAAAAATAAATCAGCCACATGCTTTGCATCATCGGTTTTGTGACAAGGTATGAAATGAGCCATTTTACTAAATCTATCAACCACAACAAAGATGCTATCATGACCCTTCCTAGTTTTTGGCAAACCAAGCACAAAATCCATAGAAATTTCTGTCCAAGGTTCATTAGGCACGGGAAGAGGAGTATACGATCCATGTGGTTTCATTTTAGATTTAGCCTCTTTACAAACAAAACAAGCATTACAAACTTTATGCACAAGATGTCTCATTTTAGGCCAATAAAAATGTTCATTTAGCATAGCATATGTCTTAGCCTCACCAAAATGACCCATCAAACCCCCTCCATGAGCTTCTTTAGCTAAAAGCTCCCTAATAGAACAATTGGGTATGCATAATTTGTCTTTCTTAAACAAGAATCCCTCAAACACATAAAAGTCATTCAAAACAGCCCCATTAATGCAAGATGCATAAGTATTACCAAAATCGAGAATCATGCATGTATAATTCTTTAATATGCTCAAATCCTAAAACTTTTGCACTTAAAGAATTAAAGAGATTGTACCTCCTAGATAATGCATCAGCCACCACATTTTCTTTACCTTGCTTGTACTTAATAACATAAGGAAATGTCTCAATGAATTCCACCCACTTGGCATGCCTTCGGTTAAGCTTGTTTTGTCCCTTCAAATGTTTCAAGCTCTCATGATCCGTGTGAATCACAAACTCTTTTGGCCAAAGATAGTGTTGCCATGTTTGCAAAGCTCTAACCAATGCATAAAGCTCCTTGTCATAGGTTGCATAGTTCAAGGCAGCCCCTCCAAGTTTCTCACTAAAGTACATCAAAGGCTTTTGTTCCTGCATCAAAACGGCTCCAATGCCTACACCACTAGCATCACATTCAATCTCAAATGTATTCTCAAAGTTAGGCAAAGAAAGCAAAGGTGCATTACATAACTTAGCTTTCAATTCATTAAAAGCCTTCTCTTGTGACTCTCCCCAAACAAATACAACATGCTTTTTAACTAATTCATTCAATGGAGAAGCAATAGAACTAAAGTCCTTAATGAACCTCCTATAGAAACTAGCTAAACCATGAAAACTTCTTACCTCACTTGCATTCTTGGGTGTTGGCCATTCTTTAATTGCCTTAATCTTCTCTTCATCAACTTCAACCCCATTTCCAGAATTATAAAACCAAGAAAGTTAACCTTAGTCATGCAAAAACTACACTTTTTAAGATTAGCATACAACTTTTCTTTCCTAAGTGTAAGCAAGACAAGTCTAACATGCTCAACATGTTCATCTAAACTCTTGGAGTAAATCAGAATATCATCAAAATAGACCACAACAAACTTTCCCAAAAATTCCCTAAGAACATGGTTCATCAATCTCATAAAAGTACTAGGTGCATTAGTAAGACCAAAAGGCATCACAAGCCATTCATACAAGCCATACTTAGTCTTAAAAGCTGTTTTCCATTCATCACCTATATGCATTCTAATTTGATGATAACCTGATTTAAGATCAATTTTTGTAAATAAAATAGAACCATGCAATTCATCTAACATATCATCTAGCCTAGGGATAGGATGACGATACTTTCTTGTTATTTTATTGATGGCTCTACAATCAACACACATCCTCCAAGTTCCATCCTTCTTTGGAACTAAAATCACCAGGAACCGAACATGGGCTCAAACTTTCCCTCACATAGCCCTTGGCAAGCAACTCCTCCACTTGCTTTTGAATTTCCTTTGTCTCCGTTGGGTTGGCCCTATAAGCTGGCCTATTAGGTATAGTTGCCCAGGGAATGAAATCCACTTGATGCTCAATGCCTCTTATTGGGGGCAAACCACTCGGTACCTCATCGGGAAATATATCCTCAAAGTCCTGCAAAAGAGACACAAAAACACTAGGCAAAGTAGGGTTAGGTGTGTTAGTCATAAAACAAGTTCCTTTGTACAAAAGTACAAGGAAGTTTTGTTTTGAAAACAAAACATGTCTCACTTCACTCTTAGTAGCAATTAAACTCACTTTTCTCTCTTTGTCTCTTTTGTTTTCCTTTTCTTTTCTCTCATTATTTTCACTCTTGATTTTACCACTTAAAACATTCTTTTCTCTCTTACTCATCTCTTCACTCAATTCTTTTTCTTTCAACTCTTTTTCTTTCATCTCAAACTCAAGCCTCCTCTGGTCAAGCTTACATTGATCAATGAAAACCTCTTTGGAAGACAAAGGCACCAAAGTAGTTTTCCTTCCATCCTTGGTAAAAGTGTATCGATTAAGGTAACCATCATGAATAGCCTTCCTATCAAACTGCCATGGTCTTCCCAAAAGTATGTCCCTGGCATGCATTGGTACTACATCACAAACTATCTCATCCTTATACTTCCCAAGATGAAAAGAAATGTTAGCTTGCTTAAGCACCTTCACCTCACCACTATTATTCAACCATTGTAACTTGTAAGGTGTGGGATGTGGAATGGTAGGCAAATTGAGTCTCTTGACAAGAATTGAACTCACAACATTGGTACAACTCCCACTATCAATCACCACACTACAAGGAGTCCCTTGCACCAAACATCTAGTATGGAACAAATTGTCCCTTTGATCATCAATATCATTCTCCTTCACTTGAGCACTAAGTAGTCTTCTGGTAACAAGTGCTACTTGATTTCCCTCTTCTATGCTTGCATCACTATCCTCATCAATATCACACTCGTCCTCCTCAACTTCACAATCTTCATCATCCGTGACTACTTCCCCATTCCTAATAATCATAGTTCGTTTATTAGGACAATCGCGCTAATGTGCCCAACTCCTTGACAATTCCAACATTTAAAATCCCTATTTCTCTCAACTTTTGTTTCATCCACCCTCTCCTTCCCTTTCCCCTTAGAAGACTCCCCCTTATCCTTCTTGGCAGCCTCAAATGTGCCTCTAGGTTTAAAGTCTCCTTTGGAACTACTAACTCCCTTTTTCCAAGGATTAGATGGTGGAAAAGTGGATTTAGAATTGTATTTCTTGGAGTTATCTTTCTCCCAAGCCATTTGTTTCTCAATCTTCTCGGCTATATGCAAAAGTTCCTCCATGTCAAAGTAAGGATACATATCTACTCTATGGGCCAACTCTTCATTCATTCCTCCTAAAAACCGTGACATAGTATCATCCTCACTCTCTTCTATATGTGATCTAGTCATTAAAACATTCATCTCCCTATAGTATTCTTCAACACTCTTTGATCCTTGCTTTAAGGAAAACAACTTATTTCTGATTTCCCTATGATAGTGCTTTGGTATGTATCTCTTCCTCATCAAAACCTTAAGCTCCTCCCAAGTTTCAATTGGTTGCTCGTAGTTTCTCCTCCATTCAGCCCTAAGATGACTCCACCAAATACTAGCATAATCACAAAACTCAGCCACGGCAAGCTTCATTTTCCTCTCCTCACTAAAATTGTGGCAATCAAAGACATGCTCTATTTTATCTTCATATTGCAAGTACTCCTCCGGGTTAGACCTCCCATGGAAAGACGGAATTTTAAGCTTAACACCTCCTGAATTTCTCTCTTCCACTCTTTCTTCTCGTAACTCCCTCATAAGCCTCCTAGGTGGTTCTATGTCTCTACCTCTTCCTCTACCTCTACCCCTTCCTCGGCCCCCTCCTTGCTCTCTCCTAGGGTTTACTCCAGCCAATAAGGTAATATTGTCTTCCTCTTCATGTTCAACACCCTCATTTAAGTTGTCTTCCACCCGCTGATTGTTAGCTAACTCCAATCTACCTATGCGATCGCTAAGCTCTTCTAGAGTTTGAGTAAGTCTAACAAAAGCCCCGGTTTGTGCCTCCCTCCACCTAGCATCACTAATCTCACCCTGATTATTTTCCCCTTGTGACATGATTCTGGACCTCACAACACTCCCTCACAAAATTTCACTCAAGGGAACTCTCGTGTTTAATCACTCAAGGTAGGCCAAAATATCAATTTAGGCTCTTGGATAAGCTATGGTCAAAATGAAACAACTTGTGTTTAAAGTACTAAAAATCAAGCAATCAGTATTTAAACAATCTAAAATAATGAAAAGAAACAAAAATAAAACAAGAAAAACAGATTGGATAGGTAAAACAGTTGGAGAAACTAAAACAGATTTTTAAAAACAAAGAACTCAAGAAAAATGGCGTTACAAATTTCAAAATTCGTGGAGTTCGAGAATGAATTTTCAATTGGCAGTCTATATGTAGCTTATTAAGATGATAATAAAGAGCATACAAAAGGCCAAATACAAAATTCGTTCAGAATTGAAAACACTAACTCACGAACTGAAGTTCCCGGAAAATAGAATAAACCTGCGCACAGAAATGAAATTCTAGATTTGAACTGTTTCCGTTATGATTTTGATAAAGCGCCCTTCTGAACTTTGAAAGATAACAGAAAGATAAGACTTTTCTCTTCAGACAACAAAGACAAATTCGGACGTTAGATCAGAGTTTGAATGGAAAACAGTAGCATTAAATGCGGCAGTTACAAAACAGGACAGTTTTGGAAAATGTAACTTATAGCCGTTTCGAGACTTTAAATCAATGTGTAACTGATATATTTCAATGGAAAATGTTATAGAAACACAACTATATCAGTTATACACGAAATTATATGAATCAAACTCAGAAAAGTGAAGAATTTTCAAGAAGAACACAAGATGAACAGATTTGGTGCCCTCGGATGCAAATTCACTCACCACTTTCTTTCTTTCTTTTTTTTTTTTTTTTTTTTTTCAAGATCAAATCGTGATCTTTACGATGGATATGAAATCAGAATAAAATGATGAAGAAAAATGGATGAAAAGGCAGAAATGAATTTGATGGACAGAATGTGTAGCTTTGAAAAAAAACAAGTGCATAAAAGTAAGATAGAATCAATTCTAGAGATCGGCCACTAAGATGCAACCTATGCTCTGATACCAAATGATACGAAAACCCTTTCGAAAATGCTTTAAGAACCCTTAAACTTAACTAAGGACCCAAAAAGATCACAACCAAAGAACCCACATATGCCATTTGAAACAACCCAAGGAAAAAGGCTAGAAAAATGATTATCCTTATGATCAATGATCTAAAGACAAGAATTGAATTTCTTGCTCTAGATTCGAATCAATCCACCAATTTAGAATGATCAATCCTAAAGGCTTGATTCTACAGCCACCCTAAACACAAGGAATGACAAAATTGAAATGGTAAGCTCGGCTCACAACAATTTCAAAGAAAAGCTCTCAAAGAGTTTTGTATTTTTATCTCATGAATAATCGATTGTTTACCATCTGAAACATGGCTATATAAGCCTTACAAAACAAAAGGAAAAACGAAATTGTCATGAAGGAAAGGAATAAAAACGGCTAGAAACATAAAGACTTACAATTGTAACCAAAAATGGTCATAAACAACATAATTAAGACATTAACTAATTAAAAACTTGTAACCGAAATTAAAGGAGTTACAAATCTGATTTTAAAGACTTTGTAACTTAAACTCATTGATCACAAGTCTTGATGAGAGTCTTTAATGAAGCCTTGAGTTGAAATGAGCTAGTCTTGAGTTGCATTTAATGTAATCGAGTTGTCATTAATGCAACCGAACTTGCAATAAATGCATCTTCATTTTGGACTTTAATCTTGAAAACATTGTATGCTTCTTCAATACAAACTCCTTTCCTTGTAAGACAGCCCTTGGAAGAATCCATATTTGCAAAATAGTCCATGGCCGAATTCACTAGTGCTTGAACATGTAGATTGAGGTTGGCTTGAAGCTTCCTTGCCCTTGATCTTGTTATTGGACCTTGAGGTAAGATGATAGAGCTTCCTTGATTGTCATCATTTCCCCCCTCTTCAAAAGGATTCGTCCTCGAATCCCGACCATCCCCTACATCAAAAGGACTCAAATCGGCGACATTAAAAGTTGCACTAATAGAAAACTCACCGGGTAGATCAATCTTGTATGCATTGTTGTTGATCCGCTCAAGAACTTGAAAAGGACCATCTCCCCTTGGATTTAGCTTTGATTTCCTTTGAAGTGGAAACCTTTCCTTCCTAAAGTGCACCCAAACCCAATCACCTGGTTTAAAGATCAACTCCTTTCGACCTTTGTTAATCCTTGAAGCAACCTTAGCATTTTGCTTTTCAATTCGTTCCTTGACTTCCATATGAATCTTCTTTACTAATTCAGCCTTGGAAATAGCTTCATCACTCACAAAATTGTTAGGAGGCATAGGCAATAAATCAATAGGACTAAGAGGATTAAAACCATAAACAATTTCAAATGGAGAACAATTAGTAGTGCTATGTATAGCCCTATTGTAAGCAAACTCCACAAATGGTAAACTATCCTCCCACATTTTTATGTTTTTATCAAGTATAGCCCTAAGCAATTGAATTAAAGTCCTATTTACTACCTCTGTTTGCCCATCAGTTTGTGGATGGCATGTAGTAGAAAATAACAACTTAGTTCCAAGCTTCCCCCATAACACTCTCCAAAAATGGCTAAGAAATTTTACATCCCTATCACTAACAATGCTCTTTGGAATGCCATGCAATTTAACAATATGAATGAAAAATAAATCAGCCACATGCTTTGCATCATCGGTTTTGTGACAAGGTATGAAATGAGCCATTTTACTAAATCTATCAACCACAACAAAGATGCTATCATGACCCTTCCTAGTTTTTGGCAAACCAAGCACAAAATCCATAGAAATTTCTGTCCAAGGTTCATTAGGCACGGGAAGAGGAGTATACGATCCATGTGGTTTCATTTTAGATTTAGCCTCTTTACAAACAAAACAAGCATTACAAACTTTATGCACAAGATGTCTCATTTTAGGCCAATAAAAATGTTCATTTAGCATAGCATATGTCTTAGCCTCACCAAAATGACCCATCAAACCCCCTCCATGAGCTTCTTTAGCTAAAAGCTCCCTAATAGAACAATTGGGTATGCATAATTTGTCTTTCTTAAACAAGAATCCCTCAAACACATAAAAGTCATTCAAAACAGCCCCATTAATGCAAGATGCATAAGTATTACCAAAATCGAGAATCATGCATGTATAATTCTTTAATATGCTCAAATCCTAAAACTTTTGCACTTAAAGAATTAAAGAGATTGTACCTCCTAGATAATGCATCAGCCACCACATTTTCTTTACCTTGCTTGTACTTAATAACATAAGGAAATGTCTCAATGAATTCCACCCACTTGGCATGCCTTCGGTTAAGCTTGTTTTGTCCCTTCAAATGTTTCAAGCTCTCATGATCCGTGTGAATCACAAACTCTTTTGGCCAAAGATAGTGTTGCCATGTTTGCAAAGCTCTAACCAATGCATAAAGCTCCTTGTCATAGGTTGCATAGTTCAAGGCAGCCCCTCCAAGTTTCTCACTAAAGTACATCAAAGGCTTTTGTTCCTGCATCAAAACGGCTCCAATGCCTACACCACTAGCATCACATTCAATCTCAAATGTATTCTCAAAGTTAGGCAAAGAAAGCAAAGGTGCATTACATAACTTAGCTTTCAATTCATTAAAAGCCTTCTCTTGTGACTCTCCCCAAACAAATACAACATGCTTTTTAACTAATTCATTCAATGGAGAAGCAATAGAACTAAAGTCCTTAATGAACCTCCTATAGAAACTAGCTAAACCATGAAAACTTCTTACCTCACTTGCATTCTTGGGTGTTGGCCATTCTTTAATTGCCTTAATCTTCTCTTCATCAACTTCAACCCCATTTCCAGAAATTATAAAACCAAGAAAGTTAACCTTAGTCATGCAAAAACTACACTTTTTAAGATTAGCATACAACTTTTCTTTCCTAAGTGTAAGCAAGACAAGTCTAACATGCTCAACATGTTCATCTAAACTCTTGGAGTAAATCAGAATATCATCAAAATAGACCACAACAAACTTTCCCAAAAATTCCCTAAGAACATGGTTCATCAATCTCATAAAAGTACTAGGTGCATTAGTAAGACCAAAAGGCATCACAAGCCATTCATACAAGCCATACTTAGTCTTAAAAGTCGTTTTCCATTCATCACCTATATGCATTCTAATTTGATGATAACCTGATTTAAGATCAATTTTTGTAAATAAAATAGAACCATGCAATTCATCTAACATATCATCTAGCCTAGGGATAGGATGACGATACTTTCTTCGTTATTTTATTGATGGCTCTACAATCAACACACATCCTCCAAGTTCCATCCTTCTTTGGAACTAAAATCACCAGGAACCGAACATGGGCTCAAACTTTCCCTCACATAGCCCTTGGCAAGCAACTCCTCCACTTGCTTTTGAATTTCCTTTGTCTCCGTTGGGTTGGCTCTATAAGTTGGCCTATTAGGTCTAGTTGCCCCAGAAATGAAATCCACTTGATGCTCAATGCCTCTTATTGGGGGCAAACCACTCGGTACCTCATCGGGAAATATATCCTCAAAGTCCTGCAAAAGAGACACAAAAACACTAGGCAAAGTAGGGTTAGGTGTGTTAGTCATAAAACAAGTTCCTTTGTACAAAAGTACAAGGAAGTTTTGTTTTGAAAACAAAACATGTCTCACTTCACTCTTAGTAGCAATTAAACTCACTTTTCTCTCTTTGTCTCTTTTGTTTTCCTTTTCTTTTCTCTCATTATTTTCACTCTTGATTTTACCACTTAAAACATTCTTTTCTCTCTTACTCATCTCTTCACTCAATTCTTTTTCTTTCAACTCTTTTTCTTTCATCTCAAACTCAAGCCTCCTCTGGTCAAGCTTACATTGATCAATGAAAACCTCTTTGGAAGACAAAGGCACCAAAGTAGTTTTCCTTCCATCCTTGGTAAAAGTGTATCGATTAAGGTAACCATCATGAATAGCCTTCCTATCAAACTGCCATGGTCTTCCCAAAAGTATGTCCCCGGCATGCATTGGTACTACATCACAAACTATCTCATCCTTATACTTCCCAAGATGAAAAGAAATGTTAGCTTGCTTAAGCACCTTCACCTCACCACTATTATTCAACCATTGTAACTTGTAAGGTGTGGGATGTGGAATGGTAGGCAAATTGAGTCTCTTGACAAGAATTGAACTCACAACATTGGTACAACTCCCACTATCAATCACCACACTACAAGGAGTCCCTTGCACCAAACATCTAGTATGGAACAAATTGTCCCTTTGATCATCAATATCATTCTCCTTCACTTGAGCACTAAGTAGTCTTCTTGGTAACAAGTGCTACTTGATTTCCCTCTTCTATGCTTGCATCACTATCCTCATCAATATCACACTCGTCCTCCTCAACTTCACAATCTTCATCATCCGGTGACTACTTCCCCATTCCTAATAATCATAGTTCGTTTATTAGGACAATCGCGGCTAATGTGCCCAACTCCTTGACAATTCCAACATTTAAAATCCCTATTTCTCTCAACTTTTGTTTCATCCACCCTCTCCTTCCCTTTCCCCTTAGAAGACTCCCCCTTATCCTTCTTGGCAGCCTCAAATGTGCCTCTAGGTTTAAAGTCTCCTTTGGAACTACTAACTCCCTTTTTCCAAGGATTAGATGGTGGAAAAGTGGATTTAGAATTGTATTTCTTGGAGTTATCTTTCTCCCAAGCCATTTGTTTCTCAATCTTCTCGGCTATATGCAAAAGTTCCTCCATGTCAAAGTAAGGATACATATCTACTCTATGGGCCAACTCTTCATTCATTCCTCCTAAAAACCGTGACATAGTATCATCCTCACTCTCTTCTATATGTGATCTAGTCATTAAAACATTCATCTCCCTATAGTATTCTTCAACACTCTTTGATCCTTGCTTTAAGGAAAACAACTTATTTCCGATTTCCCTATGATAGTGCTTTGGTATGTATCTCTTCCTCATCAAAACCTTAAGCTCCTCCCAAGTTTCAATTGGTTGCTCGTAGTTTCTCCTCCATTCAGCCCTAAGATGACTCCACCAAATACTAGCATAATCACAAAACTCACCACGGCAAGCTTCATTTTCCTCTCCTCACTAAAATTGTGGCAATCAAAGACATGCTCTATTTTATCTTCATATTGCAAGTACTCCTCCGGGTTAGACCTCCCATGGAAAGACGGAATTTTAAGCTTAACACCTCCTGAATTTCTCTCTTCCACTCTTTCTTCTCGTAACTCCCTCATAAGCCTCCTAGGTGGTTCTATGTCTCTACCTCTTCCTCTACCTCTACCCCTTCCTCGGCCCCCTCCTTGCTCTCTCCTAGGGTTTACTCCAGCCAATAAGGTAATATTGTCTTCCTCTTCATGTTCAACACCCTCATTTAAGTTGTCTTCCACCCGCTGATTGTTAGCTAACTCCAATCTACCTATGCGATCGCTAAGCTCTTCTAGAGTTTGAGTAAGTCTAACAAAAGCCCCGGTTTGTGCCTCCCTCCACCTAGCATCACTAATCTCACCCTGATTATTTTCCCCTTGTGACATGATTCTGGACCTCACAACACTCCCTCACAAAATTTCACTCAAGGGAACTCTCGTGTTTAATCACTCAAGGTAGGCCAAAATATCAATTTAGGCTCTTGGATAAGCTATGGTCAAAATGAAACAACTTGTGTTTAAAGTACTAAAAATCAAGCAATCAGTATTTAAACAATCTAAAATAATGAAAAGAAACAAAAATAAAACAAGAAAAACAGATTGGATAGGTAAAACAGTTGGAGAAACTAAAACAGATTTTTAAAAACAAAGAACTCAAGAAAAATGGCGTTACAAATTTCAAAATTCGTGGAGTTCGAGAATGAATTTTCAATTGGCAGTCTATATGTAGCTTATTAAGATGATAATAAAGAGCATACAAAAGGCCAAATACAAAATTCGTTCAGAATTGAAAACACTAACTCACGAAATTGAAGTTCCCGGAAAATAGAATAAACCTGCGCACAGAAATGAAATTCTAGATTTGAACTGTTTCCGTTATGATTTTGATAAAGCGCCCTTCTGAACTTTGAAAGATAACAGAAAGATAAGACTTTTCTCTTCAGACAACAAAGACAAATTCGGACGTTAGATCAGAGTTTGAATGGAAAACAGTAGCATTAAATGCGGCAGTTACAAAACAGGACAGTTTTGGAAAATGTAACTTATAGCCGTTTCGAGACTTTAAATCAATGTGTAACTGATATATTTCAATGGAAAATGTTATAGAAACACAACTATATCAGTTATACACGAAATTATATGAATCAAACTCAGAAAAGTGAAGAATTTTCAAGAAGAACACAAGATGAACAGATTTGGTGCCCTCGGATGCAAATTCACTCACCACTTTCTTTCTTTCTTTTTTTTTTTTTTTTTTTTTTCAAGATCAAATCGTGATCTTTACGATGGATATGAAATCAGAATAAAATGATGAAGAAAAATGGATGAAAAGGCAGAAATGAATTTGATGGACAGAATGTGTAGCTTTGAAAAAAAACAAGTGCATAAAAGTAAGATAGAATCAATTCTAGAGATCGGCCACTAAGATGCAACCTATGCTCTGATACCAAATGATACGAAAACCCTTTCGAAAATGCTTTAAGAACCCTTAAACTTAACTAAGGACCCAAAAAGATCACAACCAAAGAACCCACATATGCCATTTGAAACAACCCAAGGAAAAAGGCTAGAAAAATGATTATCCTTATGATCAATGATCTAAAGACAAGAATTGAATTTCTTGCTCTAGATTCGAATCAATCCACCAATTTAGAATGATCAATCCTAAAGGCTTGATTCTACAGCCACCCTAAACACAAGGAATGACAAAATTGAAATGGTAAGCTCGGCTCACAACAATTTCAAAGAAAAGCTCTCAAAGAGTTTTGTATTTTTATCTCATGAATAATCTGATTGTTTACCATCTGAAACATGGCTATATAAGCCTTACAAAACAAAAGGAAAAACGAAATTGTCATGAAGGAAAGGAATAAAAACGGCTAGAAACATAAAGACTTACAATTGTAACCAAAAATGGTCATAAACAACATAATTAAGACATTAACTAATTAAAAACTTGTAATCGAAATTAAAGGAGTTACAAATCTGATTTTAAAGACTTTGTAACTTAAACTCATTGATCACAAGTCTTGATGAGAGTCTTTAATGAAGCCTTGAGTTGAAATGAGCTAGTCTTGAGTTGCATTTAATGTAACTGGAGTTGTCATTAATGCAACCGAACTTGCAATAAATGCATCTTCATTTTGGACTTTAATCTTGAAAACATTGTATGCTTCTTCAATACAAACTCCTTTCCTTGTAAGACAGCCCTTGGAAGAATCCATATTTGCAAAATAGTCCATGGCCGAATTCACTAGTGCTTGAACATGTAGATTGAGGTTGGCTTGAAGCTTCCTTGCCCTTGATCTTGTTATTGGACCTTGAGGTAAGATGATAGAGCTTCCTTGATTGTCATCACCTTCACGTGGTAATCTCATAATTACAAATGGGTCAAAATTACCATTTTACCCTTGTAATTATCTCTTTTATCCTTGTGTACCCAATGATTCTCTAATGAACATTTTTATATAGTTTCAAGTATAGAATGATCCTTCTCGGGCCAGTGAGAAGGTGAGGCCTCACGTTCAAGTACCGAATCATACAACAAGGGAGATATATAAAGTTCCTAAGTTAGAATAGTGTCGCACTAACACTTTCATTTGTTTTAGGAAAGTCATGAACACCATCTTGTATAGAAATGTTCCCAAGCACAAATTTAGTCATTTCCCTAAAACGGGAGTTTATCGAGTGTATCAACAGATCACCCTCAACTATGTGGATCAAAGGAAAAGACTTCATTAATGTGAGTTCACAACATACTCAGGATTGAGACATATCAATCTTAATAACGTAAATTTGATATTATAAATCATTTCCTATTAACGGTGTTATTTAGGAATCGATTTATCATCCTGGTCCAGTCTTATATAAACTCATTATATATGATGTTTCCACTTGCATCTACATCATGCTAATGATTTGGATAAAATCAGTGAACAACATCAACAGTATTACTAGAATAAGGTTTCCTGACCGTATTCTTTTACTGTAGACTATTTAAGTTATTATCTTTGACTAGATCCGCTTTATATCTCATAGTAGTCAAGATTACAGAATCAGTAACTCTGTAATTTTCTATTAATGTTTGAATATTTAACGAATATCAACATATAATAAATTGCACAAAATTCACAAAAATAATACTTTTATTTATTCATAAAATATTCTATTACAAATTACGAATTCTAGGTCATAAATCCCAACAAAAACAGGGTGAATGGATAGCAGAGTTGGAAGCGCAAGTGCAAGGCTTCAATAGAGATATGGCTAAAGTATTGGATATCCTAACTCGAAAAGATAATGATAAAGGAAAAATTCCTTTGGAGCATAAAAATATGTCCAAATTTCGTGGGGATGGTGGTTCGAAAAGGAAGAACGCTCATCAAGTGGTGTCTCATGACCACGAGCGTTCTCACCATCGAGCTAGAACAAATTTACGAAACATTCTCGAGCAAAAGAGAAAAGCTCGACAAGACGCGGAGGAGTCAATTGCTGAAAGCCAACGACCGTGGGCACCAGAGTTAAGGAAACTACAGGGACCAACTAGGCAGCATGCAGAAAGAATACAAAGGCAAAGTTTCACTAGCATTGGAAGACCTATTAGAACAAACAGAACCACCATTGACAGAAGATATCATAGAGGTTGAGTTGCCCTCAAAATTTAAGATGTCTATTGTCACACCTTACAATGGATCACGTGAACCACTCGAACACGTTGACACATTTCGAATATGGATTGAGCTCCAAGGAGTCTGAGACGCGATAAAGTGTAAAGCTTTCCCACTCACCCTAGTTGGTCCAGCTAGAGGATGGTATAGGCAGTTGAAGCCGCGTTCAATCTCTTCTTTCAAGGAACTAACTAAGGTATTTGTGACACAGTTCTTGGGAGGAAGAGATCATAAAAGACCAGCAACGCATCTTCTAACAGTGTGTCAAAGGCAAGGAGAGGGCCTTAGAGATTACGTAATTGGATTCAATAGTGAAGCTCTTAAGGTTGAAGGCTACAGTGATGATATATCTCTCACTGCCATGATGGCAGGGATTAAGATGAAAAACTCCTCTGGTCCCTCGGAAAGAAATCCCGAGTTGCCATATTTACGAAACTGCCACTCACTTTAAAACGTCTATATCTTGATCACCGGGTCTCAAAATGACAAACCGTCAGTTGCGTTGGAATCGTGACATCGAGACAATCAATTTCATGTCAAAATATTAATCAAATCACAAGGTTCAAATTTCGAAGTTTTCAGGAAAAAAAAAACCATAATACCCTTTTTGAAAGAACACGATATTTCTTCTCTAATTAATCGATCAAGCCTGATTAATATTATTTTAAAAAAATATTGATTTTAACTACCTCCTAACGGGGAGTTACAGAACCACCCACCTAAAAAGGCTTTTCGTCCCCGAAAAGTTTTAGTGCACGGTAAAGGGTTGAGGTACTTAGTTCTCGTAACTTCTTCTTGCACAACTAGCTCTTCTTAGCTGTGATTCCTCCACAAAACTTTGACCAACTAGATGGTCTTATTTCTCAAAACTCGTTGTTCCCTTGCCAAAATTTTTAATTGGCTCTTTATAGGACACATTCGCCTCTAACTCAGTTGGTTCATACTCTATTACATGTGTAGGGTCGGCAACGTACTTATGAAGTATCGACACATGAAACACATTATGAACACTAGTTAACGATGGTCGCAAAGCCAACCTGCTAGTGGTCCAATCCTTAATCTCGAAAGAACCAATTAACCGAGGGCTCAACTTCCCTTTCTTTATGAAACTCATCACACCTTTCATAGGTGCTATTTTCAAAACACGTGATTGCTAACTGAGAACTCAAGATCAGTTCTTTGCTCTTCATAGCTTTTCTGTCTAATCTACACAGTCTTCATTTGCTCCTTAATCACATCAATTGACTGGCCCTATCACTAGAGTACACTCTCAAAGCGTAAACTCAAATCTAATTAATTCGTCTTAATTGACAATCTATCTAAAGATGAGAACCATACTGAGGTCTTAGCTCGATGCTCAAGGCATAATATGAATCATGTGATCATCTCAAAATGGCTCGGACGCTCTATTTTGACTATAAAGTAGCAATTACTTCATTCATATCTCAAGGCTTCCTCCATTACATCTGAACTTTTGTTCCCACTCAAAAATCCACTATTACACTCATCTGATAAAAGTAAATCAACTTGGTAGATCCATCAACCACTATCTCAAACTCAACAATAACCTCTACCGTCCTCAGTAAACCACTAACAATATCCATTGATTCTCTTAACATTTTCGGAATAATAAGTAAAGTATGTGACAACATTATATCCTTCTCAACCTATCTCACAAATATTGAAGATTCACATTCTAATCATTAATCGTCTAATGAGTTTCGATAAGTTTCTAATTACAAGATGGGTCCCACTTTCCTCAAACCAATTGTAATGCTACTTTAAGAATTCTAGTCCCGTTCCAGATCTTCCTATAACTTATACTGAGTATTGACCTAATTTGAAGGGTGAAATGACTTTTTGCTAAAATATTGTCCTCCTCTAAATTTTTTTCATGATGTTTCACTATACATCACCCAACCTTCCAATTCCACACTACGAAAAGAGACAAATTGGGTATCCAACCATTCCTCAAAATTTAAAGGACTTACACAAAGTGTTAGAAACATATCCTTGAAGTTTCCCTCTAAATATCCTCTTTCAAACACTTGGTTGATCCAAGGACCAAGTTATATGATATCATGGACCCTTAAATTGACTAAACACTAGCCCATGCTAAAAGATACGTACTCTTTCTCATAGGCCACTTTCTCTAACTCGTTGGTTAATCGTAACTCCTTAAATCTTTTATTTCCCTGCAAAGCAAAACAAGTGTCTCCCAAGCACCTTATTGATCCCTTAACGTTATGTCCTTCCAATAATGGATTCACCTCTAGGGTATATCCCAATGAATCATTAGGTCCAAACCACGACTTTCAGGTTTTTTGAAACTCACAATCCCAATTCGATGGTCAAACACCATGTGTTTTATAATTTACCAAACTATCACATCACCTCATAAAAGTCACCAATACTATGATCCTACAACATTCCCTCCACTCCTTGAGTAGAAACAGACATGTTTAGTTAACCCATGCATTTTTCAAAGGGTGATTTTTTTTTATAAATTGATCTCAAATATTCCAACTCACATCAGTACACTCATCGTGTAATAGCTACAAGTTTAGGGCGATGATAAATAGTACATTCATTCGTTGTTCGCATCGTGACCCTTCACGAAAAGTTCTAACTTTCTCTATTGAGTGCCCACACTCTTTCAATTAAACACCATGCTAACGCATAACGTTAGTCACGTGTTCCACTAACGTGACTACTTAAGCAACCACACAACTATCAAACTTTCATCACAATTTCATGATAAAAATAATAATCTCTTAGAGTATCTCTACTTCCTCGTATTCTACTAGTACCGTATCATCCTATCTCAAAGTTTAGAGCTCATTCTCCATCTTGCAATAAGATTTTATGCAATAATAATTGTTAAATAACTTCACCTTTAGCCTTTCTCATCTCAATAAAACAAAAGGATCCAAAGATCTCTAGTAATGAACTTCAATCATTAAATGACGTCGTCAATTATTTAGTAGACCTCTCATTAGACTTTCACTCTATCTAGACAATGGATCACATGTTCTTGCTCAACTCGAGTCACCCGATTCCTTCTACCACAAGATTGGTAGAGTTACCATTAATATCTCTAGGAGTAAGTTTATTTCACTCCTTCAATTTTATTTCCTTCTTTGGCATACTCATAAGTTTATGGCTACTTTCCAACTTGCTGTACAATGTAGCTCATAATACTCTCATCGTGTCAATAAAACTAGTGGTACAACCACTGAAACAAACAACTACCTCCCATTTCGCTTTAAAAAAAATATTGGGTCTACTTCCACAATCTTATATTTAAACTTTGCACGATTCCTGGATTCATAAGAATCATCGGCTCATACTCACTTGAAAATCAAATTTCAATTCATCCTACACCACTAGAATTTAACACCATAGAAAGAAAAGGCTCCACTACTAACCTTCAATCTATTTAGGAAATTTATAAACTCGCGAGCTCTCTAAACTCCGGTAATACATCTATAAACCTTAGCTCAATAAAACTCCCATTAAACTCTAATGAAGTATATACATTATACACTTTCAGCATTCTAGTCTCCTAAGAAATTGTACAACTGCACTAGTTGTTTATACTCACAATCCATGAAATCCTGACACAAACTAGGATCTCCAGTTTGTTCAATAAAGGTAAAAATAAATCTTACTCGAGAATTGTGCCTTGCTCTTAAACTCAAGATTCACACTACGGCCTAAACCGTGTCTACGATTTTGGCTTCAATCTCTACCTCTACCAAGCATAAGTACAGGACGCATCCTGTAACAAGAACCTGCTATTAATATCGAGACTTGATCAGTTTAAATGTCAAACAAATAATTATCATACTACTTGGACAAGGAATGAATTTAGAGACTAATACTTGAGATAACCGACGCCGATGAGTATGAAGATGAGGTTCATGTCGAAAATGTATGTTTAACATACGATCTTCAGAACCAAGAGGCTCTTATACCAACTGTAAAGACCCGACCTTTCAGAGTAATAAATAAACTTATTTAAAACAGCAGAAGACTCAATAAATATCCTTTATTGAAATATGCAAATTTACTAAATCAAGAAACACTTAATTTCAAACAATAACTCCAGAGTTCAAACTTTAAAACAAAACGATGATCCAAAACATGTTCTCAAATAATAAAATCTCAAAGACTTTCAGGATTGTCTCAAATCCCACAAATCAAAAACATATAAATAAAATATCAATAACTCAATAAAACCAAATAAAATCAATACTTTATTCGAAAATAACAACGAATAAATAAATCAATCGGCGCCAGCGTGACATGAACCCTCATCTCTTCCACTTCATCATCTGCCACCTTTCGGTCCATTGTTACCTGAAAAAAAAAACAATAGATAGCATTGCGAGGCTAAAGCCAGTGAGAAAATGACTTAATCAAAGATGAAGTCTTAAATAGTCTCTAACAATTCAAACCGAGTCCCAAATGCTCATCACTCTCCAAAAAAATCTAAGGCACAAATCACTTAAATTTCAAGTCTCAACTCGCTTACACGAATAGGCAATTCTCACTAATTCCATATTCAAGACCTTTAACCATCAATTCTTCTTGGATCATCAATCCTTCTGTTCTCATAACCATAGTAAATATTCACACTTCTCGTAATCTCACTCTCATACATGAATAGGCAACACTACCGGGTTCCATATTCAAGGCAATATATAATACTTCCATACATGAATAGGAAACACTACCGGGTTTCATATTCAAGGCATAACTCACTATATTAACTCTAACTTAATCTCATGAGCTCAATTAATTCAACACGTAATACCCATAACTTCTCAATAACAAACACTTAACACATCCTGAATATTAATTATCACTACAATAACTAAGAACTAAGAATTTGCACACAACACTCTCCAAAATCTCTAACGCTCAAAGCGTCGCTTAATCTCAATCTCAAGTTTTACATGAATAGGCAATTAACTTAAATTCCATATTCAAGGTTTATCAATATTTCTCACTTTACATGGATAGACAACTCTCACTAGTTTCTTACCCAAGACATCTCAATCACAAGCTCCCAACATCCATACTAACATTTCCGATTACTAGAAACACTCTAAAATAACAACACAATTATTTTAACAAACCACTAAGAAGGCAATCCCTCGAGACTACTATCACTTCTTAGTACCTGGTTATAGCCTCAACTATAACTGAAAATCCCCTAATGATTCATTCGTACGAGCAATGTTCATTAGTACTCGGTTATGGACCTTTCTATAACTAAAATGACTAAGTGTTGAGCTCGTATCCTCAACACTAGTAAGCATATTTTTAACCTGCCATCAATCTCATCAATCAAAACATTATACACATGATAATGTTCAATAACATTCAGATATAAACATAAAAATACAGCAGCCCCAACTTATAACATTCAATTCTCAAAATTGCCAAAAAAGGGGAAAACTGCTGAAATACCAATTATTAAATTCTTATACTTTCTAAACCAATTCTCATAGCAAATGATCATAAATAACTTCCAAAAATCCCAGAATTATATTCATGCACATTCAGAAATAATTCGAAACTAAAATCATCAAATTCCGCCGAAAAATGTCTAAACTAGTTCTAACCAAAAAGTTAATTCTCCCAATAGATTTTTCGGTGTTTCCAATAATATTTCTCATCCTAAAATTCCAGAATATCATGATTAAATATGTAGAATAGATTTAGCTATGGTAGGAGCCTTAGCTTTCTCTAAAACTCCACCAATGATCAAACCGTTAACTCACATTGAAATTCGCTAAATCCGAACTTTAACGCTCCTTTCCTCTACGAACCAGACCTGAAACAGAGGTCCTAAATAATTAAATTACATGCTAAAACAGTCCCAAAAGGTATAAAAAGGTTTGGGGTTCGACGGCTCGAAGAATGGGGAAAAACAAACGACGAACAGATCACCGTCGGGAAGGGGACAGTCACGGCGCTACTGTCCCCTTGCTATGGCTGAACCATGGCCTTTGGTCATGGTTTGGTCGTGTTTTCAAGTTTCGGGTAATTGGTTTTGATGGGTTTTGGTTTTAGGAAAAGGAGATCAATACCGATTAAGGTTTAAACCAAACGTTGTGAATTAGAAAGCAATATGGAATGGGTTTCAAGGCAAAGTTCATGAAATTCATAATTTAATATTAAACTAAAAATTCTAGAATTTAAAGAGAATAAAGATTGATCCAAATCACTCACCCAATGATAGGAAAACACGGAATCAAACTACTATCTTCGCCTATCAACTCTCCACGATCAAAACGAACACCTAACATCAACAATTGATGAGCCAAACGTCAAATTCCATGGGTAAGGGGCGGCATCAATGGGGAATTCAAAAAGGGAACAAAATTTTACCTTCTTGATGAAGGGATGATTTACCAAACTAGCAGAATTTTATTTAGTAAACTAATTAACATTTAATTACGGATCTATTAACATCATGCAATTTGTGATAAAAACATGTAGATTCATGCTTTAAATTTTAAAAATTAAAACCTTTACTTACATTGAGTAAAATATGGAGAATTGGTTGGAGGTTTCCTTACAACATCAAATCCTCAGCAACACCGGATCTTCTACGCTATATCCCGATCAATCAAACGAAACCCGATTGTGGGATCGAACTTAAGAATAAATTGGGAAGGAGAAAATATTTTTCTTCCTAATGAATAGGAAAAATCGGACAAGAGAGGAAGAGAGAATTCCAATTTTCTAAGGAATTGAGTTGTGTGATTTATGAATGACCCAAGCCTCCTATTTATAAGAAAATAGGATTCCTAATCATATTAGGATTAATCCATGGAGATAAATACAAAAAGAAAAAAAATTATCTCTTTCCTTTATCTTGGTATTTCGAAAATGCCATAGATAAATATGATGATATTTTCTTTTCTTTATTTTATTTATCTTGGGTAAATAAATCTATGTAATTATTTTACGATATAATTCAAATAATTATCTCTCCCAAAAATACTACAATGGCCGAAAATTTGAAGATGAATAATTAATAAATCAAATTTATGTAATTAATTTGGGCTAGCATAGGGACCTGATGGACCTATAGATCATGGGCTTAATAATTAGTCAATTAAGTGATTAACTAATAATCAGTTAATTACTTATTATCTAACTATGAATAATTCCACTATAGATTCATAGCTGAACTCCCCTCACTATAGATGAGTTATGTCCATTTAGTTTATCTTTATTTATATCTGTAACATATTCTTCACGTGGAACCCTCATAATTACAGGCGGATTAAATTTACTGTTTTGCCCCTATAATTACCGCTTTATCCTTGTGTTCCCACTGATTCTCCAATAAACTTTATCTTTAGTCGAACTAGAGATAATGTACTTCTCTGATCAATAGAAGTCGTGACGTCACTTGTTCATGTCTCGAATCAATATATCAAGGGAGTTTCCAAAAGTTCCAAAAATGTTTAGGTATCACACTGATACCATTAATTTATAGGAAAGTTATGAATTTCATCTCGTGAAAATGCGCTCCCAGCTACTTATCTAGTTATGTTCCCAAAGCAGGAGTGTATTGAGCGTTTTATAGATCGCTTTCAACCATATGAATCAAAGAACATAACTCTATAAATAGGAGTCCAAATTTCACTCAGGATTGAGATCTATCACGGTTGATATTCAATCATTTCTCGTAAACGGTACTAATGAGAAATTTAATCGAACATCGTGGTCCTGTCTTATACAATCAACATTGCTTATGATACTTCCATTTCATGTCTCCCACATGAATGATCAGAATTAGATCATTTATCTATAAACAAAATGCGAAGCTATCAACAGTGTTACCAGGATAAGTTCCCAAACGTTATCCATTTATTGTAGACACTTTTAAGTTACTCATCTCGACTTTAATCCTCTCGTATGACTCACATACTAAGTCGAGATTTCATAAGAGTGACTTAGGGTTTTACTATTTGAATGTTCGATATTAATATATTTCCATATATTCCTAATATTGTTAATTCAATCAATCTAGATAATATAAAGAACTTACATTTATTTATTTAATTTATTTGAGATAAATTATTATTATTAAATAATTACAAGTTCTAGGACACCATTCCTAACAATCGGAAAGACGATCCCCAACTACTCCAAATCCTAAATCGATACGCGGAACGATGAGCAAACGAATCAAACCCGGGTTTTCTTTTTGAGGGGCGGCGGCTTGGATGAGGAAGAGGAGAAAGTCTAAAAATTTGAGAATGACAAATGGGAAGTCATCTTATGTTAGAAATCTCGAGTTTCCATATTTACGAAACTGCCACTCACCTTAAAACGTCTATATCTTGATCACTGGATCTCAGAACGACAAACCGTCAGCTGCGTTGGAATCGTGACATCGAAAGGATCAATTTCATGTCAAAATATTAATCAAATCACAATGTTCAAATTTCAAAGTTTTCAGGAAAAATACCATAATACCCTTTTTGAAAGAACACGATATTTCTTCTCTAATTAATCGATCAAGCCTGATTAATATTATTTAACAAAAATATTGATTTTAACTACCTCGTAACGGGGCGTTACACAAAATTTCTCCTAAAAATTAACAAAACCTAAGTGCTCAAGAATGCCTAAACAGATAACTAGCAAACCTCCACAATCTATATAACACAATTATATAAAGGGTAAAATACCATTTTCGTCCCTGAACTTTACATCTGGTTTCGTTTTCGTCCCTGAACTTTCAAAAAAGATCAAAATCGACCCTGAACTTTCTAAATCGTTTCGTTTTCATCCTTCCGTCCATTTTTCCGTCTGGTCATTAACGGAGGCTGATGTGGCATGCCTGACGTGGCTTTTTTTAATAATATTTTAATATATTTTTCAATTTTTTTAATCTCTCTCTTCCTTTTCTCTCTCCTCTCCCCCTTTCTCTCTCCTCCATGGTCATCTTCTTCCCCTCTTGAGCAAAACCAATTTCATAATCTTCTTCCCCTGCATGGAGGCCCCTGCTTTCGTCTTTGCTTCTGACCATGGAGGGGAAGAAGATTATGAAATTGGTTTTGCTCAAGAGGGGAAGAAGATGACCATGGAGGAGAGAGAAAGGGGGAGAGGAGAGAGAAAGGGAAGAGAGAGATTAAAAAAATTGAAAAATATTATTAAAAAAAGCCACGTCAGCATGCCACATCAGCCTCCGGTAATGACCAGATGGAAAAATTGACGGAAGGACGAAAACGAAACGATTTGGAAAGTTCAGGGACGATTTTGATCTTTTTTGAAAGTTCAGGGACGAAAACGAAACCAGATGTAAAGTTCAGGGAAGAAAATAGTATTTTACCCTTATATAAATTATACATAAAACATTTTTTTATGCTACCCACCAAATTTTAGAAATTTTGACAATTTATGCATCATATATAAAGACCGCACTTATACCAATTGAAGGATGTTACAGGTTAACGCAGCGGAAGTTTGATTTAATTAATCTAATTAATTATCATGGAATTGACGAATCTACTTTAATATCATGCAAAATAAAAAATATATATATAGATTCATGCTAGTTATTTGAAAAATAAAACTCTTTACTACATTGAGTATTTTATGGAGATTTGGTTGGAGGTTTCTTTACAGTATCAAACCCTTCAACACAAGATTTTCTACTCAATATCCCGATTGAACAAGCAAAACCCAATTGTGAGATTGAACTTTAAAAGAAACTAGGAAGAAGAAAAAGAAATTTTCTTCCTATTTTAACTATGAAAATTGGCAACAACTAGGGGAGAGGAGAAGAGAGAATTTCAATTTCTTAGGAATTGAATTGTGTTATTTATGAATGACCCAAGCCTCCTGTTTATAGGTTAATGTAAAATCTAATCACATTAAGAATATTTCATGTAGATAAATATACAAAGAAAAAGATTTTTTCTTTCCTATATCTTGGTATAGACGAAAATGGCTAGATAAATAGGAAAATATCTTATTTTTCTTTTATTTGCTTTATCTTGGGTAAATAAATCTATGTAATTATTTTAGGAAATAATTCAAACAATTATCTTCCTAAAATTAGCATATATGGATGAAAATTGTATAATAATTAATAAATAAATCTAATTTATTTAATTAATTATTTTTGGCCAATTTCAATTGGGTTCATTAATCCAATTGGGCTAAAACATCTCTCGTAAATTAAATAAGTCCAACTTAATTAATTTATTTATTAATTACTATCTAAATAAAATACTTTATTTAAATAATTAATAATATTAATATTTTCTCCCGACAAAATATTATCAAATGATATTTAATTATTAATTTTCATTTAAATACTTTTTATTATTTAAACCATTAATAATAAATATTTTAATTATTAATTTCCATTAAATAAACTCATTATTTAATTGATTAATAATTCTAATTGACAATATTTTATTATTAATTTTCATTTAAATTAATTATTTAAACAATTAATAATTATCAATTAATTTCAAATTATTAATTACCATTTAAATATACTCAATATTATTAATTTTCAGTTTAAATAAACTCATTATTTAAACAATTAATAATATTTATGTTAATTACCATTTAAATATACTCAATATTTAAACAATTAATATTGCCTATTTAAGTAACTTATCTTACTTAAATTATATTCATTTCTTCAAGTGATTTCGTGACTACGATATTTGGGCTAGTATAGGGGACCTGATGAACCTATAGACAATGGGTTTAATAATTAGTCAATTCAGTGATTAACTCATAATCTAACTATGAATAATTCCACTATAGATTCATAGATGAACTCCTCTCACTATAATTGAATTATGTCCATTTAATTTATCTTTTATTTATATCTGTGATATATCCTTCATGTGGAACCCTCATAATTACAAGCGGATTATGTTTACTGCTTTACCCTTGTAATTAATGCTTTATTCTTGTGTTCCCGTTGATTCTCAAATGAACATTATTTGTAGTCGAACTAGAGATAAAATACTTCTGTGATCAATAGAAGTCGTGGCGCCACTTGTTCATGTCTCGAATCAATACATCATGGGAGTTTCCTAAAGTTCCTAAAATGTTTAGGTATCGCACTGATACCGTTAATTTATTGGAAAGTTATGAATTCCATCTCGTGTAAATGGGTTCCCAGCTACTATCTTGTTATGTTCCTAAAACAGGAGTGTATTGAGCGTTCATATCATATCGCTCTCAACCATGTGAATCAAATAAAATTACTCCATAAATAGAAGTCCACATTTCACTCAGGATTGAGATTTATCACGGTTGATAGATTTAGTTTGATATTCGATCATTTCTCGTAAACGGTACTAATGAGATATTGATCGAATATTGTGGTATTTTCTTATTCAATCAACATTGCATATGATACTTTCTATTTCATGTCACTCACATGAATGATCAGGATTAGATCATTTGTCTACATACAAAATGGTCAGCTATCAACAATGTTACCAGGATAAGGTTCCCAAACGTTATCCATTTACTGTAGACACTTTAAGTTACTCATCTCGACTTTAATCCTCTCGTATGACTCACATACTTAGTCGTGATTTCATAAGAGTAACTTAGGGTTTTACTATTTCAATGTTTGATATTAATATATTCACATATATTCCTAATATCGTCAATTGAATCAATATAGATAATAGAAAGAGCTTATGTTTATTTATTTAATTTATTCGAAATAAATTATCTTTATTAAATAATTACAAGTTCTAGGACACTTAATTGATAATATAGTAAATCTCAAACCCATAAACACCCTTATTGGGAAACTAAAACCCAAAATATACTTCAATTCCTTCACCAAAACTCGAGCCCAGACACGCCCTCACCGGAAATAAGCTGTTGTGAATTCTAAATGCAAAGAAATGTTTGGAAAATCATTTATTGTTAAGCAATCGTATGGAATTTTTATTCTAGGTAAATGTAAAAGAATAAAGAAAGTTGACATTCTCAAAAGTTTCTGGTAATTTTTTGGAGCATGGATTTGGATAAATCATCTGAGCAAGAAAGGGAGAGAGATAAAACTAAACTTATGGGTTAATTGATTTGAAGAACACCTCCAGATCTTAAACACAAAACCCAAATTACACAATTCTCCTGCTTTTGGATATAGTTTTTGTTCAATAAACAAAACCTCTGTTTTTGTTATTCTAAATAGTTACTTAAATTTAAGCCTTCACATCCCCTATTTCCAGAAATTTGTTGGGAATCTATAGAGAACTCAAGTGAAATTGAAAATCGTGATGAGACTCATGTTTCAGCTGATTTGTTCGAGAGGGATTAAGGTTTATTTTAATGACGGCGAGGTTGAGTTTCATGGATTGTGGTTTGAGTTTATTGCCATGGTTGCTTAGTCGGTGATAACGAGTTCCATCGGAGACGAGGGGGGGGGGGGGGGGGGAAGGGGAAAGAAATGGAGAAAGGAGAGAGTCAGATACCTTAAAATATTAATGTAAAACTAATTAAATATGCCACATCATTTAAAATTTGCCACATAAGTCAATATAATACATATAAATTTATTAAAATAATGACACGTGAGAATTCTGTTAGATAAGTAACTGAAATTTGACGGCAGAGACCAAATGGTAAACAAAATGAAACTCAACGGCTAATATGTCAGTTTTTAAAACTCAAGGACCAAATGGTAAACAAATTGAAAACTCAGGGACCAAAAGTGTCTTTTTACCAAAAAAAAGCAAGAATGATGTGTATTTCTTCTAAACTTCGAATCGTAAACCTATAATATGAATTCAATTTTGATGGTTAGGATTGTCTAAAACCTAGCTAAAATTACGACATTTAATTCTTAATAATTATGTGACAACTTGGATGTAGGTGAATTTATGTATAACTTGAATAAACAAAATAAGGTGGAGCCTCTTCTTCTACTTGATTTAATGATGTAGTGCATTGTTGTCTAGTTTTTTTAATCTCTTTTATTTTACTTGTTTTTAGTTACTAGTTAACATAACTCTTCAAGAATGATCTCATATCAAATTTTAAAAAATTGCAGTTTAACCGATTTTTTCAAAAATAGTTTAAATAATCTTTGATAAAACTATTTCATCATTTATAGTAATGAAACTGACTGGATATATTAGATAACGATGTGACAATATTTATATAGCTTTTCTATTAATCTTTTAATATTATTTTCATACCTATTTTTTTCTAATCAAGGGAAAACAATAAGTTTTTCTTACCAAATTCTGAATGATAGGAACGTTTTTGAAAACTTAATACCAGGAGCCATATTCAACTATTTACTCTTCCGAGTCCATTCATTTGAGAGTTTTTCAGGTAAGAGGTCAACAAAAGAATTGACAACTTGATCTACTTAATACAAAAAAACTAAAAATTAACAAAAAAAAATAAAAATCAGAATATGGTATCAATAGTAAGCTTTCTCTTTGATGGAGCTTTCTCTGCATTTTGTTTCTGCAAATCCATGAATGTTGAACCCTTATTAGCAAATAATCTCCGCAGGTTGATGACTGAGAGCTCGTTGAAGCTAGCAACTGCAAGATCGGCCTGCACTAGATCATATCTGCAAATTATATCATCAAAGTACATCAGTCAATTGAACTGGTGACTGCTTAAAATTGTAAAGTATGCTCTAGTTGAATGGACTTTCAATGCTTCAAAAAACTTGTTGAGGCACATACGCAGGGTGGGAACCAATCAATGCTATCGCCATCATCGTACAATTGTGAGCAGCAGTTATACCCCGAGGATCATCCTCAAACACCACACACTTTGAAGGTTTTCGGTCCAACTGTAATGAGTATTACAAGCATAGAGGTTAGATTTTGTGCAGGTAACTGTTTAATTTGAATTTAGCAAAATACAAAGATAGACCCTACCTTTACAGCAGCAGATAGGAATCTATGAGCCATTGATTCCATACCGTCTTCCTCAGTTACAATTGCCTGCAAAAATAATAATAATAATAAAATAATAAATACATTGGTCGGTGGAATTGGAAAAAGCAGATAATAGACGTGCATAATTTGCAGATACGATCAAGATATCAAGCCTGGCACCCCTTGTAGAGATAACAGCTCTGTCATCAAGATATTGACAAAGCAGTCCTAATTAACATCTTTGATATACATAAATATATATAATCATAAGGTTCAATCCACCATTACCATTTCTTGATTGCTTTTTATTAATGTTTAATTTGTCAACAGACTACCATCAATATACTGGATGAAAGATTGTTTCATTATGGAGATTCTCCAAACTATTACCAAGTTTTAATGTCTGTTAGAATATAATAAATCATGATGAGTGATTGATCTGTGCTTACACTATCTGGTTTAAAATGAAGATAGTCAGACTTTAGTTCAAGCAAGAGAATGTTCGAGGAAAAAACATATCAACCTGAAAATATTTCTTCAAGCTCATCTGTTCTAGTATTTCAACCATGTGTTTCCGATCAAGACTTGAAACAACAGCACAGGGAATGCGAGCTGTAGACACTGCATCCAGCCACTCTCTGAGACCATCGATCGGTGTTTTAAGCTGGATAAGAAAAGATTTACATAATCCTTTGATCAACCTAATGAACAAAACAATATAAAAAAAAAATCTCACTGGAAATACTCACAGAAAGAAGACCACCGTAATACAACTGTGAAAACCTCAATTTCAATCTATCAAACTCACTTTCTGCCATACCCCAAAGAAGCAGCTGAAAGGTTTAGCAGACTTGTCAGAAGCATTCAACTAGCAGGAAATTGTTTCTGATTGGAAAAGGAGGATCCGATCATGGACTAAAACGATAAGAAATGAATAATAGAACAATATCAGTAAAAACAAACAGTTAAAAAAACCAGGTGCCAACAGGTACTTCAGACTTGTCATAACACCAGATTCTAACTACCATGAACCAGCGTTTTCAAGGCAATGCTGGGCGAGGTGCAAGGCAGGGTAAACCACCAGTGCCTTAAAAGATTAGCAGTTGACTATGGAGAACACTTTCAAAGAGGTTATAGCCATCGTAACCTTCCTGTTGCCTTTTTGTATCTTAGTGATGGAAGTCAGGTCTATGTTCACTCAACCAAATTCTAAATATTAGCAAATTATAGTCGATAGCACATTTTCTTAGCTTAATTTAAAAAATTGCAAAAGTTTGATTTATTTTAAAAATTAGCACCTTTTGCTTTCATTAAAATAATGCGTTTGTTTTCATTAATTTTTTTCTTTTGTATTGTAGAAGGATGAATCGCATTGTTGTTTTTTACCTTTCTTATTGAAATATTTTATATTAAAATTCAATAATTTTTCAAGTTCTGTTAGTTTTAACGATTGTGATAAATTCATTATATAATGAATTCCTTTCATTATTTATAACGAGCATTAAAAAAACTGCTATTTTTAAAAATTCAGAAAATTTTTGCTATTTTTGAAATTTATAATTTTAAAAGTGTAGTTATTTAAAATACCCCATATATATTTTCAATCAATATCTCTTGAAATAAGAGAGGGTATCAAGATAATCAATATCTCTTGACTAAAATATTCCTTTCTCCATTGCAATAATGGCAAAAGAGATGCTAATGCTGAATTATGTATATCATATTATATTATAATGCAAACAATCCTCTTTATTTTCCAATAGATGACTTTTTTTTACTAGTAATTTCAAAAATAGCAAATGTTTTGAAATATTTCAAAATGGCATTTTTGAAATCCACGAATCTCACCCTTAGAAATGTCATTTTTGGAAATTTTCAAAACTTGAAAATATCAATTCTTAAAATGCCATTTTTAAGTCCGCAGCATTAACTTTGAGGAAATCATTTAACAAAAACCTGATTTTGTTTCAAAATTTGACACATCAACCACTACATGTAGCTTCAAACATTAGCCCACTAAGATATGTACTCATCATATAAATGAACAAAAAAAGGGGTCACATCAAGTTTCTGAATAGAAAAAAAAACGTTAAAGACTAAAATGGGTTTCTATGTCAAGTTTAGGGACTATAATATAATTTTTTAAGTTGTAGGGACCAAAATAGAACAAACATAGAAATTAAGAGAGGATTTAAATCATTATTTTAAAAAATAAAAACTTGCTAGACAGTAAATTACAGTGCATGTAAATTAGAGTGCGCTTTGCACATAACCAATATCATAGAACATGGGTTACTTCTTCACGAATAAAAATATTTTCATATCACGTATAACACAAAGCATGTATCAGCATGGGTAATAAAACAGATGACATTAGTTAAAAAGTTTTTTTCACAAGAAACCCAAACCTTCTGCAATACTTGATCGGGACCAGCGTAAAGCATTAGCCTTTGCACGTCACCGTCTTCAGGAACTCTTTTTCCTGTAACAGTTACAATTCAAATTAACAAAAAGATAAAGGTTAAAGGTTTTCTTGATTCAATTAGTCTCAGAATTAAAAAAGCTAAACCACAGAGAGTTTATATCTCCTCACTCCACTTTTCAGACCAAGACAGAGGTAAAATCTATAAACAAATAGAAAATCAACCACGTTGTCACTTGATAGTTTAATACATTGCACACAGACCTTTTCTTTAAAAAATTAAAGGTAGAAATGTTCATCATATTCTATTCCTAACACAATGATAGATCACAAATGTAGAAGTGTATTTTCTCAAGCCATGTCTGGCAAAGGTTTTTGCCAAACATTCGGGGTGAATTGGGTTGGCAATGATACTTTTCGCCAAATACTGGATGAGATGTTATGTTAACCTCCTTTCAAAGATAAAGGGAAGACTTTACGAGTGTCAGGATGTAGTGCAATTACATGGGGAATATGGCTAGAAAGGAATAGAAAAATCTTTAGGGCAGAAGAAACATCTTGGGATTATGTTTGGGAGTTGGCTCAAGTAAATGCCTCCTTTTGAGTGTCAACTTCCAAACCTTTTTTGTAATTATAAATTAGGCTCAATTACAAACTATTGGCCCACATACTTATAATTTTGGGTGGCAGTGCGGGATAGTGGGTTGAGGGGTATACTTTGGTTTCGTGGCTTTTGGTTTGACTATGTCACTTTGTTGTTTTATTTATTCTCTTTCATTATATCAATCTTTTGAGGTGTCTTTATCAATGAGAGGTACATTTTTTTTTTTTGGGTAATAAACGATAAGCAATTTCATTGATGTGTGAAAAAGGCCAAAAAGGCAAAGAAAGTTACAAAAACGGATTCCAATTGAAAGCTATAATGGACAGGAAATAATTACCAAAAAGCTTAACAATTTGCACTCCAACTGGTACCAATCTTATTAATGATAATTCCCAAATACACTAAAATAATACATATCCATAAAGATAACATCCTATCTTCCTATTTATTCATATCTACTTAATTGATTACCGTCCTTATCGCAAAACACACGTGCAACTTATTTAACATAAAACTTCCCCTAACTAACTTAACATTCATTTCCCTTTTTACCCTAATCACAATTGGAACCCTAACAATATATTGCTCAAGGTACAAGTTTAGGCATTCGAGAATCTTGAATTCTCTCCCAAAACTAAGTACTCAGTCTACCTTTTCCCCAATTCCAATACAAGATAAATAGTACTAACAGTATTACGTAGGGAGAGGCCCACCCGTTACACAAAATTCCCTCGCTACTCTTTGTTATGACCTCACAGAGAGTAAGGATTTTTATTGAAGCAAAGCAACGGGAACTACAACGGCTAGCAATTCGAGAGGCTGCCTTCTCTCCTAAGAAATACTACTTAGTTACGTGGTTTCTTGGGCTTAACCGGTTATTATCATAAATTCGTTTAAGGATATAGCGACATAGCTTGGCCGTTGACAAACCAGCTCAAAAAGGATCAGTTTGGGTGTAATGATACAGCCACTACAACATTTGGTTTACTCAAGAAATCCATGACAAGTTTACCTGTTTTAGCTCTACCTAACTTTGCCTAAGACTTCATCATTGAAACTTATGCTTCCGGTTATGGTTTGAGGGCCGTGTTAATGCAGGAAGGGTGACCCATTGCTTATTTTAGCCAAGACTTGACTAATTAGGCTAGGTTGAAATCAATTTATGAAAAGGAGTTGATGGCCATCTTGTTAGCCGTGCAAAAATGGCGCCCATACTTATTGGGAAGGAAGTGTTTTAACCGAACAGATCAGAAAAGCCTAAAACATCTCCTGGAGCAGTGATGGTTAGTAATGAACACCAACCTTGGCTGACCAAGTTATTGGTACATAACTTTGAGATTCACTACAAGGTGGGCTTAGAAAACAAGGCAATAAATTCAAATAGTTCTCAACAGAAATGGTAATACTACGACCACGCCTAGGTGGCTGATCTACTGGAGGCTCCTCATCCCGATAAACAGTTGGGGGTGGTGGTGGTCAAGCTGATCAGGTTATACCTCCTGTTAGAGTACCCACTCCAGTGGTAGACCCATATGGGATTACTGATGCTACAAAGACTTTGAAGGAGTATACCCCTGCTGAGTTTGATGGGACATCTACCGATCCGGTAGTTGCCGAGAGATGGATTACACGGGTAGAGAGAAACATTTGGTTTTATTAGGTGCCTGGATCTGCTGAAAGTCCAATGTGGGACTTATTCTTTAGTTGATGACGCACTTTACTTGTGGGATGGTTTATCCCGTACTCTCAGCCCTGATTTGGAGGTTAGTTAGGAAATGTTCAGGGAGAAGTTCTTCAAAAAGTATTAACCTGAGGATACCAGAGGATGCCCTCTCATGATTCACCTCAATTGTATCCCTTACTGTCTTGTCTTATCTCTTGTTCAAGAGGACTGTTTAGCGTAGGGATTGTGGGAGACATCACCAAGGATCCTTTTTTATCCCAGGTATGTTCAGACATTTGGAATGATGAAAATAGGCTAGCACATTTTTCCTTCGAGGTGGATCATTGAAAGTTCAACGGACGTTTGGTGATCCCGAAAGGATCCCCGGTGGTGTGCAATTGATGAAGGAATATCATGGGAGCTTGGTTGGAGGCCACACGGGCGTTCTACACACATATAAACGCTTAGTCGCTGATTTTTATTGGGAAGGAATGAAGAAGATGATCACTGATTTTGTGGAATCTTGTGCAACATGCCAACGCAGCAAATATCAAGCTACATCTCCAGCACGTTACCGATTCCAGATTTACCATGGGATGACTTGTCCATGGATTGCGTTGAAGGACTTTCAAAATCTGATGGAAAAGATACTGCACTCGTGGTAGTGGATCGGTTAACGAAATATGGGCACTTTGTCCTATTAAAGCACCTGTTTAGTGGACAATCGGCTGCCCAAACTTATGTTAAAGTAATTGTGAAGCTCCATGGTATTCTGCGGTCGATTGTGTCTGACGGAGACAAGATTTTTTTGAGTAAATTCTGGAATGAATTGTTCAAATTCCAGGGACCACTCTCAAGAAGACCTCTGCTTATCACCCCCGAACCGATGGGCAAACAGAGGTCGTTAACCACTGTCTTGAAACTAATTTACGTTGCTTTGCCAGTGGCAAAGAAAAATCTTGGGCCAAATGGATCCCATGGGAGGAGTATTGGTACAACACCACTTACCACGCTTTTGCTAAATCCACTCCATTTCAACTTCTCTATGTTCCCCCATCCATCTTGCGTTATGCTAAAAATTCTTCGACTGTCTCTTACGTTAACCGGCTGCTACAAGACAGGGATATTGCCTTAAATGATCTAAAAGTACAATTGCTTCAGGCACAGCAAATCATGAAGGCCTAAAGTGATAAACATCACCGCGACGTGGTGTTCTTTGTTGGTGATCATGTTTATCTGAAGCTCCAGCCATATTGCCAACACTCTGTCACACAGAAGGAATGAGAAGCTTGTTCCCAAATAGTATGGTCCTTATGTTATTCTTAAAAAGATTGGCAAGCGTCCTATCGTCTTGAACTCCCTACTAATTCCGGGATCCTCCCGTTTTTTCATGTCTCTCAACTTAAGGCTGCAAACAACCACCTTCATTGCCCATCGCCAGCGTATCACCAACTCTACCAGCCTCACGACCCGTGGTTGTCTTGGGTTTTCGCACTAGCATGACTAATGAAAAAGAAGTCTTGATCCAGTTTCAGAATCAATCCCTTGATGATGCAACTTGGGAAACTTGGGCCCCAATGGCAGAAATCTTGGAGTTGTTCCCTACTTTCCACCTTGAGAACAAGGTGAGTGTTTGAGCCCGGGGTATTGATAAGTGTAAACTAGAGAGTTGAAAAGAACGTTTATTCATATTGATTCACTAAGCACATACACACATATATACACATTAGAGTCTAACCTAGCGGGCTTAGAAGTAATGGGCCTTGGGCCTCTATCTACAAAACTATACAATATAACAAACCCTAATAATATTTCTAACACTCTCCCTCAAGCTAGAGCATATATTTTAATCATGCCCAGCTTGTTACAAAGGTAGTCAATACGTGGTCCATTCATCGCCTAATTTTGACCGTGAATCCGTGAGAATTTTGACCGTCAATTTGATTATGCCTTCTAATGTTTAGGGTATTAATCAATAACATATGAGACATTTAAAAATAAAAATTAAAAACATATTGTGTGTTAAAAGATAAAAAGGCTTTAATATCAAATAACATAGATAATAAACAGTAATCGTTTTCAAACGAACATAATAGGGTGCTAATACCTTCCCTATGTGTGAATGAACTCCCGAACCTACCATCAAAAGTTAGCAGACCATCCTTAACTTAGAAACTAGGTGACTAATCACACCATACCTTAAAACCAATGATTAGTGGCGACTCCTCTCTTCTTTCCGCGTCGCTATCACGTAGCGACACTCCGGTTTTCACGTATCCAGTAGAAATCAGCCCCAATTGTATCTTGTCTCGAACAAAATGACAATCAACCTGAATGTGTTTAGTACGCTCATGAAAAACAGGGTTTGAAGCAATACGAAGAGCAGCTTGATTGTCACACCATAGTTTTGTTGAACATAAGACAGAGAAGCCCAACTCAATAAGAAGTTGACGAATCCACATCAGTACACAAACTGATTGTGCCATAGCACTATATTCTGATTCAGCAATAGATCGTGATACAACATGTTCCTTCTTACTCTTCCATGAGATTAAATTACAACCAACAAAAACACAATAACCAGAAGTAGATCTTCGATCTTCCTTAGACCTAGCCCAATCAGCATTTGAGAAGCAATCAATCATGTGTCCATGGTTACCATATAAAATTCCCCATCCACGGGCACCTTTTAAATAACACAAAATCTGCTCAACAACCTTCCAATGTTCAATAGTGAATGAGGACAAATACTGACTCACTATACTAACTGAATACGCGATGTCTGGACGAGTTACAGTAAGGTAATTAAGTTTTCCAACCAACCCCCACTATCTTTCAGATTCTTCAAATAAGTCGCCATCTCTTGTGAGCTGCAAATTAGGATTCATTGGGGTGCTACATGGTTTTGCCCCCAATTTACCAGTTTCTGGTAGTAAAAATCCAACACATATTTCCTTCGAGTGTCAGTTAAATATTCTTCATGAAGTACAAATGGAGGCCAAAGTTACCTTAGTAGGAAATCGTGATAAGGTGTCACCAGCCTAGCTTGTATTGAATTTTGAAGTAATAGCCCAATAACTTGGTTAACTATCTTTGATGTTCAATATTGCTCTAGGACACATATCAAGCTGCACTGATCAAAACAAATTGAGAATTTCCTCCCAATCAAGTGCAGCAGCCATTTTTGAGCAGGTAAGATGATTGCTCATGCCTAGCTCTAGTCTAGGTTGGAGTATAATGGTTGAGTGAAATTTGGAAAATCCCGCTGATAGGCCTCTAATCCAGTGATGTAGAGGCAACGCCAGGCGCTCGCCTATGGCGAGGGGCGAGGCGCCCAGCGCCACCATCGCCTCATCATGGCTCAGGCAAGGCCAAAACAGAAAGCGAGCGCCTGGCCACCATTTCATCGCTTTTCCAGGGTGGCGAGAGGCGAGGAGGCGAGCGCCAAGGAAGTAAATGTCGACTATCGGCGATTTTCACTTAAATATCGATGGAAAAAGTAGAAAATAAACCTCCATTTTTGTTGTAGAGAGCTTCGAGAAGAAGGGAGAAGGAGACTAGGAAAACGTGAAGCTTTTTATCATTTTCAGTATAGAGTAGATGATCTTGAAAGTTGTACCCTTGAGAGAAATATATTCATATTATAGTCTTTTTTTACAGAAAGGAGGGAAAAAGTAATAGGATTAGGTGTGAGGTGGGACTTGGGAATTCGTAAACTATTTTTTTTTATTAGACAGTTTTTGTGGGTCTTGGAAGTTGAACACTTCTGCGAATTTTATTATATTATTAAAATATTAACCAATTTATTTATTAAATGGTATGTGGATGAGATAAAATTATAAGGATTTGAGTATCTTATACATATTATGTCTTAAATATTGATATTTAGTATTTTCTATGTTTTGTTTATTTATTTTCTTTATAAATTATTGTATTATATAATATTTAATCACATATTTTTTTAAGTGCGCCTCACTTCATTAAGGCGACGCCTTTTATGCGCCTCTCGCCTCTCAGGCGATTAAAAGACCTGTCGCCTTCAAGTGCGCCTTGCGCTTTGAAAACACTGCTCTAATCCGAAAGGTCTATAGCTGTAAGAAGAAACCAAATGAGGCAGGGAATATTTCTCATGAGTAGCAAATGATGAGTCTTAGTTGGTTAGGGGCATTTATGTAATTAAATAACATAAGGTAGTTATAAGAGAGAGAGTAGTGCCTTGAGGGAATCATCTTGTTAGTAAGAATTATCTTGTGAGGAGGAGAGATAGGGGACTCTTGAATTTCCCCTTGAGTATTGTAATTTTGTCTATTTCAATATTAGAAAGGTTCTATTAGTGGTATCAGAGCATCAAATCCTGGAAAATCAATGGCAAAGAAGGTGGAAGAACACATGACTGGCGTTCTGGAGAAGATTTCGGGAGTTCAAAATGCGCTTGTTGAGAGTATGAATCAAATTAGAGAAAAAATGAAGATGTCCGAAGCTCGAGCAGCTAAGGATCCGGAAAAGGTGATGCAAAGAATGGAGTTGATGTTTTGAAAGTCGAATTTAGTGGTAATATCGCCCCTCGTCGGGATGAGAAAGGTAAATCGGTGGAAGGAAGTGAAGGGTTGAATGTGGATGTGCAAAACCAAAAGAAAAACATACCTGGGGATACTATTACTGTGAATGATGAGGAAGACAGCGATGGCACTTCCGGAACAATTATCAGATCTGGGAAACCAAGAAAGCTTGAAATGCCAATATTTGAGGGAGAAGACCCTGATGGATGGTTTCATTGGGTCGAACGATACTTTTCTGTCAATAACTTATTAGAGAAGGAGAAACTTGAGGCGTCTGCTCTATGTTTAGAAGGGGAAGCTTTAGCTTGGCATCACTGGGTAGAAGGTCGGAGGCCGATTAAGGGTGGGGTGGAGTTTCGACGTTTATTGTTAGAAAGATTTCAATCATCTCAAGAAGGAACACCCTGCGAAAAATTGTTTGCGTTAAAACGGGATACGACGGTGAAAGAATTCCGGCGGCGGTTCGAATTTTTAGCAGCCCCGTTATCTGAGTTAACGGAGGAGGTGTTAGAGGGTTTATTCGTAAATGGGCTTAAGCCTGATATTCGGGCTGAAATGAGAAAGTTCAAGCCTTAGGGTTTGGGAGAAAAAATGGAATCAGCCCAACTTATTGAAGACTGTGCTCTGGCCCATCAGCCCAATAAGCAAAAGAAAACAGCAACTCTACTATACCTAATTTTAAAGCAGCAACTTCTGGAGGGGGTGGGCATACACGTTTGATTTCTTTTCCCTTAGCAAAAAGGACTAAGCTCAATATGAAGTCTACGAATTCGAAGGAGGGGGCGCCACTGCCTTATCGGAAATTGACAGAAACAGAACTTCAGTCTAAGAAGGAGGGGTTTATGCTTTCGTTGCGACGAGAAATTCGCGTCGGGTCATCGATGTAAGAAGCGTGAGCTCCATGTTCTTTTGGTAGGGGAGGATGATGATATCGACGGATTTGAGACTAAGCTGCATGGCGATCCTGATATTAGTGTGGATGATATTGTAGAACAAGCTCACGAAATGGCGGAATTATCTCTGAGCTCCATGGTCGGTTTGAGCTCACCAAAAACCATGAAAATTCGGGGATTAATAAGCGACCAGGAAGTGGTGGTCTTGTTGGATAGCGGAGCTACTCACAATTTCATTTCGACCAAGGTAATTGATAATTTGCGTCTTCCTTTGGATGTCACCTCATCTTATGGTGTCTTGATGGGTACGAAAGATGCTGTACGTACAACCGGAATCTGCAGAAAAGTGGTGTTGACACTAGCGTCAGTCACTGTCCATGCTGATTTCCTACCTCTACCTCTTGGGAGTTCCGATGTTATTTTGGGCGTTCAATGGCTTGCTTCGTTGGGTGATGTGTTAGTTAATTGGGGTTTATCTACCATGAAATTCAAAGTTAACAATTTCTTGGTTGAACTTCACGGAGACCCTAGCTTGCACAAATCACAAGTTTCCCTCAAATCTATGATGAAGACTATCGAGCGTGAGGGTCAAGGGATCGTGATAGAGTTAAATATGGTGGACGCGGGAAGTATTCTTTCATCTCCGGATTCAAAATCTTTACCCTCTATTATCCGTGATGTGCTATGTTCTTCCTCAAAAGTTTTTGAACCTCTCCCTGGATTACCCCCTGTGCGCCCTAGTGACCATGCCATTGAATTAGTTTCTAGAACGTACCAACATGGGTTGGCCCAGTGGTCAAGGGGTTGCTTTCCAACCTTGAGGTCCTGGGTTCAAATCATGTTGGCCACCTACCTAGGATTTATCCTACGATTGAACCGACGCCAAGTGTTGTAGGGTCATGAGGTTGTCCCGTGAGACTAGTCGTGGTGCGCGTAAGCTGGCCCGGACACTCACGGTATCAAAATAAAAATAAAAATTAGTTTCTGGAACGTCACCAATCAATGTCCGACCTTATCGCTATCCACAATTCCAGAAAGATGTAATTGAGCGATTGGTTCATGAGATGCTTTTGGCTGGATTGATTCAACCAAGTACTAGCCCTTATTCAAGTCCAGTTTTGTTGGTACGCAAGAAGGATCTTAGCTGGCTGTTTTGCGTTGATTACCGGGCTTTAAATAAAGCCACGATCCCGGATAAATTCCCTATTCCGGTTGTTGATGAACTATTAGATGAATTATCCGGTGCTGTGATCTTTTCAAAGATCGATTCACGATCAGGATATCACCAGATTCGCCTTCGGGCAGAGGACATCGGTAAATCAGCTTTTCGTACACATGAGGGGCATTATGAATTCCTGGTTATGCCGTTTGGTCTCCGCAATGCCCCGTCAACCTTCCAAGCCTTGATGAATGAAATTTTCCGTCCTTTATTGCGCAAATTTGTATTGGTATTTTTTGATGACATCTTGATATACAGTACCTGCTTGAGCGATCACGCCCAACATTTGGCAAATATTAAAGAATCAGCTTGTAGCAAATTATAAGAAATGCCAATTTGCTGCCCACCAACTGGAATATCTGGGTCATATCTTCTCTTCTCATGGTGTCACTGTTGATAATGCTAAGGTTGAGGCAATGATGAAATGGCCAACCCCAGCCACCATCAAAGAGCTCCGCGGGTTCTTGGGGTTGACTGGCTATTACAGGAAATTTGTGTCCAACTATGGGACAATCGCTTTTCCTCTCACGCAACAATTACGCAAAGACTCGTTCAAATGGAATTCCAAGGCTAAATCGCTTTTCAAGCCTTGAAACAGGCTATGGTTTCGTCCCCGTTCTCGCTTTACCTAATTTCACCATTACTTTTGTTGTTGAAACCGATGCTTCAGGTTTCGGAATCGGTGCGGTACTCACTCAGAACCAAGGCCCTATTGCTTATTTCGGTCAAGCTCGCCCCGACTACAAGTTCAAAGCGGTTTACGAGCGAATTAATGGCCATTGTCTTTGCCGGTTAAGAAATGGCGCCCTTATCTACTTGGTCGCAAATTTATTGTGCGTCTCGACCACCGAAGCCTTCGCTTTCTTCTTGATCAACGAGTAATTGAAGGGGATTATCAGCGTTGGATTACAAAATTAATGGGGTATGACTTTGAATTTCAGTACAAACCCGGTCTTGAAAATAAGGCAGCTGATGCCCTATCTCGTCAACCAATGCAACCGGCACTTCACTTCTTATCGGTTCAAAGGGGCATTAATTTTTTTTTTTTTTTTTTTTTTTTGAATAAAGCACCTCAAAAGGCCATTTCATTGATAAAATGAAAGAAAGTAAAAAAACATAAGAAAATAAAAAGTTAAAGTGGCACTAGACTATCCAAAAAGCCACAAAACAAAGGTATACCGTATACCCCAACCCAAAACCCGCACCGCCACCTATTACAAGTATGCGGGCCATCTATAAATAATTTGTCCAAGCGGGAAATTACAAAAGTCTTTGGAAGTTGACACCCAAAAGATTGATTTAGATTTGATCAACCAACAGATTGATGTTAATTTAGATTTGATCAACCAACAGATTGATGAAGACCCAGAACTCCGTGCCATTCGTGACTCTATTCTTCATGGTAACGGGAATTCCGATGTGACAGATTATTGCATTCGAGGTAACACTCTGTTGTATAGGGGAAAAATATTTTACCACCAATTCCCCATCTATACCACTACTTTTGCAAGAGTTCCATTGCGGCCCAAGTGTTGGTCAGGGGTGTTCAAAACGTTTCAACGCTTAGCCAAGGAAGTTTATTGGAAAGGTATGAAAGCATATGTTCGGAAATTTGTAAGTGAATGTCAAATTTGTCGCCAAGCTAAATACTTAGCAATGTCACCAGTGGTTACTTGACCCCTTCCTATTCCTGAACGTGTATGGGAAGATATTTTAATGGATTTCATTGAACGACTGCGGTTTTGGGGGATTTGATAGCATTCTTGTGATAGTGGGCAGATTGAGCAAATATAGCCATTTTGTGCCTCTAAGCATCCCTTTTCACCTCGACCGGTGCTCAACTCTTTCTCAAAGAAATTATGCGCCTCCATGGCCTACCCCAGAGTATAGTTTCATATCGGGATAAAATTTTTACTAGCCTCTTTTGGACTGAATTGTTTAAATGGCAAGGCACCATGCTTAAACGTAGTACAGCCTACCACCCACAAACAGATGGGCAAATTGAGGTGGTGAATCGGGGTCTCGAGAGTTATTTACATTGCTACGTCATGTTTCAGCCATCAAAATGGGCACAATGGCTCTCTTGGGCTGAGTTGTGTTATAACACTAGCTTCCATTCCTCCATCAACACTAGCCCTTTTGAAGCCTTGTATGGCCGCGCCCACCACCGATTCTCCCTTACCATTCCGCTTCCTACTGTGGGCAAGTATTGATCGGCAATTGCTCGACCGTGATCGTAATTTAAAACAGTTGAAAGATCATCTCCACCGGTGCTCAACAGCCTTATGGTACAAGATCTTGATTCTCACCGCCGTGATGTTCAATTTCTTGTGAATGATTGGGTTTATCTTAAACTCAGGCCCTACCGGTCAATCTTCGGTAGTCCCTCGACAGAATGCTAAGCTCGACCCTCGGTATTATGGTCCTTTTCGCATTCCGAACAGTTGGAAAAGTGGCCTACCGCTAGTCACGGGAGAATGCTCCAATTCATCCAGTTTTCCATGTGTCCTTACTTGAAAGGCTATTGGCAATGTGTTTTCGGTCTCCCCGTGTACCCAAGAATCTATCCCCTGACATGTCTATTGACTTTGAACCTGCTTTTGTAATGGGAGTCCGCGGTTCGCCGTCTAACGCCGCGATTTTGAAGTTCGATCCAGGTGGCGTCACTCTTCGCCGGATGATGCTACCTGGGGAGCCACCTTACACATCGCCAACCAATTTCCTCACTTCCACCTTGAGGACAAGGTGGCTCTTTGGGGGCTGGGTAATGATAGGCATCTAATCCGAAAGGTCTATAGCTGTAAGAAGAAGCCAAATGAGGCGGGGAATATTTCTCATGAGCAATGTTTTAAAAGTCTTGAGGCGGCCTCAAGGCGTTTTCTCATAGAGAGGCGAGGCATAAGCCTCAAGGCGTTGTGAGGCGTAAGCCTCATTTTAAATAGAAAAACTAATAAAAATTATGAAAATATGAAGTTTGACATTATTAGCATGTTATGTATTAAAAAAATTGTATTAAAAAAATTGTAAAAGACTGTTAGAAAAGTAACAATTGGTTAAATACAGGTTTATTTTTCTTTTTTAAGATAGGTATAAAAAGTTTATAGATGCATAGAAATAATATAGGATACAAGTATTTAAATTTGATACAGTTGTTTAATTATAATTATTTTTCTTTTTCAATTGTATAATAATATCTGGTGCAAGTGGCAAGTGCAGTCAAACCTGGTTTGTCTTTACATGTATCAGATATTATCAAACCACCATTTGTCAAGCGGTGAAGCTTAGTGATTAAAGATTTAAAAAAAAAAAACCTCAAGCGGTGACTCCAACTTCCAGACAAGTGGTTACCTTTAGTCTCTTTTTCCTTTTCGGTGGAGTCTGTAAACTAATATTTTAATCTAGTCCACAAATCAATGTACAAATATCATTTTACTAAGACGCACGCCTCATACGCCTCAAGGTGCTAGTTCCAAAGGCGTACGCCTCTCTTGTTGAAGGCGTAAGCCTCTTCATACCTACTAAAAGCGTAGGAAAGGAGGCGGAAAGCTGGCGCCTCGCCTCGAGGCGCGCCTTGAGGCGTAAGCCTCAACCGATTTTTGAAACACTGCTCATGAGTAGCAAATGATGAGTCATAGTTGGTTAGGGGCATTTATGTAATTAAATAACATAAGGTAGTTATAAGAGAGAGAGTAGTGCCTTGAGGGAATCATCTTGTTAGTAAGAATTATCTTGTGAGGAGGAGAGATAGGGGACTCTTGAATTTCCCCTTGAGTATTGTAATTTTGTCTATTTCAATATTAGAAAGGTTCTATCACCCACATGGGAACTAATCATGGACATCTTCAAAGCAGTGTTTGCTGCGCTCATTAGCACACCTATGGGCTTCTAGAGTCTTTTGTCTCATTTTCTGTTTTTATGATGCTTAAAGATATTACAAGGAAAAAAAAACTTTGATATGCCTATAACTTTAAATGAAATCTAAAAAAAGCTTTCATTTAATTTTTCATTATTTTATCATTACTTATACTATAATTTTACGACCTTAGTTGAATAGGTTGTACATCTATGTCCTTGAGTTCTAAGGAGACAATTGTCCTATAATTTTCATATAAAAAATACATATTTTTATTTTATATTAGACACTTGACAAAATAATTAAATAAAAATATCGCCTGGAGTGTACTTATCGCTATATAAAACACTACTTCAAAGCTGTTGTTTTCCCTTGTCTCAATGGTCGTCCTACTAAAAATATTCCCATTGCTAAGGTTTCGGACATGAGGTTTGTTCTTGGAACCTCTCCTTTAGGAGAAACCTTAAAGACGATGAAGTGGATGATTTCGTAGATTTATTACCTATTGGAAATATAATATTTTTCATTAATTCTAGGAAAGATTGTATAGTTATTTTACTTTCCTTGTATATTATTCTTCCCTTATTTAGGTTAGCTATATCTTTTATAAATACCTATGTATTCTTGTTTCTATGATATAAAGGAACAATAATATTTTTCTAACTTATATGGTATCAGAGCTAATTAGGGTTTCCTGCCGTCATCATTGCTGCTAGGGTTCTCTATCATTCTGCTGCTATTTTTTGGTGCCGTTGCTGCTTTTTTCCGGTGACGTAGCTGTTTTCCAAGGCCACATATTGTTAATCCAATCAGTGGCGAAAATTGAATTGTAGATACAAATTTGAGAGAATTGAACTTTTGCTTTCTCCCAAATCGAGTCAGTGATATGATTCAAATGAATCAAATTTTGTTTTCAATCCAGTACGGCGTCTTTAAAATCAATTGAAGAATTCCTTGAGTGTGTGATCAATTTGCAAATTGTAGTGGTAATTAGAATCGCTAGGTGGAGCAAATTGATTGGATTGAAGAGATTCAATTTGAATAGGCTGTCAAATTTATACCATCGTGGTCAAGCGGTGGGGTTTATTGAAGTTGGTAAATGTGTGGGATTAGTTCAAGTTCACCGACTCAAATTCTTTGAGTTTTCAATCTGAGCGAAGCATCGCTAAGATTTCAGTCAACCCACGATTTCAATTTTGAGTGGGGTGGAATATTTTTTGCTTTCAATCCCAATTTCAATTTGAAGTTGGTCAAGCCAATTGATTTGTAGTCAATTTTCACCTTTTTTTTTTTTGATAGGAAACTGAAATTTTCATTGAAACAAAAGAAGTTACAAAAGAACGGGTGATAAGAAATCAACCCTCACCAACCAGAATATATAAAAATTTTCCAGTCGGTTTTAATAAAAAAAAATCATAATTACAGAAAACGGAAGACAAAGAAGCTAAAAGCGACACTTTGTAATGAATGATATCCCAAATCTCAGTCGCGGATGACTTTTGTTGAAAATTCTATTATTTCTTTCCAACCAAACCTCCCACATAATGACTTTAGTCAATTTTCACCTTTTAGGCGGTGTGTGAAATTCGAATTTCATCCAATATCTCAGACGGCAATTCCAAATTAATTTTTTAGCCCAATTCTACCTTCGGGTTTTTTAGTCAATCTTCATTCAACAAAAAACATAAGAAACGTCTCAAAAATTCTTTAAATTTCCACAATTTTCAATCTCACATTATGTTTATATGCCAACCAAGGTAATGCTTCATTTTTTTCTTCTCATAGTTCAGAACCTTGGGTCATTGAATCGGGGGCTACTGATCACATGACTAGTTGTTTCCGTTTTCCAGTCATATAATTCATGTGCAGGAAATTATAAAATAAAAAAAAATCCAAGTGGCTGATGGTTTTTTTTAAGCCATTGATGGAACAGGTGACATTAAAAATTCTCAATCTTTAATTCTTAAAGATGTTTTACACGTTCCTAAGCTATCTTGTAATTTAATATCAGTGGGTAAATTAACTAGTGATCGTAAGAGTAGTGCTAACTTTTATCCTTTTCACTATGAATTTGATGATACGGGCCTTGGGGAAGATGAAAGATAATGGTAAATTAAGTGGTGGACTTTATTACTTCGATGATGGGTCCCTTCGACATTTGACTTCTTGTTGTTTTGGGGTTATTTTGGGTTCTGATGAAACTATTGTGTTATGGCATTTTAGGCTAGGACATCTTAGTTTTTATTACTTAAAACGCTTGTTTCCAGGTTTATTCTCCAATAAAGATCCTTCATCTTTTCATTGTGAAGTTTGTGTTTTAGCTAAAATGCATCGTGCTACCTACTCTCCTCATTCTAATATTCCTTCTGAAACGTTTTCTCTTGTTGACAGTGATATGTGGCAACCTTGAAAGAGATGGTTTGTCACCTTGAGCTCGTGCCAAAGCTGAGATCTTGGAAGGAAAATGCAGGCACATATGCCCGTTAACAAAACTTGAGTAGAGTCAGCCAAATGACAAAGAAGATAGCGAGAAAGCCCCTTAAAAAAACATCCACCACCTCAATAAGGATACCATCGGAGAACAAGGGCATCTAGTGAAGACCACACTATATGCAATAGCTCCAAAAGGGTTTAATAATACATCTATCCACCTTCGCTAATTTTGATTCTTGGAGAATGACTATATCTTAATCGTCCAAAATAAATCTTTAATAAGACTTCTTTTAGCTGGGCCCCTAATACCACTAACAATCTAACTCAAAACCTTCATTGGGAACCCAAAAGGCCCGTAGAAAACTGAGAGCAAGGGACTCCATCATAATTAATAGAAGTCTCCAACTTAGAAACTTTCTAATTACCCATAGATTTTCTAGTTGAAATAGTCCCCTTTCTCGCGTGCTTGGAAACCGAAGGAATAATCTTCATCTTGATGAAATTTATCCACTTCCCCTATTTCATCCTGGAAGTTCCAGACTCATCACAAACCTCCCGACGCCAATTAATGTAAAGATCTTCCATGCTATCCCAACCCAAAGGGGGAGCATCTAAGGAACTCAACTCCCTGATATAAGCATCCCCAAGGAGAGAGACACCAATTATCTCCATTCCATTTTATCATCTTCAAAAAGCACCAGATTTTCAACCAGAGATTTTCTTCAATTCCTATTGTAAGAAATTACAACAAGAGGGACCCACCCGTCATGCAAAATCCCTCACTACTATCATATTCTCAACAGCCCACAACCTAACCCCTCTATAAGTTATGCTCATGCACTCTTCTCCTCTCATACATAATATGTATCAAGGGTTTACTTGCCCTATCACATCGATTCTGATTGGCCCCTATTGAAAATCGATCCTTACAAAATTGTAAGGAAAATAAATATTAGGCTAACTTGTACAATTTTCTAATATTGTTTTCATTATCTCCACTTCAAATATCTGCACCTATACAATAATTTCTCAGGAAATAAAACAATACCTTCTTCGGATGCCGGTTGCTTCCATGCATTAAACTTCAAAGTTTGAGTATCTGCCTGAAAATAGTTGTATACACCATTCATTATCAAAACATTAGTTGCAACAGGTAACAATAACCAGCTAACATCAAAGTCGATATTGATATATATAGAATTTACCACAACATTGTCCCAAGAGAAAATTAGACCGTATGCTTCGTCTGGTTTCATAGCATAACGAATTCTTTGAAGAAATCCTTCTTGCAGTCTATCGTTCAAAAAATCCTGTTTGTAATAAGGATTAAAACCCTCTGTGAAAAAATTAATGTGCAACCAGCTTGTCCAAACACACAAAAACAAAGAAGAGAAGAGCTGGATAAGTTATAGGTTTAAATCCTATAGCAAACCCCAAATTTGTATGGTTATCTTGTTTTGGTGCTTACACTTTCAATTGTTTTGATTTGGTCCTTAACTTTGTATAAAAAACTATTTTATCCTTATCGTAAAATATTTATGTCGCACATTTAATAAAAATTCAATGTGACACCATGTATAAAGACTAGGATTTTAAGCACACACATCGAATTGGGTATTGTGCTTAAAATTCTTGTTAAATGCAATATTAAAACTTTAACACCGATGACTAATACAGAATTTTCGAAAAGTATTGGGATCAAAACAGAAGAATTCAAAGTATAATGACAAAAACTGAACAAGTATTAAAGTTAAGAGACAAATTTAAACCTAATTTTCATAATCCCTTACCACGTCAACCTTCATAGGACCATCTGGTCTAAAAGTCTCGAACCCTTCTCCGTATTCAGCTCCAATTGCCTGAAAATGAACATTGAAAATTTTGAAAAATTGCAAAATGAATTTAGTAAAACCCATTCAAGAAAAGAGAACACGATAAGAATTGAGTACCTCTTGCATGAAAAGCTTATTGGATGGAATGGGAAATCTATTGAGAGAGCTATTTTCACCGGAACCAGAAACGCTCATGACTACCATAGAATGCTTAATCAAGTTTGAACGCTTAAATTTCTGAAGAATGAGGATAATTCAGAATTGAAATAGAAGGAAAAGAAAGGGGAATAAAAGAAAAGGGCGTACCCGGAATCTGAGCTTTGAAAGGAAAAGAGACTGTGGGAAACGGGAAGAAGGCATCCATGGAAGAGAAGCAGTGGAACTGCTGAAATTGCAGGAAGTGCAATCCATGGCTCTACGATGAAGGAACGATAGATAGCTCCAGAGCCAGAAGCCCCTCTAAATGAAAAAGCCACTTCTTTTTGCTAAAGATTAGCTTTTAAGAAATCAACTATTCTTAATTATTCGTTCGTTAAATTCTTTCTATTATTTAAAAGTTGAACGTATTTTATTGTTTTATTTTTCTCTGCTTTATAATTGTTTTAGAAATTATTTATCTTCGAATAATTTCATATTTAATTTTGAGTTTTTTTTTTTAACTAAATTTTTTATCTGTTTAAAATTTAAATTATTATTTATTTTATTATTTCAATAATTTATATGTGATTAATTATTTATTTTTTATCTTTATTTTCCTACTTTTAAATTTTATACTACCAAATCAAGTTAATAAACATTTTGTTTTAAATAACTTTATTTCTTAATTTTTTTAGTCAATTTATTTATTTATAGATATTTATTTATAGTTTTGATTATAATTTAAAAAGTTATATTTTATTGAATTAATGGTGTATGTGTATTTTCGTCATTGAGTTTTTTGTTTGATTTAATCAAAGTTATTTCTTTATTTAAAAAAAATAAGTTTATTTAAATATTACTAAATATAGCAATGAATACAATTGTTTAAAAATATTTATTTTGAGTAGTACCTTTAAAATAATAAAGCTAAAGATAAAAATGTAGAGTATATTAGATATGTAATGTTAAAAATAACTCATAAATTAGGTGAGTCGTAATTAAATATTTATAATTTAGGGGTGTGAATGGGGCGGGGTGGGGCAGTGGTCCCTCGTTTATCCCCTGCCCCGTTTAAGGGAAATTTCCCCACCCCGCCCCCGCCCCACTTATCATTTTCCCCCGCCCCTGTCCCTACCCTGTTTATGGGGGCGGGGACTTTTTTATATTTGAAAAATGCATGGCTATGGAAATCTAGGTGCATTGCATTTCCAACAATGAAGTAGATCAAACTGTAAAGACCCGACTCCCTTTACTTTATTTTAAAACAAAACACAGTAGAAGATTGGAGTTTTTATAAAATTCGGCATTATGACGTTTAAAACTTGGACTATCACCATTCCTGTAAATACACTTTTCTCAATCAAATAAAACAAAAACGGAACGCGCATTCCATTTTCATAAGAAGTTCAAAACATAAACACATATAATTAATCCATCAACAAGGTTCAAAAATCTAAATGAAAACCATAAGTATAGAAGCTCTCATGAGCCAAATACAAAATATATGTAAAAGATGGGAGAATATCCAAAACATGAGTCCATGGACCATAAAACAACTCTAGTCCACCTCTATATTATCGTCCCTCGAGAGCAATCTGCACCAGCTCCTCTTCCACAACCACTACCGCGCCCACGGTTCATACCTGAAAGTGTAATATCATGAATGAAGCCCAATGAAGATAACAAATAGATAAAGAAACTTCACATTCAAAATCTGCATCTGGATTGGTGTCCAAGGAACTTACAAACTCTTGACTACCCAACCCTTTTCATACATCTCATGGTGCTACCAACCAAATACAACTCTCAAAACTACAAGTAGCTAAAGAACACATCTTACAACCATTGATTCGTGCTACGGTACAACACTCATAAAACAACCTTACCCCTCGTAAATTAAGCACTCTTAGTAACACAATCACTCAATATCGTAAGCACGTATATATAATGACAAGAAAAGATTATGCAGTCCTTACAGTCTAGTTCCTCTCATGACGAGCAGAGTACTTATAGCTTTCACAATCTATTCACTCTCATGATAAGCAAAGTGCATATAGCCTTTACAGTCTAATCACTCTCATGACAAGCAAAGTACATATAGCGTTTACAGTCTAATCAATCTCATGACAAGCAAAGTACATATATCCTTTACAGTCTAATCACTCTCATGACAAGCAAAGTACATAGCCTTTACAGTCTAATCACTCTCATGACTGAAGGGATGATTTACTAAACTAGCGGAATTTTATTTAGTAAATTTATTAACATTTAATAACGGATCTATTAACATCATGCAATTTGTGAAAGACATGTAGATTCATGCTTATATTTTCAAAAATTAAAATCAAACCGGAACTTACATTGAGTAAAGCATCAATCCTCAGCAACACCGGATCTTCTATGCCATATCCTGATCGAAAGCAAAACTGACTTGTGGGAATCGAATCGGAAGAACAAAGAAGAAGAAATTTCTTCTTAATTTTTCCCTAAGGAAAATCGGCAATTGGGCAAAAACTTGAGAGAGAATTTTCACTTTTCTAATTAAAGTGAGAAGTGCATAAAATATGAATCTCAATGGTCATATTTATAGGAAAATATGATATCTAATCTCTATAGATATGCTTATCTCCTAATAATTAAATAGAAAAGATAAAGTAAATAAATTAAATAAAAAATAAAATAATGCAAAAAACCCATCCATGCACGCTGAGTCATTTTTCCATTTGCATTTGCATTTTCTTTTTCTTTTTTTTTATTTAAAATTTTGTAATTACTTTTCTTTATTATGTATTTAATATTAGAAAAAATTCAAATAATAATTTCTAATTAAATACATTTAGCCAAAAATTAATATATTAATTACCATTGAATCTTATTCAATTAATTAATTATTTTGGGTCAAAACCAATTTGTTTCTTAAACTAATTGTATTTAATTCTCTCTAATATTTATTATTAAATTAAGGGTAAAATGCAAATAAGACCCCTGTGGTCTTTTCAAAATGCATGAACACCCCCTGTACTTTGAAAATGGCAAATCGCACCCCTGTGGTTCCAATTTTTTTCAATTAGACCCCTTCCCTTCAATGTCAATAATTTTCTTTTAGCCATAACTTCTTCGTTTGAACTCCGATTTTGATGACTCAAGATGTTTTGGAATCTTCATTTCCGGCTTTACATAATCGTAGCTTCGAAACTTTGAAATCATCAATAACCAAAAGAGTTAACGATGTCAATCATACTTAGTGTTTCGATGTTAATAAAATCTTTTATTTATTAATGATTTCAAAGTTTTTAAGTGACATATATGTAGAGCCTAAAATGAGGATTCCAAAACATCTTGAATCGTCCAAATCGGAGTTCAAACGAAGAAGTTGTGGCTAAAATAAAATTATTGACATTGAAGGGGAGGGGTCTAATTGAAAAAAATTGGAACCACAGGGGTGCGATTTGCCATTTTCAAAGTACAGGGGGTGTTCATGCATTTTGAAAAGACCACAGGGGTCTTATTTGCATTTTACCCTTAAATTAAATAAACTCATTATTTAATTAATAATACTAATTATTAATTTCCATTTAAATAAACTCATTATTTAAATAATTAATAATATTAACATTAATTCCCGTTTAAATAATTTATTTATTTAAACAATTAATTTTGCCTTCAAATATTATAATTGATAATGTTATATTAATTTCCATTTAAATAAACTCTTTATTTAAACAATTAAAATTGTATCAATATTAATAATATTAATATTAATTTTCATTTAAATAATCTGATTATTCAAATAATTAATATTGCCTAATTTTAAGTAAAATCAATTACTTAAATTGTTTGTTCTTCCTAAGTTAAATTAATAACTTAGTTTTGCTACAACGATATTTGGGCTAGCATAGGGACCCGATAGACCTATAGATCATGGGCTTAATAATTAGTCAATTAAGTGATTAACACAAAATCAGTTAATTACTTATTATTTAACTATGAATAATTCCACTATAGATTCATAGCTGAACTCCCCTCACTATAGATGAGTTATGTCCATTTAGTTTAGCTTTATTTATATCTGTGATATATCCTTCATGTGGAGCCCTCATAATTACAAGAGGATAAATTTACCGTTTTGCCCCTGTAATTACCGCTTTATCCTTGTGTTCCCGCTGATTCTCCAATGAACTTTATCTTTAGTCGAACTAGAGCTAATATACTTTTGTGATCAATAGAAGTCGTGGCGCCACTTGTTCATGTCCTAAATCAGTACATCAAGGAAGTTTCCTAAAGTTCCTAGAATGGTTAGGTATCGCACTGATACCGTTAATTCTTTAGGAAAGTTATGAATTTCATCTCGTGTAAATGAGTTCCCAGCTACTTATCTAGCCATGTTCCCAAAACAGGAGTGTATTGAGCGTTCTTACAGATCGCTCTCAACCATGTGAATCAAAGAACATAACTCCATAAATAGGAGTTCGCATTTCACTCAGGATTGAGATCTATCACGGTTGATAAACTTAGTTTGATATTCGATCATTTCTCGTAAACGGTACTAATGAGAAATTTGATCGAACATCGTGGTCCTGTCTTATACAATCAACATTGCATATGATACTTCCATTTCATGTCTCCCACATGAATGATCAGGATTAAATCATTTGTCTATAAACAAAATGCGAAGCTATCAATAGTGTTACCAGGATAAGGTTCCCAAACGTTATCCGTTTACTGTAGACACGTTTAAGTTACTCATCTCAACTTTAATCCTCTCGTATGGCTCATATACTAAGTCGTGATTTCATAAGAGTGACTTAGGGTTTTACTATTTGAATGTTTGATATTTATATATTTTCATATATTCCTAATATCTTCAATTGAATCAATATAGATAATAAAGAACTTATGTTTATTTATTTAATTTATTCGAAATAAATTATTTTTATTAAATAATTACAAGTTCTAGGACACCATTCTTAACAATGACAAGCAAAGTACTTATAGCCTTTACAGTCTATATTATAACGCTTCTTAATAATAAATAAAGTCAAGCCTCATGGCCTTCTAATACCAACGTGCAATAAAAGAGTATTTAACTAGTCAGGCCTAAAAGCCTTCAGATAACAATGTAAAATAAACGCTAAATCATGATAAAGTCAAGTCTAACGACTTTCAGATATTAACATGTTATTAACGGTAATAAAGTCAAGTCAAATTTCCTTCAGACAACAACATACATCGTAATAAATATATAACTTAGTTCTCATTCTCATTGCTTCATAATCATGCATAACCCCTTATCCATTCTCCATAGCCACATGCTCATATACTTGGAACCACTAATAATCCAAATAAACAAGAATGGTGTAAAAGAACCTAAGCTTACCGATCATCGAGAAATATCCACTTTCCACCAATAATCCATAATTACCACCAATTTGGTAAAATCAAACTATACTCCCGAATGCCTAATTATTTCGAATTTGGCATGCTTTAATCACTTAAATACAATTTTAACTTGTCTCCCGATCATACGAATCGTTCAACTAATTAAGCCCTTGAATTTACAATCAATCCTATTTATCCTCACCTCGAAGCGAATAGTAAAAACCGAACTGGTGAGTCGTAAAGCGGGCAAAGTTACACCACCTACAATTTATTACATCTAACAAAATTAATATACTAAACATCGAAAGCCTTTGCAACCGTAAAATAAGAAAGGGCTAAGATTTCCACTTCAAGACCGAAATGGGCTGTTTTGGTGGGCTTCGAATGGAATAATAGGAAAACAAATTGGCTTGATCAACTTCCTTTTTTTCTATAATTTTTTTAAACAAAATGTGGTAAGAGTTTAAAAAGGAAAAAATAAATAAATAAAAGGGAAAATAACCTAACATGGTTCACGGTGCAAGGGAGAGAGAGGGGTTGTTGGGCTATAAGGAGAGGTTTTAATGCTAACAAAATATACAAAGATATTTAACATTTCAAGGAAGAAACCCATAAGAGGCGTGGTTGGCGTTGTAGGTGTGGTCCTTTGTTTTAATTTTTTTTTAACTATTAATAAGATTGAAATTTAAGGAGACAAAATAATAGTTAAAGTAATAGGGTAACAAAAGAATATATCTATGGTGGTAGGAAGAAAATGAAAACCCATAACTAAGCCATAACAATTTCATACCTTCAAACTTTCAATGGCTTCTTCCTCTTCCAATAATTCTTGTAAAACCCTTTCCAATCTTTTTTCTTGACTTGCTTGTAGAACCCAAGAAGGTTACCAACCAAAAATCCAACACTAAAAATGTCAAGGAACTAGAAGAAAGATGGAGGAAAAGGTTTGATTAAACCTTTTTTTTTCTTTTCTTCGGCTGCTGCGTGTGGATAAGGGGAGGTATGAGCTGACTTTCTCTCTCCCTCTCTAAAAGAAAAACTATTGGGTTTTTACCCTAAAATGTTGGTGAGTGGATAAGAGGAGGAAAAGGTTGGAGGGACCTAACCATCTAATTAATTAAACAAGTCAACAAAGGGGCATTGGCTCTTTACTAATTAGTTAACAAGCCTATCAATGAATAGTTTTCATACTTAGCCATTTATATTAATTATATAATTTAAAAAGAATTTCAAATTAAATACTACAACATCTAAGTCCTAAATTACTAATTAAACTAAACTAAATTAACTAACTTATAAATCTTAAAATAATTTAAATAAAATAAAAAAAATTACCACGAAATTTAACGGGACGTTACACAAACTTTTCGCTGACTTTCACTCGTTTCTCCATAAGGTAGATATCCACCTATGTTTCCATACCAAAAATATCATCATCATCCATTTCATCCAAGAAAGAAAATGCATCCTCTTCAGCAACGAGAACCATTTTTCTCGTTGAGGATGACATTGTCTTTAAAATTGAAGTGTTAGAACTAGATTTAAAGGAAGAATTACATTCATCAACTAGTTTCCTCAAAACCCCCTCAACCATCTTATATAGTCTTACAGCAACCTCAAGATAAAAAACCTATGGAAACAATATGATAAAATCTTCATTTTGTGTCGTGGGTCCATAAGAGTTGCAACATATATCAAGAAGTTTGTCTTATCTGTATTACCCCAATACTTGTCAAACTTTGCTTGCATTTTAGTTGCAATCATTATAAAGGTCTCCCCATATTCAGGCGCACAATATTGTTTAATAGTATTTTGAACCAAACTGATCTCCTTATAAACATGACTGGAGGTAACATAAAGAGACCCAGAAATATTTCTTTTAACTTCAAAAAAGACGGTAAATTTTTTGACATAAACCTTGGCAACCTCCTAATCAATAAAACTAGGCCTATCCTCATTCAAATAAGTTATGTCATGATCCTCTAGCCTATCAAATGCCTTCTGAAACTTCACAACGGCATCAAGCATCAAATAAGTAGAATTCCATCTAGTAGCCACATCATAGCACACAAAACTTTTATTATCTATTTTCTCCTCCTTAATACAACTCTCGAATCTAGCAAATCTTGCAGGGGAGGATTTTACATATCTCATTGCATTTCTAATCCTCGAAATAGAATAATCAATATCTTTCAAACCATCCCTTACCATTAAGTTCAAGATGTGAGCGCAACACCTCACATGTAAGTATTCCCCATTCAAGATAAGATTGTTCTTAAAACGCTTCACAATATCAGCGACTGCCGTATCATTAGAAAAAGCGTTGTCAACTGTCAAGGTCAAAATCTTTTCTATCCCCCACTCTCTCAGACATCTCTCGACATCTTTTCCTATGGTTTCCCCTTTATGATTTTCATCTGGACAAAAATTGAGGATTCTTTAATGAATCTTCCAATCATTGTCAATGAAATGACCTATGAGAGCCATGTAATTCACATTTTGAACCGATGTCCAAGTATCGGTGGTGAGGGGTGTTGGGGTTTCTGCCCTAAATCTTATGTAATTCAATTAAAGTATAAATAAATAAAGAAATTATTAATTAGTAATATTTACATTGTCATTTATTATTAGTTTAATAAATGTAATCCATCATAAGATCCAGAGTTACTTATGATAACTTAAAGTGAGCATATGATGCGGGAAGATTCACTTAAGTGTAACTCAAATAGTCTATGGTACATGAATAAAGGTTGGGTGCCTTATTTCTGGTAACACCACTAACACGGCCCACTTGTGAATTGGAACAAGTGATCTCATCTGGATCGCTCATGTAGAGACATGTGAGTAGGGGTGTTGCTGCAATAGAGATTGTAGTAGACTGGACTAAGATAAACTTACTGTCTTCTGGGAAAGCCGTTACAGAACGACACTTAGTTTATCAACCGGTTGATCATGTACAATTGATCTTAATCCTGAGTGGATTACAAACTCCTGTTCGCAAGAGACAAGCCTTTGATTTGCATAGGTGAGAGTGACTCATATAGTTCGCTCAATATGCCTCCCATTTTGGGGATTGCATCTTGCTTATAGCTGGGAACGTAATTACACAAGAATTGGAATTCACTCTTTTCCATATAGGAAAATAGATAAGTAGTTCCCTTATGGACTGATTCGGTCTTGAACAGCGGGGCCCCATATTCCTCTGATCAAGGAAAAGGTTAAAAACGCATAATGGAGACTATGTAAGGTTGTTCATTGGAGAATCAGTTAGGCTTAAGGAACAAGATGTATCATGGAGGTTAATACGGTGTAAATACCTAGCCATGGATACAAACTAACTTGTGAAGGATCAAAGTGTAGTTAATGATTATAGCCAATGGACATAACTATGTCTATAGTACTAAGAGTGCAACTCTAGATATTTAGTGGAGTTATCTAGGAGTTAATGAATGAGAATTAATTGATTAAAAGGAGCTTTAATCAAAGGTAATTCTGGATCATTGGAGCTTAGTCCTATAGGTCCATTAAGTCCTCCGAGCTAACGCATGTAATTGAGAACATAAATTAATATGATTAATTTCTCTTTGGAAAATTGGAAATGAATAGAGGAGTCTATTCAATTAATTAAAGGAAATTAAATAAATGAGTCTATTTAATTATTTAATTAATGGTGGAATTAAATAGATGAGTCTATTTAATTATTTAATTAATGGTGGAATTAAATAGAGGAGTCTATTTAATTATTAAATAGAGGAGTCTATTTAATTATTAAATAGAAGAGTCTATTTAATTATAAGAGATTAAATAGAGGAGTTTATTTAATTAAATTAATTTTGTGTTGTCCAAAATTAATGGGGATTTAAATAGAAGAGTCTATTTAAATATTTAATTTGAAATTATCAAATTAAATGAGGAAATAAATAAAAGGAGTTTTATTTATTTAAAGAAATTGTTCCATTAAATAAAAGGAAAAATAAAATGCCCAATAATGTCATTGGTGGATGACATGGGCGTGTGACCTATGGTGGGGTCACACGCCGTTTTGGTCAACAGTTGACCAAGAGTTTGCGTTTTATTATTTGAAATATATTTAGAATATCTTATTTAAATTAATATGATTAAAATGGAAGATATGGAATAATATATTTAAATTAATATAGATTAATTTAAATAAAAGATATGAAATGTTTTATTATGGAATAAAATATAATATCTTTATTATTCAAATATATTTTAGAATATCTTTATTAATTATTTATTACTTAAAAGATATTCAAAAGATTTTCTAAGGCCTTAGTTTTCCTATAAATAGGACCTTTGGGGTGACCCCAAAACACACAACTAAGAGAGAAAAAGAAAAGACTCAAGAAATTCCTCTCCTCCCTCTCTCTTAGCCGCCCATAGGGTATTGGGAAGAAAATTTCTTCTTCCCAATTTTCCTTTTTCCAAAGGAGATAGTGTCCACGCACCGATTCTCTTTTGTGCTTAGTGAGGAAGATCTTTTTGGTGGTCCCAGGATCGTAACCATCGAAGAACGAGGAAGAGTCAGACACTTCTTGACAAGGGGTTAATATTTCTTTTATGCATTTAGAATTTTGTTAATATTATACTACAAGGAAAGATCTGTGGGACTTCCGTTTGAGAACTCTTTTAGAGGCCTCAATCCCCAACAAGGGGCACTCTAAAACCTTGTGTTTTAAACATTTCTTTCATCACCCGTTTTTCAAATTTGAAAATATCCATACATACTTTCACAATTGTGATACGAGAAGGAATAACAAACTTCGGTTCAAATAAACATACGGTACCTCTCATTAATCATCTAAACCCTTTATTCTCCACAAAATAAAACGGCAACTCATCAATGATAATCATTTCGACGATGAGCCTCATTAAATTTTCTATACTAAATGATTCGCAACTCATAATTGATTCTCCTCCACCATCTACACCCCTTTTCTTTTGCGTGAACACTAACTTTTGTTGAGAATCCCCCTTCATATTAATGACCTCAAGAGGATCCTTAGGACATGTAATACGAAGATGATCCAACATAGATTTAGTTCCATTCTTCTTTGAACATACTTTATAAATGGCACCACGATGCTTACATTTAGCATGCCCATCTTCCTCACTATAACCAAGGACGTCCTCAAAGTGATCCCATGCTATTGAAGTTCTTCTTCTCTTTCTCCATTTACTCCTAACTTCTACTTCTACTACATTGGACTCTACTTGAGCTTTAGTATTTTCAAAATCTAACATTTTGATTATGGGGGGGTCTCCTCATCACTCATGGTATCCCCAACTTGTTCTTCTCAATCACTAATTCTTTTGTCAAGACTCAAAATCCTATTAAATTTCAACAAAACTTACATAAGCATACATTACTAAATTTGTAACGTCCCGTTATTTTGTGATAAAAAAAAAAAAACTTTTATTTATTTTATTTTAATTTGAGTAATTAAAATTCATTTATTTATTATTAAATTAGGATTTAGTAATTTATTTCATTTTAATTCCTTTTAATGGCTTTATTTATTTAAATACGTTAAAATGGTATTAATAATTATTAACGGGCCAATTAATAATTATTAATCACCATTGGGATAGTTTGAGATGTTCGGGATTCGTTTTAAGCCAAAAGTCATAAAAGGGCAAAGTTGTAATTACCCAATTTACAAAATATCTAAATTACTATTTGACTATCTTCTTTAAATGAGATCATTGACCACATTTGACTTCACAAATCTTCATTTTTTCCTCCCCTCCAAGCCGTGAGCTTCAAAGGCCAAAGAGAGAAAATTTGATTTTCTTCGTTTCTTCTTGGGATCGACTCGAGCTTGGATATTTTGGAAAGCCCTTGGGTCAAGGATCATTTTCCACCTAGCCATCGTCCGTTTCTCTCGAGATCCGAGGAGTTCTCGGTAAGAATCTCTTCAAACCCTAAGCTCCAAATAGTGTTTTAATGGAGTTTTGCTTGTTTTCTTCCGATTTCTTGCCGGTGAAACTCGGTGTTTGTCAATTCGGGAGTAGTTTTAAGTGTTTTTGGAAACTATTCCATAACCCTAAAACCGAGTTTCAATGAAACCCTTTCCGTTTGAAATTTACCCTTTTGGGTTTGATTTTGGGTTAGAAATTAATGAATGAATGTTTATTTAAATTCAATTCGGAAAGGGATTAATGTTCAAAAACACTATTCATCGATACCCATTGAAATCGGGATTATCGAATTTAATTAAAACCAACTCAAAACGTATTTTGAATTGCCAAAAAGCCGAAAAACCAAACCCGAGACTCGTTTTTGATGATAGGGCCGTGGGCCTCTTTGTGGGTTTTATTGGGTTTTCGTTGCTTTGTATGTTTAGTAGTTGTTTGAATGATAGTTGGTTTCGTTATTGATTGTTACGATATAATTCGTTTGTAGGTGTTTTTGAACCGCGTGGTTGATTGCTCTTTCGGTGTTTAGGAGCAAAGTCTTCACTTTTATTAAGGTGAGAATAGTTAGTATTTAAAGTAATTATAGAAATCGGACAAGTATGATGGTTTGAAGAGTTTGGAACTAAGATTAGAATCCGAATATAAGATTAGAAGGATGTTAGTTAGTGCCCTTAGGATTAAGAGTTAATCCTTTAAGTGAGAACTTAGAAGTTCTCGATAGAGACTTTGAATCTTAGAAGATTCTAAGTTAGATTCGATTCGAACTAAGATTGGATCTTTAGAAGTCAAAATATCAAAGTTTGTTTTAGAACGGTTAATAAAACCTCGGATTACTGGAAGTTTAGAATCCTTGGAGGTTTAGGTTAATCGTTATGTTATGTTCTTACTTTTATTATTATTGATACCGGAGTTCGATTTATAAATCGTTCGTTCGAGAATTCTTATCTGTCCTTTACTTTATGTCTTTACTTTACTCATTTACTTTATGCATATTTCAATTGTTTCATCATTTACGTTTACTTTATCTACTTTTGCAAGCATATGCATAACATCTCGCATTATCGAAAAGAAAAGAAAGTGAGAAAGAAAAACGAAAGGTTAATGGTGGAATATGAGAAAGTCCACACTACTTTCATGCATAAGTACTGGTGGGACATGATAATTGCCCACACTACTTTCATGCATAAGTACTGGTGGGACATGATAATTGCCCACACTACTTTCATACATAAGTACTGGTGGGACATGATAATTGCCCACACTACTTTTATACATAAGTACTGGTGGAATACGATAATTGTCCACACTACTTCATACATAAGAATAAGGGTGGATAGTATGTAAAAATCCACATTATCTTCATTCCATGCATAAATGGCGAATGTGTATCCTACGGGATGTACTCATTACTTTTATGCATATGATAGACGAGAAAGAGAATCGAGATGTTATAATTATACAAAGTTTATTGATTTACTTTTCTTACTCATGTTATGACAAGTTATTGAACAAACAGACCAAGTGTGCTAGTTAGTATCATCAATTAGAAAATATGAAATAAGATGACCTAGACTTTGGATTTCATGGAATAGAATTACCTAGAGTTTGAAGAACTTTAGGAGTAATTGTGTCAGTTAATTGGACACAAATCGAAATGCGAGTTTGAGGTCTATCTTTACTTTTTATGCTTATTATTCTCACTGGGCTTAGTTTGTTAGCTCATGATATTACAACCAATTTCAGGTAATGCCTTGGCTAGAGGTCGAGGAAGAGGAGGTGGTGCTGCGTGATCGAGGGATGCTGACCTCGAGATGGACTAGTGGATTGTAAAGTTTATGTCTTATTTTGATGAATTTTAAGGAATTGTACTTTGTATTTGGCTCCTAAGAGCCTAATATTGATGTTTTTATGATATTATATATTTGAACTCCTGATTTGGACTTAAAGTCCATGAGATTTTATTAGATGTGAAATTAGGATGTAAACAGGTTTTCGGCATGCCAATTTTCAAACAAAACCACGCAAATTTTTCGTAAATTAAAAGACTTCCGCTGTTTTCTCTGATTTTAATTTATTTAAAAGTGACGGGTCGTCACAAAATTATTCTATCGTACTCATGACTACCATAACTGCAGGATAGTTTCATTCAATAATCATATAGTAAAACCCAAAGAACACCAGGAAACTTTGTTCTCATTCGAAATGTAAAGATCAAATTCAAGCTATTGAGATTAAAGCCAAACATAAAAATATATATCCACTTTACAAAAGCTAGATTATAACTAAAACATTAAACCAAATAAATTATGTAAGTAATCAAATCATCTTGCTCATTTAAAACAATCAAAATATTTCTCACATTAATTTCATCAAACACATTGAGAGTTTGAGCCAAAAACACTACAACAATCAAAAGAAAAACCCAAATACTTAATATAATTCCAACATAAAAAAAGTCCAGAAAATTTGATTCAAAAGGTTTCTAATTTCTTAACCCTAACAATCATTAATCCAAAAATATTACCTTTGACTTTGTAACAAAGCTCTTCAGAAATCAAAGCGCCAAAACTAGTATGCGTAGTTGTAATAACAGAGTATATCTTCTTCACTGAAAAATCAGTAAAAAAAAATTTAATCAAAAATCAAAAGAAGATGAAACATTTGAAAATTTAGGGTTTAGTTAGTGTTTACCTTTTAGCAGAGGCGACAACGTGGTGATCTGATGGAGGCAGTGGTGTGGAGTGCCGACGGTGTGGAGGGAAAGTTGATGTGATGGAGGCGGCGGTGTGGATGGAGGGTGAGCGTCAGCGAGAGAGAGTAGAGTCTGAGAGTTAGAATGAAACAAAAGAAAAGGAAAAAAATAATATTAACTACTATACGAGGTGGGGCGGGGCCCCCCGGGGCCATTCCCAAGACCCCGACCCCGCCCCGAATAATAAATGGGGATTTTTCCCCCGCTCCATTTACGAAACTGGTTTGGCGGGGTCAGGGTGGGGAAGCAGGGCGGGGGGATTTTCTTTCACCCCTAATTTATATATATTTTTTAATGAAATGAATCATAACCTTTATCCTACTCTAAAAGGTGTTTAGAATGGAGAATTTTTCACTCCCATTTTTATCCCTGCTATTAAATGTTATTTCAAGTTTGCCATTTATCATTATCCATACATTTAAATGTTATTTCAAAAGTAAAATATACGTAATATACATATCATTTAATCTGCAAATATAAAACATAAGAGTGTTAGTTATGTTAGGAATGGTGTCTTAGAACTTGTAATTATTTAATAAAGATAATTTATTTTGAATAAATTAAATAAATAAATAGAAGTTTTTCTTTTATCTATATTGATTCATTGATGATATAAGGAATGTATGTATATTTTCATATCAAACATTCAAATAGTAAAATCCCAAGTTACTTTTATGAAATCGCGACTAAGTATGTGAGTCATACAAGAGGATTAAAGTGGGAGTATCATATACAATGGTGTTTGAATAAGACAGGATCAAGATAATTGATCAAATTTCTCAATTGTATCATTTACGAGAAATGATTGAATATCAAACTAAGTTTATCAACAGTGATAAATCTCAATTCTGAGTAAAATGGGAACTTCTATTCATGAAGTTATGTTATTTGATTCACATGGTTGAGAGCGATCTAAATGAACGCTCAATGCACTCCTGTTTTGGGAACATAACGAGATAATAGCTGGGAACACATTTACACGAGATGGAATTCATAACTTTTCTATGAATGACGGTATCAGTGTGACACCTAATCATTCTAAATTTTTTAGAAAACAACCTTGATGTACTGATTCGAGACATGAACAAGTGGCTCCACGACATATATTGATCATAGAAGTGTTTATCTCTAGTTTGACTACAGATAAAGTTTATTGGAGAATCAACGGGAACAAGGATAAAGCGGTAATTACAGGGGCAAAACGGTAAATTTAATCCATTTTATAATTATGAGTTTTCCACGTGAAGGATGTATCACATATATAATTAAAGATAAACTAAATGGACATAACTCATCTATTGTGAGGGGAGTTCAATTATGAATCTATAGCGGAATCATTCATAGTTACATAATAAGTAATTAACTGATTATGAGTTAATCACTTAATTGACTAATTATTAAGCCCATGATCTATAGGTCCATCGGGCCCCTATGTTAGCCCAAATATCGTAGTCGCAAAATCAAGTCATTTATTTGACTATTGAAGAAATGAAGAATTCAAGTAAGTTAAGTTACTTAAATAGGCAATATTAATTGTTTAAATATTGAGGGTATTTAAATGGTAATTAATAGAAACATTATTAATTGTTTAAATAATGAGTTTATTTAAACATGAAATTAATAATGAAATATTATTAATTGCTTAAATATTGAGTATATTTAAATGGTAATTAATAATTTGAAATTAATTGATAATTATTAATTATTTAAATAATTAATTTTATTTATAAGGAAAATAATAATTAAATTAATATTATTAATTAATAATAAAATATTATCAATTAGAATTATTAATTAAAGAAATAATGAGTTTATTTAATGGAAATTAATAGTTAAAATATTTGTTATGAATTGTTTAAATAATGAATACTATTTAAATTAAATTAATAATTAAATATTATTTGATGATATTTAGTTGGGAGAAAATATTAATATTATTAATTATTTAAATAAAATATTTTCTTTAAATGGTAATTAACAAATAAATTAATATTAAAGTTTATAATTAATTAAGTTGGACTTATTTAATTTAAGAGATATTTCCCAATTGGATTAATGAACCCATTAAAAATGGTCCAAATAATTAGTTAAATAAATTAGATTAATTAATTAATTAATATAGGTATTTTCGGCCATATACGTATATTTTAGGCAGATAATTGTTTGAAATATATTCTAAAATATTTATATAGATTTTATTTACCCAAGATAAAGTAAATAAAAGGGAAAAAACAATCAATTTTTCCCTTTATTATAAGCAATTTTGGCTATATGAGATAAAAGATAGAAAAATCTTTTTCTTTTATATTTATCCTCATGGAATTTTCTTAATTTGATTAGATATTCCATTAGCCTATAAATAGGAGGTTTGGGATATTAATAAATCACACCAATTTTAATTCTTTAGAAATTGAAAATCTCTCTTCCTCTCTTCTCCCCTCATTGCCGATTTTAGTATATTTAAATAGGAAGAAAAATTATTTTTCTTCTTCATAAATTTCTTCTAAGTTCGATCTCACCATTGGGTTTAGTTCGTTCGATCGGGATATAGCGTAGAAAACTTGATGTTGTAAAGAAACCTCCAACCAATTCTCCATAATTTACTCAATGTAATTATAAGGTTTTAGGTTTTTCAAAAACCTTAAGTTTTTCAGTTTAAGGTTTGATCACAATTGCATGATATTAACGAATCCTAAATTAAATGGTAATTAATTTACTAAATAAATTCCGCTAATTTAGTAAAGTAGTTCTTTCAAGTTACACAATACTTATTATACAAAAAATATTTAATATGTAAACAGACTACAAAAATATGTATTACGTATTTTACATAATGTACGTTAGGCAAAACAAACAAAGGGATGAAGAAAACAGTTATATTATGTATATTACAAAAATATACATTTAAAGAAAAAACAATCGTGAAAGAGAAACCAACAGACCGTATATTACATATATTGCAGTATATACTTTACATATATTGCAGAAGACATTATTAGCTAAAATTGACGAGAGAATCCACGTACATCCATCTTCATTATGGTTTTTTTTTGTTGCTAAAAGTATATTATGTAATGTTGTTGCATAAGTATGATTGTCTTCCATGTAAGCAACGAACTTAGAATATGTGATGAGTCAGAGGTAGTGTGTTGCACAAAAGGTGTTGCGTAAGTGGTGTGCTAAGTAGTTGACGAGGAGTGTATGTACCTGTACAAGAAAGAATAGAGCATCGTTGTGGTGCCGGCCTAACACCCTCTGATGCTTAAGTCAAAGCTAGTGTGCCAGAGAGAATTAAAGTATAATGAATTACCTTATGGTTGAGTTTCTTCTCCTATTTATAGGAGAAGAAATTGATGAGATCATCGTTCCACCTGTTGCTTCCCAACTACACGTTGTTTGTTGGTTAGGCCACATGTTATCTCTTGATTAGATACTTGTATAATGTTACTTCTTAGTCTTAGGTATGTAGTCTTACTAGACGACGTAGATGTACACTTCCGATACAACGTAGATGTACCTTCCCGGACGACATAGACGTACCCTTTCAGGTAACACAATCGTACCTGTCCAAGAGATGCAAACATTCCAAATATGCATTCCTTGACCGAGTTAAAAAATTCCACGTATACTGATGCAATTTTACCCACAACAGTGGTCCCTACTCCCGAGTTGAGTTGAGACGTGAGTTCACAGCTACTTGGTAGTATTATTTCAAGGTGGAATTTATGCCTCTATCAATTCCTGAAAATTTCACAAGTGTTAGAACATGGTAGCTCAAGTTTTTTGTCTAATTTTTTTTTGTAAGCCCAGAATCATCGAAGATCTGTTGTTGGGTTCTTTATCTCAGTTGGGCTATTATATAAAAATTTCATAAGTAACATGATCCGAGCTATTTTTTATTGCTTTCATCTAACGGTTTGGAAATAAGATTAAATTTGGGAGATAATATCAAATCTAGGAGATAATATAAAATCTCTATAAATAGAAGAGTTGAATCTTTCCTATAACTCACAACTTGGAGGATTGGTAAGTTTTAAATTCTCTCTTCCTTTTCCTCTCCCTTTTTCCCTTAGTTTGAGATTTTTTTGACATTGTTTTTCTCAAATTCTCGGTCTTGCTGACTTGCTTTCTCATCCAGTAGAAATAAATGTGGTAGAACGTCAAACCAGTCATCAGGTATATGCTTCCTCCTTTGAATTTAAGAGTAAATTTCTCTTAAAATCGTATACAAATATAAAATTTTAGGGCTTTTTTTATGGATTGATAAAAGAAATATAAAATTTTTTTGACAAGGAATTGAGTTGATAGAAGAAAAAGGAAAAAGGAAAAAGGAAGAAAAAATTAGAAAAAAAAGTCAAAAGAACTGTACAACATTGCATTTTTTTTAATTTTATCATGACACTACAATGCTACATCCTCCTACATTTTTTTAAGGTGTAGACCTGGGGGTCATAAACAAACATGCGGATCAATCTGCGAGTTATATGCAAACCCACAGATCAATTCGTGGGTTATATGTAGACCTGTGAGTGAATCTACGAGTCGGTCTTCCCTATTCACATATTGACTGGTCAACGTTGACCGTTGACCAACATTTTTCTTGGCAACTAACTCGCCACCCCTTAGTCACTCTTAACATATAATTTATCATACTCTTTTGTAGGTGTGCTTGAGGGATTGCATATCTTTGTAGCTTTCTTAGAGGACCATAAACTTATTCTCTTTTTTTGACAGTTAGGTGCGTCACGGTCTTCCCCTTAGCATTATTTTTTACTTATTGTAGCTAGTTAGTTGTTTCAATAGCAACTAAGGTAGAATCCTATTCATTTTAAGATTTCGAGCGAGGAGTCTAGTTCTCAATCGAGGAGTGAGGAAGATCCTGGGGGGTTGAGTTCTGTACCCATAAGGGTTCCAACTCAAGTGTTGTTGAGGATGATTCTTCCTCTTGTCAAATTTTTAGATAGAATCTTATCCTTCTACCATTACTGTAGGCACTTAGAATGCATTAGAGCGATTTATGACATTCCCTTATCCGTTAGTGTTAGTCGCCCTAATGAGGGAGAAACGATCTATTGCCCTCCTACTAGAGAAGTGGGTTTTTATTTTAAAAATGTTTGATTATGGAGTCATAATTCCCCTCCATCACTTCCCTTAGAGAGTCTTGTATTTGGCTGGGCTAGCACCTACCCAACTTGGGCTAAATGAACGAAATGTTGTACTTGGATTTTGGGTTCTTTGACATCTCCACAATGGTGGAGAAAACTTTAACTTATAAAACTGTGCATGCTCTTACTGATTGAATAATCTTCCTAAGGAGAAGTTTATGTACTACTTAAACTTTTAAAAAAATTGAATAGTAGGGAAACCTCCCATGTATAAAAATTGGAAAACTCAGCAGTTCTTCATTGGTGGTGGATGGTTGGCAGAGATAACTGAAAAAGAAGTGTGCCTTTCATGTGCCCAAGTTATTCACGTTTTTGTGTAGGTTGATGGTAGGTCTTCGTAACTAGCTTGTATTCATACCTCTTGATTTTTATATTTTCTTCTATTGTGTTGCAGCAAAAACTTGGGAGGTTGTTCCGCCAAGTAAATTAACTAACAAAATAATTAATTGCATCTTGAATGTTTTGATTGAATAACGCAATAATGTCATTCTTCTCTCAGATGAATCACTTGCCGCTTTCGGCCTTGCTCAACCTATTGTTGAGGAAATCAATGAGTCTTTGTAGTTATTTTTTTATATGTTGTATCAAAACATAACACATGTCTAAAACTTTGTTAGTGCTTCAGATATGTCAGGTGAGAGAGCTCGCAAGTAATTGAAGACATTAAACGTAAAAAATGTGTAGATGGTTCTAGTCGAGCTCCAAAGAAAGTAACTAACAAACAACCTGACCGTCTTAGACCTTTAGTTGAAAAGCATCGTCGTGAGCAGGATGTTAGCAAAAAATCATGCGCTACTATGATCCCAAGCCCGAATGCGGGCCATTCTTTCCACTGCGATATTTGACTCCTTTTAAGCAATCCTAACTGTATGATGAGTCTGTCAAGAAGGAGGTTGATGTAATTAGTTCAAATTTTTGGACAGTTTTGTTACTTGATTGAGATTATGCAATTTCCATGGTCACGCAAGATCTATTTGACTTGGCTGTGAAAGAGTAGTTAGGTATAGAGTGTTTCACCTTATCACCTTTTTTTTTTACTTATGTAGCTAACATGCTTACTTTACCTTCATAGGCTGAGGCTAGGATGAACCTAGCCTACGTACAAGAGAGGAGAGAGATTCTCCATCTCGAAGAAATAGTGAAACTTTGTGAGAAAAGTTTGATGGAGAACGCATGATTGCTGGAAGTAGAGCGCAATGAAAAGGAGAAGCTATGAACTGGCCAAAGTACAGAAAATTTTAGATGCCTCGTTGATTCTTCTCAACACAAGTAAATTTATGAAGTTGAAAGTGTATGTTCTTATTTCATTTATTAGAATGAAATTACAATGAATTGAAATTACTGTAGAACGAACTCAAACAGAAATGAAATTATAAAGAATTTATTGATAGAAGCTCTTGAGGTGCTCGTCATTCCATTGATGGTAGAATGCCTTATTGTTGAGGTCCTTCAATTTATAAGTACCTGGCCTCCGTGTTTCAATGACCTTGTATGGTCCTTCCCAAGTCGACTTTAAGCCTCCGCTATTTGGGTCATTTGTATTAGCCACCACCTATTTTTGTACTCAACGACGAAGAGGAGAATTCTCTCTATGGTTTTCTAGGAGATCAAGGCTTAACCTTAAACATTATTCATTTGTCTTTGGATTGAAATGTCATACTATCGGGGAAGTGAGATATATCTCGATGGGCACAATTGCTTCTGCTTTGAACACAAGTGAAAATGGAGTCTAGCCCATAGAGGTTCTAGTTGTTGTCGTGTATGATCACAACACATTGGGTAGCTCTTCTTCCTAGAGCCCTTTAACCCTTCTAGCTCGGTCTTTTAGTTTTTCTTGATAATTTTATTCACTATATTCACTTGACCATTGGCTTGAGCAGGAGAGGACTTGAAGTACTTAATATAGAGCTCTGAGCACCAAGACTTGAACTTATCATTATCAATCTCTTTCCCATTGTTAGAGACTATGGTATAAGGAATACCAAACCTACACACTAAGGGTTCAACCTTAACCCACTTGGTAAGTTCTTCTGTTTATTCATTTGTTTTAAGATACTATTATACTGGAATGAAAGATCCTTGGGAATTCCGCTTGTAGATCTCTAATTTTAGAGGTCCCAATCTTAACACCTGGTATCAAAGTCTCAACAACTGGTATCAAAGCAGTATTGTATTTATAATATTTTTTTTAAAATCTGTTATGATGGGAAAATATATTTTTTAAAAGGAGTTTTAAATTTAATGGTTTGCTTTTTGGTTGAATTTTGAATTATTGGCCTAGTGTTTATTTTTCTTTCCTAGAAATTTTGTATACCCACTAGTTGGGTATAGAAAAAATTTGTATTCGTTTTTATCAATATAGAGATATCGATAGAAACAATAGAGCAAAGAAAGTAAATTGGATCCCGACCGGTATTGTAGGAGATGGTACCATGAGTTGCCGACAGAGGAGCCATTGCAGAGGCGGCGGCTACTACCGCGACGTAGGAGCCAACACGAAAAAAAAGTTTCTTTTTCCCTAAAACGGCGTCTAGGGTTAAAACCTTAGGTGCCTCCGGTTTTTTCTTTTTTTCATTTTTCAAGAGATCCTGGAAATTGTTCAAGATGAAGATTTTTTTCCTATATATTAGATCTAGATTTAATTTTCATAGATTTGGCCAATATTTTTCCCAACCAAAATTGCTTATTTATTTATTATATGAATTATTCATGCATAATATATGCCATAAGTAATTATTCCCATCATAAATGCATAAATGTCATGATCATGCACATGGACGGATCTACAGTAGGACCAGGGGGGCACGTGCCCCCCTCGATTTGTAGATAAATTAAAAATATATATTTGAATTTAAATTACAAAAAATTGTGCCTCTGTTTTATAATACAATACAATAATAAGTTATTATATTACTAAAATTTATACATTGGTTCAATGGCTTGAGTGCATCTTTCCATCTAACAAATCCCAAGTTCGATCATCAGCGTGTTCCTTTTGCAATTATCTTTCAATGTGTAATTTTTTTTTAAATATTTAAATGTTTTAGTTATGCCATTTTTTATCTATTTATTATAAATATTTTTTCTTTTTAAAATAATATATTTTTTTTATGTTTTAATTTCATATAAATAAAATAGTTCAATATATTTTTCAAAATTTACAAAATCAAAGTCAAAATATAAATTATATATAAATTTATTTTTATTTTTAATATATTATATATATCATTTCCAATAAAAAAAATTATTTTTTATCTATCTATCTATCTATATTATCTATATATAATTATTAATATGAAGTGATTTTTTAACATAAAAAACTAAATATTTTAAAATTTACTTGACTTAATTTTCACCAAATAAAATACCAATGGTGAATATATAGATTTTATTTTTGTAGTTATTAATATTATATATTTGCGTGTTAGGGGGTGTTTTAAGTTCGGTTTATGACAGTTTAAACAAAATCAACATTGAACCGATTAAAAAGGAAAAAAAATTGCAGATTGAAAATGAACCGCCTATGTGTCGAATAGGTTTTGAACACATAGACGATTTAAGGTATTGATTTTTATAAGTTTTAGTCGGTTTCGATTCAATTTCTATTGATTTGACGATTTTTATAAGTTGCAGCTCTACTGTGTGCCCCCTCTGAACTTAAATCCTGGATCCGTCACTGATCATGCATCATTAATAGAGATTATTGATTTTATGCTCATGCTTGTATTAATATAATTGTTATATTTGTTGTGCTAAAATTTTAATTAAGGTTGTCAATTAGTAATTACTAGCACCATGTTTTAGTTTTTAATAAAATGGTCTAAAAGAGTTTAGTAACCAATTAATTACTTAGTTTTAAATAGGATTTGAAATTAAAACATAAAATATGAGGTGTCATTATTTTTTTATTCAAAAGTTAATTAAAAATTAATGAAGTTGAATTGATTAATTGAAATAGAACTCTGGCGAGAACGCTCTTCCCTAGATAAGAGGTTATTTAATGTTCCATTAACACGAGATCCTTCTAACTAGGAGCAATCTGGGAGTAATATTTAAATTTATAATTCATTTCATTGAGACGATGCATAATATGTTAGGATTGATAAAGATTAATCACTTGGCTATCACATTAAAATCAATCTAACCAATATATAAGGGCTATTGTAGGCTAGATTGAACTTAGATATTAGAGGTAGCCTGGATATATCTAAGTAAAAACCATAGCTACATATATTGAGTGTGAGAAGGACAAGTGACAACTAGTCCTGCGGTCTCCAAGTTAGGATCAAAGTGTGAATCCCTTTCTGAAAGTAACCATATGAATCAATACCAAGGTGATTCTCTTCGTGGATAGGATTCTATTTGATTACCGAGAGCTAAAAATAAGGTAATGATTAAGAACAAATATCTGTTGCCTAGGATAGAAGATTTGTTTGATCAATTGAAGGGAGCTACTGTGTTTTTAAAGATTGATCTTCAATCAAAGTTACCACCAGTTGATCGAGAGGCATACCTAGAACAACCTTTTGAACGAGATATGGACATTTTGAGTTCATTGTGATGTCTTTTGGGTTTACTAATACACCAGCAACCTTCATGGATTTAATGCCTATTTTTTTCCAGAAGTTTCTAGATTCATTTATGATTGTATTAAGAGAAGATATCTTGGTGTACTCTAGATCTGAGGACGAGCATGCTTGGAATTTAAGAGAAGTTTTAACTGTTCTGAGAAATGAAGGGATTTATGCCAAGTTCAGTAAATATGAGCTGTGGTTGAAAAAAGTTGCTTTATTAGGACATGTTATATCAGATCAAGGCATTTCAGTTGATCCTTCTAAAATCGAGCTATTAGTAGTTAGTCACGAACAACTAGTGTGGTTGAGATACGTAGTTTCCTTGGGTTGGCGGCATATTATAGAAGATTTATGAAAGATTTTACATGAATAGATTCCCCATTAACTAAGTTGACTAGAAAAGGAGTTGCCTTTAAATGGAGTGAGGAATGTGAAGCCGGTTTTGAGAAGCTGAAAAAGAGATTGATAACCGCTCCTGTTTTGACTACTCCATATTGTACAGGTGGATAGACTATTTATTGTGATGCTTTGAAGAAGGCGTTAAGAAGAATTTTAATGCAGCATGGTAAGATGATAACTTATGCTTCTAGATAACTGGAGGAGCATGAAAAGAACTATCTCACTCATGACATCGAGCTTGCAGTAGTAGTACATGCCTTAAAATTTGGAGGCATTACTTGTATGGTGAAAAGATCTTAATCTTTACTGGCCATAAGAGTCTCAAATATTTCTTTACTAAGAAGGAATTAAATATGAGACAAAGAAGGTGGTTAGAGTTAGTGAAAGATTGCGATTATGACATCCAGTATCATCCTGGAAAAGCCAATGCTGTTGCTGATGCACTTAGTAGAAAAACAGTTCATTCAGAGGCAATTTTGACTAGACATCCGAGGTTACAGTGGGAGATGGATGGGGCTAGCCTAGTCGAGTTTATAACTCAGAAATAATTAAATATGAGACAAAGGAGGTGGTTAGAGTTAGTAAATGATTATGATTGTGACACCCAGTATCATCCTGGAAAAGCCAATGTTATTACTGATGCACTTAGTAGAAAAACAATTCATTCGAAGGCGATTTTACTAGACATCTAAAGTTATAGTGGGAGATGGATGGGGCTGACCTTATTGAGTGGAAATCGGAGATGACGGTTAGTATGGCTAGATTGACAGTGAGGCTGACACTTAGACAGATGATCATTGATGCATAGAGAACAGATGATAGTTTTCTTGATGCTGAGATTGGTTTACCTGGAGTTTTCCCCTTTGCTAATGATAATGCTTTAGTCTATTGAGGTCATTTTTGTGTAGAAGTGACTTTGAAGAGGGAGTTGTTAGAGGAAGCACATGGATCTATGTTTTCTATTCATCTAGGTAGTTCCAAAATGTATAGAGATTTGAAAAGGCATTACTAGTTTGTCAACAAGTACAAGCTATGAGGAGGAGGCCTCATGGTTATGTAAAACCTTTGAGCATTCTGGGATGGAAATGGGAATGGGTTTCTATGGACTTTATTTATGGTTGCTAAGGACGGCTAGGGGCAATTCAGTCATTTGGGTGATTGTGGACAGATTAACAAAGTCGATGCATTTCCTTTAGGAAAATTGACTTATCCAGTAGAGACTTGGGCTCAGATGTATTTGAGGGAGATAGTGCATATGCACGAGGTACCCATTTCCATTGTTTTTTTTATAGAAACATTAGATTTAACTCTAAGTTTTGGCAGAGTCTACAACGTGTGATGGGTACTTGATCAGGCTTTAGTACTGCTTTTCACCCTCAATCGGATGATCAAATTGAGAGAGTTAATCATATTTTAGAGGATATGCTTCGAGCTTGTACCTTGGATTTTGGTGGAAATTGAGATAATCAGCTTTATCAAGCTACTATTGAGATGACTCCTTTTGAGGCTCTGCATGGGAAGAAATGTAGATCTCCTGTTCACTAGGATGAAGTTAAGGAGATAAATTTATTGGGACCTGAGTTAGTTCAACTAGCGAGCCAGTCTATTAATGTGATTAGTGAGAGAATGAAAATGGCTTAGAGTAGGGAGATGAGTTATGCTGATAAGAGGTGTAGATCTTGAGTTTACATCAGGTGATCATTTTTTTTAAAGATAGTGCATATAAAAAATGTTATGAGATTAAGTAAGATGGGAAAGTTGAGCCCTCAGTTTATCGGACCTTTTGAGATTCTAGAGAAGATTGGACCACTTGCTTATAGATTGGCCTTACCACCATCTTTGTCTAGTATTCATAATGTCTTTCACGTGTCGATGCTTCAAAAGTATGTTGTCGATCCTACACATGTGATGCAGATTTATCTTATGAAGAAAAGCCAGTTGAGATCTTGACAAATAAGCAAAGAGTTCTGAGGAACAAGACCATGAGGTTGGTTAAAGTTCTGTGGAGGAACCACACTTTAGAAGAACCGACTTGGGAGCGAGAGGATGATATTTTATTGAGCAGTGACACTTTTCCGGGGCGACATTGTAAGGTATTATTAAAATTGGAATTAATATTATTTTGGTTAATATTATTTAATTAAATGGGTACTTATTAAAGAATAAATAACTTGAAATTGTAGGCTTCTTGAAAAGATGAGATGCAGGAGGAGGACTGATATGAACCAAGCCATGCAAGATTATTTGAGAAATTCAAGCTTCAAGAGTAGTTGCATTGATGACAACTCAAGTTACATTAAAAACACTCAAGATGCATTTATGACAACTCAAACTTCATTCAAGGGAACTTAAAGCTTCATTCAAGGGGATTTAAAGCAACATCAAGCACTATAAGAAATATGACCTTAGGTGACGGTTGGAATTTTAATAGGTGACAGGTGGGTAAAAGACGGAGGGATTAATAAGATAGTTTCCGTCACCTTAAGTTGGAAATAAATAGTGGTTTGTCCTGAAATTTTTTAAAACACGATTAAAAAATCTTTTTTCCTCTCACGCTCTCCTCTTTCTCTCACTTTTGCTCTCGGTCTTCTTCGATTCTTCTCGAATCCCTCATCCAAATTGCCTCCACTATTGATCATCCTCATCCAATTTGAATCGATCCATTCTTAAATCTTAAATCTTATCAATGTCAATTTGGATCTCATTCAAGTGAACTGAGCCCTAAAATTGAAGCGTCTTTACAAACGTCCTTCCTTTCTTTCGCGATTCACTTTATTTCTCCCATTTCTTTCTTCGATCTTTCATTTTATCAATCTATAGCGAAAATGAGAGAGTGCATTTCGATCCACATTGGTCAGGATGGTATCCAGGTCAGAAATTCCTGCTGGGAGCTTTATTGTCTCGAGCACGGTATTCAGGTATTGTTTTCTCTCAATCTGTTATGGATTTGCCTAGATCTGTGTATTTAGAGGTTTTTATGCTTGGATCCTGTTTAATTTTTGTTAGATTTGTGTTTTTTGTCGCTCACATTGTGGATCTGTTGTGGATTTACTCGATTTACTCGTCGTTATTGTTTAAATGTTTGTTGTGCATGTGATTCACTTGGTTTTTTCTTACGATCTATATGAATTTGTTTTCTCGTTATCGATCTGTTATATATCTTCATGTATATCTAGGAATGTGATCAGTGAAGCAGTGAAGCAGAGAAAGTGTATGTGGCTCTAGGAAATGAGCAGTGAAGCAGATAAACTCCCTGCTAGTTCTGTAAGTGAGCAGAAAGTGGAAATTTTGAGGAGATATGAGCAAGACAAGATTAACAACCTTCTTTCCAAATATATAGATTTCTGTGGCAAGGTTTAGTTATATTTGATTGATTCTCTTATTAATAAACTAATTAATTTCTGCAAGAATTTGAGCATTTGCATTAGATAATATGAATTCTCTTATGATGTTTAAAAGATTAATCTTGTTATATCTTTTTTAAATTTTAGATTTTTTAGATTTTATATGCAGCCTTCGTATTGTTATATATAGTTTTATTTTTTTATTATTTCTAAGTTAGACATTAGGATAATTTCTATTAATATAGCATCTCTAATTTTTGGAATCCCTAATGTCTATTAATAAAGTTGATTGTTCTGCCCTTTTCTTCATCAAATGTCTTCTCTAAGTTATTTTGTTTTAAAAAGCAATTAAAAGTTTTTTTTATCTCGTTATCTCTACATATTAATGCAATTTCCATCACAATTCATATTGTGGTAAGTATACAGTGCTTTATCAATTCCATTCAATAGTTATTATTCTATCCTTTTCCATCTTATTGATTATATTCCCTTTGCTTGTCATTTTCCTTTTGCAGTTTGGTTTCATGCTTATTGCTCTCATTTGGAAGTTTGATTTCTTTGCTTCATGGTTTTTATTATTTCCATTTTGAATGACAACAAGTTACATTAGACATTCATATGAGGTGATGAATAAGTTTTGAGTTGTCTACTTATGTTTTAAGTATTAACTTCATGGACGGTTTATGGTCTCTCCATTTGACTGGAAAAATGATGGCCCTTTTGTTGTTTTTTTGTTTGACTAGATTCCTTACACATACTTGACATTACCAGCCGCAGTTGGTGTAGTCCAGAAGGTATAATCGCTTTTAATTTCAATCTAATTTATGATTCTCTCACCTCATTTCTTCCTCTTGATCTTTTTTGTTGATGCATCTTATTTACAAAACTTAACATTAGAAAATTTAAATTATTTAACCTCCACAACTCACACTGTTTATGATCAAATTGATCATTAATCAAAAGGTATTTAACCTCCACAACTGAAATTGTTTCATTCTCTTATTTTTTAGAGCATACCCAAGTCGTGAATTGATGTTAATTTCATTCTTTTTTGGTTAATTTTGTTTGTATTGAATTGTATATTTGATTGCATATGGGAAATATTATTCTTCAGAGGTTATTAAGTGTAAGTATGGGTCTAAGTTGAATTGTATATTTGTTGCAAGATTAGATTTAACTTAGCCTGGTCATTTATGCTAAGATCATTATAAGAAGTTTTACTTTAGGTGACACTCAATTACCGTAGGAGGCTCATAAATTGAGGGCGTCTATAGTGAAACTCTCTAATTTACGCAATGTTAGTGTTCAGATTTTTTTTACATGATTTGATAATGTATTTTTATTTTCCTTGATTTTGTTGATATTTGTGAAAAATTATGGAAAACTGTATACTAAAATTTTTTAATTTTCAAGAAAGTTTCTCAAATTTGTGTTTTTTAGTCAATTAGTTTGTGTCTAGATGTGGTTTTGGAGAATTTATGGGATATTTTGTTGAGATTGAAAGAATTATTTAGATCTAAATCGCTGAAACTAGTGGATTCTCTTGATAATTTTTGGCTTTTATCCATAATATTTTAAAAATATATATAATCTCTTTTTTTGGTTAGCAAAAGATGGGATCAGCTTCTTTGGTATAATAAGAGAACTCTCTCCCTCTCTCCCTATTTTCGTTGGTTGTAGGCTGTATTTGTTCTTATATTCATTCCTATCTCTCATGCTTCGCTTCACTACGATTTCTTTTCCGTTGCCATTGTTAGGGCCAAGTCGAGATGAGAAATCTCTCATTCAATGTCAATTCCATTTCAATACTGATCATGGTGAGTAACTGAATAGCTAGAAGATGCTTTGACGTGTTATGTCACAATGCTGAACCCGCACTTTCTTTGGTTGGGTATGAAGAAAATTTGCACTGCATCTCAGTCCTTTTTTTTTTTGTGATAATAATGTACCTCATTGACTGCTTACATGGTTATATCTTTCTTTTCCTTTTTTCTTTAGGAGTGGGTAACAGATATTCCGTTCATAATACCACCAAGAATACTTTTGAAGTTAGTGTGTGCCCTCTTGGAAGGCTCATGGCATTGGGTTATACAATTCCATATATTTTTTAATAATAAAGTGTGTGTTAAGATTGATTGGTTGGAGCAACTTAACCGCAAGTATATTCAGGTACAATACAAAATGTATTCAATTTTCATATTGTTTTAATATAAAAGTCCATTTCTTTTTTCTGAGATGTGATACTGGACATATGTTGTTTGCCTTTTACTATTCGTTAAAGATTATTATTCATGTTTGGTTAGGTAATATGCATACCGTCTTATGAGAAAGATAGCACAGGTAAAATGATTCTATATGCATTTATAGAATGCCTAAGGTCACAGGTTCAAGCCTTCTCACAGAATACTTAATAAAAGAGTCATTTTCTCTCTTGGAGCTGGTGTTGGGGCGTGCAAAAGTCACCAAACCCATCCCCTGCGGATATTGAATTAAAAAGATGTTGTGAAATAATAATTTTTTTACTCATGATTTTCTTGACTATGTTTTGTTGTTGCTTCAGTGTGCATGCACTTATTCTAATATAGCTTGTTATTGGGGTGAACCCACAGTTTGTTTTTTGCTTAAACTTGGAATTGATTATATGTCCTATGTGTTTACTTTTTATTTTCATCGCATTGGTGGTTCATACTTTTTGGCATTGATTTTGGGGTGAACCCACAGTTTGGTTTTAAAACTATACAAATTGTAATCGGTTGTTTTGTGGTGTTCAAACATAACAGACTAACTTGATTTTGTCCATTTTTATTTGAATTTTTCTATTGTAGTCCTTGTCCATTTCATTTTCGTTTGCTTTCTCTCCACTATAGACTTGTCTCAGCTACCATAAATCATCTCAGATGCCATCATAGACTGAGTTTTTTTTCTTTCATTAGTTTGTTTCTTACCATGGTGTATTGTTCCCATTTTAAATAATTTTCTAGATCCATCATAATAAATGGAGAAGTATTGTATCCCAAAGTTTCCAATGGGCAGTCGTTAATTCTGATTCGAAGGTGTGTTTCTTTTATGAAAGATGTTCTTTTTATCTAAGAAATTAATATCTATGTTCATTTTTGTAATTTTTGGTAGGTTTATTTTGTAATTTTTGGTCTTTTTGGCATTTTCATTCATCAATGAAATAGCTTGTTTATTATAACAAAAATATATAATATGTTCATTTTTGTACGCTTGTTTGACGTGACTTTCACACAAATTTGGTTTTGATTTTCTTTTTGATAAGTTAAGCAATTTATTAACCTTTTTTTGTTTGTTTTGCAATCCACTTTTCATATGTGTTTTTGAAGTCTCAGTCAAGAGATTTTTTTTAAGTGGGAAAATAAGTTGGTGAACGAGTTTATTTTTTTAAAACAGAAAACTAAATTTTTTAGATCATTATCGAACGAAGCTTTAATTTGATGTCGAGTTTTTTGTTTGAAATGATCCTAAAATGACTCTCTATAGAGTGTTTATTGTCGTGAATGCGTGAATTTTCTAAAAATTGGACTCATATGGTAAATGAATGGTTCAAAGTTCCCAAATTTCGACCAAATTATATACTTGGATGATATTGTGAGTTTTTAGTTTTATAGGTCTAGATTTCCTTTATCAATTGGACTTTCGAGCACTTGATATCCTCTGATTAATAACGCTTTTCCCTGTATGCATGGTGAAAAGATGAAACTAAATTTTAGATACTCTTTCTTCTCTCTATTGAGACTATATTTTTAATATGGTTTTAATGGTTCTATTTAGCAGGTCAAATAGTTTATAGGAAGTTGAAGGAGAGGTCAGATAAGTATGTTGCAAGAGGTTTGGTGAGAACAGAAGAGAGCAAGCAGAAGATTGGTGGAGCGGATGATCTTTTTATTGGTGATATAAGGGATGCAGCAAGCCTTGATCCTGCCATGCAGGGTATCGATGCACTCGTAATTCTCACGAGCGCTGTGCCAAGGATAAAACCGGGGTTTGATCCTACCAAAGGTGGCAGGCCTGAGTTTTATTTTGAAGATGGGGCATATCCTGAACAGGTACTGGAAGTGGATTCTCTCTCTTTTTTTTTAATCACATATCTTTATTTGTTTGTTTCGCTCTCTTACTGTAGTTTTTCCATTAGGTTGACTGGATTGGACAGAAGAATCAAATAGATGCCGGTGAGTTCATTAATTACTCCTTTCGTTCTTGTTATTCTTTGTGTAAGTTTTAACATTGCAATCTATATATTCATTTGAAACAGCTAAGGCTGCTGGAGTGAAACAAATTATGTTGGTTGGTTCTATGGGTGGAACAAATTTCAACCATCCTTTGAACAGTTTGGGTAACGGGAACATATTGGTTAGTAATCCCTTTTCAGTTGTTTCCAACTTGTTTCCTAAATCCCCTGCATCTCAGCTTTTCTCAAAATGGCATTTATGTACTACTTGTTAATATTAAATTTATGTACTATAAGATTACATGCTAAAAAAACTAAAGAAGACCGTCTTCTGGTAAGATTACATGTGTAGGTTGTTAATATTTATGCAAGCTTCTCATGCTAAAAAATATATTTTAGCAAAGGTTCAATTTGATTACCATTCATATTCTATTATTCGTCTGTTGATTGCTGGCCTATGTGAAATTATTTTAATAATATCAGTTGATAGGTATCCTGCATTCATTTTGCAATTTAAAGAGTAAATTCCAATGTGCATACAAATTTTTTTTGAGTTTCACCGTAAGATATTGCTAGTGCAAACTGGATGAAAAATGAACACGGTTAATCAGTGTTATATTTTTTTTTTAGTGAGATGATATTCAACATCAAGTCATTAACTTCACAATGCTTAAATTTTTTTAAAGTTGATCAATAAAATAGATCATATATGTCCATATCCTTAAATTTTTTTGTGAACACAAGTTATGTTGTTGTTAATTGATGAGTTAGAAGACAATTGATTACATTTCGACTTCTTCAGGTTTGTGTATCCCTATGGTTTGGCCAATCTCCGAGATAAAGGCGGGAAGCTTGTAGGAGAGCGAGTTTTTTGTGTTGTGTTCTGTTTGATTTAATTTTTGGAAGGGTGATTGAAGTTCTTTTAGCAATTCTTGATTTATTGTCTAAGTATGATGTAATTTAATTTTTTGTTTAAAAATATTGTAATTCATGTAGCCATTTAGTGATATTTTTATTGTAATATTTTATTTAAATTTGATAGATGCATTATAAATATTATTTGAAATCAACTAATAAAAAAATATTTTTTTTCTCAAATTTTAGACAATAGGTGACGCTCTTTTGGCATCACCTATTTGAATAGGTGACGGTTTTTTGACCGTCACCTATGGCAGTGTCACCTATTTAAATAGGTGACTGTCATAAAAAACCGTCACCTATTTGAATAGGTGACAGGTAAAAACCGTCACCTATTAGAATAGGTGACGGGTAAAACGGGTCACCTATTCGAATAGGTGACGTTTTTTTGGCGTCACCTATTGAAATAGGTGACCCGTTTTACCCGTCACCTATTCCAATAGGTGACGGTTTTTTATGCCCGTCACCTATTTAAATAGGTGACACTGCCATAGGTGACGGTCAAAAAACCGTCACCTATTCGAATAGGTGACGCCAAAAGGATGTCACCTATTCCCGAAATTCTTATAGTGAAGACAAGTTTTAATGAACATTTAAAAGCATCATTTAGAGTTCAAATATCACTTTCAAATGTAATAGTTGCATTATAGGTTACAAATTAAATGGTGCCTAAATGTAACTTAAGTTTTTGCTTTAAATTCGTGGGTTACAATGTAGGGACTTAATGGGACTGATAAGGGATCATTATAGACGAAATTCTCATGTATTTTAAGCCTATAAATAGGCCTTGTATCAGCCATTGTAAATCAGACTTTGAAAGACCTTGAAACATTAATGAAATGTAGCATTTTTATGCACATTGAGAGCCTTGAGCCTCAACCCTTTGTAATCTTGCTTTAGATTAAATGTTTAGAAACATTCAAGGGGGGAGTGATCAACCAACTTGTGGAGTGTTTCGAGTCATGAGATGATGGACCGTAAATATTTGTTCGTTTCATGTTTTTTAGGTCATATAAAGCAATCTGTTTCTAGCTTTTCCTTATAGTTAAAATCGAATAGTTAGGGAGGGTTTGAATTCATGCTTCAAGGGTTCATGTAACAACCCGATTTTCGTTAAATTTATAATTTCAAAGTCACAGCGGAAGACTTATTTTTTTTTTAAAAAACAGCATGGGTTTGTTTAAAAATCAGATTATCCAAAACCTGTTCACATTTACCCAATTTCAGAGAAAACAATAAACATGGAATGCACATTCCAGATTATGATATAAACTTCCAAAAGAACTTAAAACTAGAAGACATTTACAATTTTTAAACAAATGCCCTTTCGAGCTCAAAAATATAAAGTATGAAAGATGATAAAATATTACAAGCATTTCCAAGAATGCTAAACCAAAAGTATTCATGTTCCTGTCCATCCATCAACTCGGCATGTCATACAGCGCCACCTCCTCTACCACGTCCCTTGCGATGAGATTTACCTGAAAAATTGTAAGTGTAGAAACATTAGCATAAAAATGCTAATGAGAGTAAAATGAAAGCAAGTAATCCTATGAACCAAATTCCATACCGGAAATTGTGTCCAAAGGCCTAAATTGCTCTTTACTACCCATTCCACACTTCCAATTTCCACACAATCATACAATTGTAATATTTTCCAAAATAAACTTTCGATTCCATAAAGTAATGAAATAGAGACTTAAAGTAAAAGTGTTAGCTATTACTAAGTCTTTCTACACAATTCTAATGAATATATGTAATTGTATCACTATCTTTCTTTGTTACCATATAAGTTTCATCGTAACGTGTTACCGTATGGATCAACATCAACATACTACCACGTACGGTCTTACCATAACACAAGTCATCGTAACGGGTTACCGTATAGATCAACATCAACATAATACCCATACGGTCTTATCATATCACAAGTCATTGTAATGGGTTACCGTATGGATCTGTTAGGAATGGTGTCCTAGAACTTGTAATTATTTAATTATAATAATTTATTTCGAATAAATTAAATAAATAAACATAAGTTCTTTATATAATCTAGATTGATTCAATTGACGATATTAGGAATATATGGAAATATATAAATATCAAAACATTCAAATAGTAAACCCTAAGTTACTCTTATGAAATCACGACTTAGTATGTGGGTCATACAAGAGGATTAAAGTCGAGATGAGTAACTTAAATATGTCTACAGTAAAAGGATAACGTTTGGGAACCTTATCCTGGTAACACTGTTGATAGCTTCGCATTCTGTTTATAGACAAATGATCTAATCCTGATCATTCACGTGGGAGACATGAAATGGAAGTATCATATGCAATGTTGATTGTATAAGACAGGACCACGATGTTCGATCAAATTTCTCATTAGTACCGTTTACGAGAAATAATATAATATCAAACTAAGTTTATCAACCGTGATAGATCTCAATCCTGAGTGAAATGCGGACTCCTATTTGTGGAGTTATGTTCTTTGATTCACATAGTTGAGAGCGATCTGTAAGAACGCTCAATACACTCCTGTTTTGGGAACATAACTAGATAAGTAGCTGGGAACTCATTTTCACGAGATGGAATTCATAACTTTCCTATAAATTAACGGTATCAGTGCGATACCTAAACATTTTAGGAACTTTAGGAAACTCCCTTGATGTACTGATTCGAGACATGAACAAGTGACGTCACGACTTCTATTGATCACAGAAGTATCTTATCTCTAGTTCGACTAAAGATAAAGTTCATTGGAGAATCAGCGGGAACACAAGGATAAAGCGGTAATTACAGGGGCAAAACGGTAAATTTATCCGCCTGTAATTATGAGGGTTCCACGTGAAGGATAATATCACGATATATAAATAAATGATAAACTGAATGGACATAACTCATCTATAGTGAGGGGAGTTCAGCTATGAATCTATAGTGGAATTATTCATAGTTAGATAATAAGTAATTAACGATTATGTGTTAATCACTTAATTGACTAATTATTAAGCCCATGATCTATAGGTCCATCGGGTCCCTATGCTAGCCCAAATATCGTAGTCGCGAAATCAAGTAGAAGAAATGGAAATTTTTAAGTAAAGTGAATTACTTAAAATAGGCAATATTAATTGTTTAAATATTGAGTATATTTAAACGGTAATTAATATAAACATTATTAATTGTTTAAATAATGAGTTTATTTAAACATGAAATTAATAATGAAATATTATTAATTATACATTATTAATTATTTAAATATTGAGTATATTTAAATGGTAATTAATAATTTGAAATTAATTGACAATTATTAATTGTTTAAATAATTAATTTTATTTGAACGAAATTAATAATTAAAATTAATTAATTAATAATAAAATATTGTCAATAAAATTATTAATTAAATAATGAGTTTATTTAATGGAAATTAATAATTATAATATTTATTATTAATTATTTAAATAATGAAAATTATTTAAATGGAAATTAATAATTAAATATAAATTTGATAATGTTTAGTCGGGAGAAAATATTAATATTATTAATTGTTTAAATAAAATATTTTATTTAAATGGTAATTAATAAATAAATTAATTAAGTTGGACTTATTAATTTAAGAGAGAATTTCAAGCCCAATTGGATTAATGAACCCAATTGAGATTGGCCCAAAATAATTAATTAAATAATTTGGAATTATTTATTATTTTATGATGCTATTTTCGGCCACCATATGTAATTTTGGAGGAGATAATTGTTTGAATTATATCCTAAAATAATTACATAGATTTATTTACCCAAGATAAATAAAATAAAAGAAAAGAAAATAATCTCTTATTTATCTATGCATTTTCGAAATTGCAAGATAAAAAGAAGAGATAATATTTTTTCTTTTTGTATTTATCTCTATAGATTAATCCTAATGTGATTAGGATTCCTATTTTTCTATAAATAGGAGGGTTGGGTCATTCATAAATCACACAATTCAATTCTTTGGAAATTGAAAAATCTCTCTTCCTCCCTTCTCCCTCCCTTGGTCGATTTTCTCATAGTATTGGGAAGAAAAATATTTTTTTCTTCTTCCCAATTTCTTCTAAAGTTCGATCCCACAATCGAATTTCGTTTGATCGATCGGGATATAGCGTAGAAGATCTGGTGTTCTTGAGGAATTGAAGTCAGAAGAAACCTCCAACCGATTCTCCATTATTCAGTCAATGTAAGTTCCGGTTTTTAATTTTCGAATATATAAGCATGAATCTACATGTTTTATCACAAATTGCATGATGTTAATAGATCCGTTATTAAATGTTAATAAGTTTACTAAACAAAATTCCGCTAATTTAGTAAATCATCCCTTCAGGATCAACATCAACATACTACCCCGTACGGTCTTACCATATCACAAGTCATCGTAACGGGTTACCGTATGGATCAACATCAACATACTACCCCGTAACCATATCACAAGTCATCGTAACGGGTTACCGTATGGATCAACATCAACATACTACCCCGTACGGTCTTACCATATCACAAGTCATCGTAACGGGTTACCGTATGGATCAACATCAACATACTACCCCGTACGGTCTTACCATATCACAAGTCATCAAGTTCCCTAGTAAGTTAAATAATCCAAATAGAATTCTACTAAGCTACTAAAGAACATAGACTATTTAGAATTACACTAGTTAACTCTCCAGTGAAACTTCTAAGCCACTTTGTCTCCCAAACCACTCAAAGTACCTTAAACTTCCACTTTCATCTAAAATCTCCAATTGCATCTAAACTCTTCAATTCATCTTACAAAACTTCCAAACACACTCAAACTTACCTTATTCACCCAAATTCACCAGAACTCCAAAGTCACTCCACTCACTTCCGAGTTTAAAGTCACCAACCAAGTATTAACTTCTAGAAGTTAGTTTAACCACTTAACATCGATAAAAAAAATCGTAATGAAATTTAATTCATAAAATTACTAACTTCCTCTTTAAACTCACCTTGGATTTGTAGTCAAGCTTCCCAATAAGTCGAGAACAAATCCACGCGATCAATCACAATCCTACAAATCAATACACCTAACAATCATTAATTAATCGAAAATCGAGCAAACGACATCTAAACGCATAAAATGACGAAAAACACTGGAGAAGACCCAAGGCAAGCTCTCGGCCCTACAAGGATAAAAAGGCTCAGGTTCGATTTTCCGGCTTTTATCCAATTTAGAGGCATTTCGGGTTGGTTTCGGGTACTTTGGAGGTTCGTAATATCAATGGGTATCCATAATTTAGGGTTTTGCACATTAATTGATTTCCAAAAAATTAAGTAAAATGCAAAATAATAACAAATTAAATACCCTATCCATGGCCAAGTGAGAGAAAATCATACTGAACGGGTTTTCGACTCAGACTCAGTTTCAGGGTTTAGGGAAGTTTCTAAAATTGTCTAAAACGACTTCCTCGATTGAAATCTTCAAGCTTCGGTGTGTGAATTTGAAGATTTCAATCTCAACCTCCATTAAAACACTATTCAAATCTAAATTTAGAAACTTTGTCATACCTTGAGGCTTTTAGAAAACGGATGAAAACCTCGATTGCTAGGTTAGAAACGATCCTTGAACCGAGGGCTTTTCAACGGAACTGAAATTACGGCGATCCACTGAGTATTTGAGAAAAGCCAAAGAGAGAGGGAGGAAGAGGGGAGGTTTCGGCCAAGCAAGGGAGGAAAGAAAAAAAAGATGAGTGCTTGTTTGACCAAGGTTGACTTATTTAAAGAAGGAGATGAATAGTTAAATGAGATATTTTTTTAAGAAATCAGAAAATGACGATTACGTCATTTTTAAATGATTTAGTTATAAAACGAAACCCGAAGATCTTAAATTAATCTAAAGGTGATTAATAATTATTAATTGGCCCGTTAATAATTATTAATGTCACCGAAACTAATTTAAAGTGATAACAGGATTAAAAAGGTTTTTGAACGAAAGTAACTACTAATTCGAAATTACTAACTTTAACTAACCTAAAATACTTAAATTAAAATAAAATAATAATAATAATAATAATAATAATAAATTACCTCCAAAAGTAACGAGACGTTACAGTTCATGCTAAGTATAATAGCATAGGGTGTTTGAACTTGAAATTTGAGTTTACCTCATCATTTGGTATTAGAGCATTGGTTATGATTTTGTGGCCGATCTCTAGAACAGGTTTTATCCAAACTATCCTTTTTAATTCTTGTTCTTTTCAATTCTGTCAAATCTTTTCATTTCTGTCCAAGCATAAATTTTTCTTCATCATTTCATTCTAACCTTGTTTCTATCTTGAAGTTCACATTCTTATCTTGAAAAAAAAAAGGAAAAAAAAAGAACAAGAAGAGAGAAATTGCATCCAAGAGCATTAAATATGTTCATCTTGTGTTTTTCTTACAAATTCTTGAACATTTTAATTTTTATCAATGAAATTCGTATAGATATGAGTTGAATGTGCTAACATATCAGTTATATGCCATATACCATCAGTTACAAGTCATATTACACACTCCTTAATCTCTGAAAATGTTTCAAATTCAAATCCGCCATAAATGTCAAGTTTTGTAACTACCGCATTTAATGCTTCTGTTTCCTATCCAAACCTTGTCATAACATCTGAATTTATTTATTAGTTATGAAGAGAAACGTTTACTAATTTTGTTAACTTGAAAATTTCAGAAGGAATCATAGTCAAAATAGTAAATTAAAGTATTCAAATATTTAGATTCATTTTTGTACGCAGATTGCTCCTAAATTCTAGCACTTTGGTTTTTGCTATTTGATGTTTTCAATTCTCATCAAATTTTCTAAATTTGTGACGACTCGTCACTTTTAAATAAATTAAAATCAGAGAAAACAGCGGAAGTCTTTTATTTTAAGAAAATTTTGCGTGGTTTTGTTTGAAAGTTGGCATGCCGAAAACCTGTTTACATCCTAATTTTTAATCTAATAAATTCACATGGACTTTAAGTCCCAAATCAGGAGTTCAAATAATTCATATCATAAAAACCACATCAAAAGCTCTTATGAGCTAAATACAACATCAAAGTCTTGAAATTCACAAAAATATTTACATATACTTTACAAAAACAAGTCCATCTCGAGGTCAGCATCCCTCGATCACGCAGCACCATCTCCCCTTCCACGGCCTCTAGCCAGGGCATTACCTGAAATTGGTTGTAATATCATGAGCTAACAAACTAAGCCCAGTGAGAATAATAAGCATAAAAAGTAAAGATAGACCTCAAACTCGCATTTCGATTCGTGTCCAAGTAAACTGACACAAACTTCCTTAGAATTCACCAAGATCTAGGTAATTCTATTCCAAACTTTCCAAGGGATGATATTGCTAACACTAGTAGTCAATCCTCATCCATTACTTTGTTATGACATAAATAATAAAAGTAAATAAACTTTGCATCAATTAAACATCTCGCTTTTCTCTTTCATCGAACATATATATGAATGCATGAGAGCATCCCGTAGGATTCGCATATGCCCTTATGCACGAAGAAGGTAGCGTGGTCTATCCCGTAGGATCCATCGTTCTCCCTCCTTTACTTTCTCACTTTCTTTTCTTTTTGTATGAAGGTGATGCGGACACTGCCCGTAGGCTCCAAAATTCTTCCCCCTTCATTTTCTTTCTCACTTTCTTTTCTTTTTCTGAAGGTGATGCGGACATTCCCCGTAGGGTCCAACATTCTTCCCCCTTCTTTTCTTTCTCACTTTCTTTCTTTTTCTATGAAGGTGATGCGGACATTCCCCGTAGGGTCCAACATTCTTCCCCCTTCATATCTTTCTCACTTTCTTTTTCATGATGCGAGATGTTATGATGTAATATGATGTATTTGGAGTAAATAAATAACGTGCGGAATTAAAGTAGACGATACAGACATAAAGTAAAAAGGCATTAAGTAAGGGTATAAGGTAAAAGACCAAAAAGTAAATGACATAAGATAAAAGATATAAAGTAAAGGACACAAAGTAAATAAATGGAAACTCTGGATGAACGATATATCGATCGAACTCCGGCATCAATAATAAAAGTAGAATCATAACATGAACGATTAATCTATTAACCCTTCTAAGAACAAGCTTGGATCTTCTAACCTCCAATGATCCAACCTAATCTTAGAAACGAATCTAACTTAGAATCTTCTAAGATTCGATACTTTCCTCAAGAACTCCTAAGTTCTCACTTAAAGGATTAACTCTTAATCCTAAGGGCACTAACTCTCAAGCCTCTAATCTTATACTCGGTTTCTAGTCTTAGTTTCAACTCTACAAACCTTCACACTTATTCGATTTCTATAATTACTTTAAATCCTAACTATTCTCACCTTAATTAAAAGATGACTTTGCTCCTAAGTCCGAAGGAGCGATCAAGCGAGCGGTTCAAAAACACCTACAATTGAATTATATCATACAATCAATAATTAACCAACTATCGATCAAACATCAACCAAACGTACAAAACAACGAAAAACTCATCAAACCCTCCAAAAGAGGCCCACGGCCCTAACAATAAAAAGGACTTCGGGTTTGGTTTTCCGGCTTTTTGGCAATTTAAATACGTTTTGAGTTGGTTTTAAGCAAATTCGATAATCCTGATTTCAATGGGTATCGATAATTAGGGTTTTTGAACAATAAGCCCTTTCCCGAATTGAATTTAAATAAACATTATTTCATTAAATTCTAACCCAAAATCAAACCCAAAAGGGTAAATTTCAAACGGAAAGGGTTTCGACTGAAACTCGGTTTTAGGGTTATGGGATAGTTTCTAAAAACACGTAAAACTACTCCCGAATTTACAAACACCGAGTTCTACAACACGAAATCGAAGGAAATCAAGTAAAACTCCATTAAAACAATATTTGGAGCTTAGGGTTTCAAGAGAAACTTACCGAGAACTCCTTATAACACGAGTGGCAAGTACGAAGGCTAGGTGGAAAAGGATCGTAGGACCGATACCTTTCCAAAGGAACGAGAATCAAGTCGATCGGGCAAGAAACGAACGAAATCGAATTTTTCTTTCTTCCTCTTTGATGCTCACGGGTGGGGAGGGAAAATTGGAGAAGTTTTGTGGTCAATTTGAGTCAAAGGCAATTTAAAGAAGATGACCAAATAGTGATTTTAGATATTTTGCAATTTTGGAAATTACGATTTTGCCCTTTTATGACTTTTGGCTTAAAAACGAATCCCGAACATCTCAAACTCTCCCAATGGTGATTAATAATTATTAATTTGCCCGTTAATAATTATTAATACCATTAAAACGAAAATAAACTAAAAAGGTCAATTAAAAGATTAAAACCGAAATAAACTACAAATGCTAAATTACCGATTAATAAATAAACTTTAATTACTTAAATTAAATAAAATAAATAAAAGTTTTTTTTTATCACAAAAATAACGGGACGTTACAAAATTGGTCTTGTAAGCTCTTTATTAATGTCTTATTAACATATATATGAGCTGGTTCTATAAAAGTCTTAGCCAATCTTCAATAAATTTGAGTGCAAACACGAGTGAAATAATGTTTTGAGAGTTCAAAAACTGAGTGAGTGCTTGTGAGGTCCTTGCTTTGTTTTATTTTTTTCTTACCATTTCTTGCAGAAATTCATATTGAGATGTAGATTCGAGGAAGAATCTTTTTAAAGAAAGGGGAATCTTGCTTGGCTTGGTTCATATCAAGGGTTTTTATGCAATTTATTGGAAAAGGGTGAAGTTAGTAATCAAGAAAAAGAACGGAAAAGAAGTTAGGGTTTGCCTCATTTGTGTCAAAAATTAAGAAAAGGTAAAAAAAATTTCGGTCCTCTCTTTTTCCCTCATGCCGCCACCCCCCTTGGATAGTTCTTGAACTTTTCATTTCGATTTTACATGGTAGGTGTCGGATCTAAGTGCTTTTGAATCTTGGGAACTATTGAAGATCATTTTGGTAGGCAATCTAGACGTCTTGAGTTAGTGTTTATTGAATCTTTTAATTTTTAAAATCTGGAATTTTAAGTTCTTGATGTGTTCTTGAATATTTTCATATCCTAGCCAATTCCCCAAATTGTTTTTTATCCAATTGTAAACTTTTGGTTTTTTCCCTTTGGCTTTCGATTTATCCTACATTCATACACTTGTTCATCAAAATTAATCACCCCGAGAAAAAAAAAGAGGACCAAAACGAGACCCCCTTGGTTGCAGTTCAACCACGCCAATAGACGGCAACCTCGACGTTGTTGCCTCCCCTTTCGGCGAATCGGTTCATCGCTTGGTTTGCCTTTCGTGCCGTCAATCCTAAAACCAATTTAAATTTTGTTTACTAATTTTATTTAAGATTAATCTTAACTATTTAGAATTGGAAATTTTCAGATTGATTGAAGTTGGAAGAGGAGTTGGATTTTACTAATTCGAGGTGAGTGAACGAATTAAATAAACGGTGGTGTTTTAGAGAAATCTAAAGCTCTTTCCTTAGATGATCTTAAAGCTTTTCATAAGTAATTATATTTTGGAAATTTTTGTTATGGAATGATGATTGGAGTTCGTTAAGAAATATTTATGGAAAATAATTTCGGTTATGACTAGAATTGTCATTTTTCGGCGAAAATTGGTTTTTCTGTTTCCAAAGTTATTGTTACGTTCCTTATGATTATTTTTGAATTTTATGGTTTATTTATGTTATAGTAATGGTGGAATCAGTTGTGTAATGAAAAGAATGAAAACCGACGAACAGGGCCGGTCCTAAAAAAGTAGAGGCCCAATGCTAAAATATAATTTTGGGCCCTCTATCATAAATGATTAAATTTAAAAATATTTTATTAAAATAATATAATAAAATATTTTAAAAATATATTATCCTAATCCACCTAAATAAAGAGGATTTTTTTAATAACATTTCATTAATTCATTTAATAAAACCCAACTTTTAGAACTAACGAGTCTTAAATTTAAGTTCAGGGGCATGATAATCGACGATCTGGATACATATTATATAATTATAGCTATAACACTACATTTAAAAAATGGTAAAATTTCTAATAGTATATTTCAAATAATAATTAAATATTTTAGAATGTCATAAAAATGATATTTAATAATAACTAAAGAATTGTTTTAATTATTGATAAATAATATTTAATATGTTAAAAATTAAATCAAATCAAATAAATAATTTTTTTATCAATTTAATTTAGAGTAATTCAATTCATTTTAATTATAATATATACGAATACAATAAATAAAAAATTGAAAAAATAAATCATGATATTATAGTCTAAATTATAAATTTAAGTCATATAATAATAAATTTTAAATAGATAAAGTGAGAGGTCAATTCTTTAATCATATTTCAAATTTTCTATTTCAAAATTAATAATAATATCTACTTCAAATCTTACCAATATAAAATTAAAAAAAAAAAAATCAAAATTTGGAATATGATGTTCACGAGATTCGAACCCAGCTGGCGGGAGCAAGTAGCAGTGATGTGTTGGGATAAGAATCATTGTAACGTCCCATTACTTTTGAAGTGAATTTTTTTTATTTATTATTTATTTAAAATGTTATTTATTTTTTATTTGAATTAAAGTATTTAGTTTAATTATTATTTTGTAATTTAGAATTTAGTAGTTAATTTCCTCCGAAGACCTTTTAATCGTTTAATTAGCCTAAATTGGTTTCGGTGGTATTAATAATTATTAATAGGCCAATTAATAATTATTAATCACCATTGGGCTAGTTTAAGAACTTCGGGTTTCGATTTATAAGCTAAAAGTCATTAAAGGACGTAACCGTAATTTCCGATTTCTTAAAAATATCCAAAACACTATTCATTCATCTTTAAAATGCCATTTTGACCAAAAATGACTCCATTCTTCTCATTCTTTTCTCTCCAAAGTCGTGGTCTTCAAGGGGGATTGGGAATTTTTTGGGTTTCGTTCGTTTCTCGACGGATCGGCTTGATTTCGGTTGCATCGGAAAGCCCTCGGTCCTAGGATTCTTCTCCACCTAGCAATCGTGCTTTCCATCCGTGTTCTAAGACCTTCTCGGTAAGTTAAAGTTCAAACCCTAAGCTCCAAATAGTGTTTTAATGGAGTTTTCTTGTTGAATCTTTGATTTTTTGTCGAGGAACTCGATGATTTTAATTACGGGAGTTGTTTTTAGTGATTTTGGAAACTTTCCATAAACCCTAAAACTGAGTTTCAGTCGAAACCCTTCCCGTTTGAATTTTACATCGTGTGGGCTGTTTTGGGGTTTATTTTTATTGATATTTTGTTTATTATAATTAAATTTGGGAAATCAATTATTGTCCAAAAACCCGAATCATCGATACCCATTGAAATCGGGAATTTCGAAACTACTTGAAACCAACTCGAAACACCTCTAAGTGCCTAAAAGCCGGAAAACCGAACCCGAAACCCTTTTTCCATAGAGGGGCCGAGAGTACCCTTTGGGTTTTTCCAGGGTTTTTCGTCGTTTTGAGCTTTTAGATTTTAATTGATCGATGTTTGGTTTATTAATGATTGTTAGATATACTTTTAATTGTAGGTGTTTTGGATCGTTGATTGATCATGCTATCGGAGATTTGGAGCGAAGCTAATTTGGCTAAGGTGAGAATAAATAGGATTTAAAGTAGATTTAGAAACCGAATAAGTTGAACGGTTTGTAGAATCGGAAGTTGAGATTAAGATTCGAATCTAAGAGTAAAGAAAAGTGTGCTAGTGACCTTAGGATTAGGAGCTAGTTCTTTGAGTGAAAACTTAGGAGTTTCTCGAGGGAAACATTGAACTTTTGAAAGTTCTAAGTTAGAATCGTTTCGGAGATTAGAATGGATCATTGGAAGTTAAAGGATCCAAACTTTTAGATAGAATGGTTAAAAGAACTGGAAATTAGAACCTTGGATTTTATTTGGGAGTTTAGAATCCTTGAAAGTGGAGACTTACTCATTAAGATAAGAACTTACTTTTATGAAAGTATCGGAAGTTCGATTTATTTATTATTCTTCCGAAATTCCTATTTATTACTTTATGCAAGGACATCTATGATCCATTTACTTTATGTCCTTTACCTTATACCGTTTACTTTACGCTCCATTCATATTTACGTTTATTTACTTTCTCGAGCATACCATAACATCTCGCACCATAACATCTCGCATCATTGAAATGAAAGGAAAAGAAAGTGAAAAAGAAAAATAAGGGAGAATGATGAATCCTACGGGAAGTTCACATTACCTTCAGTGAAAAAGAAAAGAAAGTGAAAAAGAAAAAGAAGGGAGAATGATGAATCATACGGGTAGTTCACGTTACCTTCAGAGAAAAAGAAAAAAAAGTGAGAAAGAAAAGAAGAGAGAATATGGATCCTATGGGAAGTGCCCACATTACCTTCATTCATACATAAAAGGTGAATGCGAATATTACGGGATGTCTTCATTACCTTCATGCATATTATCGGTGGAATTATATCATGGAGAAAGAATTGAGATGTTATGCTTATGCAAAGTTTATTTACTCCTTTTATTTTGTTTTTATGATTAATGGTTGAAAGTTAGTTTTCTAGAGTTTAGAGAACTATAGAAAAGGATTATGTAAGACATACATTTCTAGAGAGAAAAGAAATGAAATTTGATGTATAGCCGAGTGCTATAGGAAAAATGAATGAGATTGAATTGGATAATGAGAGAATACAAGGGTGTATTGAACCTTGTATAATTATCATGTGATAGACATGTAAGAGAACTAGTTTCTCAATAAATTGGAAGATCTCGTAATTGGAGAATAAGATTTGATGTAAACCTTATGTATAGTATAAGGTATTAAAGAGAATGAGATTCAAATGTTATATATATATGTTATGAAACATATCCTCCTAATGGTTGGAAGATGGTTCCTCAATTATTTGGGCGAATTTGTAAGTAAAAGAGAAACATTATTGCAAAACCATTTTGGTTGTTGAAAGGTAAGAGAATGTGAGTTGTACTTGGACACAAATCCAGATGCGGGTTTGGGGTCTAACTTTACTTTTTATTTTGTTTATTCTCACTGGGCTTTATTGTTAGCTCATGATATTACAAACATTTTCAGGTGTTCGGGTCATGAGAGAGGAGCTGGTGCTGCTTGATCGAGAAGATGATGATGCGGAGATGGACTAGATGTCATTTAAAAGTCCCAGGGCTTATCTTATCTTATCTTATTTTGTTTTATTTTCGGTCTTTGAGAAGTAAATTTGTTATAAGCTCTTAAGAGCTTTTCATTTCACTTTTATGATTATAAACTTCTTTGAACTCCTGAATAGGAACTTGAGTTTCCTTGTGTTTTAGATTTCAGATTTCAGATTGTAAACAGGTTATGGATAGTCCGAGTTTTAAACATATCCATGCCAAATTTTATTAAATTTAAAGTCTTCCGCTGTCAATATGATTTTAAATTATTTAAAAAGAGTCGCGTCGTCACAATCATCTACTGTAACGACCCGCTTTCTGTTAAATTCTTTAAATTCAAATGCACAACGAAAGACTCAATTTTTAAAGAAAAACGGCATGCGTTCGTTTAAAAATCGGATAACCAAAAACCTGTTTACAACAACCCATATTCAGAGAAAGCGATAAATCGGGAATGCGCATTCCATCATATAATTTAAACTCCCAAACAAGATTTGAATCATAAAACATATGCAATTTTAGACAAATACCCTTTCGGGCTAAAAAAGACACAAGTTATGGAAGTTGGAAATAATTTACAAGCATTTCTAAGAATGCTAAACCAAAAAGTGTTCAACATTGTCCATTCACTGTCTCAGCAAGTCACACAACACCACCTCCTTTGCCACGCCTCTTAGGACGGGATTTACCTGAAAATTTGTAAGTGTAGCAACATTAGCATAAAAATGCTAGTGAGAGTAAAACGAAAGCAAGTAATCCTATGAACTAAATTTCATACTAGAAATTGTGTCCAAAGGCCTAAAATGCTCATTACTACCCATATCTACACTTTCAATTTCCATACAATCATACGAAAGCAAAATATTACCCGTAATAGTCCTTCAATGCCATGTAATCGAAGTAAAGACTTAAAGTAAAAGTAACAATCATTACTAAGTCTTACTACACAATTCTAAAGAATATATATAAATGTAATATTAACTATCTTTATTACCAAATAAGTTTCATCGTAACGTGCTATTGTATGGATCGTAATCAACATACCACGTACGATCGTACCATATCACAAATCATCGTACCATGATACCGTATGGACCGAAGTCAACATACTATCACGTACCGTATCACAAATCATCGAACTATGATACATATGGACCGAATCAACATACTATCATGTGCCGAATTCCAAATCATAGTACCATGGTACCGTATGGATCCGAATCAACATACTACCATGTACTATATCACAAATCATCGCACTATGATACGTATGGATCCGAATCAACATACTATCATGTGTCGAATCAATTGTGATCAAGTCCCCCACAAATCATCGCACTATGATACGTATGGATCCGAATCAACATACTATCATGTGCCGAATCAATTGTGATCAAGTTCTCTAATAAGTTAGATAATCTCCCAAAAATTCTACTAAGTTAATAAAGAACCTAATTACTTAGATTACACGAGTCATCACTCAAGTGTAACATCTAAGCTACTTTAATTTCCAAACCACTCAAAGTAACTTAAACTTCCACTTCCGACTAACATCTCCAATACACGTTACAATACTTCCAAACCACTCCGATGTTTCATTTTCACCGAATTAACCAAAATTCCAATTTCTCTTCACTCACTTCCGAACTAAAGTCTCCAACCAAACATTAATTCTAAGAAGCTAGTTCCCTCTTAACATCGATAAACAATAACATAACGAAACGTAATTTATAAGACAACTAACTTCCATTTTAAACTCACCTTAGCTCGTAGAAAAGCTCCGATCAATCTGAAGTTGCAAACACCCGAACAATTCACAATCCTACAATTGAATTACACCTAAATATCATTAATTAACCGGAAATCGTACAAACAACATCTAAACACACAAAACGATGAAAAACCCGGATTTCCTCCCTATGGTGCTCTCGGCCATACAAGGGAAATTAGGGTTCGGGTTTGGTTTTTCGGCTTTTATGCATTTTAGAAGTGTTTCGGGTTGGTTTCGGATACTTTGGAGGTTCGCAACAACAATGGGTATCCGTAATTTAGGGTTTGTACATTAATCTATTTCCGAAAAATTAAGTAAATAGCAAAAACATAACAACCTAAACATCCTAATCATGGCCAAGTGAGGGAAAATCACATAGGACGGGTTTCCGGCTCAAACTCGGTTTTAGGGTTTAGGGGAAGTTTCTAAAATTGACCAAAACGACTTTCCCGATTGAAATCTTCAAGCTTCAATGAATGAATTTGAAGATTTCAACTTAAAACCTCCATTAAAACACCATTCCTATCAAAATCTAGAAACTTTGTCATACCTTAAGGCCTCGAGAAAACGAGCGAAAATCTCAATCGGTAGGTTGGAAAGGAAGCTTGGACCGAGGGCTTTCCAACGGAAGTAGAATCGAGACGATCCACCGAGTATTAAAGAAAACCCAAAATTTTATATTTCTTTCTTGCTATTCTCGGCTCTAAGGAGAAGAAGAGAAAGAAAAATGAGCAATTTTTCCTTTGATTGGATATTTAAGAGATGAATGAATAGTGTTTTTTAGATATTTAAGAATTTAGAAAATGACGCCTACGTCCCTCTTTTATTTTTACTTTCAAACGAAACCCGAAGCTCTTAAATTAATATAAAGGTGATTAATAATTATTAATTGGCCCATTAATAATTATTAATGTCACCGAAACGAATTTAAAGTATTAAAACACTTAAAAGAATTTCGGACGAAAATAACTACTAAAATCGAAATTACTAAATTTAAATTAATCTTAAAAGCTTTAATTAAAAAAAAAATACCTCTAAAAGTAACGGGACGTTACATCTACTGTGCCATGTTATTTTCATATTCAATTTTTCTCATTTATTATTGTTGTGAGAAATTGTGTTACGCAAGGCACACAGTCAAACAAGTAATAAAGTGATAAGTAAGTTATCGTTCCCTCGAGGATTAGTAGATTAAGTAGGTGTTTAACAAATAATTTAAAGAAAATAAAAAAACAATGATAATCTGGGGTGATGTGGTTTATGAAACTAAATAAATAAAATAATGATAATATGCAAAACTAAATAACTAAATTCTAAATTAATTATGGAAAATAAGTAAGATAATTTAAAGTTGCTGAAATTACTCCTAAAGTATGCACAAATATTAAAGTGATTAAACTATGTAGAGACAAGTGGTTGGAAAATCAAGAATCCCCCTAAAGATCTTTAGAATTCACAATGCTGCGCAGTGCTGCAACAATCTGTAGTAATAAATACACTTTTTATGCAAATAAACCCAATTGTTCATGTGACTTCGTCAAGCCTAGCATGATTCTTATTTCTAATCCAATTTAAATCCTATGTCTAGGTATAATTAGATTAAGAAATATGTTTTGGTATCTCGATTTAGGCTTTAGGGTGTAAATACATATGTCTATGCATTACTAAAAACAATTTCAAGAATCGTTAATCCCTATCAATCAATATTTTTCCATTCAATTTTAACCTTTTCAAAATTAAACCAAACTAAACAATTTACTTAGGTTGATCAAGCATAAGCAAAGAGACAAAAATATCGAAACTATTGATTGAGCATAAAAACTGAATTCATTCAAGCCATGAAAACTAATCCCCCTTAGGGTTCATCTATCAATTCCAACCTAAGAAATTTAGTTCATAACAAATGCTAAATTAACAAAGTGTTCTGTAAAATAAAAACTAAACCTAACATAATCTAACAATGGAGAAGAAGAAGAAGAAGGAGAAATAATAATTGAAAGAAAGAATAATCTATAGAGGAAGAGTTGCAAACAAAATTCTCCTTAGGAAAAGCTTCCTTCCAAATCATGTTCAACAGCTTGCTCCCCCTTTCTTTCACGTTCCCCAGCCTCCTCTTTGTTACGTTCTCAAGTCTCCTTAGATCTAGGTTAATTTCTTTTTCTTTTCTTGTTTTTGGGCTTGGGCTTCCTTTTAGTCTCCTCAAATTTTTCCTAAGTTGGACCCCAAGTAGTGGGCTTATTTTATCTCGCATGGATCTGTAACGACCCCAAATCCCCAAAACATGCAAATTGCAATAATAAACAGCGAAAGCTAAAATTTAAACCAAAGACTCTTATCATTTAAAAATCAAAGAAAAATTCATTCACAATCGATCGATCTTATTTGTTTAAAACACCAAATCGATTAAAAACATCTGTTTTAAATTCTCAACCAACCTCAATTTTTTTAAACATAAACAAATGTTAAAATGAACAAATATCCAAAATAACAAAATCCAACCCAAAATACTAATGAGAAGAAATAAACAATGTCGGCGTGTAAATCCTCCCAACCGATCCACCGATCATGAGACATCGTCAGTTGCCAGCTTTCTTCTTCTTTTGACCTGAAAAAAAAAGCAGTGTAGCATCATGAGGCTACGCCCAATGAGTAGTTATGTTAAAAGATGAGCAATGCCAAGAGAAATTTTCTAAATTCCTTAGGTCCATACTCGGCCTCACAACTTCCAAATAAGTCTCAACTTCCAAGGCATAATCTCAACTCTAGAGAATCCCATTCTTTTATTTTTGTTACCCAATGCCTTAGCTCCACTTTGTCGCTACGTATAATCACCTTTAGATTTATTTAAGAGCTTCAGGTTTCGATTTAGAAGTCAAAAGTCATAAAAGGACGCAACCGTCATTTCCAATTTCTTAAAAATATCAAAATACTATTCATTCATCTTTAAAAATCAAGCAATTGACCAAAGTTGACCAAAACCTCTCATTTTTCTCCCTCAAAACCGTGGGTATAGTGATTGGGAGGGATTTCTTCGGATTTTGCTCGTTTCTCGACGGATCGACTCGATTTCGGTTGCATCGGAAAGCCCTCGGATCTAGGATTCTTTTCCATCTAACGATCATGCCTTTCTCCCGTGATCCACGGAGTTTTCGGTAAGTTTATTTTCAAACCCTAAGCTCCAAATAGTGTTTCAATGGAGTTTTCTCTTTGATCCTTCGATTTCTTGTCGGGAAACTCGGTGTTTGTAAATACGAGAGTTGTTTTAAGAGTTTTTGGAAACTTTCCCATAACCCTAAAAACGAGTTTCAGTCGAAACCCTTCCCGTTTGAAATTTACCTTTTTGGAATTGATTATGGGTTGTAAATTAATGAATTATTGTTTATTTAAATTCAATTCGGGAAAGGGCATAATGTTCAAAAACCCTAATTATCGATACCCATTGAAATCGGGAATATCGAAATTGCTTGAAACCAACTCGAAACACATCCAAATTGCCTACAAGCCGGAAAACCAAAACCAAAACCCTTTTGTGAGGGGGGGCTGAGAGCCTCAAAGTTGGGGTTGTTGGGTTTTTCGTTGTTTTAAACGCTTAGATGTTGTTTGATCGTTAGTTGAATTATTTATTGATTGTTAGATGTAATTCTAATTGTAGGTGGTTTGAACTTTGCATTGACCGCGTTATTGAAGGTTTGGATTGAAATCTTCTTTTACAAAGGTGAGAATAGTTAGGATTTAAAGTAATTTTAGAAAAAGAATAAGTATAATGATTTGTAGAATTGGAAACTAAGACTAGAATTCGAATATAAGATTAGAGGGAAGTGGGTTAGTGCCCTTAGGATTAGAAGTTAATCCCTTAAGTGAGAACTTAGGAGTTCTCGAGGAAAGCATTGAACCTTAGAAAATTCTAAGTTAGATTCGTTTCAAAGTTTAGGATGGATCATTGGAGGTTAAAAGATCCAAACTTGTATTTAGAACGATTAAAAGAACCTCGAATTATATTGGAAGTTTAGAATCCTGGAAGGTATAAGTTAATCGTTTAAGATAGGTTCTACTTTTATTATTGTAGCGGAGTTCGATTTATGTATCGTTCTTCCGGAGTTTCATATTTATTTACTTTATGTCTTTTACTTTATGTCCTTACTTTATGCCTTTTACTTTATGTTTGTATCGGCTACTTTAATTCCGTACTTTATTTATTTACACCAAAACATATCATATTGCATCATAACATCTCGCATCATGGAAAAAAAGTGAGAATGAGAAAGATATGAATGAGAGAATGATGGATCCTACGGGATAGACCACATTACCTTCATAGAAAAAGAAGAGAAAGTGAGAAAGATATGAATGGGAGAATGATGGAACCTACGGGATAGACCAATTTACCTTCATAGAAAAAGAAGAGAAAGTGAGAAAGAAAAAGAGGAAGAACGATGGATCCTACGGGATAGACCACGTTACCTTCTTCATGCATAAGGGCGAATGCGAATCCTACGGGATGTCCTCATACATTCATGCTTATGATTGATGGAATAGAGAATCGAGATGTTATACTTTTTGCAAAGTTTATTTACTTTTCTTATTTATGTCGTAACAAGTTATTGGATGAGGATTTGACTATGAATGTTAGTAATATCATCCTTTGGAGAGTATAGAATGAAATTACCTAGAGTTGGAGAACTTTAGGATTGATTGTGTCAGGTAAATTGGACACAAATCGGAATACGAGTTTGAGGTCTATTCTTACTTTTTATTCTTAATATTCTCACTGGGCTTAAGTTGTTAGCTCATGATATTACAAAAATTTTAGGTAATGCCCTGGCTAGAGGTCGAGGGAGAGGAGATGGTACTACATGATTGAGGGATGAAGACTTTGAGATGGACTAGGTGGTTGTAAAAATCCATGTACATGGTTTCGTGAATTTTATATAATTTTGGAGTTGTATATTTGTAAATGGCTCTTAAGAGCTTTTGTCTTTACTTTTATGTTTATAAATCATTTTGAACTCCTGATAGGAACTTAATGTTCCTTGTGTTTTTAAATGTCTGAATTTAAGATGTAAACAGGTTTTGGCTAGCGTATTTTCAAACATAATCACGCCAATTTTTCTTAAAATAAAAGACTTCCGCTGTGTTTTCTAATTTAAATTATTTAAAAGTGACGGGTCGTCACAGAAGTGCTTGCATCCATCTTATTCTCACCAGCATTTTTATGCTAATGTTGCTATACTTAAACTTTTTAGGTAATACTCGTGCGAGAGGGCGAGGTCATGGAGGTGGTGCTGTGTGATCGCGAGTGGATGTCTTGGATACTTGGACTAGAAAAAGGCATATTTTGGAGCATTTTAGAAATGCTAAATATAAACTTGATATTGATGTCTTAAACTTGTATTTTGTGGCTCATGAGAGCCTAAGATCTGTTGTATATAATTTCGTGTTATTTTCTTTGATTTGGGTATAAAATGGAGTGAAATTCCTGTTGTTTTAAATTCTTTGATTTGAGCCCATGTAAACAAGTTTAGGAAGTTCGTATTTTAAACGGATCCACACCAAATTTTTGTCAAAACTAGTCTTCCGCTGTTTTGCTTATGATTTAAAGATTTGAGAAAATTTGAGTCTTTACAATATCTTTCCTAAATATCATGGAAAAGATATTATCTTCTCCATATATTATTTTTCAAATATTGTGGAAGCCTGTCAGCATTAACCCCATTAATTTGGCTATAAAAAGTATCAAAAACCTAAAAAAATGGGCAATGCAATTTTCATAGGAGAACCATCCTAATGCTTTTTTACTTTTTGCCTCTAAATTTACTGACTTGATAGTCGATGACGGTTTGATAGACACCACACCGACGTCTTTTCACTCATTGATTGCAGGAATTCAAGGAGCAAATGAGTCAATTGCACGTGAAACATACGTGATCGACCGTAGCGGAAAATATCCACTACAATGGGTATGGATTGATTTACTTACATAAATTTAGGGTTTAAATTGATGAAATTGAAATATTAGGATTTAAATTGACACAACCTATAAAATTCACGGGTGTAAATTGATTTTTTCCCTAATTTTATTTATTTTTATTTTTTTAGATTAAAAGGATCAAGAAAAATTGTACACTCATTTTTAAAATTTTAGATATTGAAAATAAATATATGGCTGCTAAAAACTAGTCTATTACTACTTAAAAATTGTGCTAATGGGAGAAACTTTTCTGGACACTAATACCCTCCCACTATTAGTAAATATCTAAACTGCCATTATTCCTCAATTTCAATATTAAATATCAATTTTATGCTAAATAATAATATATTATCAAAATTATAATAAATATCATTCTAAATATTAAAAAAAAAATACCATACATATTTTCTATTACTACTTAAAAAGTGTTCTAATAGGAGAAACTTTTTTGGACACTAATACCCTCCCTGTAACGTCCCGTTATTTTGAAGTGATTTTTTTTTTTTTTTTATTTAATATTTTTTATTTATTTAATTATTTCAATTTAAGTATTAAGTTTAATTATTAATTTGTAATTTTGATTTTAGTAGTTAATTTCGCCCAAAATTCTTTTTAATCGTTTTAACACTTTAAATTTAGTTTCGGTGACATTAATAATTATTAATAGGCCAATTAATAATTATTAATCACCTTTAGATTTATTTAAGAGCATCGGGTTTCGATTTAGAAGTCAAAAGTCATAAAAGGACGCAACCGTCATTTCCAATTTCATAAAATATCTAAATTCACTATTCCATCATCTTTAAAAGTCACAAAGTTGACCAAAACAACTCATTTTTCTTCTTCTTCTTCTTCTCCTTTGGCCGTGAGCCATTTCCTCCATTGATGAGAAGAAACTTTTTCTTCTCCTTTCATCGTTTCTCGGCGGATCGTTGTGTTTTTGGGTTGCGTTGGAATGGTAGGGACGAAGGCTACCTATCCAACCTAGCTTTTCAAGTTTCCGTTCCCTAAGGGAAGTCCCAAAAAGTAAGTTTTCAAAACTTTTTAGGTGGTTTTGTTCGTTTTTGATTATAAATGAGATTTGAAGTTGAAATCATGAATTTCTATCATGAAAAATGACGATTTTGAGCCCGGATTTTCGAAAAACACTATTCACCCGAGACACTATTCATCCGAAATCACTATTCACCCGAAATTGCACATTCGTTCGCATATTAGTTATGAATTGTAATATGTTGTACAATCGGTGAATTGTAGGTGCAATTGCTCTGTGGTTGTTTCGTGGAAATTGGATATTTGGAATTATTTGGCTAAGGTGAGAATGATTAGTATGTAAAGTAACTATAGAAAGCAAATGAGTGTAATGGTTTGTAGAGTATTAGACTAAGATTAGAATCCGAATCTAAGATTAGAGGGATGTGAGTTAGTGCCCTTAGGATTAAGAGTTAATCCTTTAAGTGAGAACTTAGGAGTTCTCGAGGAAAGTGTTGAATCTTAGAAGATTCTAAGTTAGATTCGATTCGAAGCTTAGATTGGATCATTGGAAGTTAAAAGATCCAGCTTGTTTTTAGAACGGTTAATAGAACCTCGGATTATTGGAAGTTTAGAATCCTTGAAGGTTTAGGTTAATCGTTTATTTATTGATTCTACTTTTATTTTGATACCGGAGTTCGATCGATATATCGTTCATCCGAGATGCTTATCTACTTTTATCTTATGTCATTTACATTTTGTCCTTTACTTTACACCTTTACTTTATACTTGTTTACGATTACTTTAATTCCGCACTTTACTTATTTACTTTTACAAGGATATGCAAGCATATGCATATCATATTGCATCATACCATTCTCGCAACATTCATGAAAAAGAATGAAAGTGAAAAAGAATGAAAGTGAAAAAGAAACGAAAGTGAAAAAGAAATGAAAGTGAAAAAGAAAATGAAAGTGAAAAGAAAAGAAATTGAATGAGAAAAGAAGGAAGATTGATGAACCCTACGTGGAGTTCACATCACCTTCGGAGAAAAGAAAGAATGTGAAAGAAAAGAAGTTAAATGGTAACCTACGGGCTGTACGCATTACTTCTTCATGCATAGGGAGTTAAATGGTAACATACGGGCTGTACGCATTTACTTCCTCATGCATAAGGTTGAATGGTAATCCTACGGGATGTACTCATTACCTTCATTCACGCATAAAAAGGGCAATTGCGAAATCCTACGGGATGCTCTCATGCATTCATGGTTATGATAGATGCAAGAGAGAATTGAGAAGTTGTATGTTGTGCAAAGTGTGTTTACTTTACTTATTTACATTATAATGATGTTAATGGATGAGTATTGGCTACGATTATTAGCAATATCATCCTTAGAAAGTATAAAATGTTTTTACCTAGAGTTTGGAGGACTTTAGGAGTGAGTTGTGTCAGATTAATTGGACACAAATCGAAATGCGAGTTTGAGGTCTATCTTTACTTTTTATGCTTATTATTCTCACTGGGCTTAAGTTGTTAGCTCATGATATTACAAACATTTCAGGTAATGTTTGGGATCGTGGAAGAGGAGCTGGTGCGCGCTTGATCGAGAGGATGACAACTTGAGATGGACTAGGTTGTTGTAAATCCATGTACATGGTTGTCTTGTGAAATTTATATTACATTGTGATTTGTATTTTGTATTAGCTCATAAGAGCTTATTGTCGTTGTTTTATGATTATGATCATTTTAAACTCTTGGATGGAACTTAATGTTCCTTGTGTTTTTAGATGTTTGAATTTAAGATGTAAACAGGTTTTTGGCTAGCCTATTTTCAAACATAATCACGCCATTTTTCTTAAAATAAAAGACTTCCGCTGTTTTCTCTGATTTTAATTTATTTAAAATGACGGGTCGTCACACTCCCACTATTAGTAAATATCAAAACTACCATTATTCCTCAATTTCAATATTAAATATCAATTTTATGCCAAATAATAATAAATTATCAAAATTATAATAAATATCATTCTAAATATTAAAAAAAAAAAATACCATACATATAAAAAATGTGCTAATGTGAGAAACGTTTTTGGACACTAATACTCTCCCACTATTAGTAAATATCTAAACTGCCATTATTCCTCACTTTCAATATTAAATATCAATTTTATGCTAAATAATAATAAATTATCAAAATTATAATAAATATTATTCTAAATAATATATATATATAATATCATACATATTAATAGATGATTATAATTATAATAAATATCATTCTAAATATTAAAAAAAAATACCATACATATTTTCAACTAAACATAATAAATTAATAAATAATATTTGAAAAGACTCTCTCCTGGATTATCATAAATTTTTAAATTAATTAAAAAAAATTAATAAATATTCTTTGAGAGGTAAAAAACTACCTTGAAACATCCATTCTAGAAAAAAAAAATACAGTTCATTATTAATATTGAGATTATATAATATAATTATTTCCTTAAAATATATGGATCAAGTTTCTCTTAATTATCATTTTTAAAAATCTTTATTGTAAACAAGTTTTTGTATTTGGAAGGTTATAAAACATTATTGTTTCTCTCTATTAATTTAGTTTTAATGGTTTAGTAGATTATAATCCACTATTTTTATTGTATAAATTTTGTATTTGAAAGGTCAAAATTCTTCTTCATTATGACTTCAACAACATTATCATGTGAAAATTCTTCTTCATTATGAGTTTTTAATTCATTTTTTTTTAGATATTACATCAAATGGGGGTGGGGAGATTCGAATTTTTGACGTCATGGGAAGAGAATGGATGTCTAACCATTTTATTCATTAAAAACGACACCCACCATTCATTACCCTTTTTTTTTAATAATGTACAAATAAATTAATGTTTATAAATTGTCTAAGTTATAAATCACTTGCTTACATGAAAACTCAAAAGGATTTGAGGATTTCTTCATTTTCATTATCGAAAAAAAAAATTTGTTTATCTCATTCCAATAATATTATCTCCATCTCTTTAATTAGAGCCCTTACATTCTCAATAAAAATTAAAGTCGTTAAAAAAAATAATGGATGATCAAAATGATACAATAACTTAAAAGAGGAATAGTACCCTAACACACTAATTTTCAATCCATATAAAATTAAAAATTAAAAAACGATGTAAGAAACTTAAAAAAAAAAATGTGTTCTTTCAAATATTAAAAAATACAATACAAATAATATTAACAAAATAACGAACGAACGTGCTAAAAAATTAGTAGAAACAGTGCAATAGATTGTAATATCTCTCAATTTAATTTTTAATTATATATATATATATTTTTTAATTTCCAACACCCCAATTCCATTATCACATTCCTATTTCCTAACGTCTCAGGCCATAAATTCTGCGATGTTCTTGAGTTAAAACATGCATAAGTAAATGAGATGTCGATATCCATTGAAAACTCAAACCTGGAGGAAAACATTTGGTCCAAGGGGGAAAATATCAAGTTTTAGAATGTTTGAAGAGACGAGACCTGGGGTTTGCAGTTGGAATTTGACTATTATAAAGGTTTACAAGCCATTCTTTTTAAAAGTTTTACAAGCAAATTTAACACATTTCTCTTACTATCATTCCCTCCTTTAACTATAATCAAATTGCAACACAAATGGATGTAACTATATAAACTTATTGTAGGCAACTGTTGCCTTGTTGGTTCAAAATTTTAACGAGCCCAGTCCCAGACTAACTTTCTAGTAATTCAGGCAGTCTAATTACTTGCCAGAAAACCATTGTCCAGAAGACCAGATCAATACATAGAGCAGAAATATGCATTTCATTAACCGCACCAAGCAAGGTTCAAAGCATCGGTTGAGTCCGATACAACTTCGGCGAATTGCATCTATCTCAATATATAACGAGACACAATACAAAAAATGAAGCTAAAAATTGAGTGATTCAATATGACTTGGCCTGTCTCGGATTGATACTGATACAATTCATGGAAACTTAATAAGCATGCCACAAGGTCCTAATATGAGATCAAGAGCTACGAAGCTTCACATGCCTTGAATCTACAAGTACAAGCTGTGTTAGGCTCGATCAGGGATGAAATGACAAGGATTGGAGGAGTTCATGAAGTCCAAATGGAAGAGGCATTAAATGCCCCAAGATGCATTTAATGACCTCTAGCTGCATTTAATGAATGTCAACTCCGAGTTAAACTCAAGTTACATTAAATGTACTTCAATCTTCATTTAAGGCAACTTAAGTTAACTCAAGTTAAGCATTCAATGCAACTCAAAGTCAACTTGTTTGAAGCTCACTTGACATAAAAGCCTTCTCATGGACCATCTCAAGGGCCAGATTTCATATTTCAGTTTGGTTTTCATTTGAATTTCATAGGCTACAAGCTGATCAGTAATGTGGGGGTTACAAATTCATTGTGGACATTTTTTAATGCCTATTTATAGGTTGTAATCTTTCTCTTTACAATCAGATTTGAATACATCAAAATTTTATCTTCTCCAAAAGCTTGTGAGCCAAGAGCCTTGCTTGAGAATTTCTTTGTGATCTCGTTTAGAATGCTGCTAGGACATTCAAATAATCTTGATCATACTATTTGTGAAGTGTTCGAATCATTTTTCCTTTTCTCATGATCTTTGATCATAAGGTATCTTGTCTTTAGCTTTGCCTTGTGTTGATTTTGATTGCTTTAGTGGGTTTTTTAGTTTGTGAATTCTAGGGTTCTTATTCTATTTTAAGGGTTTTCATTCCAATTTCATAGTCCAAATCAGATACGATCATGACTCGAACCGTATTGGTTATGACTCGGTTTGATTTCAGTTTAGAATTTTTAAACTATTATCTCTCTTTGTTTGCATATAGCTCAATACCAATCCGATTCAAACAATTGTATCTATCTTGTACTCTCCAAGTCAATGACCGATATCACGACTTTGGACCATGTCGCCAAGGAAGAAACATTACCAAGCAGAAATAAAAAAGTATTCTGAAAGCATGTAAATCAATGATCATTCAACCATTGAGAACAAAATGGGCAGCGGTGCTTCATTGAAGCTGCCGATAACTATTATATGCAAAGTTCAACAATGCATATTTACTAGATCACTACAAGACTTTCAACAAACCCTCAAAAGCAATGGCCTCAGATTTAAGAAAACTACCTTCACTGTACACTAGCAAAAAATGGTTAGATGAACTGCAATCCCACTGTACAATAATAGTTAAACAATCTTTACCCTGCCCTTATGAAGATGGTAAAGAAATTTCTTCCAGAAACTGCCATCTAAAGTTTTTTGCCCTTGCCAAAAATTTCCCGTCAATCCTGTATTGCGTGTTTGCAATATATACCTATTGGATGAAATCAAACTTTAGAATGCTAGTATTCATTGTTGAAAAACAAAGTGTAATTTATTTGTTAAAAGGGAACAAAAATTGAACTATAAATAACCAGATCACTTCATTAAAAATCGTCTTAATTTAAAAAAATTATTCATAACGAGATTAGACAAGTTGTCGTTACCTCGAGAAACAGTAAGTTATTCAGTCAAAGAAAGTGGGGGCATCAAAGATCTCAAAATTCCCCAACTTCCATAATAATCAAGGTAATCACTGTCTTCATCACTTTCACAAAACTGTGAAAAAAAATTAGGTGCTAGAACTGTAAGAAACCAATTATAAAAACAATATAACCTTGGAACTTCAAAATGTTTTTCATAGCCTTACTGATGCATAAACCTGATCATACTTCCCAACTGTTGCTGAATCGGCTTCATCATCAACCTACAAATAGTCATATTGTAATCAAAGTTTTGGTAACTCTAATACAGAGCATGAAACGTCATTCTTTTTAATTCGGAATCAAGAATCATGGATGAGGTCCTATAGACTTAAAACTAGGCATAAAAGTCTGCCTCTTCATATGTTGATCTATCCCCCCTTCATTGAGGGATTTTGTGCAAATTCATACATTTCATCAGAATGAATAAATATTCATTTTTAAAATAACATATAAACAAAAAAAACCTATGAAGAACAATATTCCAAGATTTTATAATACTCCGATCATTACATCTTAATTTGAAAATTTCTCATCTCATATATTATTTAGATCAAATTAACACAGAGACACCTTGTATATATTTGTCACCTTTGGCATATTATTCTCCTCTTCGATCAAAGCTTTGTGGTAAGTTGAGTTCACCTTTTCTACTCGAAGAACATATGGACGCCTCTCCTGAGATTTTGTTTAGAACTCTTTGTTAGGGATATAATAAATTAGATTAACAGAATATTGGTAACATTACATAAACATCTAAGAATGGAATCGAAAGGTTTTCTTGTAAAGTTTCACCTCTTTCGACATGCTCTTCCAAGTCTCAAATCCTCTTCTATCAACAACAAGCAAATCTCCCTTTTTGCAAGTCTTCCTGAAATTCTCCCTGTAATATAGTATGTCGTTAAGCAAATTCCTTTCCGAGTACGAAGATGAATGCACAAAATCTAGAGATATAAATTAAGCAAATTCCTTTAGGATTGTTTGTATGCGGGTTTGATCCATAAGTTCAAAATGTTAACTCAGTGTTTTAATTTTTGAACTTTTCTAAACATTACTTAAATTTACAATTAACTAACTCTATACTGTATTTTTTTTTTTTAGGAATTTATATAAAATCATGAGATAGCCAATATTAAAAAATTATTAGCAAATATAACAAATTATTAACGATTGTCGTTTTAGTGAATAACATATTAAAAAACTGCTAATTTGTAAATACTAATAAAGTAGCACTGGCCATTGAAAATTTTCAAACTGTAAGGTAAACTATTCACATTTCATCTCTAAAGAATGTTCATTTTCTCCATATTTTAACCTTTTTTTGGGCATCAATTTAAAAAAAAATGTATCAAAGTTAATATATAAGGACATAATAATTGAGCAAAAAGAAGATGAATAAAGAAAGAGACATGAAGAAGGAAAAAGGAGATCTGGGTTGGCGAGAAAAATCCCCGATTGCGAGATTTAGCGTTGAAGTGAGGCCTCTAAATCTCTTGAAATTCTTCTTAACCTCACACTGATGCATGTCAATCAAAGCAATCGCGACAGAGGACCCACACGTTTTGCTGCAATAATATCGTTTTAGAAAAATCAACTTTGAAACTAACTAAGATTAAAATCTCGTACCAGTTAACAAAGGCACTGCCGTTGGGAGCACGAAGTGGTGGATTTGCGAAAATTCTCTTTCTGGCCATCAAATATATTATGGGATTCAGATTGAAATCGTTTTACTTTTACATGTTGCGATGCTCAAGAGAGAATTGTGGAGGATGAATTACCAATATTACTTATTTTGGGCGGGAGAATTGAAAAACATTCTTTTTTTTTATTTTTATTTTCCCGGCATCCCAGTTAGGAAGTAAATTAAGGGACCACCCCACAGCAAAATAACATTTTCTTAAAAATTCTAAATTATAAAATGATTTTAAACACTTTTAAAATCGGCTAAAAGGGGATAGTGGGAGGAAGAAATGTTTTCAATTTCAAGAATTAAATCTAAGTGAAGAATAAAAAGTCAAGACATTGTATTTATAGGCAACATAGTCTTCTAACTAAATTAGGAAAACTACCAATATAAATACAAGATAAATATAAAGAATAAAATCAAATTTTATTCCTTATTTATCTCATATGGCTGATTTTATGCATATAATTAGAAAAAATTAATTTTTTTCTTTATTTAATTTGTCTTGGATAAACATATTTATATTAGACAAAATAATTCAAAATTTATTTCTTAAAATACTACATATTACCGATTTTTGGGTGAATATATTTATTAAAAAAATACTTATTTATTTATTTAATCAATAATTTAAACAAAAATTCGATTGAATTCAATTTAAATTCTTCCTAATTAATAAATCTTATTTATTAATTCTTGACATTATTATTTAAATATATTATTTAATTAATTTAAACAATAATAACAATTTTTCGATTTTTGTAAACTTATTATGTGGGATATTTCCTTACAGTTGAGCCCGTAAATAAAATAAATAAAATATTTAAAAATAAAATAAACCGTAAAATAATTTTAAAAAATAATAATTAAAAATAAAACAAAATATCAAACTTGGTACAGGAGGAGAAAGAAAAAAAAGAGATAAAAAAAGGTGCAACACGAGGACTTTCCAAGTGGTCACCCAACTTAGTTCTACTCTCGTGCAAGCACACTTAACTGCGGAGTTATGATGGGATCCGGTGAATTAGTGCTGGTATGATCGAGGTACATAAATTACATTCAAGCTAATCATGCGAGCATGCTGGTTAAATGGCGAGTGGACTTTGGCGCTCGACCGTGCGTTCACAGCGCGCAGAAAGGTGGGGTCCGCATGAAGTAAAATAAATAAAATATTTAAAATAAAATAAATCGTAAAATTATTTTAAAAAATAATCATTAAAAATAAAACAAAATATCAAATTTGGTTCAGAAGGAGAAGGAAAAGAAAGATAAAAAGGGGTGCAACACGTGCACTTCCCAAGTGGTCACCCAACTTAGTACTACTATCGCGCAAGCACGCTTAACTACGGAGTTCTGATGCGATTCAGTGCATTAGTGCTGGTATGATCACACCCATCATAGAAGGCACATAAATTGTATTCAAGCCAATCACGCGGGAATGGTGTTTAAATGGCGGGTGAACTTTGGCGCTCGACTGTGCATTCACATCGCGCAGAAAGGTTGTGTCCACATGAAATTAAATAAAAAAATATTTAAAAATAAAATAAATCATAAAACTAATAAAAAAATAATAATTAAAAATAAAACAAAATATCAAACATGGTTCGGGAGGAGAAGGAAGAGATAAAAAGGGGTGCAACACGAGGACTTTCAGAGTGGTCACCATACTTAGTACTACTCTCGCGCAAGCACGCTTAACTGCTGTAACGTCCCGTTATTTTTGTGATAAAAAAACACTTTTATTTATTTTATTTCAATTTAAGTAATTTAAGTTTATTTATTTATCGGTAATTTAGAATTTAGTGGTTTATTTCATTTTAAGTCATTTTAATGGCTTTATTTATTTAAATACGTTTTAATGGTATTAATAATTATTAACGGGCCAATTAATAATTATTAATCACCATTGGGATAGTTTGAGATGTTCGGGATTCGTTTTTAATCCAAAAGTCATAAAAGGGCGTAACCGTCATTTCTAAATTTCCAAAATATCTAAAAACACTATTGGTCATCTTCTTTAAAATCACCATTGACTCAAATTTGACCAAAACACTCTCATTTTTCCTTCCTCCTTGCCGTGAGTCCAAGAGAGCAAAAGGGGAAATTTGGTTTTTGTTCGTTTCTTGCCCGATCGACTTGATTCCGGGTCCTTTGGAAAGGTATCGGTCATACGAATCATTTCCACCTAGCTATTGTCCGTTTCTCTCGAGATACAAGGAGTTCTCGGTAAGTAAAACTTGAAACCCTAAGCTCCAAATAGTGTTTTAATGGAGTTTTCTTTGAATTCTTTCGATTTCTTGCGTTGAAACTCGGTGTTTGTAAATTCGGGAGTAGTTTTAAGAGTTTTTGGAAACTTTCCCATAACCCTAAAATCGAGTTTCAGTCGAAACCCTTCCCGTTTGAAATTTACCCTTTTGGGATTGAAAATGGGTTAGAAATTAATGAATAAATGTTTATTTAAATTCGATTCGGGAAAGGGGTTAATGTTCAAAAACCCTATATATCGATACCCATTGAAATCGGGAATATCGAATTTGCTTAAAACCAACTCGAAACACTTTTAAATTGCCTAAAAGCCGGAAAATCAAACCCAAAGCCCATTTTTCTTGGTAGGGCCGAGAGTCTTTTGTGGGGTTTTGTTGGGTTTTTCGTCGTTTTGTACGTTTGGTTGATGTTTGATCGATAGTTGGTTAATTATTGATTTTGAGTTATAATTCTAATTGTAGGTGTTTTTTGAACCGCTTGATTGATCGCTCTACCGGACTTAGGAGCGAAGTCATCTCTTTAAGGTGAGAATAGTTAGTATTTAAAGTAACTATAGAAAGCAAATAAGTGTGAATGTTTGTACAGTTTGAAACTAAGATTAGAATCCGAATCTAAGATTAGAGGGTTGTGAGTTAGTGCCCTTAGGATTAGAAGTTAATCCTTTACGTGAGAACTTAGGAGTTCTCAAGGATAGTATTGAATCTTAGAAGATTCTAAGTTAGATTCGATCCGAAACTAAGATTGGATCATTGGAAGTTAAAAGATCCAACTTGTTTTTAAAACGGTTAATAGAACCTCGGATTATATTGGAAGTTAGAATCCTTGAAGGTATAGGTTAATCGTTTAAGTTATGTTTCTACTTTTATTATTGATACCGGAGTTCGATCGACATATCGTTCGTCTGAAGTTTACTATTTATTTACTTTATGCCCTTTTACTTCATGCTTGTTTCAGCTACTTTAATATTGTACTTTACGTTTATTTACTTTTGCGAGCATACCATAACATCTCGCATTATGAAAAGAAGGAAAGAATGTTAGACCCTTCGGGGAATGTCCGCATCGCCTTCAGAGAAAAAGAAAGGAAAAAATGAGAAAGAAAAGAAGGAAAGAATGTTGGACCCTTCGGGGAATGTTCACATCGCCTTCCGAGAAAAAGAAAGGAAAAATGAGAAAGAAAAGAAGGAAAGAATGTTGGACCCTTCGGGGAATGTCCGCATCACCTTCAGAGAAAAAGAAAATAAAGAGAGAAAAGAAAAGGAGGGAAGAATGTTGGACCCTTCGGGGGATGTTTGCATCACCTTCTTCATTCATTCATGCATATGATCGATAAGAAAGAGAATCGAGATGTTATATTTTTATGCAAAGTCATTTACTTTTATCATTTTATGTCTTAACGAGTTAATGGAGGAGATTTGACTATAAGTGTTAGTAGTATCATCCTTTGGAGAGTATATAATGAATTACCTAGAGTTTGGAGAACTTTAGGAGAGAATTGTGTCAAATTGCTTGGACACAAATCGAAATGCGAGTTTGATGTCTATCTTTACTTTTTATGCTTATTATTCTCACTTGGCTTAAGTTGTTAGCTCATGATATTACAAAAATTTCAGGTAATGCCCTGGCTAGAGGCCGTGGAAGGGGAGATGGTGCTGCGTGATCGAGGGATGCTGACCTCGAGATGGACTCGTTATTGTAAAGTATATGTAAATATTTTTGTGAATTTCAAGACCTTGATGTTGTATTTAGCTCATAAGAGCTTTTGATGTGGTTTTTATGATATGAAATATTTGAACTCCTGATTTGGGACTTAAAGTCCATGTGAATTTATTAGATTGAAAAATTAGGATGTAAACAGGTTTTCGGCATGCCAACTTTCAAACAAAACCACGCAAAATTTTCTAAAAATAAAAGACTTCCGCTGTTTTCTCTGAATTTAATTTATTTAAAAGTGACGGGTCGTCACAACTGCGGAGTTCTGATGAGATCTGGTGCATTAGTGCTGGTATGATCATACCCATCATAGAAGGCACATAAATTGTATTGAAGCCAATCATTCGGGCATGGTGTTTAAATGGCGGGTGGACTTTGGCGTTCGATCGTACATTCATAGCGCGCAGAAATGTGGGGTCCTCATGAAATAAATTAAATAAAATATATAAAAATAAAATAAATCATAAATTTTTTTTTAAGAAATAATAAAAAAAATATTAAACTTGGTTCTGGAGGAGAAGGGAAAAAAAGAGATAAAAATGGGTGCAACACGTGGACTTCCCAAGTGGTCACCCAACTTAGTACTACTCTCGTGCAACCACGCTTAACTGTGAAGTTCTGATGGGATCGGTGCATTAGTGCTGGTATGATCACACCCATTGATATGGAACCTTAGAAAATTGAAATATAAACTGTAACGTCCCGTTACTTTTGGGGGTGAATTTTTTATTTATTTATTTATTTTAATTAAAGTATTTAAGGTTAATTTAAAAGTAGTGATTTCGATTTTAGTAGTTATTTTTGTCCGAAATTCTTTTTAATCGTTTTAATACTTTAAATTTGTTTCGGTTGTATTAATAATTATTAATGGGCCAATTAATAATTATTAATCACTTTTAGATTTATTTACGAGCTTCAGTTTTCGTTTTTAAAGTAAAAACAAAAGAGGGACGTAGGCGTCATTTCCGATTTCTTAAATATCTAAACACTATTCATCCTTCTCCTTTAATAAGCCAAAATTAGACAAAAATCATAAAATTTCTTCTCATTTTTCATCCCAAACCCGTAGCTTAGAGAGAAAAAAGGAGGAGAGAAAGAATTTGTCACCCCGGCTTCGTTTCTCGACCGTTTTAATCGTGCCTTAGCTCGTTGGAAAGCTCTCGAGACGTACTTTCTACTCATCCTAACAATCGAGGCTTTCGCTCATTTTTTCGAGGCCTTAAGGTATGACAAAGTTTCTAAAATTTGATGTGAATAGTATTTTAATGGAGGTTTTGAGTTGTAATCTTCGAATTCGTTCACCGAAACTTGAAGGTTTCATTCGGGGAAGTCTTTATGGTCAATTTTAGAAACTTTCCCTAAACCCTAAAACCGAGTTTGAGCCAGAAACCCGTCCCTTGTGATTTTCCCTCTTTGGGCTATGTTTAGGATGTTAGGTTCTTTGTGTTTTTGTTTTTTAGTTAGTTTTTCGAAAATTGATTAATATGCAAAACCCTAATTTTCGGTTACCCATTGATTATGAAAACCTCCAAAGTATTCGAAACCAACCCAAAACACCTCTAAAATGCATAAAAGCCTGAAAACCAAACCCGAACCCCTTTTTCCCTAGCTTGGCCGAGAGCTCCATAAGGGTAGAATCCGGGATTTTCGTGGTTTTATGTGTTTAGATGTTGTTTGTTTGCTTTTCGGTTAATTAATGTAATTTAGGAATAATTCGTTTGTAGGATTGTGAATTGATCGTGAATTTACAACCTCGGATTATTCGGAGCTTGTCTTCAAGCTAAGGTGAGTTTAATGTGAAAGTTAGTGATTTTAAGAATTTAGTTTCGTTATGTAATTGTTTATCGATGTAAAGAGGGTGATAACTTCTTAGGATTAAGTTTTGGTTGGAGACTTTAATTTGGAAGTGTGTGTGGAGAAAGTTTGGATTTATGGATAGTTCGATTAATAGGGAACATCGGAGTGGTTTGGAAGTATGGTAATGTGATTTGGAGATGTTAGATGAAAGTGAGAATGGAAGTTACTTTGATGGATTTTGGAAGTTAAAGTAATTAGAAGATGCACTTGAGTGATAACTCGTGTAATCTAGTTAGTTAGGATTCTAATTAACTTAGTAGAATTCTTTGGAGTTTAGCTAACTTTTGGAGACCTAGGGCACATTGATTCACACATGGTAGTATGTTGATTTTGATCCATATGTAACCATGGTGTGATGATTTGTGGGAACCTTGAGCACATTGATTCAGCACGTGATAGTATGTGATTTTGATCCATATGTAATCATGGTGAGATGATTTGTGAAATAGTACATGGTAGTATGTGATTTTGATCCATATTTAACCATGGTACTATGGTTTGTGACACGGCACTTGGTAGTATGTGATTTTGATCCATATGTAATCATGGTGCGATGATGGTAATATGGTACGACTGTACGTGGTATGTTGATTCGGATCCATACGAGCACGTTACGATGATGGCACTACGGCACATGATAGTATGTTGATTTTGATCCATATGTAATCATGGTGCGAGGGTTTGTGAAATAGTGCATGGTAGTATGTGATTTTGATCCATATGTAACCATGGTACTATGATTTGTGATACGGCACATGGTAGTATGTTGATTTTGGTCCATACGTATCATGGTGCGATGATTTGTTATATGGTGAAAGTCCTGATATCCGATATGGTGAAAGTCCTGATATCCGATGATTTGAGACATGGTACGACCGTACGTGGTATGTTGATTTCGATCCATACAATAGCACGATACGATGAAAATTGTTTGGTAATAAAGATAGTTAATGTTACTTTTACCTATTCTTTAGAATTGTGTAGTGAGACTTAGTTGTGAATGTTAATTTTACTTTAAGTCTTTATATCTATCTCATGGTATCGAATGACGATTACAGGTAATATATGACTATCGAATGATTATATGGAAATTGGAAGTGTGGATGTGGGTAGTATTGAGCATTACAGGCCTTTGGACACGATTTCGGTTATGAGATTTTGTTCATAGGATTACTTGCTTTCGTTTTACTCTCACTAGCATGTTATGCTAATGGTGCTACACTTACAAATTTTCAGGTAAACCTCGAGCTAAGAAGCGTGGTAGAGGAGGTGGAGCCGCGTGACTAGTCGAGATGGTGTATGGACAATATTAAGAACTCATTTTGGTTTAGCATTCATTGAAATGCTTGTAAATTATTCCATCTTTACATACTTATGTCTTTTTGAGCCCGAAAGGGTATTTGTGTTAAATATGTCTATGTTTTATGATTTAAATATCTTTTGGAATGCGCATTCCCGATTTATAGCTTTCTCTGGAAATTTGGGTTGTAAACAGGTTTTGGTTATTCGATTTTTAAACGAACCCATGTCGTTTTTCTTTAAAAATTGAGTCTTCCGCTGTGCATTTGAATTTAAAGAATTTAACGGAAAGCGGGTCGTTACATAAACCCTTTGAAAGACAAAGAACCCCCAGATGTAAATCCTAAAACCCCAATGAACAATAAGGTAAAACCCTTGGAAAGCAAGAAGAGAAAGATTATTCCAATGATCTAATATCTTGAAATAAGAGAATTTATTCTTATTTCAAGATCGAAACAATTCACAAACATACTGGATCAAATTATACTTGAATGTTTCTAAAACATGCAACCTAGAAAAAGGCTACAAAACTAAGCAAATTCGGCTAAGCAAAAAGAAATAAGATCATCAAATGAATTCTGAGTTTGTAGGGTTACAAATTAGGCCTTTAAATAGGCAAAGAAACCTTAAAAATAAGTTATTAAATTCGGATTACAAGGAGAATAAAATCTTCCCAAAACTTGCCTTATATGAAATTGGCAAATTTTTTGGAAAATCTTTTCTAGAGAATAATATCGTTCCTAATTCTTTCCGAGCTAATAAACTGAATATAAATGGCCTAAAACATGTCTAAATACATCATAAATTCATTGGAAAAATAAATGGAAAGTTTGGGAACAAATATGGAAAGTTTGGGAACAAATATAGAAAGTGGTCCAAATAAGGAAAGTTTGCAAAAGTGAAGCAACTTTCCTAATTAGCTCTTTTCTTCAATTCTTATTGAATAAGTCTTCAATACTCTTCTTGAAAATGTATTTTCCATAGATTAAAGTTCATCATGTCCTCTTCCATAGCCTACATGCTTGGATCTTCAAAGCTTGTGTTGACTTTGCTCATGTAGGCTTCTAATGGATGTTTTATTTTTGTCTTGAACTTTGATCTTGAGATTGATCCTTGAGCTATTTGTGATGTTCCATGATTCATATCACCATTCATGGAAGGCACATAAATTGTATTCAAGCGAATCACACAGGCATGGTGTTTAAATGGCGGGTGGACTTTGGCGCTCGATCGTGCGTTCACAGCACGCAGAAAAGTTGGGGGTCAGCATGAAATAAAATAAATAAAATATTTTAAAAAAAATAAATCATAAAATAATTTAAAAAATAGTAATTAAAATAAAACAAAATATCAAACTTGGTTCGGGAGGAGAAGGAAAAAAAAGAGATAAAAAGGGAGCAACACGAGGACTTCCCAAGTGGTCACCCAACTTAGTACTACTCTCGCGCAAGCATGCCTAACTGCGGAGTTCTAATGGGATCCGGTGCATTAGTGCTGGTATGATCACACCCATCATGGAAGGCACATAAATTGTATCCAAGCCAATTAAGCGGGCATGGTGTTTAAATGGCGAGTGGACTTTGGCGCTCGACCATGCGTTCGTAGCGCGTAGAAAGGTGGGGTCCGCATGAAATAAAATAAAAAAGTATTTATGTGACGACCTGACACTTTTAAATAAATTTAATTTAGAAAACACAGCGGAAGTCTTTTATTTTAAGAAAAATTGGCGTGGTTATGTTTGAAAGTTGGCTAGCCAAAACCTGTTTACATCCTAATTTTTCAAATCTAATAAAATCACATGGAACATTTAGTTTCAATCAAGAGTTCAAAGATTTAATATCATAAAACCATAACCATAAGCTCTTATGAGCTAAATACAACATATAAGTCATCAAAGTCTTTAAAGTTCTAAAAAATAATTACATAAACTTTACAACAAATGAGTCCATCTCGAGGTCAGCAACCCTCGATCACGCAACACCATCTCCCCTTCCACGGCCTCTAGCCAGGGCATTACCTGAAATTTTTTGTAATATCATGAGCTAAAAACTTAAGCCCAGTGAGAATAATATGCATAAAAAGTAAAGATAGACCTCAAACTCGTATTCCGATTTATGTCCAATTAATCTGACACAATTCACTCCTAAAGTTCTCCAACTCTAGGTAATTTCATTTTATACTCTCTGAAGGATGATATTACTAACTCTCGTAGTCAATCCTCATCCAATTACTTGTTATGGAAAAATAAGAAAAGTAAATTACTTTGCATAAAATATAACATCTCGATTTATATTCCATTGATCATATGCAATGTAGGGTTCGCATATACCCTTATGCATGAATGAAGGTGTAACGACCCGCTTTCCGTTAATTTCTTTAAATTCAAAAGCACAGCGGAAGACTCGATTTTTAAAGAAAAACGGCATGGGTTCGTTTAAAAATCGAATAACCAAAACCTGTTTTACAACCCAAATTCAGAGAAAGCTATAAATCGGGAATGCACATTCCAAAGGAGAAATAAATCATAATACATAGACAAATTTTACACAAATACCCTTCCGGGCTAAAAAAGACACATGTATGTAAAATGGAAATAATTTACAAGCATTTTAACAAATGCTAAACCAAAAGATGTCTTTAACATTGTCCATACACCATCTCGACTAGTCACGCGGCTCCACCTCCTCTTCCACGCTTCTTAGGACGGGGTTTACCTGAAAATTTGTAAGTGTAGCACCATTAGCATAACATGCTAGTGAGAGTAAAACGAAAGAAAGTAATCCTATGAACAAAATCTCATAACCGAAATCGTGTCCAAAGGCCTGTAATGCTTAATACTACCCACATCCACACTTCCAATTTCCATATAATCATTCGATAGTCAAATATTACCCGTAATCATCATTCAAAACCATGAGATAGATATAAAGACTTAAAATAAAATTAACATTCACAACTAAGTCTCACTACACAATTCTAAAGAATAGGTAAAAGTAACATTAACTATCTTTATTACCAAACAAGTTTCATCGTATCGTGCTATTGTATGGATCGAAATCAACATACCACGTACGGTCGTACCATATCTCAAATCATCGGATATCAGGACTTTCACCATATCGGATATCAGGACTTTCACCATATCGGATATCAGGACTTTCACCATATAACAAATCATCGCACCATGATACGTATGGATCAAAATCAACATACTACCATGTGCCGTATCACAAATCATAGTACCATGGTTACATATGGATCAAAATCACATACTACCATGTACTATTTCACAAACCCTCGCACCATGATTACATATGGATCAAAATCAACATACTATCATGTGTCGTAGTGCCATCATTGTAACGTGCTTGTATGGATCCGAATCAACATACCACGTACGGTCGTACCATATTACCATCATCGCACCATGATTACATATGGATCAAAATCACATACTATCATGTGCTAGTTACAAACCATAGTACCAACATCACACCATGATTACATATGGATCAAAATCACATACTATCATGTGCTAGTTACAAACCATAGTACCATGGTTACATATGGATCAAAATCACATACTACCATGTACTATCCCACTAATCATCTCACCATGATTACATATGGAACAAAATCACATACTATCATGTGCAGAATCAAAGTGCTCAAGATACCAACAAATCATCACACCATGATACGTATGGACCAAATCAACATACTACCATGTGTGAATCAATGTGCCTAAGGTCACCACAAATCATCTCACCATGATTACATATGGATCAAAATCACATACTATCACGTGCTAGTTACAAACCATAGTACCATGGTTACATATGGATCAAAATCACATACTACCATGTACTATCCCACTAATCATCTCACCATGATTACATATGGATCAAAATCACATACTATCACGTGCAGAATCAAAGTGCTCAAGGTACCAACAAATCATCACACCATGATACGTATGGACCAAATCAACATTCTACCATGTGTGAATCAATGTGCCTAAGGTCACCACAAATCATCTCACCATGATTACATATGGATCAAAATCACATACTATCACGTGCAGAATCAATGTGCCGTAGGTCCCCAAAAGTTAGCTAAACTCCAAAGAATTCTACTAAGTTAATTAGAAACCTAACCAACTAGATTACACGAGTTACTACTCAAGTGCATCTTCTAATTACTTTAACTTCCAAATCCATCAAAGTAACTTCCATTCTCACTTTCATCTAACATCTCCAAATCTTATTACCATACTTCCAATCCACTCCGATGTTTCCTTTTCATCGAACTATCCATAAATCCGAACTTTCTCCACACACAGTTCCAAATTAAAGTCTCCAACCAAAACTTAATCCTAAGAAGTTATCACCCTCTTTACATCGATAAACAATTACATAACGAAACTAAATTCATAAAACCACTAACTTTCACATTAAACTCACCTTAGATTGAAGACAAGCTCCGAATAATCCGAGGTTGTAAATTCACGATCAATTCACAATCCTACAAACGAATTATTCCTAAATTACATTAATTAACCGAAAAGCAAACAAACAACATCTAAACACATAAAACCACGAAAATCCCGGATTCTACCCTTATGGTGCTCTCGGCCATACAAGAGAAAGTAGGGTTCGGGCTTGGTTTTTCGGCTTTTATGCACTTTAGAGGTGTTTCGGGTTGGTTTCGGATACTTTGGAGGTTTGCATAATCAATGGGTAACCGAAAATTAGGGTTTTTCATATTAATCAATTTTCGAAAAATTAACTAAAAAGCAAAAACACAAAGAACCTAACATCCTAAACATAGCCCAAAGAGGGAAAATCACAAGGGACGGGTTTCCGGCTCAAACTCGGTTTTAGGGTTTAGGGAAAATTACTAAAATTGACCATAAAGACTTCCCCGAATGAAACCTTCAAGCTTCGGTGAACGAATTCGAAGATTACAACTCAAAACCTCCATTAAAATACTATTCACATCAAATTTTAGAAACTTTGTCATACCTTAAGGCCTAGAGAAAATGAGCGAAAGCCTCGATTGTTAGGATGGGTAGAAAGTACGTCTCGAGAGCTTTCCAACGAGCTAAGGCACGATTAAAACGGTCGAGAAACGAAGCCGGGGTGACAAATTCTTTCTCTCCTCCTTTTTTCTCTCTAAGCTACGGGTTTGGGATGAAAAATGAGAAGAAATTTTATGATTTTTGTCTAATTTTGGCTTATTAAAGGAGAAGGATGAATAGTGTTTAGATATTTAAGAAATCGGAAATGACGCCTACGTCCCTATTTTGTTTTTACTTTAAAAACGAAACCCGAAGCTCTTTAATTAATCTAAAGGTGATTAATAATTATTAATTGGCCCATTAATAATTATTAATGTCAACGAAACGAATTTAAAGTATTAAAACGATTAAAAGGGTTTTCGGACGAAAATAGCTACTTAAATCGAAATCACTATTTTTAAACTAACCTTTAATACTTTAATTAAAATAAATAAATAAAAAAAAAAAAAATTTACCCCCAAAAGTAACGGGACGTTACAGAAGGTAATGCGGACATCCCGTAGGCTCCCATTCAACCTTATGCATAAAGAAGTAATGAGTACATCCCGTAGGCTACCCATTCGTCTTCTTTCTTAGTTTTACTTTCTTTTCTTTTTCTTTTCTTTTTCTGAAGGTGATGCGGACATCCCGTAGGCTCCAACATTCTTCCCTTCTTTTCTTTCTCACTTTCTTTTCTTTTTCTCTTTTCAATGATGCGAGATGTTTTGGTTATGCTTGCACAAGTAAATAAAGTAAAGTGCGAATAATAAAGTTACTGAGACAAACGTAAAGTAAAGGGGTATAAAGTAAAAGACATAAAGTAAATAAATAGGAAACTCCGGACGAACGATATGTCAATCGAACTCCGCTAACAATAATAAAAGTAAAATCATAACTTAAACGATTAACCTATACCTTCCAGGATTCTAAACTTCCAATATAATCCGAGGTTCTATTAATCGTTCGATATAAAAGCTTGGATCTTTTAACCTCCAATGATCCATCCTAAGCTTCGAAACGAATCTAACTTAGAATCTTCTAAGATTCAATACTTTTCTTGAGAACTCCTAAGTTTTCACTTAAAGGATTAACTTCTAATCCTAAGGGCACTAACTCACCTTCCTCTAATCTTAGATTCGAATTCTAATCTTAGTTTCCAATTCTACAAACCTTCACACTTATTTGCTTTCTAAAAATACTTTAAATCCTAACTATTCTCACCTTAAAGAAAGTTGACTTCGCTCATAAGTCTGGAAGAGCGATCAATCAAACGGTTCGAAAACACCTACAATTGAATTATATCACACAATCAATAATTTACCAACTATCTATCAAACATCAACTAAACGTTCAAAATGACGAAAAACTCAACAACCCTCCCAAAGAGGCTCTCGGCCCCCTCAAAGAAAATGGGCCTCGGGTTTGGTTTTCCGGCTTTTAGGCAATCTAAAAGTGTTTCGAGTTGGTTTTAAGCAAATTCGATATTCCTGATTTCAATGGGTATCGATAATTAGGGTTTTCGAATATTATACCCTTTCCCGAATCGAATTTCAATAAACATTATTTCATTAAATTCTAACCCATAATAAAACCCAAAAGGGTAAATTTCAAACGGGAAGGGTTTCGACTGAAACTCAGTTTTAGGGTTATGGGAAAGTTTCCAAAAACTCATAAAACTACTCCCGTATTTACAAACACCGAGTTTCCCGACAAGAAATCGAAAGAAAACAAAGAAAACTCCATTAAAACACTATTTGGAGTTTAGGGTTTGAAACTTTACTTACCGAGAACTCCGTATAACACGAGTGGCAAGTACGATGGTTGGGTGGAAAATGATCCTAGACTCGAGGGCTTTCCGATTTATCCAAGATCGAGTCGATCCGTCGAGAAATAAATGAAAATCAAATTTTCTCTTTTTCTTCTTGATGCTCACGGGTTGGAGGAGGAGAATGGATGAAGTTTTGGTCAAAATTTGAGTCAATGGTATTTTAAGAAGATGAGTGAATAGTGTTTAGATATTTAGGAATTTTGGAAATGACGGATACGTCCTTTTATGACTTTTGACTTATAAAATGAAACCCGATGATCTTAAACTGTCCTAATGGTGATTAATAATTATTAATTGGCCCGTTAATAATTATTAATAACATTAAAACGAAATTAAACTAAAAAGGTAATTAAAAGGACTTAAACCGAAATAAACTACTAAATTCTAATTTACCGATAAATAAATAAACTTTAATTACTTAAATTAAAATAAAATAAATAAAAAATTTTTTATCACAAAATAACGGGACGTTACAATGTAAAAACAAAATAAATCGTAATTTTTTTTTTAAAAAACTATAATTAAAATCATTTTTCCAAAGAAATTAATCCATATTAATTTATGTTCTCAATTACATGCGTTAGCTCGGAGGACTTAATGGACTTATAGGACTAAGCTCCAATAATATAGAATTACATTGATCAAATGCCTTCAATCAATTAATTCTTATTCATTAACTCCTAGATAACTCCACTAAATATCTAGAGTTGCACTCTTAGTACTATAGACATAGTTATGTCCCTTGGAAAATATCATTAACTACACTTTAATCCTTCACAAGTAGTTCGTATTCATGGCTAGGTAATTTTACCGTATTAACCTCCATGATACATCTTGTTCCTTAAGCCCAACTAATTTTCTAAAGAACAACCTTACATAATCTCCATTATGCGTCTTTGCTTTTTCTTGATCAGAGGAATATGGGCCCCGCTGTTCAAGCATCAAATAAGTCTATAGGGGAACTACTTATCTATTTTCCTATATGGAAAAGAGTGAATTCCATTCTTGTGTAATTATGTTTCCAGCTATAAGCAAGATGCAATCCCCAAAGTGGGAGGCGTATTGAGCGAACTATATCGAGTCACTCTCACCTATGCAAATCAAAGGTTTGTCTCTTGCAAACAGGAGTTCGTAATCCACTCAGGATGAAGATCAATTATACATGATCAAGCGACTGAAAAACGAAGTGTCTTTTTGTAACGGATTTACCAGAAGACAATAAGTTTATCTTAGTCCAGTCTACTACAATCTCTATTGCAGCAACACCTCCACTCACATGTCTCTACATGAGCGATTCAGATGAGATCACTTGTACCAATACACAAGTGAGCCGTGTTAGTGGTGTTACCAGAAATAAGGCACCCAACCTTTATTCATATACCAAAGACTATTTGAGTTACGGCTTAAGTGAATCTTCCCCCATCACATGCTCACTTAAAATTATCATAAGTAACTCTGGATCTTATGATGGATTACATTTATTAAACAATAATAAATGACAATGTAAATATTACTAATTAATAATTCTTTTATTTATTAATAGTTTAATTGGATTACATAAGATTTAAAACCCCAACAGAAAGGTAGGGTCTGCTTGAAAAAAAAATAGTAAAATTATTTTAAAAAAGAATAATTAAAAATAAAACAAAATATCAAATCTTGTACGGTTGGAGAAGGAAAGAAAAGCGATAAAAAAGGGTGCACCCAACTTAGTACTACTCTCGCGCAAACACGCTTAACTGCGAAGTTCTGATGGGATCTAGTGCATTAGTTCTGATATGATCCACCCATCATGGAAGGCACATAAATTGTATTCAAGACAATAACGCGAGCATGGTGTTTAAATGGTGGGTGGACTTTGGCCACCACGCAGAAAGGTGGGGTCCGCATGAAATAAAATAAATAAAATATTTAAAAATAAAATAAATCCTAAAATTATTAAAAAAAAAGAATAAAAAATAATACAAAATATCAAACTTGGTTCTGGAGGAGACGGAGAAAAAGTACTTAGGGGTGAACCACGATGACTTCCCAAGTGGTCACCCAACTTAGTACTACTCTCATGCAAGCACGCTTAACTGCGGAATTCTGATGGGAGTCGGTGCAATAGTGCAAGTATAATTGCACCCATCATGGAAGGCACATAAATTGTATTCAAATCAATCACACGACATTGTGTTTAAATAGCAGTTGGACTTTTGCGCTCGACCGTACGTTCACATCGCGCAGAAAGGTGGGGTCCTCATGAAATAAAATAAATTAAACATTTGAAAATAAAATAAATCATAAGATTATTTAAAAAAAGAGATAAAAAAGGACGCAACATGAGGACTTTCCAAGTGGTCACCTAACTTAGTACTACTCTTGTGCAAGCACACTTATCTGAGGAGTTATGATGGGATACGGTGCATTAGTACGAGTATGATCGCACCCATCAGGGAAAGCACATAAATTGTATTCAAGCCAATCACGTGCGCATGGTGTTTAAATTGTGAGTGGACTTTGTCGCTCGACCGTACGTTCAGAGCGCGTAGAAAGGTGGGATCCGTATGAAATAAAATAAATAAAATATTTGTAAATAAAATTATTTAAAAAAATAATCAATTAAAAAAAATAGCAAACTTGGTTCTTGAGGAGAAGGGAAAAAAAGAGATAAAAAAGGATGCAACACGAGGACTTCCCAAGTGGTCACCCAACTTAGTACTACTCTCGCACAAACACACTTATTTGCGAAGTTATGATGGGATCCGATGCATTAGTGCTGGTATGATCACACCTATCATGACAGGCACATAAATTGTATTCAAGCTAATCACGTGGGCATGGTGTTTAATTGGCGGGTGGACTTTGGAACACGACCATGAGTTCACAACGTGCTGAAAAGTGGGGTCCACATGAAATAAAAAATAAAATATTTAAAATAAAATAAATCGTAAAGGTATTTGAACAAATAATAATTAAAAATAAAACAAAATATCAAACTTGTTTCAGGGGGAGAAGGAAAAAAAAATGATAAAAAGGGGTGCCACACGAGGACTTCCCAATTGGTCACCACACTTAGTACTACTCCTGCACAAGCACGCTTAACTATCGAGTTTTGATGGCATTCGGTACATTAGTGCTGGTATGATCACACCTATCATCGAAGGCACATAAATTGTATTCAAGCCAATCACGCAAGCATGTCGTTTAAATTGCAGGTGGACTTTGGCGCTCGACCGTTCGTTCATAGCACGCAGAAAGGTGCCGCGTGAAATAAAATATTTAAAAATTAAATAAATCGTCAAATTATTTAAAAAAATTAAAATTAAAATTAAAACAAAATATCAAACTTGGTTTAGGAGGAGAAGGAAAAAAAAGTGATAAAAAATGGTGCAACACGAGGACTTCTCAAGTGGTCACCCAACTTAGTACTACTCTTGTGCAAGCATGCTTAACTGCGGAGTTCTGATGGGATCTGGTGCATTAGTGTTGGTATGGTCGCACCCATTATGGAAGACATATAAATTATATTCAAGCCAATCACGGGTGCATGGTTTTTAAATTGCGGGTGGACTTTGGCGCTCAATCATGCGTTCACAGCACGCAGAAAGGTGGGATCCGCATGAAATAAAATAAATAAAATATATAAAAATAAAATAAATAGTAAATTTTTTTAAAAAAATTATAATTAAAAATAAAACAAAATATCAAGCTTGGTACGGGAGGAGAAGGAAAAAAAAGAGATAAAAAAGGATGCAACACGAGGACTATCCAAGTGGTCACCCAACTTAGTACTAGTCTCGCGCAAGCACGCTTAACTGCGGAGTTCTGATGAGATCTGGTGTATTAGTGCTGGTATGATTAAACCCATCATGGAAGGAAAATAAATTGTATTCAAGCCAATCACACATGCATTGTGTTTAAATGGCGGGTGGAATTTGGCGCTCCACTATGTGTTCCCAGCGCGCAGAAAGGTGGTGTCGACGAGAAATAAAAAAATAAATTATTGAAAATTAAAATAAAGCGTAAAATTATTTAAAAAATAATAATCAAATTTAATACAAAATTTCAAACTTGGTTCGAGAGGAGAAGGAAAAAAAAAGAGATAAAAATGGGTGCAACATGAGCACTTCCCAAGTGGTCACCCAACTTAGTAATACTCTGGCGCAAGCACGCTTAACTGTAGAGTTTTGATGGAATCCATTTTTAGTGCTAATATGATCGCACCCATCATGGAAGATACATAAATTGTATTAAAGCCAAACACGTGGGCATGTTGTTTAAATGGCGAGAGGACTTTGACGCTCGACCGTGTGTTCACAGCGTAGAAAGGTTGGGTCGCATGAAATAAAATAAATCATAAAATTATTTAAAAAGTAATAATTAAAAATAAAACAAAATATCAAACTTGGTTCGAGAGGAGAAGAAAAAAAAAAGAGATAAAAAAGGATGCAACACGAGGACTTCCCAAGTGGTCACCCAAGTTAGTACTACTCTCGCGCAAGCACACTTAACAGTGGAATTCTGATGGGATCCGGTGCATTAGTACTGCTATGATTGACCCATCATGGAAGGCACATAAATTGTATTCAAGCCAATCACGCGGACATAGTGTTTAAATGGCGGGTGGATTTTGGCGCTTGACCGTGCGCAGCGTGAAGAAAGGTGGGGTTCGCATGAAATAAAATAAATAAAATATTTAAAATTAAAATGAATCATAACATTATTTAAAAATAATAATTAAAAATAAAATTAAATATCTAACTTAGTTCGGGAGGAGAAGGAAAAGAAAGAGATAAAAAGAGGTGCAACACGAGGACTTCCCAAGTAGTCACCCAACATAGTACTACTCTCGTGCAAGCACGCTTGACTGCGAAGTTCTGATGGGATTCAGTGCATTAGTGCCAGTATGTTCGCACCCATCATGGAAGGTACGTAAACTGTATTCAAGCCAATCACGTGAGCATGGTGTTTAAATGGCGGGTTGACTTTGGCGCTCAACCGTGCATTCACAGCGCGCAGAAAGGTGGGCTCCGCATGAAATAAAATAAATAAAATGTTTAAAAATAAAATTATTCACAAAATTATTTAAAAATGAGAATTAAAAATAAAACAAAATATCAAACCTGGTTTGGGAGGAGAAGGAAAAAAAAAAGGGAAAAAAAAGGTGCAACACGAGGATTTCCCAAGTGGTTACCTAACTTCATACTACTTTCACGCAAGCACGCTTAACTGCGGAGTTCATATGGGATCCGGTGCATTAGTACTGGTATGATCGCAACCATCATAGATGGCACATAAATTATATTCAAGCAAATCACGTGGGCATGGTGTTTAAATGGCAGGTGGACTTTGGTGCTTGATCGTGTGTTCACAGGGCGCATAAAGTTGGGGCGCATAAAATAAAATAAATTAAATATTTAAAAAAAATAATTCATAAAATAATTTGAAATAATAAAATTAAAAATAAAATAAAATTTAAAACTTTGAACTGGAGGAGAAGGGAAAAAAGAGATAAAAAAGGTGCAACACGAGGACTTCCCAAATGGTCACCAAACTTAGTACTCTCGCGCAAGCACGCTTAACTGCATAGTTCTTATGGGATCTAGTGCATTAGTACTGGTATGATCGCACCCATCATGGAATGAACATAAATTGTATTCAAGCCAATCACGTGGGTATGTTGTTTAAATGGCGGTGGACTTTGGCGCTCCACTATGCGTTCACAGCTCGTAGAGAGATGGGGTCTGCATGAAATAAAATATTTAAAAAATAATAAATCGTAAAATTATTTAAAAAATAATAATTAAAAATTAAACAAAATATCAAATTTAGTTCGGGAGGAGAAGGAAAAAAAGAGATTAAAAAGGCTGCAACACGAGGACTTCCCAAGTGGTTACCCAACATAGTACTGAAGGGATGATTTACTAAATTAGCGGAATTTATTTAGTAACACAAATTAACACTTAATTTAGGATCTATTAATATCATGCAATTTGTGATATAAAACATGTAGGTTCATGCTTAATTTCGAAAATTAAAACCAATTATACTTACATTGAGTAATTAATGGAGAATTGGTTGGAGGTTTCTTTACTGCATCAAATCCTCAGCAACACCGGATCTTCTATGCTATATCCCGATCGATCAAACGAAATCTGATTGTGGGATCGAACTTAAGAAGAAATTGGGAAGAAAAAAATATTTTTCTTCCCAATAATGACTAGGGAATTTCGGCTATGGGGGGGGAGAAGGGAAGAAGAGAGAGTTCCAACTTTCTATGGAATTAAATTGTGTGATTTATGAATAACCCAACCCTCCTATTTATAGAAAAATAGGAATCCTAATCACATTAGGATTAATCTATAGAGATATATACAAAAAGAAAAAAGATTATCTCTTTCCTTTATCTAGCAATTTTGAAAATGCTATGGATAAATAGGAGATTATTTTATTTTCTTTATTTTTATTTATCTTGGGTAAATAAATCTATGTAATTATTTTAGGATATAATTCAAACAATTATCTCCTCAAAATACATGTCATGGCCGATTTTACCATCATAAAATAATAAATAAATACAATTTATTTAATTAATTATTTTGGGCCAATTCCAATTGGGTTCATTAATCCAATTGGGCTTGAAATTCTCTCTTAAATTAATAAGTCCAACTTAATTAATTTATTTATTAATTACCATTAAAATAAAATATTTTATTTAAACAATTAATAATATTAATATTTTCTCCCGACTAAATATTATCCAATTTATATTTAATTATTAATTTCCATTTAAATAATTTTCATTATTTAAATAATTAATAATAAATATTATAATTATTAATTTCCTTAAACTCATTATTTAATTAATAATTTTACTGACAATATTTTATTATTAATTTAATTAATTTTAATTATTAATTTCCGTTTAAATATAATTAATTATTTAAACAATTAATAATTGTTAATTAATTTCAAATTATTAATTACCATTTAAATATACTCAATATTTAAATAATTAATAATATCTAATTAATAATATTTCATTATTAATTTCCTGTTTAAATAAACTCATTATTTAAACAATTAATAATGTTTATATTAATTACCGTTTAAATATACTCAATATTTAAACAATTAATATTCCCTATTTTAAGTAATTCACTTTACTTAAAATTTCCATTTCTTCTACTTGATTTCGCGACTACGATATTTGGGCTAGCATAGGGACCCGATGGACCTATAGATCATGGGCTTAATAATTAGTCAATTAAGTGATTAACACATAATCAGTTAATTACTTATTATCTAACTATGAATAATTCCACTATAGATTCATAGCTGAACTCCCCTCACTATAGATGAGTTATTGTCCATTTAGTTTATCATTATTTATATCTATGATATTATCCTTCACGTGGAACCCTCATAATTACAGGCGGATAAATTTACCGTTTTGCCCCCCTGTAATTACCGCTTTATCCTTGTGTTCCCGCTGATTCTCCAATGAACTTTATCTTTAATCGAACTAGAGATAAGATACTTCTGTGATCAATAGAAGTCGTGACGTCACTTGTTCATGTCTCGAATCAGTACATCAAGGGAGTTTCCTAAAGTTTCTAAAATGTTTAGGTATCGCACTGATACCGTTAATTTATAGGAAAGTTATGAATTCCATCTCGTGAAAATGAGTTCCCATCTACTTATCTAGTCATGTTCCCAAAACAGAGTGTATTGAGCGTTCTTACAGATCGCTCTCAACTATGTGAATCAAAGAACATAACTCCACAAATAGGAGTCCGCATTTCACTCAGGATTGAGATCTATCACGGTTGATAAACTTAGTTTGATATTCGATTATTTCTCATAAACGGTACTAAGGAGAAATTTGATCGAACATCGTGGTCATGTCTTATACAATCAACATTGCATATGATACTTCCATTTCATGTCTCCCACATGAATGATCAGGATTTGATCATTTGTCTATAAGTAAAATGCGAAGCTATCAACAGTGTTACCATGATAAGGTTTCCAAACGTTATCCGTTTACTGTAGACACGTTTGAGTTACTCATCTCGACTTTAATCCTCTTGTATGACTCACATACTAAGTCGTGATTTCATAAGAGTAACTTAGGGTTTACTATTTGAATGTTTGATATTTATATATTTCCATATATTCCTAATATCATTAATTGAATCAATCTAGATAATATAAAGAACTTATGTTTATTTATTTAATTTATTCTTAATAAATTATTATTATTAAATGATTACAAGTTCTAGGACACCATTTCTAACAAGTACTACTCTCGGCAAGCATGAATAACTGCGAAGTTCTTATGGGATCCGGTGCATTAGTACTGGTATGATCACCCCCATCATAGAAGACACATAAATTGTATTCATGCCATTCAAGCGGGCGTGGTGTTCAAATGGCGGGTGGACAAGCGCTTGACCATACGTTCATAACGTTCAGAAAGGTGGGGTCTGCATTAAATAAAATAAATAAAAATAAAATAAATCGTAAAATTATTTTAAAAAATGATAATGAAAAATAAAACAAAATATCAAACTTGGTTCAGGAAGAGAAGGAAAAAAAAAAGATAAAAAGCAACACGAGGACTTCCTAAGTGGTCACCCAAATTAGTACTACTCTCGCGTAAGCACGCTTAAGTGCGGGGTTCTGATGGGATCTGGTGCATTAGTGCTGGTATGATTGCACCCATCATTGAGGACACATCAGTTGTATTCAAGCCAATCACGCAGGCAAGGTGTTTAAATGAAGGGTGGACTTTGCCGCTTGACCGTGCTTTCACAGTGCGCATAAAGGTGGGGAAAGAAAATAAAGAAAATATTTAAAAATAAATTAAATCCTAAAATTATTTAAAAAATAATAATTAATAATATAACAAAATATCAAACTTAGTTCGGGAGGAGAAGGAAAAAGAGATAAAAAAGGGTGCAACACGAGGATTTCCCAAGTAGTCACCCAACTTAGTACTATTCTCGCGCAAGCACGCTTCAAAGTTCTGATGGGATTCAGTGCATTAGTCCTGGTATGATCGCAACCATCATGGAAGGCACATAAATTGTATTCAAGCCATTTACGCGGGCATGTTTTTAAATGTTGGGTGGACTTTGGCGCTCGAACGTACGTTCACACCGGGAAGAAAGGTGGGGTCCGCATGAAAAAAATAAGTAAAATAAAATAAATCGTAAAATTATTTAAAAAATAATAATTAAAAATAAAACAAAATATCAAACTTGGTTCAAGAGGAGAAGGAAGCAAAAAGAGATAAAAAAGGATGCTACACGAGGACTTCCCAAGTGGTCACCCAACTTAGTACTATTGTAACGACCCGGCTTAATAAATAAGCCGAATACGCAAGTACGCAAGGCGTAAGCGTAGACCCTAATATTTGGTGACAAGACATAAAGTAAAACGAGAAACCTGAACTCAGAGTTTTATTCATTTTTCAAGACAAACAGTTTAAAACACAAATACCAGGTACGTTTACCCTTTTATAACAACGAGTTTTAAGGTTGAAGTTTATAGAACAAAAAGCTTGGAACAAAAAATAACATATAAAACATATACAAGTTCGGTTTTGCAAACTACAACATAATAAAACAACGTTCAGACATGAAATATTTCTCCAAAAACCTAAGCCTCACAGTACAAATTAGTCGAGCCAAAAGTCCTCTCTTTGAAGCCTCAACGCGTACCAGCCGCCTTGCCCGACCCTGACCTCTGCCATTACCTAAAAGGTGATATAGATCACCTTTGAGCATGACACTTTGTGAAAATAAAACGAGACAAGTGATGATATGTTTGAATACGATGTATGCAATGTGACAAAAGATCAAAGCATGGATGTAATAAAGACATGGAACCTCAAGCGAACACAAGTATTGTTAGCATTTCCTTATGTAATAACTGAAGCCGTAACTTTCTTTCATTTGCACATGTTTTTCGACACATATCTCAGAAATCATTTTAAAAATGTAAAGTTAAATCACAAGGCTATCTTAGTAGCCACACATAAAACATTAGGCTATCTCTGTAGCCACACATAATCACAAGGTGATCTCTGAAGCCGCACATAGTCACAAGGTTATCCCTGTAGTTAGGCTATTCCTGTAGCCTCTCGAGCTTTTTCTAATTACACTTCTAGGTTATCCTTGTAGCCCCTTAGCTTCTGGGCCATCAACCACACAGCGCCTTGGAGCCGTTCTCACACCACCACGATAACCATATGTAATGTCCAACATCCATTCACCATTACATAGGTTACGACCGCATGGCTATAAAATAAATGAGATGCATGTATGCAATGTTATGCGAGTAGACATGCTAATTTCGTTACACTCATCAGTTCTTAACTTGTAACACATCAAGCATATTAGTAAATATTACCCAATCAGTATATGACTCAATCTTTCACTTGAATCTACAAGTAATCATTGATAAGCATACTAAAGCAAGTAATTATTAGAGTATAAGCATAATTAAAGTAGAGTCCGTTTCACTCGTCCTGTTTCCTCAGTCAACCCGTTGTTAGAACGACTTATCTATTTTTCCTTCTCCTCAGTTCCTTTCCTTTTCCTATTTTTAAGCCCATGGAATAAGGTTTCATATCAGACTCTCCCATCGGTAAACATAACTCCAAAGTCATTCCGAAAGCAATCCCGATCATCCAACCATTTCGTCGATCGAGTCCGTTTTATTCTCACCTTGTTAGTCGTTGCAAAATGCGCCTTAAGCTCGACCTCCTCCTACAAAAATCATGTCACACTTAATAAGTTCATTAATATCATAAAATTTCAGAAATTAACCACCAAGCAAAACCCGGAACCCGGTTCAATTTGAAAGACGTAAACTAGCTAATTGAAATCGGGATTTAAAAAAATATCATGGCTTGCCATTCCAAGTTGGTTTCCCTTACGCTGAATATATATCTAAACATACATATATTCTAGAATTGAAAGTTACTAAATGGAAAGTCAAAAGTCATTAAAACTCTATTTGGAAGAAAACTAGAAAGCTTGAAATTGTCTTTAATGGTGTTTTAAGCCTATGTTCTTCCATGGCTTCTTGAATCAAGTTGTGATTTAAAATAAAAATTTATAGGGTTTGAAATAGGTTTAATGAAAGCTTTTTTTCCAGAATTTAAAAGTCACTTTAACTTAGAGGAAGAAGATTTAATAAACAAACTCAAGAGAAACAATGAATTTCTACAACATAGGTGATGAATCTTAAGTTGTCCATGGATGTTTTCTTACCTTAGCTTCTCCAATCACTAGATTCTTCACCCAATATTGTCTAACATGATGTTTCCTCAACAAATTACCCAAACTTAACTTGAACTAACCATTGAAGAAGCAATAAAAATCCCTTTTTCTCCAAGGAATGGACGAGGGTGGGGGTGAACAAAGGATGAAGATGATGTTTGCTTTTGTTTTTTTTTCCTTTTATTTCCATTATATATTAAGTGTATGGCTGAGAATAAAAGGTACTAATCGCTTAAAGGACCTCCCTCCTCCTAATATAACTTCCAAGTTTCTAAAATTGCTAACCCATCCTTGCTCAAGCCTAATTTGCTAACAACTCCTTCCCACATTATCTAACCATGGTTAAAAACTCCAATTTGCTTCCACTTCCTAATTTACAAGCCAACACCTCCTTCTTAACACTTCCACCTCTTTCTAACAAACCTTTAACTTAATTTTATTAAAAAGTAACAACTACAAACTATTAACTATGGTTAAACTTTTCTAACTTCCATTAACCCTAAACATGGTTAAATGTCCTTTTCCAATTAAATACCACCCTTAGTCAACCCTTAACTATAGTAAACTTACCAAATATTCAAAATAAAATTCGAAAATAACTTATAAGAAGTTAACACCAAACACACAAATAAACATTAAAAAGATATTCTATAATTAATCATCTTGATAAAAACCTGGGTCCTTACAACTACTCTTGTGCAAGCACGCTTAATTGTGGAGTTCTGATGGGATCTGGTGCATGGGTGTTGGTATGATCGCATCGATCATGGAAGACACATAAATTGTATTCAAGCCAATCACGTGAGCATGGTGTTTAAATAGCAGGTGGGCTTTGGAGCTCGACCGTGCGTTCATAATGCGCAGAAAGGTGAGGTCCACATGAAATAAAATAAATAAAATATTTTAAAATAAAATAAATCATAAAATTATTTAAAAATATAATAATTAAAAATAAAACAAAATATCTAACTTAGTTCAGGAGGAGAAAAAAAAAGAGATAAAAAGGGGTGCAACTCGAGGACTTTCCAAGTGGTCACCCAATCTAGTACTACTCTAGCGCAAGCACGCTTAATTGCAGAGTTCTGATGGGATCCAGATTATTAGTGCTTTTATGATCACACCCATCATGGAAGGCACATAAATTGTATTCAAGCCAATCACGTGGACATGGTGTTTAAATAGCAGGTGGACTTTGACTCTTGACCGTGCGTTCACAACACACAGAAAGGTGGGGTCCGGATGAAATAAAATAAATAATATATTTAAAAATAAAATAAATTGTAACATTATTTAAAAAAATATATAATTAAAAATAAAAAAAAATATCAAACTTGGTTTGCGAGGAGAAGAAAAAAAAAGATATAAAAAGGGGTACAACATAAGAACTTCCATAGTGGTCACCCAACTTAGTACTAATCTCGTGCAAGCACGCTTAACAGCAGAGTTTTGATGGGATCCGACACATTAGTATTGGTATGATCACACCAATCATGGAAGGCACATAAATTGTATTCAAGTCAATCACACAGGCATGGTGTTTAAATGGCGGGGGACTTGTGCACTCGATCATTCCTTTACAACGCGCAGGAAGGTGGGGTAAGCATGAAATAAAATAATTTATAAAATTATTTTAAAAGATAAAAATTGAAAATAAAACAAAATATCAAACTTGGTTTGGGAGGAGAAGGAAAAAAAGAGATAAAAATGTGTGCAACACGAGGACTTCCAAAGTGGTCACCCAACTTAGTACTACTCTCGCGCAAGCATGATTAATCATGAGTTCGGGATGGGATCCGGTGCATTAGTATTGGTATGATCTGACCCATCATGGAAGGCACATAAATTGTATTCAAGTCAATCTCGCAAGCATGGTGTTTAAATGGCGGGTGGACTTTTGCACTTGATCGTTCGTTCATAGCGAGCAGAAAGGTGGGTTCCTTATGAAATAAAAAAATAAAATATTTAAAATAAAATAAATCGTAAAATTATTTAAAAAATAAAACCAAATATCAAACTTTGTTCAGGACCGAAGGAAAAAAAAGAGATAAAAAAGGGTGCTACACGAGTTCTTCCTAATTGGTCAACCAATTTAGTACTACTCTCGCGAAGCACGCTTAATCATGAATTCGATGCGATCCTATGCATTAGTCTTTGGTATGATCGCACCCATCATGGAAGGCACATAAATTGTGTTCAAGCCAATCACGCGGGCATGGTGTTTAAATGGCAGGTGGACTTTGTCGCTCGACTATGCGTTCACAACGTGCATAAAGGTGGGGTCTGCATTAAATTCAATATTTAAAAATAAAACAAATCACAAAATTAGTTAAAAAAAATAATAATTAAAAATAATACAAAATATCAAACTTTGTTCGACAGGAGAAGGACAAAAAAAGAGATAAAAAAGGTGCAACACGAGGATTTCTCAAGTGGTCACCCAACTTAGTATTACTCTTTTGCAAGCACACTAAACTGCTGAGTTCTGATAGGATCCGGGTGCATTAGTGCTGGTATGATCACACCCATGATGGAAGGCACATAAATTTTATTCAAGCCAATTACGCGGGAATGGTATTTAAATGGCGGGTGGACTTTGGCGCTCAAACGCACGTTCACAGAGCAGAAAAGTGAGGTCTGCATGAAATAAAATAAATAAAATATTTAAAAATAAAATAAATATTAAAATTATTTAAAAAAATAATAATTAAAAAAGAGATCAAAAAGGGTGCAACACGAGGACTTCCCAAGTGGTCGTCACCCAGCTTAGTACTATTCTCGTGCAAGCACGCTTAACTGCTGAGTTCTGATGGGATCCAGTGCATTAGTGCTGGTATGATCGCACCCATCTTGGAAGGCACATAAATTGTATTCTAGCGAATCGCTCGGACATGGTGTTTAAATGGCAGGTAGACTTTGGCGTTTGACCGTGCGTTCATAGCGCGTAGAAAGGTGGGTTTTGCAATAAAGAAAATATTTAAAAATAATATAAATCGTAAAATTATTTAAAAAAATAGTAATTAAAAATAAAACAAAATATCAAACTTGGTTCAAGAGGAGAAGAAAATAAAAGATATAAAAAGTGGTGCAACACGAGGATTTCCCAAGTGGTCACTCAACTTAGTGCTACTCTTGCGCGATCTCGCTTAAGTGCAGAGTTTTGATGGGATGCAGTGCATTAGTGCTGAAATGATCGCACCCATCATTGAAGGTACATAAATTGTATTCAAGCCAATCATGCGAGCATGGTGATTAAAAGGCAGGTGGACTTTGGCGCTTGACCGCGAGTTCACATCGGGCAGAAAGCTGGGTTCGGATGAAATAAAATAAATAAAATATTTAAAATAAAATAAATACTAAAATTATTTTAAAAAATAATAAATAAAAATAAAACAAACTATCAAACTTGGTTCAAGAGGAGAAGGAAAAAAAAGAGAGATAAAAAAGGATGCAACAGGAGGACTTCCCAAGTAGTCACCCAACTTAGTACTACTCTCTCGCAATCACGCCTAACTGCGGAGTTCTAATGGGATATGGTGCATTAGTGCTGGTATGATCGCACCTATCATGAAAGGCACAAAAATTGTATTCAAGCCAATCAGGTAAATGGAGGGTGGACTTTGGCGCTCGATCGTGCGTTCGTAGCGCGTAGAAAGGTGGGGTCCGCATGAAATAAAATAGATAAAATATTTAAAAATAAAATAGATAGTAAAATTATTTAAAAAAATAATTAAAAATAAAACAAAATATCAAACTTGGTTCGGGAGGAGAAGGAAAAAAAGAGATACAAAAGGGTGCACACGAGGATTTCCCAAGTGGTCACCCAACTTAGTACTACTCTCACGCAAGCACGCTTGACTGCGGAGTTTTTTTGTGTGTTTATTTATTATTTTTTACATAATTTTACGATTTATTTTATTTTTAAATATTTTATTCGTTTCATTTATTTTATTTCATCCAGACCCCACCCAAACTTTCTGCGCGCTATGAACACATGGTCGAACGCCGAAGTCGACCTGCCATTTAAACACCATGCCCGCATGATTGGCATGATTTTATTTTATGGCCTTCCAAGATCGTTCTTTGTGGCGACCCGACTCTTTTTTAAAACACATTAAAACATAACGCAACTGGAAGACGACGATTTTACGAAAAATTTGCGTGGTTCCATTTGTAATTTGATTAAACCAAAACATGTTTACATAGTTCGCATCAGAGAAAGCGATAAATACATGATTACTAAGTTTTGGTAAACCTTAACCACATCAAAATATGATTAAAACTCAAAATAATACTCTTTCGAGCTCAGGACACGACTACATTATTTTCAATAAACAAAAGACCCTATTAGCATTCGTCAATGCCTATATCCATATCCACGCATCATCCCGACTAGTCAAACAACACCATGACCTCTAGCTTGTCCGGCGGGTGGTGGAATTCTACGCATGCAAAAGGTGAGATTAGAACGAATTGTAACTAATATTTTGCTCTCACGTCGCAACCGTTAGTGCTAGCTCGAAGTTGAGCGTTATACTCTTCTCTAAATGGATTTGAAATTGGAGAGGCTTGAGAGATTAGGTTCTTAGTGATTCTTATGAAGGGTTCGTTAGTTAGAAGGTTTAAGTAGCTAGATTGCTCGCGTGATGATTAGTTAGCTTGAGAAGAGTTGGTCGTGGAGCCTTTATCTTATTTGACTTTGAGAGAGAATGGGCTAAGACTATATTCAAGGTGCATTGGATTACGCATATTCTTTAAGCGATGGGATTCACTATGTTGTGCTATCCAAGGGGAATAGTACGTTTAATCGAGAAAGCATGTGATTTGCTTTGTAGTTGAATAAGCATGTGATTTGCTTAGTAATTGAGAAAGCATGTGATTTGCTTTGTATTTGAGAAGCATGTGATTTGCTTCGTAATAGAGAAAGCATGGGATTTGCTTTGTAATTATGTAAGCTTGTGTTTTGCTTAGCATCCGTTAAAGTATGTGATTTCCTTTATATCCGAGAAAGTTTGTGAAGTACTTTAAATCCGTGAAAACATGTGTTCTCCTATCTACCCGAATCTTTGCTTTCGCTACTTAGTGCTTTGTAGCTTGATTGAATGTGTAGCTATCGAGTTCTTCACCGAATCCTAATGAAAGTGTTGTATGTTCCTAGAAGCAAGTAAGAGAAAAGCATGGTTTACTCATGACATTGGACGCATTTCCGATTGGGATATGAGTACTTAATGTTATTTACTATTCGTTCTTTTCTCACTAGCGCTTCGCTAATGTTGCTACATTACAAACTTTTCAGGTGTGCCTCATAGAAATGAGCGAGGTAAAGGCCATGGTGCAGCTTGACCCATTGGGTTGATACGAGGATATGGATTTAGACGCCTACGAGTCTTTTAGAGTCTTTTGGTTTGTACATAATCTGAACGTGTTTGGTGCTCGAAAGAGCTAGCCCTTTTGGTGTCTAAATCTGTTTTGGGTGGTTGTGAATTGTGAAAATACTTATGTTTATGTGTTTTATAGTTTTCTCTGTTATGGGACTTGTAAACAGATTTTGGTTTGTTCTAAATACAAATGGATCCACGCGAATTTTCCGTAAAAATTATTGATTTTCCGCTGCAAATTGTTTTGTAAGCATTTTAAATGGAGTCGGGTCGTCACAGTTGCGATCATACCAGCACCAATGCACTGGATCCCATCAAAACTACGCAGTTATACGTGATCATGCGAGAGTAGCACTATGTTGGGTGACCACTTTGGATGTCCTGGTGTTGCACCCTTTTTTTTTCTCTTTTTATTTCCTTCTCCTCTCGAACCAAGTTTGATATTTTTTTGTGCTTAATTATTTTTTTATATAATTTTACGATTTATTATTTTTTAAATACTTTATCTGTTTTTTTTTTCATGCAGACCCTTACAAACCTTTATGCGTGCTGTGATCAGCGCAAGATCGAGCGACAAAATCCACCCGTCATTTAAACACCTTGCCCGCTTGATTGGCTTGATTACATTTTATATGCCTTCCATGATAGGTGCGATCATACAAGCACCAATACACTGGATCCCATCAAAACTCCGCAATTAAGCATGATCCCGCGAGAGTAACACTAAGTTGGGTAACCACGTGGGAAGTCCTCGTGTTGCACCCTTTTTTATCTCTTTTTTTCCCTTCACCTCCCGAACCAAGTGTTATATTTTGTTTTGTGTTTAATTATTATTTTTTTTACATAATTTTACGATTTATTTTATTTTTAAATATTTTATCCATTTTATTTATTTTATTTCATGCGAACCCCACCCCACCTTTCTGCGCACTGTGAACGCATGGTCGAGCGCCAAAGTCCACCCGCCATTTAAACACCATGCTCGCTTGATTGGCTTGATTATATTTTATGTGCCTTCCATGATAGGTGCAATCATACCAGCACCAATGCACCGGATCGGATCAAAACTCCGCAATGAAGCGTGATCGCGCGAGAGTAGTACTAAGTTGGGTGACCACATGGGAAGTCCTCGTGTTGCACTCTTTTTTAACTCTCTTTTCTTACCTTCTCCACCCGAACAAAGGTTGATATATTGTTTTGTGTTTAATTACTATTGTTTTACATAATTTTACAATTTATTTTATTTTTTAATATTTTATTCGTCTTATTTATTTTGTTTTATGTGGACCCCACCCCACCTTTTTGCGCGCTGTGAACTCACGGTCGAGAGCCAAAGTCAACATGCCATTTAAACACTATGCCCACTTGATTGGCTTGATTACACTTTATGTGCCTTCCATGATAGGTGCGATCATACCAGCACCAATGCACTGAATCCCATCAAAACACCACAGTTGAGCGTGATCGCAAAAGAGTAGCACTAAGGTTGGTGACCACATGGGAAGTCCTCGTGTTGCACTCTTTTTTTCCTTCTCCTCTAGAACCAAGTTTGATATTTTGTTTTCTTTTTAATTATTATTATTTTTACATAATTTTATGATTTATTTATATTTTAAATATTTTATCTATTTTATTTCATGAGATCCCACCCCACCTTTCGGCGCTGTGAACACACGGTCAAGCGCCAAAGTCCACTCGCATTTTAACACCATGCCCGCTTGATTGGCTTGATTACATTTTATGTGTCTTACATGACAGGTGCGATCATATCAGCACCAATGCATCAGATCCCATAAAAACTCTCCAATTTTGCGTGATCGCGCGAGAGTAGCACTAAGTTGGGTGACCACTTGGAAAGTCCTCGTGTTGCACCCTTTTTTATCTCTTTTTTTTTTCCTTTTCCTCCCGAAGCAAGTTTGATAATTTGTTTTGTGTTTAATTATTATTATTTTTACATAATTTTACGATTTATTTTATTTTAAATATTTTATTCATTTTATTTATTTTATTTCATGAGAACCCACCCCAAGTTTCTACGCGCTGTGAACGCACGATCGAGCGTCAAAGTCCATCCGTCATGTAGAAACCATGCCCACTTGATTGGGTTGATTACATTTTATGCGTCTTCCATGATAGGTGTGATCATACAAGCATCAATGCACCGGATCCCATCAAAATCCGAGGTAGAGCGTGATCGTGTGAGAGTAGCATTAAGTGGGGTGACCACTTGGGAAGTCCTCGTGTTGAACTCTTTTTTATCACTCCTTTTTTCCTTCTCCTCCCGAACCAAGTTTGATATTTTTTTTTTGTGTTTAATTTTACTTTTTATTTAATTTAACGATTTATTTTATTTTTAAATATTTTATTCGTTTTATTTTATTTCATGCGGAACCCATACAACCTTTCTGCGCGCTGTGAACGCACGTTCGAGCGCCAAAGTCCACTCGCCATTTAGCACCATGCCCGCTTGATTGGCTTGATTACATTTTATGTGCCTTCCATGATAGGGGGTGATCATACAAGCACCAATGTGATGGATCCCATCAAAACATTACAGTTAAGTGTGATCGCGCGAGAGTAGCACTAAGTTTGGTGACCACTTGGGAAGTCGTCGTGTTGCACCCTTTTTTATTTCTTTTTTTTCTTTCTCCTCCCAAACCAAGTTTGATATTTTGTTTTGTGATTAATTATTATTTTTTAACATAATTTTATAAATTATTTTATTTTTAAATATTTTATTCGTTTTACTTATTTTATTTCATGCAGACACCCACCTTTCTACGCGCTGTGAACGTACGATCAAGTGCCAAAGTCCACCCACCATTTAGACACCATGCTCGCTTGATTGGCTTGATTACATTTTATGTGCCTTCCATGATAGGTGCGATCATAAAAGCACCAATGCACCAGATTGAAGGGATGATTTACTAAATTAGCGGAATTTTATTTAGCAAACTAATTAACTCTTAATTACGGATCTATTAACATCATGCAATTTGTGAAAAACATGTAGATTCATATTTATATTTTCGAAAATTAAAATCAAATATACTTACATTGAGTAGTTAATGGAGAATCGGTTGGAGGTTTCTTTACAGCATCAATCCTCAGTAACACCGGATCTTCTATGCTATATCCCGATCGATCAAACAAAACCCGATTGTGGGATCAAACTTAAGAAGAAATTGGGAAGAAGAAAAAAATATTTTCTTCCCAATGGACTATAGGGAAATCAGCCAAAGGGGGGAGAAGGAGGAAGAGAGAGTTCCAATTTTCTATGGAATTTAATTGTATGATTTATGAATGACCCAAGCCTCCTATTTATAGGAAAATAGGAATCCTAATCACATTAGGATTAATCTATGGAGAAAAATACAAAAAGAAAAAATATATTATCTTTCCATTATCTTGTATTTTCGAAAAATACATAGATAAATAAGATATTATTTTTCTTTTCCTTTAATTTGTCTTGGATAGATAAATTTATGTAATTATTTTAGGATATAATTCAAACAATTATCTCTTCCTAAAATAAATTATACGGCCAATTTTATCATAATAAAATAATTAATAAATACAATTTATTTAATTAATTATTTTGGGCCAATTTCAATTGGGTTCATTAATCCAATTAGGCATCAACCCCTTTTTTCGTCAACTTAAACAGGAGTTTATTGAGCGTTCTGTAACGACCCGATTTCCGTTAAATCTTTTAAACTCAAATGCACAGCGGAAAACACAAATTTTTCAGAAAAACGGCATGGGTTCGTTTAAAAATCGGACTAACCAAAACCTGTTACAATGGCCCAATTTCAGAGAAAGCAGTAAACGTGGAATGCGCATTCCATACTATGATGAAACTTCTAGAGAAAGTTTTAAAGTTAAAAAACATATACAAATTATACAAATGCTCCATCGAGCTCAAAATGAAACATAAGAAAAAGTGATGAAATGTTTGTAAGCATTCAAGAATGCTACACCCAAATCTAGTTGTGTTCCTGTCCATTCATCATCTCGATAAGTAACGCGGCGCCACCTCCTCTACCTCGTCCTCTACCGCGATTCCTACCTGAAAAAATTGTAATTGTAGCAACATTAGCATAAAAATGCTAGTGAGAGTAAAATGAAAGAAAGTAATCCTATGAACCAAATTCCATACCGGAAATTGTGTCCAAAGGCCTATATTTCACTTTTACTACCCATTCCACATTCCAAATTCAACACATAATCAACATACATAATATGATTCTTGTAAAGTAACGATATTAAGACTTAAAGTAAAAGTACCGGTTATTACTAAGTCTTTCTATCCATTCCAGTGAGTATATGTAACTATAACATTAACATTCCTTATTACCAAACCAGTATCATCGTATCGGGTTTACCATATGGATCAATATCACATACTAAGCCCGTACGATATTACCATATCACGATCATCGTATCGGGTATACCATATGGATCAATATCACATACTAAGCCCATACGGTATTACCATATCACAATCTTCGTATCGGGTATACCATATGGATCAATATCACATACTAAGCCCGTACGGTATTACCATATCACCATCATCGTATCGGGTATACCATATGGATCAATATCACATACTAAGCCCGTACGGTATTACCATATCACAATCTTCGTATCGGGTATACCATATGGATCAATATCACATACTAAGCCTGCACGGTATTACCATATCACAATCATTGTATCGGGTATACCATATGGATCAATATCACATACTAAGCCCGTACGGTATTACCATGTCACAATCATCAAGTTCTCTAGTAAGTTAGATTGAATTCTACTAAACTACTAAAGAACATAAACTACCTAAAGTTACACTAAATAACTCTCAAGTGCAACTTCAAGCCTCTTTGACTTCCAAACCACTCAAATCCTATCTATTACTTCCAAATTCATAAGAACTCCAAAGTCACTCCACTCACTTCCGAGATTAAAGTCCCCAACCATGCGTTAACTTCCGGAAGTTAGTTCCCTTCTTAACTCGATAAACAATATCGTAATGAAATATAATTCATAAAATCACTAACTTCCATTTTAAACTCACCTTAGATTGTGAAATCTAAGCTTCCAAAATGCTGAGATCAAAATCACGCGCTCGTTCACAATCCTACATAACGAATACACCTAATATTCATTAATTAACCGAAAAATCGAACAAATGGCAATTAAATGCATAAAATGATGAAAAACCCGGAATTAAACCATAAGGGACCCATGGCCAAACAAGGAAGAGAGGACTGGGGTTCGGTTTTTTGTCTTTTAAGCACTTTTAGAGGTGATTTGGGTTGATTTAGGATACTTTGAAAACCGAGATATCAATGGGTCACCATATTTTAGGGTTTTACATAATAATCGATTTTCGAAAAATTAAGTAAAACGTAAAATCATAGCAAACTAAACACCCTAACCATGGTCAAGTGAGAGAAAATAGTACGGGATAGCTTTTCGACTCAAACTCGGCTTTAGGGTTTTGGAATGTTTCTAAAATTGCATAAAACGACTTCCTCGATTGAAATCTTCAAGCTTCGGTGTGTTAATTTGAAGATTTCAATCTCAACCTCCATTAAAACACTACTGAGTATTTGAGGAAAGCCAAGAGAGAGAGAGAGAGAGAGAGAGAGAGAGAGAGAGAGAGAGAGAGAGAGAGGAGAGCCACGACTAGGAGAGGGAAAGAAAGGAAGAGAAATGAATTTTTGTTGACCATACTTTGACTTTTAAAAGATGAAGATAGTGAATAGTGATTTTTAAGAAATTGGAAAATGACGATTACGTCCTTTTTAAGTGATTTGATTAAAATACGAAACCCGAAGATTTTAAAGTAATCAAAAGGTGATTAATAATTATTAATTGGCCCGTTAATAATTATTAATGTCACCGAAACTAATTTTAAGTCATAAAAGGATTAAAAAGACTATCGAACGAAAATAACTACTAAATTAGAAATTACTAAGTTTAAACTAAACTTAAATACTTTATTTAAAATAAAAAATAAATTTACCTCCAAAAGTAACGGGATGTTACGATCTACCCTCCTAAAAGGGCTTTTCGTCCCCGAAAAGTAGGTTCCCTACGTGAAAAGGTGAGGATACTTTGCCCGCATCTCATCCTCACGTTCCCACATAGCTTCCTCTGATACTTGGTTCTTCCATAACACTTCCACCAAGTTTATTGTTTTACTTCTCAACACCTTTTGTTCAGTAGTCAAGATTTCAACCGGTATCTCCTCATAAGATAGACTAGCATCCAGAGTAACTGGCTCATAATCAATAATATGTGAAGGGTCATCCACATATTTCCTGAGCATGGACACATGGAACACATTATGTACTGCCGACAAAGCCGGTGGCAATGCCAATCGATAAGCGACAAACCCAATTCGATCTAGGATCTCGAAGGGGCCTATAAATCGAGGGCTCAACTTGTCTTTCTTCCCAAATCTCATCACACCTTTCATAGATGCCACTTTCAGGAATACGGCTCACCAACTTCAAACTCAAGTGCACTACGCCTCTCATCAGCGTAACTCTTCTGTCTACTCTGAGCAGTAGTCATCTGCACTAACTCCGGTCCGAAAAGTTTCCTCTCGCCAACTTCATCCCAATATGCTGGTGATCTGCACTTCCTACTGTAAAGTGCCTCAAAAGGTGCCATGTCGATGGTAGCCTGATAACTGTTGTTATAAGCAAACTCAACAAGATACAACTGAGTATCCCAACTACCACCGAAGTTTAGAGCGCAAGCTCTCAACATATCCTCCAGAATCTGATTGACCCTCTCAGTCTGACCATCTGTCTTAGGATGAAAAGCAGTACTGAAATCTATACCAGTTCCCATAGCAGTAAGCAGACTCTGCTAGAATTACGAAACAAAGTGGGTGTCTCGATCTGAAACAATCCTGACTGGCACTCTATGAAGCCTGACATTCTCTTTCAAGTACAACTGTGCCCATGTCTCAACAAGGTAGGTTATCTTCCCTGGTATGAAATGTGCACTCTTAGTCAACCTATCAACTATCACCCAAATGGTGTCATAACCCTTCGCGGCTCTCGCAAAACTACTAATAAAGTCCATCGATATTTCTTCCCACTTCCATTCAGGCACACTCAAAGGGTTAAGGTCATCAGGTGGACTCTTCCTCAAAGCCTTCACTTGCTGACAAATCAAATACTTACTAACAAAGTCAGCAACTTCACGTTTCATCCCAAGCCACCAATAATGCTGTCTCAGGTCCCTGTACATCTTAGTACTACCTGGATGCACAGAAAATATAGAACTGTGAGCCTCCTCTAACAGCTCTTTTCTGTAAGTCGATTCTAGAGGCACAGATAGCCTCCTATGATACATCAAAGTATTATCAGTGGAGAAAGTAAAATGGCTAGGTAAATCGGACTCTGCCTCACGAAAACCCTCAGCCAAGTGCTTTTCACCCCGCTGTGCATCTATCATCCTCTGTCTCAGAGTAGGGCCAACAGTCAAACTTGCCAAACTCACAGTAACCTCAGCTGTAAGAACGGCTATCTCAGCTCTTTCCATCTCCCATCTAAGTCTCAATAAGTAGTACTCAAAGCGACAAGTGTGATGACTTTCGACTAAGTGCATCAAGAACTACGTTGGCCTTTCCTGGATGATACCTGTATGTCACAGTCATAATCTTTCACAAGTTCTAGCTTCCTCATTTGTCTCATATTTAGCTCTTTCTGAGTGAAAAATTATTTGAGACTCTTGTGGTCGGTGAAAATCAGAATCTTTTCACCATACAAATAATGTCTCCATATTTTCAATGCATATACCACCGCTGCTAGCTCTAAATCATGAGTGAGATACTTTTTCTCATGCTCCTTTAACTGCCGAGAAGCATAAGCTATTACCTTCCCATGTTGCATCAATACACATCTCAGTCCCTTCTTAGATGCATCTGTATACACTGTCAAACCACTCGACTCATCAGGTGATACTAAAATCGGGGCCGATACAAGTCGCCTTTTAAGCTCCTCAAAGCTATTTTCACACTCATCAGTCTACACAAAATCAACCCCCTTTTTCGTCAAATGAGTCAAAGAGGATGCAATCTTTGAAAAATCTTGCACAACTTGTCTATAATAACCTGCAAGTCCAAGAAAACTCCATATCTCCGCCACATTAGTAGGTTGGGGCCAACAACTAACAGCTTCTACCTTGGAAGGATCAACAGAAATCCCTCTACTATATATTCACTACAACAAAAAACGCTTTTTATAGCGTCTAAAAAACGCTATGAATTACATATCATAGCGTTTTACCAAACGCCGTGGTTGCCCACGTAATTAAAAGTATGAGACTTTTGATAGGGTTAATCTTACGCTATTGTATACGCTATAATAATATCAATTTGATTGCATGTATAAATTGTTATGAAAACATACCATAGCGGTTTGAAATCCGCTATAAAAACATATAACAATAGCGTCAGATTCACGCTATGATTTATATTTCATAGCTTTTTTAACACGTCATGGTTGCCCACGTAATTAAAAGTCTTAGTCATTTGATAGCGTTGGATACATGCTATCACATACGCTATAAACGTATCTATATATATTGCATAATTTGATTGTAATGACAATATAACATAGCTTTTTACTAACACTATTATAACGTTTACGATAGCTATTTTAAAACGCTATTGTATATTTTCTTATATTTGATAACCATTTATATTTTATAGTGTTTTCAATAAGTTATCGAGTTTGCTATAAGAAACCTGTAATCAAGAATATTTATAAAAGAAAGTATAAAACTAAGCTTTTTGAACTAGTACACTCAAGAATTACTTATTGATTCCTAACTTTTATAACTTAACGGAAATTCTATAATTTAAAGTCATACATAATTAAAATTCATCCATGCAGTACACGTCGATAGGAAGTATTACATAATACAGGATCCATCCATCCAGTACATAAGTCTAAAAGATCCATCTAGTACATAATAAAATATCCATCCATCCAGTACATATAAGTCTATAGGGTAAACAAAACCCCGACAAAAAAGGCTATAGCAAGCAAGATCATCAAGACTCCGCTCCATCAACCTACAAAAAAATACAATCACAAGTCATGTTAAATTGTAGTCCCAATAGCTTCTTCTTGAATTATAAATTTTTACAATAATAGAAATAATTAAAAATCTTATACTCTTTTTATCGCAACAAATAAACCTAGAATAGCTTTAGCACGTTCTTATAGTCAAAGGCATTGAAGCGAGTACCATATAGATTAACAAGGAAGAGAGGGATGAACCAGAATATACTGAGTAAAAATCTAAACAAAGAGAACCCTTTATCCTTCTTGTTCCTTATCAAATGCTTCCTAATTGACACTGCCTTGTTGAGAAAAAGAGAGATCTGGAGCGAGTACCATAATTAGAATAAGAGCGAGAAGAGAGGCAATAAGTGGGACACTATAGCAAAATGAAACGGTTAATAATGAAATATGATTTGCATTAAAAGAAGACCCATTATGAAATTTTACTTGTAGACCAAAAAAAAGTGTAAAAATCACCAAAATAGCAACAACGCTTTCAAAATGATCAAAAACAACTTCTTATTGACAAAAACACCAGCAAAACTACCAGTTTATATGTAAAATAATATGGAATATCAGAAAACAAAAGTTAAACAACTACTTGAGAACCAAAATAGGAGTATACAACCTTTAAAGCCCCAAAACAGCAGTAAAAATGAATTTTAAGCCCCAAAACATTAATACATAGCAAACAAACAACTTGTAGTCCAAAAAAAAAAGTGTAAAAATGACCAAAAACAGCAACCATACTTTCAAAATGATAAAAAAAACAGCTTCTCATTCACAAAACCACCACCAAAAGTACTACTTTATATGTAAAATAATATGGAATATCAAAAAACTGCAGTTAAACAACTATTTGAGCACCAAAATAACAGTATAGCACTTTTTAAGCCCCAAAATATCAGTAAAAAACAATTTTAAGCCCCAAAACATTAATACATAGCAAACAAACAACTTGTAGTAAAATAAATAAATAATAAAATGACCAAAAACTGTAGCCACACTTTCAAAATGATAAAAAACAGCTTCTTATTCACAAAACCACCACCAAAAGTACTACTTTATATGTAAAATAATATGGAATATAAAAAAACTGCAGTTAAACAACTATTTGAGCACCAAAATAACAGTATAGCACTTTTTGAGCCCCAAAATATCAGTAAAAACAATTTTAAGCCCCAAAACATTAATACATAGCAAACAAACAACTTGTAGTCCAAAAAAACGTGTAAAAATGACCAAAAACAGCAGCCACAATTACTAGAAAACTAAAGAGCAACCCCGACAAATACCATTTCAACTAAAAATATTTCAGAAAACACAATAGAACTAGAAATATCTATAAAAAAAAGAAGTTTAATATCATTTCATATGAAAAACTATAATGACTGTCAAAAACAGTAGCAAAACATCCAATTTAAGCCTCAAAATAGCAATAAAACATATATTTTAAGCCCAAAAATTTTAACACAATATTCTAACAAGTTTTAGTCCATAAAATAGTGTCAAAATGACATGAAACAGCAGCAAAACCATGTAAACTATGTAATTTTAGATAGCCATAATACTCAATTTACCATTGCAATGACTACCATAAAGATAAGATCTATACCTGAACATGAGAAGTAGAATAAGGCGTGAAACTCAATTTTCTAGCAAGGACCAAGTTGAGCAAGCTGAAGACCAAGACTTTGCTGATTGGACATGAAATGTCATGCGGTATACCTGCTAATTTAACAAGTCAAATACACATATGAGAGAAGAAAAATATAGACAGTAGAAAATTGTTTGTTCCTATCAATTACAACTTAAGATGATACATGTCAAGATGGTCTCCCAAGTGCAAGACTTAAACATAACGAAAATAAGTATGAAGAAAACTTCCTTGGAAACTTAAAAAGAATAGTAAATAAAACAAAAACTCAATTTATTTTTAAATTTAATGCTTCTACCATTTCCAAATAAAGTTAATCATTCTTGCATAGATTGCATGTTAAGTTAATTTCACTAGATAGAATATATTTAAAATTGACACTAACTAAGGTGTAACCTTAATTAAGAAGTTACTTAAAAAATAACCTTAATTAAGAAGTTTCATTAAATCAAATAACACAATAATGAGCTTCTGAAAATTTGATTGATATTGAATAATGAACGTAAAAACTGAAAAAATAAAATATACTACGTCAGAAAAAACTAAAAAAAAAATTCAAAAATACCTCTTAAAGAATGCAGCCAAACTCTTGAAAACTATTTCATTGGAAATACATTTATTTCTTAACTAACATTGAGACACAACTAGCTTGTTTTCTTAAATATTAACATAATGGAACACAATTGCAAAACTTGATAAAATAAGTTTATCCAAGAATAGTCCCTTGTTAACAAATTCAAAGAGAACTCTTTAATGGAGTTATATTAATGGATAGAAAACCACTTAAAGCATCCATCTAAAAAAAACTAAGTAAAACATGATATATTCTCTATACGAAGACTAAAAACTTAAAGCTTCATGTTGTGAGTATTCCATAGATACTGAAAATTGACCAAGAACGTATCGAGCTTGAGTATGTATCATACAAAACTTTTTAAATAAAAAATTATAAAATGACATAAAAAGTTAAGCAAATGACAGAAAAGCTATGTATTTCTCTCCCATCAATATACCAATTAACAAAAATTTATCTTCAAACCTTCATTGAAGTAGCATTTCAATAGCTCAAGCACCTGAGAGCACCACTTTTATCATTTCCTTTGCTTGAAATGATTGTTACGACCAAGAATACACCACAAATCTCAAAAACTATTACAACTATATAACATTAAATCAAAAGGAGACAAAAAAAAACTTAATATCAACGATTATATGTGATATTAATATACATATATGGAACCCAACTAACCTGTAGCAAGTTAGTCGATTGAGAGGCTACAATTCCATTAATAAACTTGTTTAAAAAAACCAAACTTTACACCACCGGAATCCTTCATTGCACCAGTAGTTTTAGCAAACGCTGCAATTCCTCTAACGAGTGCAGCTCACAGGTCAACTGTGGGTTTTACTCCCAAATGTTGTGTTATCTGCAGTTTTGAACACTTGAAATTTTAGAGAGAGACACCATCCAAAGTGATAGGTCAATACGTAACAAGTTATGTTAAGTTACATAGTACTATTAGCAAATATCATGGGTTGTAGAAATGTTTTGAATAAAATCATAAATCAAATGATTTCCTTAATAACATGCCTTCTGAAACTAGGTGTCAGCGACAATTTTTCTCCAGTAAAAATCCCTTTCAAAAAGCCAAAAAATTTCTCCCAACAAATAACTCAACTTCAAATCGAAACTACACTAGAACATATAATTGTTTTTATATAAAAACAAAAATTCATTTAAAATAAAAAAAGGGAGATGAGAAATCATACCCAAGCCAATTCTACACTAAAATATCAGGAGTTCAAATACAATTCAAGTAATTTAGAAAATCCCATTTTCACAGGCTCGAATGTTTCGAACTTCCTGCATTCTTGAATATTAATATGGCAAGACTACGGGAGAGATACAGTCTGATACCGTGAACAAAATAACCATATCCCAAACCCTTCATAAAAGAAAAATTGAAAAAACACATTTGTACCATCTAACTATCTTATATAAGCTTCCAAATGATAGTCACAGTTAGAGATCAACCTAAAGCTAGAAGAAGTTGAAACAGAATTTTAAAAGCTCAAGGAAGCCATTCAACAAACAGATGTAAACAGCTCTTATGTTTGAAAATAACACCAACTAACAGCCCCTTCTATTTTCAAATCTCAATTCAAAACTAGGCTGCAATTGAGTTTAGAATAAATTAAACTTGATCGTCAGTAACTAGTAAGTCAGTATGATCCCTATCCATCCTCCACCCCAATTTCCACAAAAACTTTAAAAAAATTAGGACAGAAAAGGCCGTACAATATTATAAATAATAGCAGCCCCTTCATAATGATAAATAACACATGCCATCAGTCATCTGTCATATAAACCATGTCGACAAATCAACTCCTAGGCCATTTGAAACTCAATGCTTTAAAATGCTTACAAAAATATACCTTTATTTCTTCGGGAGTTACTTCCTTCTTTTACCTCAACAACAATATTTTTCAAGCTCCAAACACAATCAACACAAAAACTAAGAGCTTGAAAGAATGAAAGAAAATTAGTAATAGAAAGAAAAATGCATACCCAAGAAGTACTCTAAAGCCACAGTACATACTTTATAGTTATTGGTTTCCATTACATTTAATGTTTTCTATTTGACGTTACGAGTAAGATAATACAAAAAATGCATTCACGAGAGTTTATAATTACAATCGAATCAAGATAAGAACGAATTACGAACTCTAATGTAATGTCAAATTGAATAACATAATTGTTAAGAACCTAAAAAACAGGAGTAGATTGCAAATTGCAACTGATTTATGAAGAGAAAACCATTATGAATTTGAAATAAGTACGTGAAGCTATAAATTAGTAAAAGAATAAAAAAATTCACCTACAGAAACAAACGGATAATACAGAAAATGCTTTCACGACTATTTATAACTACAATCGAATCAAGATAAGAAAGAATTATGAACTCTCAAAGTAATGCCAAATTTAATAAAACAAAAGTTAAAACCTCAAAAACAAGAATGGATTGTAAATTGCAACTGAATTACGATGAGAAAACTAGTCTGAATTTCACATAGTTAAGAAAAATAAAACATGCTAAATACTAAGAGGTAACTAAATGCAAACTTGATACAAATAATCCAAAAATGATTGAACATTGAGGAAAAAAAAAGACAACTTCAAATTGAGAGTAGCTTCTTCGTACCTGAAGATTATTTTAAGATTCTAAAATTTAGTATAGCTTTGTACGTTTTTGTGAGAGAGATAGCAAGACAGAGACTTTTACTTTTCACGGGGCTCGAAAGGAGACATTGTGCCTGCATCTATGTTCAAATAGGGATCTGCAAAATTACAACATAAAGGAGTAGAAAAAGATAAAAAAAGTCACGTGGCTTGATAATAGAAAAAGATTAAAAGAATATTCTATATGATCACAATGTAAAAGGTAGCAAAATAAGCTGAATGAGCTGCTTATCTGTCAATAGTTGAAAAATAATAAACAAAAGAAACATGAAGATAAACTTTCAGCTTCAAAATAAACATTCAACATACAAAAGGCACTTGATAAAAATGTGAAGTAGAATAGTGATGCAACTGCATGAGTAAAATGTCAAGTTTAACTACCATAGAAAAAATATAGTTCCGCTAGTTCTTGGTTCTGTAAACATTACTTGGTAAAGTTATTGCAAAGAAACAAAACATAACATTAGAGAAGAGAAGTACAGAACAAAAATATATTAATCTATTTATAGATTACCTTGTCCTTAAGTTCAAACTCTGAAGACTGGCACACATCCATTATCTATACAACCTTGAGGCTAGATTAGATGAGAATCGTAATACTGATATAATGGTTAAACAATAAATAAGAGGCTCAAAATAATTGCAGGGAAAACCAAAATGGCACAATCAAATTATGAAGTAAGATTTAAGTCCAGGAAACTTGAAATAGCACAAAAGCATTAGTACTTGAGTTAAGCATTATAATACTCCAACTCTGGTATTTGGATGCACAAAGGCATGCTACAAAAGCAACTTAACTTAGACAAATCACCTCATAATATCAAAATGAATTTGGAATCAAATATGAGGGCATCAAACTCACATATACTCACACAAAAAACACTCTTGCTCATGCCACGGTATCTGTTGAATTCACATAAAACTAAAGTAAATAGTCTCAAATCATTCTCACAACTTTCGACCATGTCTGCTCAGCTCAATTATCTAAGGAAAGTATTAACGGCAGTAAAAGTCATGGACTACAAGTGGTATTGCTGGCATTTTTTTCACTTCAAATTAGTGAGAAGCATGAGAGTTAGATGGAAAAACAGATCACACACATAATATACAGTTCTCTAGTTTATAAATTTGCAACTATGTATACAAGGTTAGCAAGCGTGCTTACTAACACAGAATTTGAAAGGTAGATTTTCAAAATAAAAATTGGAAAAGATCGATCAGTTCCCTCATAAATTAGGGCTATTTCATCATAAATCATAAATTAGGGAAAAAGAGGCAAACCTCATAACTTCAACTTCTGAAATTAGGGCATGCGAGCAGATTACCCTTCAACTTATGTAATTAGGGCTTCCACTTCGATCAATTTTAGATAAAACCTTCGACTTCTGAGAAAAGGACAAGAACGAGAGAGCGAAGGAGATGAGAAAGCTTTGAGAGATTGACTAAGATGAGAGAGCTTTGAGAGATTGACTAAGACGAGAGGTGAGAGAGGGTGAGAGAACGAGAGAGCGACTGGATGAGAGAGCTTCGAGGGAGGACCTGAGTTGAGAGGTCTTCTCGTCTCATTTTATATTTTTAGACGAAATAAACAAAAAAAAATTGAGCTCCCATTTAAGAAATATATAATAGCGACTTCGTAAAAACTCTATGCTTAAACGTTATGAAAGACCTTATTTGTTGTAGTGACTACATGCCCGAGGAAAGCCACTTCCTTCAACCAAAATTCACATTTAGAGAATTTTGCATACAACTTATGAGCTCTCAAATTCGATAACACCTTCTCTAAATTCATATCATGTAACTCCTCAGTCCTCGAGTAAACAAGAATATCATCAATAAATACTATCACAAAAGAGTCAATGAACCTTTTATACACTGTATGCATAAGGTCCATAAAAGCTGTAGGAGTGTTAGTCAAGCCAAAAGACATGACAACAAACTCATAATGACCATATCGTGTCCTGAAGGCAGTCTTGAGATCATCTCTAATTCTTAACTGATGATATCTCGATCGAAGATCTATCTTCGAAAAGATAGTAGCACCACTCAACTGATCAAACAAGTCCTCTATCCCGGGCAAAGGATACTTGTTTTTCACTGTGACCCGGTTTAGCTCTCTATAATCAATACACAATCTCATAGAGCCATCTTTCTTCTTTACAAACAATACCGGACCTCCCCAAGGTGATACACTTGGGGGTATAACCCCAAGTCTAAAAGTTCTTGCAATTGCCTTTTCAACTATTTAAGTTCAGCTGGTGCCATACGATAAGGTGCCTTGGACAATGGAACAGCCTCAGGAATCACCTCTATCTGGAAGTCTAACTCCCTCACTGGTGGAAAACCAGGTAACTCATCAGGGAAAACATCAATGAAATCCCTCACAACAGGTACAGAAGCTAAGGTAGTCACACTAACAGACGTGTCCATTACACTAGCTAAGTAACCCTAAGCACCGTCACTCAAAAGTGCTTTAGCCTGGATCACCGAGATAACTGCAGGTGTCACCCTACCTCGAGACCCATGAAATCGAAAATTAGTCCCACATGGACCAACAAAGTCTACCACTTTCTCACTACAACCGATGTTGGCATGGTTGGCTTACAGCCAATCCATACCCAAAATAATATGAAAGTCAGACATCGGCATCACAATCAAAATAACATGCAAAAAGCAACCCATAATACACAAATCATCAGTGTAAACCACTCTATCCACAATCACAGATTTTCCGAGCGGAGTAGTAACACGCAACTCATGTCTTAACGGCTCAGAATCAAAGGTAGCAGACTCAACAAACTCAGCAGAAATAAACGAGTGACTAGCCCCAGAATCAAATAACACAAGAGAAGAGTGCCCTAATACTGACAAAGTACCTGTAACAACAATATCAGATGCCTCAGCATCCTCTCGAGTAGTGGCAAAGACACGTGCCTGCTGTCGTGTTTGGGGCTGTGCCTGAACGGCTGGTGGTGCTCTCTACTGCTGGGTAGGCCTATCCTGGCATCTACCACCTGCCTGACCTCAGCCCTAACTCTGTCCTCGGCCCTGACCCTGTCCAGAACTCTGACCCTATCCTGAACTCTGACCCTGACTCCCACGCTGCTATGGTGTCTATAAACTAGGACAAAATCGTCTAACATGCCTGACCTGTCCACACTGGAAGCACTTCTTCACATAACATTGACCCGAGTGGTACCCAGTACAATCAGGACAATAGGGCAAAGAAGGGGCCCGATCACTAGACTGACCTGAATGGAACTACGGTCTTTTTTGTCCCTTGCCCCTACTAGAAGTGTGTCTATGTGACTGTGTCCCTCGATCGGGAAGGTCGTCCACAGCTCTCCTCTTCCCAGAAGAGGTCTGTGCAACAATCTCATTGGCCTTTTTCTCAGAATCACCAATATCTAAGGCCAAAGCAGCAGTCAGAGCATCAGCATACATAGCAGGCTGTAAAGCTCGTACCTGCCCTCGTAGCTCTGCTTTCAAACCTACAATAAATCTATTTCTCTTGCTCTCAGAATCAGTAACATGTTTGGTAGAAAATTTTGACAACCTGTCAAACTCTCTCTCATACTCCACAACAGATCTATCACCCTGTCTGAGTGTGAGAAACTGTATCTCTAACTGATCTCGTGTATCCTTTGGATAGTATTTTTCATAGAACTTTTCCCTGAACATCTCCCAACTAACCTGTAACTTAGGGCTGAGAGTAATGAATAAACCCTTCCACCAGTACAAAGCATCATCTACTAAAGAATAGGTCCCACAGTGGACCTTCAAATGATCCGGACACTTAATGAATTCAAGTACCCTTTCTACTATGGTAATCCATCTTTCAGCAACTGCAGGATCAGTAGATGTCCCATCAAACTCAGGAGTATTATACCTGATATATTCTTTCAAAGTTTTTGCAGCATCAGTAATACCAGACTGGTCTACCACTCGAGCAGGTGCTCTAATAGGTGATATATCATGACCAGCATGTCCACCACCTTGTAACAGGTCTAAATAGTACTCCTCAGAAATGGTGATACTACGACCAAGACTAGGTGGCTGATAAACTGGAGGCTCATCCTCCCGATGAACAGGTGGAGGGGGTGGCGGTGTAACTGCCCTCGCCTGACCCCTACCTCGACCCCAGCCGGTACTCTGCTCCGACCTCTCCTTGGTGTCAATGTCCTTGGAGGCATACTGAAATCACAATTAGAAAAGCCACACATGAGATAATAGGAAAGGAATGGCAAAACTACAATTACACTTGTCAAAAGAGAAGGTTCTAAGGATACCTGGCACCGTGACCTCGAATGATGATTGGACAAGAACAAGGTCAAAACATGAAAACATGCGATGCATGTGGTCTACAGAACCAAAAAGGATCTGATACAAACTATAACAACCTGATTTCCGTTAAATCTTTTAAATTCAAATGCACAGCGGAAAACACGAATTTCAGAAAAACGGCATGGGTGATTAAAAATCGGACTAACCAAAACCTGTTACAATGGCCCAATTTCAGAGAAAGCAGTAAACGTGGAATGCGCATTCCATACTATGATGAAACTTCTAGAGAAAGTTTTAATGTTCAAAAACATATACAAATTATACAAATGCTCCATCGAGCTCAAAATAAAACATAAGAAAAAGTGATGAAATGTTTGTAAGCATTCAAGAATGCTACACCCAAATCTAGTTGTGTTCCTGTCTATTCATCATCTCGATAAGTAACGTGGCGCGACCTCCTCTACCTCGTCCTCTACCGCGATTCCTACCTGAAAAAATTGTAATTGTAGCAACATTAGCATAAAAATGCTAGTGAGAGTAAAATGAAAGCAAGTAATCCTATGAACCAAATTCCATACCGGAAATTGTGTCCTAAGGCCTATTGTAACGTCCCGTTATTTTGAAGTGAATATTTTTTTTAAAATAATTAATCAATTTATTTTAATTAAAGTATTTAAAGATTAGTTTAAATTTAGTAATTTCGAATTTTAGTAGTTATTTTCGTCCGAAATTCTTTTTTATCGTTTTAATACTTTAAAATCGTTTTGGTGACATTAATAATTATTAATGGGCCAATTAATAATTATTAATCACCTTTAGATTACTTTAAGATCTTCGGATTTCGTATTTTTAATCAAACCACTTAATAAGGACGTAATCGTCATTTTCTAATTTCTTTAAAAATCACTATTCACTTTCTTCTCTTTTTAAAGTCAATCTTTGGTCAAAAACATCAATTTCTTCTCTTCTTTTTCCCCGAAACAGTAGCTTAGTGAGAAAAAAATAGGAGAGAAAGAAATTGTCACCCCGGCTTCATTTCTCGACCGTTTTCATCGTGCCTTAGCTCGTTGGAAAGCTCTTGAGACGTACTTTCTACCAATCCCAACAATCAAGGTTTTTGTCAGTTTTCTAAAGGCCTCAAGGTATGATAAAGTTTCTAAATTCAAGCTTTGAATAGTGTTTCAATGGAGTCCAAAATTGAAATCATCGATTTCTTGCCTAGAAACTCGAAGATTTCAATCGAGGGAGTCGTTTTAGGTGATTTTAGAAACTTTCCATAACCCTAAAGTCGAGTTTGAGTTGAAAAGCCGTCCCGTGTTATTTTCTCTTACTTGACCATGGGTAGGGTGTTTAGTTTGCTATGATTTTACGTTTTACTTAATTTTTTGGAAATCGATTATTATGTAAAACCCTAAAATATGGTGACCCATTGTTATCCCGGTTTTCAAAGTATTCGAAAAAAACCCAAAATGCGTCTAAATTGCATAAAAGCCGCAAACCCGAACCCAAGCCTTTTCCCTTGCTTGGTCGTGGGTACCCCTAGGGTCCAATTTCCGGATTTTCGTCGTTTAATGCGTTTAATTTCCGTTTGCTCGGTTTTCGGTTAATTATTGATGGTTAAGTGTAATTGATTTGTAGGTTTGTGATCGATTACGTGATTTTGACCCCGGCACTTTGGAAGCTTGGATTTCACAATCTAAGGTGAGTTTAAAATGGAAGTTAGTAATTCTATGCATTAAGTTTCGTTACGATATTGTTTATCGAGGTTAAGAGGGGAACTAACTTCTGAAAATTTATACTTGGTTGGTGACTTTAAACTCGGATGTGAGTGGAGTGATTTTGGAGTTCTTATGATTTTGGAAGTAAAAGAGGAGACATGAGTGATTTGGAAGTCTTGTAAGATGAATTGGAGATTTTAGATGAAAGTGGATGAATAAGGAACTTTAAGTGATTTGGGAGTCAAAGTGGCTTAGAAATTACACTTGAGTATTGACTCGTGTAATTCAAGCAGTTTATGTTCTTTAGTAGTTTAGTGGAATTCTATCTAACTTACTAGGGAACTTGATGAGCTCTATACGATATTTGTGATATGGCACATGATAGTATGTTGATACGCTCCATACGGTATCATGGTGCGATGATTTGTGATACGGCACAAGATAGTATGTTGACACGCTCCATACGGTATCATGGTGTGATGATTTGTGATACGGCACATGATAGTATGTTGACACGCTCCATACGGTATCATGGTGTGATGATTTGTGATACGGCACATGATAGTATGTTGACACGCTCCATACGGTATCATGGTGTCATGATTTGTGATACGGCACATGATAGTATGTTGACCCGCTCCATACGGTATCATGGTGCGATGATTTGTGATACGACACATGATAGTATGTTGACACGCTCCATACGGTATCATGGTGCGATGATTTGTGATACGGCATATGATAGTATGTTGATACGCTCCATACGGTATCATGGTGTGAAGATTTGTGATACGCCATATGATAGTATGTTGATTCGCTCCATACGGTATCATGGTGCGGTGATTTGTGATACGACACATGATAGTATGTTGATACGCTCCATACAGTATCATGGTGCGATGATTTGTGATACGGCACATGATAGTATGTTGATTCGCTCCATACGGTATCATGGTGCGATGATTTGTGATACGGCACATGATAGTATGTTGATTCGCTCCATACGATATCATGGTGCAATGGTTTGTGATATGGCACGTGGTATGTTGACTTCGGTCCATACGGTATTTGTGATATGGCACGTGGTATGCTGATTTCGGTCCATACGGTATTTGTGATATGGCACGTGGTAGCTGATTTCGGTCCATACGGTATTTGTGATATGGCACGTGGTATGTTGACTTTGGTCCATACGGTATTTGTGATACGGCATATGATAGTATGTTGATACGGTCCATACAGTATTATGGTACGATGAAACTTGGTTGGTAACAAAGATAGTTAGTAATACAATTACATATTCTTTAGAATTGTGTAGTAAGACTTAGTAATAACTGGTACTTCTACTTTAAGTCTTGATAATATTACTTTTCAAGAAGCATACTATGTATGTTGATTATATGCGGAATTTGGAATGTGGAATGAGTAGTAAAAGTGAAATCTAGGCCTTTGGACACAATTTTCGACATGGAATTTGGTTCATAGGATTACTTGCTTTCATTTTACTCTCACTAGCATTTTTATGCTAATGTTGCTACAATTACAATTTTTCAGGTAAGAATCGTGGTAGAGGACGAGGTAGAGGAGGTGGCACCGCGTGACCTATCGAGATAATGAATGGACAGGATCACAACTGATTTTGGGTGTAGCATCTGTGAATGCTCATGAATATTTCATCACTTTTATTATGTTTTATTTTGAGCTTGATGGAGCATTTGTATATATATTTTTGAACTTTAAAACTTTCTCTAGAAGTTTCATCATAGTATGGAATGCGCATTCCAGGTTTATTGCTTTCTCTGATTTGAGCCAATGTATAAACAGGTTCAAGTTTTCCGCTGCGCATTTTGTTTTAAAGGATTTTACCAAAAATCGGGTTGTTACAGTTGGTATCAGAGCCTCTTTGGTTCTGTAGACCACATGCATCGCATGTTTTCATGGTTTGATTTTGTTCTTGTCCAATCATTGTTTGAGTTCAATGGTGCCAGGTATCCTTAGAACCTTCTCTTTTGATAAGTGTAATTGTAGTATTGCCATTCCTTTCCTATTATATCATGTGAGGCTTTTCTTATTGTTATTTCAGTATGCCTCCGAGGACAGTGATACCTAGGAGAGGTCAGAGCAGAGTACATGCTGGGGTACGAGGTAGAGGTCGGACGAGGGCAGTTACACCGCCACCCCCTCCACCTGTTTATCAGGAGGATGAGCCTCCAGTTGATCAGACACCTAGTCAGGGTCATAGTGTCACCATTTCAGAGGAGTACTTTTTAGACTTATTACGAGGTGGTGGAGGACAGACTGATCGGGTTATACCACCTGTTAGAGTACCCACTCCAATTGTAAACTATTCTGGTATTACTGATGCTGCAAAAACCTTGAAGGAGTATATCAGGTATAATACTCATGAGTTTGATGGGACATCTACTGATCCTACAATTGCTGAAAAATGGATCACCATAATAGAAAGGGTACTTGAGTTCATTAAATGTCCGGATCATTTGAATGTCCATTGTGGGACCTATTCTTTAGTTGATGATGCCTTATACTGGTGGAAAGGTTTATACCGTACTCTCAGTCCTGAGTTGCAGGTTAGTTGGGAGATGTTTAGGGAGAAGTTCTTTGAAAAGTACTATCCCAGGATACCCGTGATCAATTAGAGATACAGTTTCTCACACTCAGACAGGATGATAGGTCTGTTGTGGAGTATGAGAGAGAGTTTGACAGATTGCCAAAATTTGCTACTAAACATGTTACTGATCCTGAGGACAAGAGAAAAAGGTTTATTGTAGGTTTGAGGGCAGAGCTACGAGGGCAGGTACGAGCTTTGCGGCCTGCTACTTTTGTTGATGCTCTGACTGCTGCTTTGGCCTTACATATTGGTGATTCTGAGAAAAAGGCCAATGAGATTGTTGCACAGACCTCTTCTGGGAAGAGGAAGGCTGTGGACGACCTTCCCGGTCGAGGGACACAGTCACATAGTGTAATGACCCGAAATTTCTAAAATACTTTAAATCATAGTAAACAGCGGAAAACTTATTTTAACGAAAAATCGGCATGGTGCCGTTTGTATTTCGGACTAGCCAAAACCTGTGTACATTTGTCCCAAATCAGAGAAAGCGATAAAAGCGAGGAATGCGCATTCCTTAACAGTTTAAGTCCCAAAATGGAAAAATATAACATAAAAACAGTAAATTGCTCTCTCGAGCTCAAAATAAAATTCCAAAGTATGCGAAAATCGTAAATCAAAATGCGAGAGTTTTCATGCATTCAAGAATGCTCAAATGATCAAGTCCATGTCCTTTTTCCATCATCCCGCGATCACGCGGCACCACCACCTCTACCTGAAAAAAATTAAAGTGTAGCAACATTAGCATAAAAATGCTAGTGAGAGTAAAATGGAGTCATGTAATCCTATGAACGAATTCCACATCGGAAATTGTGTCTAAAATCCTAGCATGCTCTTTGCTACCCATTCCATACTCCCAAACAACTTATACTCTAATGCAATTCAATCCCGAATTTACATTCCACATGTTACCGGAGGAAACAAATTAAACCACTAATCAACATCCACAATCCATGTATCACTGCTAATGTTCTCGACTAAGAAGGATTAGCAAAATAGGAACGTTACCTCTAATATTCTCAACCAAGAATATTACTAAAATGAAATTACAACCACTAATGTTCTCGACCAAGAAGCATTAGCCAAATACGATATCGTTTCCAATATTCTCGACCAAGAATATTACCAAAATGAAATTACAACCACTAATGTTCTCGACCAAGAAGCATTAGCCAAATACGATATCGTTTCCAATATTCTCGACCAAGAATATTACCAAAATGAAATTACAACCACTAATGTTCTCGACCAAGAAGCATTAGCCAAATACGATATCGTTTCCAATATTCTCAACCAAGAATATTATCAAAATGAAATTACAATCACTAATGTTCTCGACCAAGAAGCATTAGCCAAATACGATATCGTTTCCAATATTCTCGACCAAGAATATTATCAAAATGAAATTACAACCACTAATGTTATCGACCAAGAAGCATTAGCCAAATACGATATTGTTTCCAATATTATCGACCAAGAATATTATCAAAATGAAATTACAACCACTAATGTTATCGACCAAGAAGCATTAGCCAAATACGATATTGTTTCCAATATTATCGACCAAGAATATTATCAAAATGAAATTACAACCACTAATGTTCTCGACCAAGAAGCATTAGCCAAATACGATGTCGTTTCCAATATTCTCGACCAAGAATATTATCAAAATGAAATTGCAACCACTAATGTTCTCGACCAAGAAGCATTAGCCAAATACGATATCGTTTCCAATATTCTCGACCAAGAATATTATCAAAATAAAATTACAACCACTAATGTTCTCGACCAAGAAGCATTAGCCAAATACGATATCGTTTCCAATATCGGTAGAGTCTCAAATCCACTATCAAACTACCATTAGCCCAAAACCGCAATTAAACATGAAAATAAAGTACATAACCGGGTCGAACCTATTATCACTACGATAAAAAGTAGCGTGAGAACCAATAATCAAATAAATATAAAGTGCAAGCGTAAGAAATGATAAATCATGCCATTAGCCATTCTATGAAAGAAAAGCAGATACGAAGAACACATATGCAATAAATGTTAACGGAAAACATCGTTCCACTAACCATAAACCCAACACTTAGCTTTTTCCCATATCCCAATTCAAGTTTGACCCTAAGCTTAACCTTTCTCGAAACCAATCCTGAATACTCCCATTCATCTTGAAACCTCCAATTACAATAGTAAACTTTACTTTGCATTTCCAATTTATACCTAAACTCCGAAAACAACTAAACCAGAGAATTATTCACAACACTCACTCCCGATAATCTTCAAATCAACCAAAATTCCCATAGGAATTCAATTTCACATACCCTCTTATACTCAATTAACAACTCGTCATGCAATTCATACATAAAACCAAATAAAACCACTTTAAACTCACCTTTGAAGCTTAGGGAAGTAGCTAAAAATCAAGAACCGGCCTCAATTAAATGAAATTAATACCTCTAAAGTCTTCCGGAACCTGTAAAATAATTAATTACCACCAATTAGCGAGAGAACCGAAGTAAATAGCCAAAACCAGGCCCAATTTACAAATAATTCAACTGAACCAAACTGAACTGGTTCAAGTGAACCGGCCAGTCGGTTCAGTTAAACCGTGTCTTCACCAAAAGAAAGGCCACGATGCTGGCAGCCATTAAAGACGCAGGGGAGCTTCCTTCTTACTGATTCTTTCATTTTTTGACGATTTCAGGGGATTCCGACAGTGAGAAAAGAATCCGGTTCACGTGTCTCGTCTCTCCCTACCTCTCTTTTCCTATCAATCAAAGCATCCAGAAACGATTCTTACAAGAACGAATAACTCACCAAAACCCAATCTCTTTCTTCCTTACCGTTACATCCCTCCTTTTGCTTCCATGGTCAGCCAAGACGACAAACACGACCATACTGATTCTTGCTCAGGTGTTCTCTAGCCGGCGATGGGGCTGACGGTGGCGGTGGAAAAGCAAAACAGAGAGAAGGGGATGGTGGTTGTGCGACTGCAACACGAAGAGGAGATGAATGATTTTAAAAAAAAAAGAAATGGGGGGTTTGTGCGGCGTGGTCACGAGAAAGAGGAAGGGATTTTTAATGAAAATAAAAAAAAGAGGGGTTGCTGTCTTGCGAAGGAGATGAAGAAGAGAAAAATAATAATAATAATAATAATAATGTGCCCAATGGAGGTTGCCCTAGATTTTATGGATAAGGCCAAAAACAAGAAGGGACCCCACATACCTCAATCTCTTAAAATATCTAAAGAGAAAATAAATAAACAACTAACTAAGTAAATGAATAAGTAAATAAATAAATAAATATATAAAAAAAATTACTACAAAATTAACGAGACGTTACACATAGACAGGCTTCTGGTAGGGGCAAGGGACAGACAGGACCTCGGTTCCATTCAGTCGCCGGTCTAATGATCGGGCCCCTTCTTTACCTGGGACAGTGTAAGGTGATGAGGTACTTTCAGTGTGGACAGACCGGACATATTAGACATTTTTTCTCTAATTTACAGACACCACAGAAGAGTGGGGGTCAGGGTCAGGGTCGAGGGCAGAGTCAGGCTAATCCTATTATGCAGCAGATAGCACCCTCGGTAGTTCAGGCACAACCTCAGACACGACAGCAGGCCCGTGTCTTTGCCACCACTCGAGAGGATGTTGAGGCATCTGGTACTGTTGCTACAGGTACTTTGTCAGTTTTATGGCACTCTCTTGTATTATTTGATATCTTATGTGGTGAAATTCCTGAGACCCTATATGGTGAAATTCTTGAGACCTATATGGTGAAATTCTTGAGACCTGATATGGTGAACTTCCTGAGACCCGATATGGTGAAAATCCTGATAATCGTGTTTATGAACGTTTATATTTTATTAAGTGGTTTTGGATGCTAGCTAGTCTTAGGAGGAGACGCCGATTGTGATCCTAGCATCCGAACCAAAGTGTTGAGAAACATAGTGAGCAACTTGGTCAAAAAATTGTAAAAAGAACCAAGTGCTGAAGGAGATTACGTGGGAACGTGGGGACAAAATGCAGTCTAAGTACCCTCGCTTTTCACTTATTAAGTGTGCTTTTCGAGGACGAAAAGTCTTTTAAGGAGGGTAGACTGTAACGTCCCGTTATTTTGAAGTGAATATTTTTTCTTTAAATAATTAATCAATTTATTTTAATTAAAGTATTTTAAGATTAGTTTAAATTTAGAAATTTCGAATTTTAGTAGTTATTTTCGTCCGAAATTCTTTTTTATCGTTTTAATACTTTAAAATTGTTTTGGTGACATTAATAATTATTAACGGGCCAATTAATAATTATTAATCACCTTTAGATTACTTTAAGATCTTCGGGTTTAGTATTTTTAATCAAACCACTTAATAAGGACGTAATCATCATTTTCTAATTTCTTTAAAAATCACTATTCACTTTCTTCTCCTTTTTAAAGTCAATCTTTGGTCAAAAACATCAAATTCTTCTCTTCTTTTTCCCCCAAACCCGTAGCTTAACGAGAAAAAAATAGGAGAGAAAGAAATTGTCACCCCGGCTTCGTTTCTCGACCGTTTTTAGCGTGCCTTAGCTCGTTGGAAAGCTCTCAAGATGTACTTTCTACCCATTCCAACAATCGAGGTTTTCATCAGTTTTCTAAAGGCCTCAAGGTATGATAAAGTTTCTAAATTCAAGCTTTGAATAGTGTTTTAATGGAGTCCAGGATTGAAATCATCGATTTCTTGCCAAGAAACTCAAAGATTTCAATCGAGGGAGTCGTTTTAGGTGATTTTAGAAACTTTCCATAACCCTAAAGTCGAGTTTGAGTTGAAAAGTTGTCCCGTGTTATTTTCTCTCACTTGACCATGGGTAGGGTGTTTAGTTTGCTATGATTTTACGTTTTACTTAATTTTTCGGAAATCGATTATTATGTAAAACCCTAAAATATGGTGACCCATTGGTATCTCGGTTTTCAAAGTATTCGAAAACAACCCAAAACGCCTCTAAATTGCATAAAAGCCGCAAACCCGAACCCAAGCCTTTTCCCTTGCTTGGTCGTGGGTACCCCTAGGGTCCAATTTCTGGATTTTCGTCGTTTTATGCGTTTAATTTCCATTTGCTCGGTTTTCAGTTAATTATTGATGGTTAAGTGTAATTGATTTGTAGGTTTGTGATCGATTACGTGATTTTGACCCCGGCACTTTGGAAGCTTGGATTTTACAATCTAAGGTGAGTTTAAAATGGAAGTTAGTAATTCTATGCATTAAGTTTCGTTACGATATTGTTTATCGAGGTTAAGAGGGGTACTAACTTCTGAAAATTTATACTTGGTTGGTGACTTTAAACTCGGATGTGAGTGGAGTGGTTTTGGTGTTCTTATGATTTTGGAAGTAAAAGAGGAGACATGAGTGATTTGAAAGTCTTGTAAGATGAATTGGAGATTTTAGATGAAAGTGGACGAATAAGGAACTTTAAGTGATTTGGGAGTCAAAGTGGCTTAGAAATTACACTTAAGTATTGACTCGTGTAATTCAAGCAGTTTATGTTCTTTAGTAGTTTAGTGGAATTCTATCTAACTTACTAGGGAACTTGATGAGCTCTATACGGTATTTGTGATACGGCACATGATAGTATATTGATACGCTCCATATGGTATCATGGTGCGATGATTTGTGATACGACACATGATAGTATGTTGACACGCTCCATACGGTATCATGGTGTGATGATCTGTGATACGGCACATGATAGTATGTTGACCCGCTCCATACGGTATCATGGTGCGATGATTTGTGATACGGCACATGATAGTATGTTGACATGCTCCATACGGTATCATGGTGCGATGATTTGTGATACGGCATATGATAGTTTGTTGATACGCTCCATACGGTATCATGGTGCGAAGATTTGTGATACGGCATATGATAGTATGTTGATTCGCTCCATACGGTATCATGGTGCAATGATTTGTGATACGGCACATGATAGTATGTTGATTCGCTCCATACAGTATCATGGTGCGATGATTTGTGATACGGTACGTGATAGTATGTTGATTCGCTCTATACGGTATCATGGTGCGATGATTTGTGATACGGCACATGATAGTATGTTGATTCGCTCCATACAATTTCATGGTGCGATGGTTTGTGATATGGCACGTGGTATGTTGACTTTGGTCTATACGGTATTTGTGATATGGCATGTGGTATGTTGACTTCGGTCCATACGGTATTTGTGATATGGCACGTGGTATGTTGATTTTGGTCCATACGGTATTTGTGATATGGCACGTGGTATGTTGACTTTGCTCCATACGGTATTTGTGATAGGGCACATGATAGTATGTTGATACGGTTCATACCGTATTATGGTACGATGAAACTTGGTTGGTAACAAAGATAGTTGGTAATACAATTACATATTCTTTAGAATTGTGTAGTAAGACTTAGTAATAACTGGTACTTTTACTTTAAGTCTTGATAATGTTACTTTTCAAGAAGCATACTATGTATGCTGATTATATGCGGAATTTGGAATGTGGAATGGGTAGTAAAAGTGAAATCTAGGCCTTTGGACACAATTTCCTACATGAAATTTGGTTCATAGGATTACTTGCTTTCATTTTACTCTCACTAGCATTTTTATGCTAATGTTGCTACAATTACAATTTTTCAAGTAAGAATCGTGAGGACGAGGTAGAGGAGGTGGCGCCGCGTGACCTATCGGGATAATGAATGGACAGAATCACAACTGATTTTGGGTGTAGCATCCGTGAATGCTCATGAATATTTCATCACTTTTATTATGTTTTATTTTGAGCTCGATGGAGCATTTGTATATATATTTTTGAACTTTAAAACTTTCTCTAGATGTTTCATCATAGTATGGAATGCGCATTCCAGGTTTATTGCTTTCTCTGATTTGAGCCAATGTATAAACAGGTTTTGGTTTATCCGAATTTTAAACGAACCCATGCCGTTTTTCTGTAAAATCAAGTTTTCCGCTGCGCATTTTGTTTTAAAGGATTTTACGAAAAATCAGGTCAGTACACCTATATTTCACTTTTACTACCCATTCCACATTCCAAATTCAACACATAATCAACATACATAATATGCTTCTTGTAAAGTAACGATATTAAGACTTAAAGTAAAAGTACCGATTATTACTAAGTCTTTCTATCCATTCCAGTGAGTATATGTAACTATAACATTAACATTCCTTATTACCAAACCAGTATCATCGTATCGGGTTTACCGTATGGATCAATATCACATACTAAGCCCGTACGATATTACCATATCACGATCATCGTATCGGGTATACCATATGGATCAATATCACATACTAAGCCCGTACGGTATTACCATATCACCATCATCGTATCGGGTATACCATATGGATCAATATCACATACTAAGCCTGTACGGTATTACCGTATCACAATCTTCGTATCAGGTATACCATATGGATCAATATCACATACTAAGCCTGTACGGTATTACCATATCACAATCATTGTATCAGGTATACCATATGGATCAATATCACATACTAATCCCGTACGGTAGTACCTTGTCACAATCATCAAGTTCTCTAGTAAGTTAGATAGAATTCTACTAAACTACTAAAGAACATAAACTACCTAAAGTTACACTAAATAACTCTCAAGTGCAACTTCAAGCCTCTTTGACTTCCAAACCACTCAAATCCTATCTATTACTTCCAAATTCATAAGAACTCCAAAGTCACTCCACTCACTTCCGAGTTTAAAGTCACCAACCAAGCGTTAACTTCCGGAAGTTAGTTCCCCTCTTAACTCGATAAACAATATCGTAATGAAATATAATTAATAAAATCACTAACATCCATTTTAAACTCACCTTAGATTGTGAAATCCAAGCCTCCAAAATGTCGAGATCAAAATCACGCGCTCGTTCACAATCCTACATAACGAATACACCTAATATTCATTAATTAACCGAAAATCGAACAAACGGCAATTAAATGCATAAAACGATGAAAAACCCGGAATTAAACAATAAGGGACCCAAGGCAAAACAAGGGAGAGAGGGCTCGGGTTTGGTTTTTTGTCTTTTAAGCACTTTTAGAGGTGATTCGGGTTGATTTAGGATACTTTGAAAACCGAGATATCAATGGGTCACCATATTTTAGGGTTTTACATAATAATCGATTTCCAAAAAATTAAGTAAAACGTAAAATCATAGCAAACTAAACACCCTAACCATGGTCAAGTGAGAGAAAATAGCACGGGACGACTTTTCGACTCAAACTCGGCTTTAGGGTTTTGGAAAGTTTCTAAAATTTCATAAAACGACTTCCTCGATTGAAATCTTCAAGCTTCGGTGTGTGAATTTGAAGATTTCAATCTCAACCTCCATTAAAACACTATTCAAAGCTTGAATTTAGAAACTTTGTCATACCTTGAGGCTTGTAGAAAATTGATGAAAACCTCGATTGCTAGGTTAGAATCGATTTTCGGGATGAGAGCTTTTCAACGGAACCGAAATTACAGCAATCTATCGAGTGTTTGAGGAAAGCCAAGAGAGAGAGAGAGAGAGAGAGATGGGAGACTGTAACGTTTCGTTATTTTTTAGGTGAATTTTTTTTTTATTATTATTTTTATTTATTGAATTAAAGTGTTAAAGATAATTTTAGAATTTGTTATTTAGAAGTAAATAGTTATTTTCGTTCGGAAACCTTTTTAACTGTTTATTTAGCTTAAATTAGTTTTAATGGTATTAATAATTATTAATAGGCCAATTAATAATTATTAATCACCATTGAGCTAGTTTAAGTGGTTCGAGTTTCGTTTTAAAAACTGAAGGCAAGAAAAGGACGTATGCGTCATTTCCGAAATTCTTAATATCTAAACACTATTCCTCCTTCTCCTTAAATAAGCCAAAATTAGCAATTTCTTCTCATTGCGGTGAGCAACAAAGGGTGGGGAGGGATTTTTGGCTTTTCTTCGATTCTTGCCGGATCGTCACAATTTCGGTTGCGTTGGATAGCCACGGGCCCGAGCATCATTTCCAACCTGCCAATCAAACTTTCCATCCATTCTCTCAAGGCTTTAAGGTATGTTTAAGTTCAAAACCTAAAGCTTCAAATAGTGTTTTAATCGTGATTTTGGTTTTAATCTTCCAATTCTTGCTCGGGAACTCGGAGATTTAGATCGAGGGAGTTGTTTTATGCATATTTAGAACTTTCCCTAAACTCTAGAATCGGGTTTGAGCCAAAAACCATTTCCTTGAGTTATTCTCATTTTTCATGATGGTTAGGGTTTTGAATTTGATATGTTTTATGATTTTACTAAATTGTTCGGGATTGAACTTTTGACCTAAACCCTAAATCATGTTTATCCATTGATATTACCAATCTCCAAAGTACCCGAAACCAACCCGGAATGTCTTTAAAGTGCTTAAAAATCCGGAAAACCAACTTCACCTTGAATTCCCCTAGGGCTGTGGGCTTCATGGGTGAGTTCCCGGATTGTTTTGTCCTTTATTTTAATGACATGACGATCGTTGTTCATTTCGGTTAATTAATTTACTTTAGGTGTATTTTAATTATAGGTTTTGTGCTTCAATCGTGATTTTGGTCAACCGGCGTTTAGGAGTTGACTTCATTATTAAGGTGAGTTTAAAATGGTTGTGATTACTTTTATGCTTTCAAATTACTTGACGATTATGTTCGATCAAAGTTAAGAGGGTTATTAAATTTTAGAACTTTTCAAAGAATGCATATAATTGGGAGTTAAGGAAAGTGCATAAGGAAAGAATTAGTTAAGTTTGTGTGATTTAAAGTGAGGTGTTATTGGTGGATTAAGTTATATTTTCGAGGAGGATTAGATTCCGGAAATTGGAGAAGAGTATTAGATACTCCGATGAATTGAGTGGCCATAAGATAGTTAAAAAGGAATTTGAAGAGATTCTTCATATAGAATCGAGTTAGTATGATATTATTAGCGATATGGGATTCGCTATTTAGAACTACTAAAGGGGAGTGGTCACAATGACTCTAAGGTCATACTATGGTTCGTATATGGTGACAATGTGGTCACAATGACTTTAAGGTCATACTATGGTTCGTATATGGTGACAATGTGGTCACAATGACTTTAAGGTCATACTATGGTTCGTATACGGTGACAATGTGGTCACGGTGGCTTTGAGGTCACATTATGGTTTGCGTATGGTGACAATGTCGCCACGATGGCTTTGAGGTCATATTATGGTTTGTGTATGGTGACAATGTGGTCACGATGGCTTTGAGGTCATATTATGGTTGGTGTATGGTGACAATGTGGTCACGGTGACATTGAGGTTACGGTATGGTTTGTGAAATGTGACAATGTGGTCACAAATGTGAAATTTACTTTGTTATTTACTTTGTTATGCACTAGTACTTTATTTTACGAGCTTGAATGTTTACTTTTTCAATTAGCGATATAGTGGAATGAGATTGATTTCTTATGCAAAGTACTTGGGAATATCGAATGGGTAGTAAGAGCACAATAGGATTTTTTGGACACATTTTCCGATATGGGATTTGATCCATAGAAATGCTTGCATCCATCTTATTCCCACTAGCATTTTTATGCTAATGTTGCTACACTTAAACCTTTTTCAGGTAATACTCGTGGGAGAGGACGAGGTCGTGGAGGTGGTGCTGCTTGATCTCGAGGGGATGGCTTTTGGGACATGGATATATGTGTATTTTGGGGCATTCTATGAATGCTATGTTGTTAGTCCTTAAACTTATATTTTGTGGCTCATGAGAGCCTAAGACTTGTTGTATATATTATCGAGTTTATTTTCTTTGATTTTGTCATGAAAAGAAATATGTACTTCTTCGTTTTTACTTTCTCTGAAATGGGCCCATGTAAACAGGTTTTGGTAGTCCATATTTTAAACGGATCCACGCCAAATTTTTATAAAAATAAAGTCTTCCGCTGTTTATTCTGATTTAAAGATTTGAGAAAATTTGAGTCTTTACAGAGAGCCACGGCTAGGAGAGGCAAAGAAAAGAAGAGAAATGAATTTTTGTTGACCATACTTTGACTTTTAAAAGATGAAGATAGTGAATAGTGATTTTTAAGAAATTGGAAACTGACGATGACGTCCTTTTTAAGTGATTTGATTAAAATACGAAACCCGAAGATTTTAAAGTAATCAAAAGCTGATTAATAATTATTAATTGGCCCGTTAATAATTATTAATGTCACCAAAACTAATTTTAAGTCATAATAGGATTAAAAAGACTTTTGAACAAAAATAACTACTAAATTCGAAATTACTAAGTTTAAACTAAACTTAAATACTTTATTTAAAAAAAAAAAATTACCTCCAAAAGTAACCGGACGTTACACGTTCTTACAGATCGCTCTCAACCATGTGAATCAAAGAACATAACTCCATACATAGGAGTCCGCATTTCACTCAAGATTGAGATCTATCACGGTTAATAAACTTAGTTTGATATTCGATCATTTCACGTAAACGGTACTAATGACAAATTTGATCAAACATTGTGGTCCTGTCTTAGACAATCAACATTGCATATGATACTTCCATTTCATATCTCCCACATGAATGATCAGGATTAGATCATTTGTCTATAAACAAAATGCGAAGCTATCAACAGTGTTACCAGGATAAGTGTAACGTCCCATTATTTTGAGGTGTTTTTTTTTTATTTATTTAATTAAAGTATTAAAGTTAATTTTAGAATTAGTTATTTAGAATTTAGTAGTTAAATTCGTTTCGAAACCTTTTAAATTTCTTTATTAGCCTAAATTAGTTTCGGTTGTATTAATAATTATTAACAGACCAATTAATAGTTATTAATCACCGTTAGGCTAGTTTAAGTACTTCGGGTTTCGTTTTAAAAGCAAAAAGTAAACAAGGGACGTATGCATAATTTCTGAATTCTTAAATATCTAATCACTATTCATCCATCTTCTTAAATAGACCAAAGTTGACCAAAAAATCACATATTTCTCTCCTTTTCCTTGCCATGGCCGTGAGCCTCAATCCATGGAGAAATCCATGGGTTTTCTTCGTTTCTCGACGGATCGTCATGTTATGGTTGCGTTGGATTGCTCGGAATGAAGGCTATCTATCCCACCTAACCTTGTGCCGTTTCTCGTTCTCTAAGGGAAGCCCTAAAAAGTGAGATTCAAAATGTTTTATATAGTTTTGTTCGTTTTTTATTATAAATGAGTTTTGAAGTTGAAATCACGTATTTCTATGAAGGAATTTGATGATTATGAGCTCGGATTTTTGAAAAATACTATTCATCCAAAATCACTATTCACCCGAGAATCATACTTGTTCTCTTTTTAGTTATGAATTGTAAATTGTAGTTCAATTGATGAATTGTAGGTTTTTAACTGTCGCGTGGATTCGACTTCGATTCCTTGGATACTCGACTTCAAATCTATGGTGAGTTTAAAGTGGTTGTGATTACTTTTATGTTTCTGGATTGCATGACGATCATGTTTGATCGGGGTTATGAGGATTACTTGATTTTAGAACTTATCCAAGATTAGATGTAGTTGGGAGATGAGGAATGAGCATAATGAAAAATTAGTAAACTTTTGGCGTTGTTTAAAGTGAGTTGTTTATTGTGGATTAAGTTGTATTCTCGATGAGAATTATGTTTCCGGAAATTGGAAAAGAGTATTAGATTTCTCCATTTATTTGAGAGGTTATAAGGTAGTTAAGGGAAACTTTGGAGAGAAAGTATCGTGTTTAGTTGGATTATAATATTTTTGGAAAAGAGAGGTTGTGGTGATTAGTTCAATCTAGGCTTTTCCTTATATTTTGTACTAGTACTTTTCGGTTTCTTTACCTATCTTACGTAGATGTATCGAGGGTGGTAATGAGAACCGATTCTTCATATGGAATGTGTGATAATGAAAGTGTGGAGTTGAGTTAATGAAATAGTTATAGCGATGAGATTCACTATTTAATACTACCAAAGGGGAGTAGTACATGTGGCGTTATGATACGCATGGAAATGAAAAACGAATCATCATGTGGTATGTGTGGTAGGTGTGGTATGTGTGGAAATGAAAAACGAATCATCATGTGGTATGTGTGGTAGGTGTGGTATGTGTGAAAATGAAAAACGAATAATCATGTGGTATGTGTTGTAGGTGTGGTATATGTGGAAATGAAAAACGAATCATCATATGGTATGTGTGGTAACGAAAAAAGAATCATCATGTGGTATGTGTGGTATATGTGGTAACGAAAAACGAATCATCATGTGGTATGTGTGGAAATGTGAAAGGTGACAATGTGGTCACGGTTTGAAACGTGAAAGGTGACAATGTGGTCACGATTTAAAATGTGAAATGTGACAATATGGTCACGGTGTGAAATGTGAAAGGTGACAATGTGGTCACGGTTTGAAATGTGAAATGTGGTCACGGTTTGAAATGTGAAATGTGACAAAGTTGTCATAATGGGAATGGAGTTGTGATGTGGTGATTGTTAAATGAAATAACGTGTGATATGACGTGTATGATGGATATTTACATTATTATTTACTTTGTTATGCTTTAGTACTAATTAGTTGTTTTAGTACTTTATTTACGAGTTTGAATGTTTATTTTTCGAAGTTACGATATAGTGGAATGGGATTGTTTTCTTATGCATAGTACTTGAGAGTATAGAATGGGTAGAAAGAGCACGATAGGAATTTGGATACATTTTTCAATATGGAATTTGGTCCATAGAAGTGCTTGCATTCATCTTATTCTCACTAGCATTTTTATGCTAATGTTGCTACACTTAAACTTTTTTAGGTAATACTCGTGGGCGAGGACGAGGTCGAGGAGGTGGTGTTGCTTGATCACGAGTGGATGGCTTTTTGGACTTGGACTATATATACATATTTTTGAGCATTCTACGAATGCTAGATAAAACTTCACATGTCGTTAGTCTTAAACTTGTATTTTGTGGCTTATGAGAGCCTAAGATTTGATGTATATATTATCGAGTCTACTTTCTTTGATTTGGTTATAAACTGAAGTACATACTTCTTTGTTTTAATTTCTCTGATTTGGGCCCATGTACACAGGTTTAAGGAGTCCATATTTTAAACGGATCCATGCCAAGTTTTTATAAAAACCTAGTCTTCCGCTGTTTGTTTCTGATTTAAAGATTTGAGAAAATTCGAGTCTTTACAGTTGGTATCAGAGCCTACGGGTTCTGAGACCACATACATTGCATGTATTTCATGTTTTGGTTTGAAGTCCTTGTCCAAAGCATCACTCGGATCAACGACACCAGGTATTCCTTGAACTTTATTCTTAAGTGTTAGTTTTCTTAGAAATGGAATGTTATGAGGAGAGATTCTCCTGGTTGAATGTTAATTATAATTTGTGATATTTTTCCACCTCGTAAGAGCCACTAAGTGGTGGTGTTGGTTTGACTGATAGGCGGGGATCTTGGTATAAGTACTGAGATTAGGTTTTATCCTGTGTGGTTTGAAGGTTATGCACATTGTGTAGCGTGTGACATAGAGCTAGTGCAAGGGAGTCGAGATACTCCAAGAGATTGATCTTTTGATCATCACTTTGATGATAGTCTGATTGTTGCGTAGTTGATAAAGTAGTTGTGTTAGTGGGGTACCTGACCAACACTTTATGTGTAAATGAGGCGTGATTGTGACCATATTTCGATGTTGAGAGTCGAGGTTTCTTGCACAAATGAGTGTTTGTGGAAAAGTAATTAGTTTTGCTCGAGTCTTGTGATCTAGATAAAATTAAGGGACGAATCACCGGTGGGGGGCGGAAAGGTGAAATCATTATTGTTTACGGTAAATGTAACGTCCCGTTAATTTTGAAATGAATTATTTTATTTTATGTTATTTATTTATTTATTTATTTCAATTTAAGTATTTAGTTTAATTATTATTTTGTAATTTTGATTTTAGTAGTTAATTTCGACCTAAATTCGTTTTTAATTGTTTTAATGCTCTAAATTCGTTTCGGTGACATTAATAATTGTTAATAGGCCAAGTAATAATTATTAATCACTTTTAGATTTATTTAAAAGCATCGAGTTTCGATTCATAAGTCAAAAGTCATAAAAGGACGCAACCGTCATTTCCAATTTCTTAAAATATCTAAACACTATTCCCTATTCTTCTTTAAATGACCATTGACCATCATTGACCAAGAAAGCCTCTCATTTTGCTCCTCAAGGCCGAAAGTTCAAGGGGGGAAGAGAATTTTTGGGTTTTCGTTCGTTTCTCGGCGGATCGACTCGATTTCGGTTGCATCGGAAAGGCCTCGAGTCTAGGATTCTTTTCCACCCAACTATCGTACTTGCCACCCGAGATCCACGGAGTTCTCGGTAAGTTTCTCTTGAAACCCTAAACTCCAAATAGTGTTTTAATGGAGTTTTCTTTGTTTCCTTTCGATTTCTTGCCTTGAAACTCGGTGTTTGTAAATACGGGAGTAGTTTTAAGACTTTTTGGAAACTTTCCCATAACCCTAAAACCGAGTTTCAGTCGAAACCCTTCCCGTTTGAAATTTACCTTTTGGGATTTGAATATGGGTTATAAATTAGTGAATTAATGTTTATTTAAATTCAATTCGGGAAAGGGCCTAATGTTCAAAACCCTAATTATCGATACCCATTGAAATCGGGAATATCGAATTTGCTTAAAACCAACTCGAAACACCTCTGAAGTACCTAAAAGCCGGAAAACCAAACCCGAGACCCACTTTTTATGGGGGGGCCGAGAGCCTCATAGTGGGGTTTATGGGGTTGTTCGTTGTTTTGAGCTTTTAGATGTTAATTGATCGATGTATGTTTATTTATTAATTGTAGATGTAATTAATTGTAGGTGTTTCGGATCATTGTTTGGTCGTGCTTTCGGAAACTTGGAGCGAACTCTTATTTGGCTAAGGTGAGAATAGTTAGGATTTAAAGTAAATATAGAAAGCGAATGAGTATGAAGGTTTGTAGCATTTGAAACTAAGACTAGAAACCGAATCTAAGAATAGAGGGATGTGAGCTAGTACCCTAGGATTAGGAGCTAGTTCTTTAAGTGAGAAATTAGGAGTTCTCGAGGAAAGCATTGAATATTAGAAGATTCTAAGTTAGTTTCGATTTGAAACTAAGGTTGGACCATTGGAAGTTAAAAGATCCAACTTGTATTTAGAACGTTTGATAGAACCTCGGATTATTGGAAGTTTAGAATCCTTGAAGGTTTAGGTTAATCGTTATGTTTGATCTTTACTTTTATTATTGATACCAGAGTTCGATCGACATATCGTTCGTCCAAAGTTTACTATTTATTTATTTCATGCCCTTTTACTTCATACTTGTTTCAGCTACTTTAATATTGTACTTTACGTTTATTTACTTTTGCGAGCATATCATAACATCTCACATTATGAAAAGAAGGAAAGAATGTTGGACCCTTCAGGGAATGTCCGCATCGCCTTCAGAGAGAGAAAGAAAAGAAGGAAAGAATGTTGGACCCTTCGGGGAATGTCCGCATCGCCTTCAGAGAAAAAGAAAATAAAGAGAGAAAAGAAAAGGAGGGAAGAATGTTGGACCCTTCGAGGGATGTCCGCATCACCTTCTTCATTCATTCATGCATAAAGGGCGAATGCGTATCCTACGGGATGTTCTCATTACCTTCATGCATATGATAGATGAGAAAGACAATCGAGATGTTTAATTGATGCAAAGTTTATTTACTTTTATTACTTATGTCATAACAATGTTAATGGATGAGTATTGACTACAATTATTAGCAATATCATCTTTGGAGAGTATAGAATGAAATCACCTAGAGTTTGGATGACTTTAGGAGTGAATTGTGTCAGATTACTTGAACACAAATCGAAATGCTAGTTTGAGGTCTATCTTTACTTTTTATGTTTATTATTCTAACTGGGCATAAGTTGTTAGCTCATGATATTACAAACATTTCAGGTAATGTTTGGGATCGTGGGAGAGGAGCTGGTGCGCGCTTGATCGAGAGGATGATGATTTCGAGATGGACTAAGTAGTTGTAAAAATCCATGTACATGGTTTTGTGAATTTTATATAATTTTGGAGTTGTATATTTGTAAATGGCTCTTAAGAGCTTTTGTCTTTACTTTTATGTTTATAAATCATTTTGAACTCCTGATAGGAACTTAATGTTCCTTGTGTTTTTAGATATTTGAATTTAAGATGTAAACAAGTTTTGGCTAGCCTATTTTCAAACATAATCACGCCAATTTTCTTAAAATAAAAGACTTCCTCTGTTTTTCTCTGATTTAATTAATTTAAAAGTGACGGGTCGTCACAATAAATCAATGTGTTAGTGTGATGTTAAAATAAAAAGGTTGTTGCTACTCAAGATAGAAAAGTAGAACCTTTTGTGGAGGGTCCCGATGAGGATAGTGAGTGATTGTATCATTTGATCTTTGGTCTAGCCTTATAGCTAGCATGAAATGAGTGTAACAATATGAGCCAGAATACTAGAGGTCGAGTTTTTATTGAAATCCCTGCTTAGGAATTCTGTAATTGTGGATAGAGTTATTTATACTAATGACACGTGCATTTTGGGTTGTTGCCTGCATGCTGTGTTGATTATGATGCCTATGTGTGACTTTGATATTATATTGGGTATGGATTGGCTGTCAGCCAAACACGCCAACATTGGTTGTAGTGCCAAAGTTGTGAATTTTATTGGTCTATGTGGGACTAGTTTTCAATTCCATGGGACTCAAGGTAGAGTGACTCCTGCTATAATCTTTGCGATTCAGGCTAGAGCTCTCTTGTGTGATTGCACTAGATTTTGTACCAATTGTAAGGGATTTCTCTGATGTTTTTCCTGATGAGTTGCCCGGTTTACCGTCGGTGAGAGAGATGGACTTTTAGATAGAGGTGTTACCTGGGACAGCTCTATTGTCCGAGGCACCTTGTCGTATGGCACCAGCAGGGTTGAATAAGCTTAAGAGTCAGTTACAAGGACTCTTAGGTTTAGGGTTTATACGCCCTAGTGTGTCCCCGTGGGGAGCACCAGTGTGAACCGAGTTACTGTGAAAAATAAATATCCTTTGCCCAGGATTGATGATTTATTTGATCAGTTGAGAGGAGTTACTATCTTTTCGAAGATATATTTGAGATCCAGTTATCACCAGTTGAGGATCCGGGAGGATGATATTCCCAAAACCGCTTTCCGAACGCGTTATGGGTATTATGAGTTTGTGGTTATGCCTTTCGGTTTGACTAACGTGCCAGCGGTTTTTATATGGATCTTATGCAAATGGTGTTTAGGAGTTGTATGCTATACACTTAGAGAACAAAAATTGTATGCAAAGTTCTCTAAGTGTGAGTTTTTGCTAAGGAAAGTGGCATTCTTAGGCCATGTGGTCTCTAATAAAGGGGTGATGGTGGATCTCTCTAAAGTTGAGGCGGTTAGTAGTTGGCCTAGACCAACTAGTGTGACTGAAATTCGTTGTTTTCTTGGACTTGCTGGTTATTATAGATGGTTTGTTCAAGACTTTTCTAAAATAGCATCGGCCTTGACACATTTGACAAAGAAGGGAGTGGACTTTGTATGGTCCGAGGAGTGTGAGAAGAGCTTTGAGGAGCTCAAGAAGAGACTTGTGACGTCACCTGTTTTAGTGTCACCCGATAGTAGTGGTGGTTTGACGGTTTATACCGATGCTTCGAAGAGAGGTTTGGGTTGTGTTTTGATGCAACATGGGAAAGTTATAGCTTATGCTTCCCGTCAGTTGAAGGAGCATGAGAAAAAGTATCCGACTCATGTATGGAGTTGGCGGCGGTTGTGAATGCTTTGAAAATTTGGAGGCAATACTTGTATGGTGAGAAGATCTTGATATTCACCAATCACAAGAGCCTCAAATATTTCTTTACTCAGAAGGAATTGAATGTGAGACAACGATGATGGTTGGATCTTGTCAAAGATTATGATTGTGATATCCAGTACCATCTCGGGAAAGCCAATGTAGTGGAAGATGCACTTAGCAGAAAGTCTTCTCACTTGTCTGCTTTACCAGTGAGATTGAGATGGGAGTTGGAGCGTGTCGAGATAGCCCTCCTTATTGCCGAGGTTACAGTGAGTTTGGCTAGCTTGATAGTGGGGCCTATTAGGAATGGTGTCGTAGAACTTGTAATTATTTAATTGTAATAATTTATTTTGAATAAATTAAATAAATAAACATAAGTTCTTTATCTTATCTAAATTGATTCAATTGACGATATTATAAATATATGGAAATATATTAATATCAAACATTCAAATAGTAAACCCTAAGTTACTCTTATGAAATCACGACTTAGTATGTGAGTCATAGGAGAGGATTAAAGTCAAGATGAGTAACTTAAAAGTGTCTATAGTAAATGGATAACGTTTGGGAACCTTATCCTGGTAACACTGTTGATAGCTTCGCATTTTGTTTATAGACAAATGATCTAATCCTGATCATTCATGTGGGAGACATGAAATGGAAGTATCATATACAATGTTGATTGTATAAGACAGGACCACGATGTTTGATCAAATTTCTCATTAGTACCGTTTACGAGAAATGAACGAATATAAAACTAAGTTTATCAACCGTGATAGATCTCAATCCTGAGTGAAATGAGGACTACTATTTATTGAGTTATGTTCTTTGATTCACATGGTTGAGAGCAATCTGTAAGAACGCTCAATACACTCCTGTATTGGGAACATGGCTAGATAAGTAGCTGGGAACTCATTTTCACGAGATGGAATTCATAACTTTCCTATAAATTAACGGTATCAGTGCGATACCTAAACATTTTAGGAACTTTAGGAAACTCCCTTGATGTACTGATTCGAGACATGAACAAGTGGCGCCACGACTTCTATTGATCACAGAAGTACCTTATCTCTAGTTCGACTAAAGATAAAGTTCATTGGAGAATCAGCGGGAACACAAGTAAAAGTGATAATTACAGGGGCAAAACGGTAAATTTATCCACCTGTAATTATGAGGGTTCCACGTGAAGGATATATCATAGATATAAATGAAGATAAACTAAATGGACATAACTCATCTATAGTGAAGGGAGTTCAGCTATGAATCTATAGTGGAATTATTCATAGTTAGATAATAGGGTGAATTTCACTAATAACCAAAAAAATAATGGATATATCAAATATACCGGATGTTTTTATTAAATATCAAAAGTACCCAAAACCACCACCGGCCAAATTAAATTACATTGTGCAAGGGCAAACATGCCCCTAATTTAATTTCTCCTTAATTTGTGTAAAATTTAAGGAAAGTTATAAAATTCCTTAAATTTTACAAAATTAATGGAAAAATTAAATCTAAATAAAGATAAAAACTATAACAAAAATAAAATAAAAAATCTTCAAACTTCAAACTTATTCTTCATGGAAAAATCGAACGTCTTTCTTGTTCGTCATCCTAAAAAAAACAAAGATAAAAAGTAAACAGTTTATTAATGTGCACTTAAAATTGATTTTGGACACAAAAATTGATGAAACATTTTTGAAAACATATGTAAAAAAGGCTTTCAAAATAAACATTGAATAAAAATAAACATTTCACTAAAAGTAACTTATCTACAAAATACATAGAAAGCAAGTTCACTGAGAATTGAAAATGTAATTTTTTTTATAAACAGTTTACTTTTAGTAAACATTTATTTTCGAAAATTCAAATGTCCTTCCTGAGATAGCGAATGCACAAAATTGGAGATGAAAAAGAATTGGAAGGTACAAATTTTTATAAACTGTTTACTGTTAGTAAACATTTATTGATGTACGTTGGTTGCTGCTTTCTTCCTCGATTGAAAGAGAGAGTGAAATACCAGGAGGTCAATTCAAATCAAAATTTTGAGATTTAATATTAACATTCGGCAATAACCCGACCGATTCATAAATAGGGTTCACGATTCTTCCACAAGCTTCGTATAACAAAGATCTGAAAATCGCTGCAAGAAGAACTAAAATGTTAGAACATGAAAGAAATAAAAATCGAAACTTTATGAAAATGGAAGAGTGGAAAAGGGCTAACTAGGACTGAGATGATCTGGGCCGGCGTTGATTAAGTTCATAAGTCCGGCGCGACCGTAGAATTTGGCGAGAAAAACGGTGGCGTTATTTTGATCATCGAAAGTAAAAAAAGTCCGCAAATCAATGGAAGGCGTCGAATCTGGAAGAGATAAAAAGGTGAAATAGGGAAAGGGAAGAGTAAAGGAAAGAGGAAGCGTCTAATTTGAATTTGTCAAAGTTGATGTGATTTTCAAGATTTAAAAATTAATAGATATGTGTAATTAATGAAAAAAATCCCAAAATCAAAGGTAACAGATAAAAAAATGAAATAAATGGAAAGAGAAATAAATAGGGGCATAATGGTAAACAGTTTTGCCAGAAAATTCCTATAAACCGCTAAATGTGGTGTTTTTGGGTAAAAGTAAAATAGAATCCTAACCACCGGTAATATTAACATTAGGTGAATTAATCTGGATACTAGTGATATTAATCTCTAGATAATAAGTAATTAACTGATTATGAGTTAATCACTTAATTGACTAATTATTAAGCCCATAATCTATAGGTCCATCGGGTCCCTATGCTAGCCCAAATATCGTTGTAGCAAAACTAAGTTATTAATTTAACTTAGGAGGAACAAATAATTTTAAGTAAATGAATTTACTTAAAAATAGGCAATATTAATTATTTGAATAATGAGATTATTTAAATGAAAATTAATATTAATATTATTATTATTGATACAATATTAATTTTTTAAATAAAGAGTTTATGGAAATTAATATAACATTATCAATTATAATATTTTAAGGCAAAATTAATTGTTTAAATAAATAATTTATTTAAATGGGAATTAATGTTTATATTATTAATTATTTAAATAATGAGTTTATTTAAATGGAAATCAATAATAATTATTATTAATTAAATAATGAGTTTATTTAATAAATATTAGAGAGAGTTAAACCCAATTGGTTTTATGAAACTAATTAGTATTAGCCCAAAGTAATTAATTAATTGAATAAGATTCTAATTAAGATATTAATTTTTGGCTAAATGTGTTTAAATTAGAAATTATTATTTGAATTTTTCTAATTTTAAATATGAAAATACATAACTATTAAATAAAGAAAAGTATATATATATATATATATATGTATATCAAAACTTATGGTGGATTCCTTTTCGTGGCTTCCCTGGTGCACGTGGAAAAGTAAAACATAACTTATGATATATATATATATATATATATATTTTATTTATCTTTTCTATTTTTATAATTAGGAGATAAGCATATCTATATAGATTAGATATCATATTTTCTTATAAATATGACCATTGGGATTCATATTTTATACACTTCTCACTTTAATTAGAAAAGTGAAAATTCTCTCTCACGTTTTTGCCCAATTGCCGATTTTCCTTAGGAAAAAATTTAGAAGAAATTTCTTCTTCTTTTGTTCTTCCGGTTCGATTGCCACAAGCCACTCTTATCCTCTCTCTGACAAAAGCAATGGAATTGATAGTCATCTGCACTATCTCCGGTCCCAGAAGATTTCTTTCACCAACATCATCCCCAAGAGTCGGTGATCTGCACTTCCTACGTATAGTGCCTCAAAAGGTGCCAACAATCCTTCATATCTCAATTACAATGAGCAAAATATGGATAATATCAAATAATTCAAAGATCACACAACATATACATTATCTCATTATCCTAAACACATAACAATGATAATATCAGATAATGCAAAGATCACACAGCATATTCATTATCTCATTATCCTTCTCATTAATACGTCACCATATCGGATATCAGGAGTTTCACCATAACGGATATCAGGAATTTCACCATAATGGATATCAGGAATTTCACCATATTTAACAACAAATAATACAATAGAGTGCCCTAAAACTGACAAAGTACCTGTAACAACAGTACCAAATGCCTCAGCATCCTCTCGAGTGGTGGCAAAGACATGGGCCTACTGTCGTGTCTGATTGGGAGTAACCTGACTCTGTTCTCGACCTTGACCCTGACCTAAACTCTGACCCTGTCCAGAATTCTGACCCTGACTCCCACGCTACTGTGGTGTATGTAAACTAGGGCAAAATTGCTTAACATGCCCAACTTGCCCACACTGAAAACACTTCTTCACATAACACTGACCCAGGTGGTACCCAATACAATCAGGACAATAGGGCAAAGAAGGGGCCCGAGCACTAGACTGACCCAAATGAAACTGAGGTAATGTCTGTCCCTTGCCCCTACCAGGAGTCTGTCTATGTGACTGTGTCCCTCAACCTGGAAGGTCGTCCACAGCCTTTCTCTTCTCAGAAGTGGTCTGTGCCACAATCTCATTGACCTTTTTCTCAGAATCACCAATGTCTAAGGCCAAATCAGCAGTCAAACCAACATACGTAGCAGGCTGTAAAGCTCGTACCTACCATCGTAGCTCTACCGTCAAACCTACAATAAACCTTTTTCTCCTGCTCTCAGGATCAGTAACATGTTTAGTAGCAAATTTTGACAACCTGTCAAACTCTCTCTCATACTCTACAACAGACCTATCTCCCTGTTTGAGTGTGAGAAACTGTATCTCTAATTGATCACGGGTATCCTCTGGTTAGTATTTCTCAAAAAACTTTTCTCTGAACATCTTCCAACTAACCTGCAACTCAGGGCTGAGAGTATGGAATAAACCTTTCTACCAGTACAAGGCATCATCTACTAAAGAATAGGTCCCACAGTGTGAAGGGATGATTTACTAAACTAGAGGAATTTTATTTAGTAAACTTATTAACATTTAATAACGGATATATTATGTAACGTCCCGTTATTTTGTGATAAAAAAAAACTTTTATTTATTTTATTTAATTTAAGTAATTAAAGTTTATTTATTAATTGTTAATTTAGAATTTGCAGTTTATTTCGATTTTAATCTTTTAATTGGTCTTTTTAGTTTATTTTCGTTTTAATGGTATTAATAATCATTAACGGGCCAATTAATAATTATTAATCACCATTGGGATAGTTTAAGATCATCGGGTTTCGTTTTTAAGCTAAAAGTCATAAAAAGGGCAATTTCGTAATTTCCAAACCACCTAAATATCTAGATATTTTCTACTTCATCTTCTTTATATCATCTTTGACTTCAAAAGTTGACCAAAACTTCACAAATTCCCTCCCCATTGCCGTGAGTCCAAGAGAAGAAAAAGAGAAATTCGGTTTTCGTTCGTTTCTTGCCGGTTTGACTCGAGCTACGATAAATCGGAAAGCCCTCAGGTCAAGGATCATTTCCCATCTACCCTTCGTACTTGCCGCTCGTGTTTCACGGAGTTCTCGGAAGTAAAGCTTGAAACCCTAAACTCCAAATAGTGTTTTAATGGAGTTTTCTTTGATTTCTTTCGATTTCGTGTTATGAAACTAGGTGTATGTAATTACGGGAGTCGTTTTATGTGTATTTGAAACTTTCCCCTAAACCCTAAAACCGAGTTTCAGTCGAAACCCTTCCCGTTTGAAAATTCCTCTTTGGGGTTTGAATTTGGGTTATAGATTAGTGATTAAATGCATATTTAAATTCAATCCGGGAAAGGGATTAATGTTCAAAAACCCTAATTATCGATACCCATTGAAATCGGGATTATCGAATTTGCTTAAAACCAACTCAAAACGTATTTAAATTGCCAAAAAGCTGAAAAAACCAAACCCGAGACCCTTTATTTAGGGAGGGCCGAGAGCCTCCAAGGGGTAGGTTTGATGGATTTTCGTCCTTTTGTTTGTTTAGTCGTTGTTTAATCGTTAGTTGGTGATTTATTAATTTTCGGGATATTAATCCTTTTGTAGGTGTTTTTGAACCTCTCGTTTGATCGCTCTATCAGACTTAGGAGTGAAGTCAACTTTTATTAAGGTGAGAATAGTTAGGATTTAAAGTATTTTTAGAAAGCAAATAAGTGTGAAGATTTGTAAAATTGGAAAACTAAGAATAGAATCCGAATCTAAGATTAGAGGATTGTGAGCTAGTACCCTAGGATTAGGAGCTAGTTCTTTAAGTGAGAATTTAGGAGTTCTCGAGGAAAGCATCGAATCTTAGAAGATTCTAAGTTAGATTCGTTAGGTTGGATTATTGGAAAGGATCCAAGACTTTAAAGAACGATTGATAGAACCTCGGATTATTGGAAGTTTAGAATCCTTGAAGGTATAGGTTAATCGTTTAAATTATGTTTTTACTTTTATTATCTATAGCGGAGTTCGATTTACATATCGTTCGTCCGGAGTTTCCTATTTGATTACTTTATGTCTTTTACTTTATGTATAATCACATCTTTGATCCATTTATTTTTATGCACTTTACTTTATGCCCTTTTTACCTTATGCTTGTTCGACTACTTTAACTTTCACCTTTACTTTATTTACTTTCGCAAGCATGTACAAGCATAACCATAACATCTTGCATCATAACATCTTGCACCGTATCATCTTGCATCATTGAAATGGAGGAAAAGGGAGGAGAAACAAAATAAAAAGTGAATGTGGATCCGACGGGAGTCCCCATTACCTTCATGCATAAAAGGTGAATGTGGATCCGACGGGAGTCTCCATTACCTTCATGCATATCATTGATGGAAATGGAAAGTGAGAAAGAAAGGAAGGGGAGAATGTTGGACCCTACGGGGAATGTCCGCATCACCTTCAGAGAAAAAGAAACGAAAGAGAAAAAGAAACGAAAGTGAAAAAAAGAAAAGAAAGTGAAAAAGAAAAGAAAGGAAGGAAGAATGATGAACCCTACGAGGAGTTCACTTCACCTTCATAGAAAAGAAAAGAGAAAGTGAGAAAGAAAAGGAAGGAGAACGATGGATCCTACGGGATAGACAACGTTACCTTCTTCATGCATAAGGTTGAATGTGAATCCTACGGGAGTTTGTATTACCTTCATTTTAATTATCACAGAAAGTAAGAAAATAAGGAAAATCGAGATGTTTTATGTTTATGCAAAGTTTATTTATTTCTTTTATTTATGTTGTAATAAGTAATGGATGAGGTTTTGACCTTAAGAGTTAGTATTACCATCCTTTGGAAAGTATAAAATGAAATTACCTAAAGTTTGGAGAACTTTAGGATTGATTGTGTCAGGTAAATTGACACAAATCGGAAATGCGAGTTTGAGGTCTAGCTTTTCTTTTTATTCTTATTATTCTCACTGGGCTTAGTTTGTTAGCTCATGATATTAAAAAAATTTCAGGTAATGCCCTGGCTAGAGGCCGTGGAAGGGGAGATGGTGCTGCGTGATCGAGGGATGCTGGCCTCAAGATGGACTATTTTTGTTGTAAAGTTTGTCTTTATTTTGATGAATTTTAAGAACTTTAATGATTTGCACTTTGTATTTAGCTCATAAGAGCTTAATGTTGATGTTTTTATGATATATATCTTTGAATTCCTGATTGGAACTTAATGTTCCATGTGATTTTATTAGATTTAAAAATTAGGATGTAAACAGGTTTTCGGCATGCCAACTTTCAAACAAAACCACACAAAATTTTCTTAAAAATAAAAGACTTCCGGTGTTTTCTCTGATTTTAATCTATTTAAAAATGACGGGTCGTCACATATTAACATCATGCAATTTGTGAAAAACATGTAGATTCATGCTTATATTTTCGAAAATTAAAATCAATTATACTTACATTGAGTAGTTAATGGAGAATCGGTTGGAGGTTTCTATGCTATATCCCAATCGATCAAACGAAACCCGATTGTGGGATCGAACTTAAGAAGAAATTGGGAAGAAGAAAAATTATTTTCTTCCCAATGGCTAAGCAAAATCGGCACTAAGGAGAGAAGGGAGGGAGAGAGATTTCCAATTTTCTATGGCATTGAATTGTATGATTTATGAATGACCCAACCCTCCTATTTATAGGAAAATAGAAATCCTAATCACATTAGGATTAATCTATAGAGATAAATAGAAAAGGAAAAAGGATTATCTCTTTTCTTTATCTTGCAATTTCGAAAATGTCATAGATAAATAGGAGATTATTTTATTTTCTTTATCTTGAGTAAATAAATCTATGTAATTATTTTAGGATATAATTCAAACAATTATCTCTCCCAAAATAATGACATGGCCGATTTTAACATTAATAATTAATAAATAATTCTAATTTATTTAATTAATTATTTTGGGCCAATCTCAATAGGGTTCATTAATCCAATTGGGCTTGAAACTCTCTCTTAAATTAATAAGACCAACTTAATTAATTTATTTATTAATTACCATTTAAACAAAATATTTTATTTAAACAATTAATAATATTAATATTTTCTCCCGACTAAATATTATCAAATTATATTTAATTATTAATTTCCATTTAAATAATTTTCATTATTTAAATAATTAATAATAAATATTTTAATTATTAATTTCCATTAAATAAACTCATTATTTAATTAATAATTTTATTGATAACATTTTATTATTAATTAACTAATTTTAATTATTAATTGCGTTCAAATAAAATTAATTATTTAAACAATTAATAATTGTTAATTAATTTCAAATTATTAATTACCATTTAAATATGCTCAATATTTAAATAATTAATAATATCTAATTAATAATATTTCATTATTAATTTCCTGTTTAAATAAACTCATTATTTAAACAATTTATAATGTTTATATTAATTACCGTTTAAATATACTCAATATTTAAACAATTAATATTGCCTATTTTAAGTAATTCACTTTACTTAAAATTTCCATTTCTTCTACTTGATTTCACGACTACGATATATGGGCTAGCATAGGGACCCGATGGACCTATAGATCATGGGCTTAATAATTAGTCAATTAAGTGATTAACACATAATCAATTAATTACTTATTATCTAACTATGAATAATTCCACTATAGATTCTTTAAATTAAAATGCACAACGGAAGACTCGACTTTTAAAGAAAAACGGCGTGGGTTCGTTTAAAAATCGAATAACCAAAACCTGTTTTACAACCCAAATTCCAGAAAAAGCGATAAATCGGGAAATGCGCTTTCCAAAAGATATTTAAATCATAAAACATAGACATATTTTACACAAATACCCTTTCAGGCTCAAAAAGACATGAGTATGTAAAGATGGAATAATTTACAAGCATTTCAATGAATGCTAAACCAAAATGAGTTCTTAATATTGTCCATACACAATCTCGACTAGTCACGCGGCTCCACCTCCTCTACCACGCTTCTTAGCTCGAGGTTTACCTGAAAATTTGTAAGTGTAGCACCATTAGCATAAAAATGCTAGTGAGAGTAAAACGAAAGCAAGTAATCCTATGAACAAAATTTCATAACCGAAATCGTGTCCAAAGGCCTATACTGCTCAATACTACCCACATCCACACTTCCAATTCCATAGAATCATTCGATAGTCATATATTACCCGTAATCATCATTCAAAACCATAAGATAGAAATAAAGACTTAAATTAAACGTAACATTCATTACTAAGTCTTACTACACAATTCTAAAGAATATGTAAATGTAACATTAACTATCTTTATTACCAAACAAGTTCATCGTATCGTGCTATTGTATGGATCAAAATCAACATACCACGTACGGTCATACCATGTCTCAAGTTACCGTACCATGATATCGTATGGACCGGAGTCAACATACTATCATATACCATATCACAACCATCGCACCATGATATAAATGGATCCGAATCAACATACTATCATGTGCCGTATCACAGATCATAGTACCATGGTACGTACGAATCCGAATCCACGTACTTCCATGAACCATATCTCAATCATCGGATATCATGACTTTCACCATATAACAAATCATCGCACCATGATACGTATGGATCCGAATCAACATACTACTATGTACTATTTACACCCTCGCAACGTGATACGTATGGACCGAAGTCAACATACTATCATGAGCCATATCACAAACTCTCGCAATATGATACGTATGGACCGAAGTCAACATACTATCATGAGCCATATCACAAACGGTTAAGCTTCCTAATAAGTTAGTTAATCTCAAAGAATCCTACTAAGTTATTAAGAAACCTAACTAACTAGATTACACGAGTCATCACTCAAGTGTAACATTTAAGCTACTTTAATTTCCAAACCTCTCAAAGTAACTTAACTTCCATAACATCTCCAAATCACTTTACAATACTTCCAAACCACTCCAATGTTTCCTTTTTCATCGAACTCATTATAATTCCAAATTCTTTCCACTCACTTCGAATTAAAGTCTCCAACCAAAACTTAATTCTAAGAAGCTAACTCCCCTCTTAACCTCGATAAACAATAACATAATGAAACTCAATTCATAAAACCACTAACTTTCGCTTTAAACTCACCTTAGCTTGTAGACAAGCTATCCAAGGTTGCAATTCCACGATCAAATCACAATCCTACAAACGAATTACACCTAAATAATATTAATTAACCGGAAAACATTCAAACTACATCTAAACGCATAAAACAACGAAAATCCCGCATTTTCTCCCTATGGTGCTCTCGGCCATACTAGGAAAAATAGGGTTCGGGTTTGGTTTTCTGGCTTTTATGCACTTTAGAGGTGATTCGGGTTGGTTTCGGATACTTTGGAGGTTCGCAACTACAATGGTATCCGTAAATTAAGGTTTTGTTCATTAATCGATTTTCGAAAAATTAAGTAAATAGCAAAAACACAATAACCCTAACATCCTAAACATGGCCAAGTGAGGGAAAATCACATGGGACGGGTTTCCGGCTCAAACTCGGTTTTAGGGTTTAGGGGAAGTTTCTAAAATCGATCAAAACGACTTTCCCAATGGAAATCTTCAAGCTTCGGTGAACGAATTTGAAGATTTCAATCCAAAACCACCATTAAAATACTATTCACATCAAATTTTAGAAACTTTGTCATACCTTAAGGCCTCGAGAAAATGAGCAAAAACCGGGATTGTTAGGATGAGTAGAAAGTACGTCTCGAGAGCTTTCCAACGAGCTAAGGCACGATGAAAACGGTCGAGAAACAAAGCCGGGGTGACAAATTCTTTCTCCTCTTTTTTTCTCTCTAAGCTACGGGTTTGGGATGAAAAATGAGAAGGAATTTTATGATTTTTTTCTAATTTTGGCTTAATAAAGGAGAAGGATGATTAGTGTTTAGATATTTAAGAAATCGGAAATGACGCTTACGTCCTTTATTTGCTTTAAGCCTTTAAAACAAAACCCGAAACATTTAAACTAGCCTAATGGTGATTAATAATTATTAATTGGCCCATTAATAATTATTAATACAATCGAAACAAATTTAAAGTATTAAAACGATTAAAAAGAATTTTGGACGAAAATAACTACTAAAATCGAAATCACGACTTTTAAATTAACCTTAAATACTTTAATTAAAATAAAAAAAAAAACTTCACCCCCAAAAGTAACGGGACGTTACAGATGAGTTATTGTCCATTTAGTTTATCATTATTTATATCTGTGATATTATCCTTCACGTGGAACCCTCATAATTACAGACGGATAAATTTACCGTTTTGCCCCTGTAATTACCACTTTATCCTTGTGTTCCCGCTGATTCTCCAATGAAATTTATCTTTAGTCGAACTAGAGATAAGATACTTCTGTGATCAATAGAAGTCGTGAAGTCACTTGTTCATGTCTCGAATCAGTACATCAAGGGAGTTTCCTAAAGTTCCTAAAATGTTTAGGTATCGCACTGATACCGTTAATTTATAGGAAAGTTATGAATTCCATCTCGTGAAAATGAGTTCCCAGCTACTTATCTAGTCATGTTCCCAAAACAGGAGTGTATTGAGCGTTCTTACAGATCGCTATCAACTATGTGAATCAAAGAACATAACTCCACAAATAGGAGTCCGCATTTCACTCAGGATTGAGATCTATCACGGTTGATAAACTTAGTTTGATATTCGATTATTTCTCGTAAACGGTACTAATGAGAAATTTGATCGAACATCGTGGTCCTATCTTATACAATAAACATTGCATATGATACTTCTATTTCATGTCTCCCACATGAATGATCAAGATTAGATCATTTGTCTATAAACAAAATGTGAAGCTATCAACAGTGTTACAAGGATAAGGTTCCCAAACGTTATCCATTTACTGTAGACACTTTTAAGTTACTCATCTCGACTTTAATCCTCCCGTATGACTCACATACTAAGTCGTGATTTCATAAGAGTAACTTAGGGTTTACTATTTGAATGTTTGATATTAATATATTTACATATATTCCTAATATCGTCAATTGAATCAATCTAGATAATATAAAGAACTTATGTTTATTCATTTAATTTATTCTTAATAAATTATTAATATTAAATAATTACAAGTTCTAGGACACCATTCCTAACAATCTCCCACTTGTCCTAGATCTTTGGAGATTTGACTTGTAATTCCAGTCAAACTGGTTGACTATCAACTATTTAGCCATGGTAGTCATCATTTTAATACTTTATCAGTAACGTTTTCATCTGTTTAGTATGTATTTATTTTTTCTGATGTTAGTTTCATTAAGTGTAATAGATTCCATATTTTATCGTCATAAAATAAACTCTATTAACTATTGATTTGAAACCATCATGTTTAACCACCTTTCATTTACTAACAACTTAGTAATCACGCGAATTTAGAGTTTAGTTAGTAAAAACTCATTTTACTTATACTTAACTCATTTGATGTTTAATTCGCAAAGGTCTTTTGTCGAATTCTAACATGGAAGTAAATTTATGTTCGAATTTGATCCCGTGCAACTCATAAAATCTCTCATTTTATCTATGTGCACTAACATACTATTTGTAAATTTTATTTTAGTCACATTGGTTCTAGGATTCTCGAAATTCTTAAGCTCCCACTACAAAGTAATTCTCCATTACTTTCATTTGTTTAATGATTACAATTTTATACTTGTTATTATTTCAAAAATAATGTACAAGTATAAGTGACTCTTTTCAACTCTACTATTGAAAATTCGTGTCGGTTTTATTTCACTTATTTTTGAACTTTATTCATTCATTTTGAAGTCAATGAGTTTTACTTGGACTTCTAAAAGTCCCTTTGGTTCGTACTATGACGCTCCCACTCAAATAAAGTTCTACAAGTAGTTTAACAATTTAAACTTTTAAATAACTACTTGTTTTTGTTATGAAATAAAATCATTGTAATTATTTTATATCTTAAGTAAGGTTTAGAGCCTTCAGTATCACTGATTTACTGAACTTTTCTTTAATAATTTGTGAATTCAATTATTCACTAATTATTACTTTCTGATTTCTATTTTGTTTATTCCATATCAGTTATTACCTTTAAAACATCTTTAAATAAATGAATGTTTAGAATATAAGAAATCGATTCAATGATTACTTATCACTTAAGTTCTAACATCTAAATGTCCAACTTTAGTGATGTTTAAATCTAGTTATCTTTGATAAATCAAAGATATTCGATTTTACTTATCCCATAAGTTCGTGGATTAATATGGTTATCATCTCAAACTCATTGAGAACCATCTTTAAGAGATTAATCCCTCTAACTTATTTAAGTAATTTTAGACTTAAGTATTCAAACATTTTTAAACCTTATAACTCATTTAGATATACCGGAGTTTAGAATTTGGATTTGGAATTTATTTGTTTTATTCTAAGTATTTTGAATAACCATCCAATCACACTTTGGAACTTTGTAATATAATTGTAAAGGAATATCTATCTAAATAACTCTTATTTAAAATATTCCCAAACTTGGTTCATACGAAATGAGAACCAATAGTTATTAGATATTTCAAAATAAAAAACAAATTGATAACTAAACTAAACTAGAAGACTATGTGTGACGACCCGTCACTTTAAAATAATTTAAATTAGAAAAACACAGCGGAAGTCTTTTATTTTAAGAAAAATTGGCGTGATTATGTTTGAAAATAGGCTAGCCAAAACCTGTTACATCTTAAATTCAGACATCTAAAAACACAAGGAACATTAAGTTCCTATCAGGAGTTCAAAATGATTTATAAACATAAAAGTAAAGACAAAAGCTCTTAAGCGCCATTTACAAATATACAACTCCAAAATTATATAAAATTCATGAAACCATGTACATGGATTTTTACAACCACCTAGTCCATCTCAAAGTCTTCATCCCTCGATCATGCAGCACCATCTCCTCTCCCTCGACCTTTAGCCAGGGCATTACTTGAAATTTTTGTAATATCATGAGCTAACAACTTAAGCCCAGTGAGAATAGTAAGAATAGACCTCAAACTATTATTCCGATTTGTGTCCAATCAATCTGACACAATCAATCCTAAAGTTCTCCAAACTTTAGGTAATTCCATTTTAGACTTTCCAAAGGATGATATTACTAACACTCGTAGTCAATCCTCATCCATTAACTTATTACGACATAAAATATAACATCTCGATTCTATAATCCATCGATCATATGCAATGTAGGGTTCGCATATACCCTTATGCATTGTAAAGACTCGAATTTTCTCAAATTTTTAAATCAGAATAAACAGCGGAAGACTTTATTTTTATAAAAATTGGGCGTGGATCCGTTTAAAATATGGACTACCAAAATCTGTTTACATGGGCCCATTTCAGAGAAAGTAAAAACGAAGAAGTACATACTTCTTTTCATGACAAAATCAAAGGAAATAAACTCGATAATGTATACAACAAGTCTTAGGCTCTCATGAGCCACAAAATATAAGTTTAAGGACTAACAACATAGCATTCATAGAATGCCCCAAAATACACATATGTCCATGTCCCAAAAGCCATCCCCTCGAGATCAAGCAGCACCACCTCCACGACCTAGTCCTCTCCCACGAGTATTACCTGAAAAAGGTTTAAGTGTAGCAACATTAGCATAAAAATGCTAGTGAGAATAAGATGGATGCAAGCACTTCTATGGATCAAATCCCATATCGGAAAATGTGTCCAAAAAATCCTATTGTGCTCTTACTACCCATTCGATATTCCCAAGTACTTTGCATAAGAAATCAATCTCATCCCACTATATCGTTAATTCAAAAAGTAAACATTCAAGCTTGTAAAATAAAGTACTAGTGCATAACAAAGTAAATAATAAAGTAAATTTCACATTTGTGACCACATTGTCACATTTCACAAACCATATCGTAACCTCAATGTCACTGTGACCACATTGTCACCATACACCAACCATAATATGACCTCAAAGCCATCATGACCACATTGTCACCATACACAAACCATAATATGACCTCAAAGCCATCGTGACGACATTGTCACCATACGCAAACCATAATGTGACCTCAAAGCCACCGTGACCACATTGTCACCGTATACGAACCATAGTATAACCTTAAAGTCATTGTGACCACATTGTCACCATATACGAACCATAGTATGACCTTAAAGTCGTTGTGACCACATTGTCACCATATACGAACCATAGTATGACCTTAGAGTCATTGTGACCACTCCCCTTTAGTAGTTCTAAATAGAGAATCTCATATCGCTAATAATATCATACTAACTCGATTCTATATGAAGAATCTCTTCAAATTCCTTTTCTATCTTATGGCCACTCAATTCATCGGAGTATCTAATACTCTTCTCCAATTTCCGGAATCTAATCCTCCTCGAGAATATAACTTAATCCACCAATAACACCTCACTTTAAATCACACAAACTTAACTAATTCTTTCCTTATGCACTTTCCTTAACTCCCAATTATATGCATTCTTTGAAAAGTTCTAATTTGAAAGCATAAAAGTAATCACAACCATTTTAAACTCACCTTAATAATGAAGTCAACTCCTAAACGCCGGTTGACCAAAATCACGATTGAAGCACAAAACCTATAATTAAAATACACCTAAAGTAAATTAATTAACCGAAATGAACAACGATCATCACGTCATTAAAATAAAGGACAAAACAACCCGGGAATTCACCCATGAAGCCCACGGCCCTAGGGGAGTTCAAGGTGAAGTTGGTTTTCCGGATTTTTAAGCACTTTAAAGACATTCCGGGTTGGTTTCGGGTACTTTGGAGATTGGTAATAACAATGGGTAAACATGATTTAGGGTTTAGGTCAAAAGTTCAATCTCGAACAATTTAGTAACATCATAAAACATATCAAATTCAAAACCCTAACCATCATGAAAAATGAGAATAACTCAAGGAAATGGTTTTTGGCTCAAACCCGATTCTAGGGTTTAGGGAAAGTTCTAAATATGCATAAAACAACTCCCTCGATCTAAATCTCGGAGTTCCCGAGCAAGAATTGGAAGATTAAAACCAAAATCACCATTAAAACACTATTTGAAGCTTTAGGTTTTGAACTTAAACATACCTTAAAGCCTTGAGAGAATGGATGGAAAGTTCGATTGGTAGGTTGGAAATGATGCTTGGGCCCGTGGCTATCCAACGCAACCGAAATTGTGATGATCCGGCAAGAATTGAAGAAAAGCCAAAAATCCCTCCCCACCCTTTGTTGCTCACGGCAATGAGAAGAAAAAATGAGAAGAAATTGCTAATTTTGGCTTATTTAATGAAGGTAATGCGGACATCCCGTAGGCTCCCATTCAACCTTATGCATGAAGAAGTAACGAGTACATCCCGTAGGCTACCCATTCGTCTTCTTTCTTAGTTTTACTTTCACTGAAGAAGTAACGCGTACAACCCGTAGGCTACCATTCGTCTTCTTCCCTTATTTTACTTTCTTTTCTTTTCTTTTTCTGAGGTGATGCGGACACTACCCGTAGGTTCCAACATTCTTCCCTTCTTTTCTTTCTCACTTTCTTTTCTTTTTCTCTTTTCAATGATGCGAGATGTTATGGTTATGCTTGCACATACTTGCAAAAAGTAAATAAAGTAAACTGCGAAGAATAAAGTAACCAAAACAAACATAAAGTAAAGGGGAATAAAGTAAAAGACATAAAGTAATTAAATAGGAAACTCCGGACGAATGATATGTCAATCGAACTCCGCTAACAATAATAAAAGTAAAAACATAACTTAAACGATTAACCTATACCTTCCAGGATTCTAAACTTCCAATATAATCCAAGGTTCTATTAACCGTTCTATATAAAAGTTTGAATCTTTTAACTTCCAATGATCCAACCTAAGCTTCGAAACGAATCTAACTTAGAATCTTCTAAGATTCAATAGTTTCCTCGAGAACTCCTAAGTTCTCACTTAAAGGATTAACTTCTAATCCTAAGGGCACTAACTCACCTCCCTCTAATCTTAGATTCGAATTCTAATCTCAGTTTCCAATTCTACAAATCTTCACACTTATTTGCTTTCTAAAAATACTTTAAATCCTAACTATTCTCACCTTTGCAAAAGAAGATTTCGTTCCAAACCTTCGACAACGCGATCAATGAAAGGTTCAAAAACACCTACAATTAGAATTATATTTCACAATCAATAAATTACCAACTATCAATCAAACGACATCTATGTACACAAAACAACGAAAAACCCTTTAATTCTCACATGAGGCTCTCGGTCCCCCTTCATAAAAAGGGTTTCGGTTTTGGTTTTTCTGCTTTTAGGCAATTTAGATGTGTTTCGAGTTGGTTTCAAGCAAATTCGATATTCCCGATTTCAATGGGTATCGATAATTAGGGTTTTTGAACATTATGCCCTTTCCCGAATCAAATTTCAATAAACATTATTTCATTAATTTATAACCCATAATATAACCCTAAAACTGAGTTTCAGTCGAAACCCTTTCCGTTTGAAATTTACCTTTTTGGGTTTAATTATGGGTTATAAATTAATGAAATAATGTTTATTGAAATTCGATTCGGTTAAATTGGTCATGTCTTTTGCAAAAAAAATTCGATTCGGGAAAGAGCATAATGTTCAAAAACCCTAATTATCGATACCCATTGAAATCGGGAATATCGAATTTGATTGAAACCAACTCAAAACACATCTAAATTGCCTAAAAGCTGGAAAACCAAAACCGAAAATCTTTTTATGAAGGGGAGGCCGAGAGCCTCATGTGAGAATTAAAGGGTTTTTCGTTGTTTTGTGTACTTAGATGTCGTTTGATTGATAGTTGGTAATTTATTGATTGTGAAATATAATTCTAATTGTAAGTGTTTTTTAACCTTTCATTGATTGCGTTATCAAAGGTTTGGAACGAAATATTCTTTTGCAAAGGTGAGAATAGTTAGGATTTAAAGTATTTTTAGAAAACAAATAAGTGTGAAGATTTGTAGAATTGGAAACTGAGATTAGAATTCGAATCTAAGATTAGTGGGAGGTGAGTTAGTGCCCTTAGGATTAGAAGTTAATCCTTTAAGTGAGAACTTAGGAGTTCTCGAGGAAACTATTGGATCTTAGAAGATTCTAAGTTAGATTCGTTTCGAAGCTTAGGTTGGATCATTGGAAGTTAAAAGATCCAAACTTTTATATAGAACGGTTAATAGATCCTTGGATTATATTGAAAGTTTAGAATCCTGGAAGGTATAGGTTAATCGTTTAAGTTATGTTTTTACTTTTATTATTGTAAGCGGAGTTCGATTAACATATCGTTCGTCCGGAGTTTCCTATTTATTTACTTTATGTCTTTTACTTTATTCCCCTTTACTTTATGTTTGTTTCGGTTACTTTATTATTCGCACTTTACTTTATTTACTTTTTGCAAGTATGTGCAAGCATAACTATAACATCTTGCACCATAACATCTCGCATCATTAAAAAGAGAAAAAGAAAAGAAAGTGAGAAAGAAAAGAAGGGAAGAATGTTGGAGCCTACGGGTAGTGTCCGCATGACCTTCAGAAAAAGAAAAGAAAAGAAAGTAAAATAATGGAAGAAGACGAATGGTAGCCTACAGGTTGTACGAATTACTTCTTCAATGAAAGTAAAACTAAGAAAGAAGACGAATAGGTAGCCTACGGGATGTACTCGTTACTTCTTCATGCATAAGGTTGAATGGGAGCCTACGGGATGTCCGCATTACCTTCATTCATGCATAAGGGTATATGTGAACCCTACATTGCATATGATCGATGGATTAGAGAATCGAGATGTTATATTTTATGCAAAGTTATTTACTTTTCTTATTTTATGTCGTAATAATTTAATGGATGAGGATTGACTACGAGTGTTAGTAATATCATCCTTTGGAAAGTCTAAAATGGAATTACCTAAAGTTTGGAGAACTTTAGGATTGATTGTGTCAGATTGATTGGACACAAATCGGAATACGAGTTTGAGGTCTATTCTTACTTTTTATTCTTATTATTCTCACTGGGCTTAAGTTGTTAGCTCATGATATACAAAAATTTCAGGTAATGCCCTGGCTAGAGGTCGAGGGAGAGGAGATGGTGCTGCATGATCGAGGGATGAAGACTTTGAGATGGACTAGGTGGTTGTAAAAATCCATGTACATGGTTTCATGAATTTTATATAATTTTGGTGTTGTATATTTGTAAATGGCTCTTAAGAGCTTTTGCCTTTACTTTTATGTTTATAAATCATTTTGAACTCCTGATAGGAACTTAATGTTCCTTGTGTTTTTAGATGTCTGAATTTAAGATGTAACAGGTTTTGGCTAGCCTATTTTCAAACATAATCACGCCAATTTTTCTTAAAATTAAAGACTTCCGCTGTGTTTTTCTAATTTAAATTATTTTAAAGTGACGGGTCATCACACTATGGTTTGGAAGAAAAATATTTTTCTTCCATTTAGACTATAGTAAATCGAATATGAGGAAAAATAGGAAGAATAAGAGTTTTCAATTTCGAGAATTAAAATTAGAAGCTTTTGAATGAAAAACCAAAACATTTGTATTTAGACGCAAAACAATTTTCCAATTGAATTAGGAAATACTGTCAAAATAAATACAAGATAAATGCTAAGAATAAAATCAAATTTTATTCCTTATTTATCTTACGTGCTGATTTTATGTGTATAAAATCAATAAGAAAAACTAATTTTTTCTTTGTTTAATTTGTCTTTGGTTAAATATTCTTTTATATATTTATTTTAGATAAAATAATTCAACAATTATTTCCTAAAATATTATATATGAGCCGATTTTGTTATTTAATAATTTGAACCAAAATCCATTGAATTCATTAATTCAATTATAGATTCCTCCTTATTAATAAATCTTATTTATTAACTCTTGATATTTATTTAAATAAATCAATTATTCAAATAAAACATCATATTCCGATTTTGTATTTTATTATTAATAAATATTTATTATTTTCTATTTAAATAATCGACATTATTTAAATGAATAATAAATATGTTATTTACTATTATTCTTTTAAATAATCACTATTATTTAAAATTAATAATAAATGTTTAATTATTAATTTCCATTCAGGTAAACACATTACCTAAATAATTAATAATTATTTATTAATAATATTTTATTATTAATTACCATTTAAATAAACACATTATTTAAATAATTAATAACAATGATATTGATTTCCATTTAAATAAACTCATTATTTAAACAATTAATATTGACTATTTATTTAAGTAAACTGCTTTACTTAAATTATTAATTTCCTTTTCTAGGAAACACAGTTCTAATAGTTCAGTTTGTTCTTTCCAAGTATAGTGACTAAAACAGATGCTATATTACTGAAATTTAAATAAACTTTCTCTTAATAATCTAACATGCATTCAACATTCAAATACTCAAAGTTTCGACATATAATTAAATATGATGCATGAATGCGAACATATTAATGAACAGAAAAGCCCTAAAACATGTTACTATGTCACGATATTTTAATGATACCGGTGAAGTGCCGTCGAATGATAGGTCAGTTACCATCATTAAAACGAGATGCCACTCGAACAATTGACAACTCCAGAATAACTCAAATTCCTATGTCATTGTTTACCGTGTGTTTGGTTAAGAATTTTGATAACAAACTTTATCAAATTTCTTTTAAGTGTGACCCACTAATTTAGTCTTTTAAATAAAAATTGAAGAGTGTCTACAAAGTGTAGATTCAGTCTTTGTGACGCCCCGTCACTTTTAAATAAATAAAAATCAGAGAAAATAGCAGAAGTCTTTTATTCTAAGAAAATTTTGCGTGGTTTTGTTTGAAAGTTGGCATGCCGAAAACCTGTTTACATCCTAATTTTCAAATCTAATAAAATCACATGGAACATTAAGTTCCAATCAGGAGTTCAAGATGTAATATCATAAAAACAACGATAAAAAGCTCTTATGAGCTAAATACAAAGTATAATTCACAAATCCTTCAAAGTTCTCAAAAGTAAAATTCATAAACTTTACCACAAAAGAGTCCATCTTGAGGCCAGCATCCCTCGATCACGCAGCACCATCTCCCCTTCCACGGCCTCTAGCCAGGGCATTACCTAAAATTTTGTAATATCATGAGCTAACAACTTAAGCCCACTGAAAATAATAAGTATAAAAAGTAAAGATAGACCTCAAACTCGCATTTCGATTTGTGTCCAATTAAACTGACACATTCTTTCCTAGAATTCTCCAAAATCTAGGTAATTCTATTCCATTTTCTCCAAAGTATGACATTACTACACTCGTAGTCAATTTTTATTCATTAACTTGTTATGACAAAGAATAAGTAAGTAAATAAACTTCGTATAAAATATAACATCTCGATTCTCTATATCATCAATCATAATCATGAATGCATGAGGACATCGCGTAGCATTCCGCAATTGCCTTTATGTATGAGGAAGTAATGAGTACGTCCTGTAACTTACCATTCAACTCCACATGAGGAAGTAATGTGTACATCCGCAACTTACCATTCAACTTCCTATGCATGAGAAGTAATGTGTACGTCCGTAACTTACCATTCAACTCCACATGAGGAAGTAATGTGTACGTCCGCAACTTACCATTCAACTTTTTTTCTTTTCAATGATGCGAGATGTTATGCATATACTTGCATATGCTTGCCAAAGTAAATAAAGTAAATGTAAATGTTAAAGTAACCGAAACATGCATAAAGTAAAGGAGCAAAAGTAAAGACATAAAGTAAAGGACATAAGTAAAATAGATAGTAATCTCGGACGAACGATATGTCGATCGAACTCCGGTATCAATAATAAAAGTAAAATCATAACTTAAACGATTAACCTATACCTTCAAGTATTCTAACTTCCAATATAATCTGAGGTTCTATTAACCGTTCTAAATAAAAGTTTGGATCTCTTAACCTCCAATGATCCAACCTAAGCTTCGAAACAAATCTAACTTAGAATCTTCTAAGATTCATTAGTTTCCTCGAGAACTCCTAAGTTCTCACTTAAAGGATTAACTCCTAATCGTAAGGGCACTAACTCACATCCCTCTAATCTTAGATTCGGTTTCTAGTCTTAGTCTTCAAACTCTACAAACCATCATCTATAATTACTTTAAATCCTAACTATTCTCACCTTAATTACAAGATGACTTTGCTCCTAAGTCCGATGGAGTGATCAAGCGAGTGGTTCGAAAACACCTACAATTAAATTATATCACACAATCATTAATTACTAACTATCGATCAAACAACAACTAAACATACAAAGCGACGAAAAACCCAACAAATCCCCACATGAGTACCACGGCCCTATCAACAGAAAGGGTTTCGGATTTTGTTTTCCGGCTTTTAGGCAATTCAAAAGTGTTTCGAGTTGGTTTTAAGCAAATTCGATATTCCCGATTTCAATGGGTATCGATAATTAGGGTTTTCGAACATTATACCCTTTCCCAAATTGAATTTAAATAAACATTATTTCATTAAATTCTAACCCATAATCAATCCCAAAAGGGTAAATTTCAAACGGGAAGGGTTTCGACTGAAACTCGGTTTTAGGGTTATAGGAAAGTTTCCAAAAACACTTAAAACTACTCCCGTATTTACAAACACCGAGTTTCATGACACGAAATCGAATGAAATCACAGAAACTCCATCAAAACACTATTTGGAGCTTAGGGTTTGAAACTTTACTTACCGAGAACTCCGTATAATACGAGTGGCAAGTACGATGGTTGGTTGGAAATGAATCGTAGGACCGATACCTTTCCAATGGACCCGAAATTAAGTCGATCGGGCAAGAAATGAACAACAATCAATTTTTTTTCTTTCTCTCTTGGAACCCACGGCCTAGGGAGCAAAAATGGATGAGCATTTTGGTCAACTTTGGTCAATTGAGATATTTAAAGAGAAGGTGAATAGTGTTTTTTGATATTTTAAGAAATTGGAAATGACGGTTGCGTCCTTTTATGACTTTTAACTTATAAAACGAATGCCGAACTTCTTAAACTATCCCAATGGTGATTAATAATTATTAATTGGCCCGTTAATAATTATTAATACCATTAAAACGAAAATAAGCTAAAAAGGTAATTAAAAGGACTTAAACCGAAATAAACTACTAAATTCTAATTTACCGATAAATAAATAAACTTTAACTATTTAAATTAAAATAAAATAAATAAAAAAAATTTTTATCACAAAATAACGGGTCGTTACAGTCAACCCTCCTAAAAAGGGCTTTTCGTCCTTGAAAAGTAGACTTACTAAGTGAAAAGCTGGGGATACTTTGCCCGCATATCATCCTCACGTTCCCACGTTGCTTCTTCAGACACTTGGTTCCTCCAAAGGACCTTAACCAAGCGAATAGTCTTGTTTCTCAACACCTTTTGTTCGAATGCTTGAATCTCAACCGGTGTCTCCTCATAAGACATACTAGCATCCAAAACAATCGGCTCATGATCGATCTCATGAGAAGGATCTGTCATGTACTTCCGAAGCATAGATACATGGAATACATTATGACCTGCCGATAAAGAAGGTGGTAAAGCCAACCTGTAAGCTACTGCTCCTACCCGATCAAGTACCTCGAAAGGGCCAATGAACCTAGGGCTCAGCTTACCTTTCTTCCCAAATCTCATAACAATCTTTCATAGGTGCTACCTTCAAAAACACGTGGTCCCCCACTGAAAACTCAAGTGGACTACGTCGTTTATCAGCATAACTCTTCTGTCGACTTTGGGCAATCCTCATCCTCTCTCTAATCAAGTCAATCGACTGACTAGTCAACTGTAACAACTCGGGTCCCAAAAGCCTTCTCTCCTCAACCTCATCCCAGTGAGCTGGAGATCGACACTTTCTACCATAAAGTGCCTCAAAAGGTGCCATCTCGATAGTAGCCTGGTAGCTGTTATTATAAGCAAACTCTACCAAGTATAATTGAGAAACCCAACTACCTCCAAAATCGAGAACACAAGCTCTCAACATATCCTCCAGAATCTGGTTAACTCTCTCAGTCTGACCATCTGTCTGAGGGTGAAAAGTTGTGCTAAAATCCAAGCCAGTACCCATGGCTGAATGCAAACTCTGCCAAAACTTTGAGACAAAACGAGTGTCCCGATCTGATACTATCCTCACAGGCACACCATGTAATCTAACAATCTCCCGTAAATACAACTGTGCCCATGTCTCCACTGGGTAGGTGATCCTCCCAGGTATAAAGTGTGCAGTCTTCGTCAAGCGATCTACAATCACCCAAATGGTATCGTAACCTTTTGATGTCAAACTCGCATTTCGATTTGTGTCCAATTAACTGACACAATCTTTCCTAGAATTCACCAAAGTCTAGGTAATTCTATTCCATATTCTCCAAATGATGGTACTAATTAGCACACTTAGTCTAATTGTTCATCCATTAGCATGTTATGACTTAAATGAGAAAATAAATAAACTTTGTATAATTATAGCATCTCGATTCTCTATTCCATCTATCATATGCATAAAAGTAATGAGTACATCCCATAGGATACGCATTCGCCATTTATGCATGAAATGAAGGTAATGTGGATTTTCACATTCATCCACCATTCCTTATGCATGATGAAGGTAACGTGGGTATTCACATTCATCCACCATTCCTTATGCATGAAGGTAACGTGGGTATTCACATTCATCCACCATTCCTTATATTTTCATCCTCACTTTCTTTCTTTTGTTCACTTTCTTTCAATGATGCGAGATGTTATGGTACAATATATAATAGTGCAAAAAAAATGTTATGCATATGCTTGCAAAATAGATAAAGTAAAGTGCGAATATTAAAGTAATCGAAACCAACATAAAGTAAAAGACATAAGGTAAAATAGATAAGAATCTCGGACGAACGATATGTCGATCGAACTCCGGTATCAATAATAAAAGTAAAGATCATAACATAACGATTAACCTAAACCTTCAAGGATTCTAAACTTCCAATAATCCGAGGTTCTATCAATCGTTCTTTAAAGTCTTAGATCCTTTAACTTCCAATGATCCATCTTAAACTCCGAAACTAATCTAACTTAGAATCTTCTAAGATTCGAGGCTTTCATCGAGAAATCCTAAGTTTCTCACTTAAAGGGTTAACTTCAAATCCTAAGGCACTATCTCACTCCCTCTAAATTTAGATTGGATTCTAATCTTAGTTTCCGATTCTACAAATCATCGCACTTATTTGCTTTCTATAGTTACTTTAAATTCTAACTATTCTCACCTTTAATAAAAGATGACTTTGCTTCTAAGTTCGAAGGAGCGATCAAGCGAGTGGTCCAAAAACACCTACAATTGAATTATATCATACAATCAATAAATTACCAACTATTGATCAAACAACAACCAACCATACAAAACGACGAAAAACCCAACAAAACCTCACAAGAGGCTCTCGGTCATCACAAGGAAAATGGGCCTCGGGTTTGGTTTTCCAGCTTTTAGGCAATCTAAAAGTGTTTCGAGTTGGTTTTAAGCAAATTCGATATTCCTGATTTCAATGGGTATCGATAATTAGGGTTTTTGAACATTAAGCCCTTTCCCGAATTGAATTTAAATAAACATCAATTCAATAAATTCTAACCAAAAATCAAACCCAAAAGGGTAAATTTCAAACGTGAAGGGTTTCGACTGAAACTCGGTTTTAGGGTTATGGGATAGTTTCCAAAAACACTTAAAACTACTCCTGAGTTTACAAACACCGAGTTCCACAACACAAAATCGAAGGAAATCAAAGAAAACTCCATTAAAACACTATTTGGAGCTTAGGGTTTGAAACTTTACTTACCGAGATCTCCACAAAACACGAGTGGCAAGTACGAAGGTTAGGTGGAAAAGGATCGTAGGACCGATACCTTTCCAATGGACCCGGAATCAAGTCGATCGGGCAAGAAACAAACAAAATCAAATTTTCTTTCTTCCTCTTTAATGCTCACGGGTGGGGAGTGAAAAGACGGAGGTTTTTTGGTCAATTTTTTGAGTCAAAGTTGATTTAAAGAAGATGACCAAATAGTATTTTAGATATTTTACAAATTTGGAAATGACGGTTGCGTCCTTTTATGACTTTTGGCTTAAAAACGAATCCCGAACATCTCAAACTATCCCAATGGTGATTAATAATTATTAATTGGCCCGTTAATAATTATTAATACCATTAAAACGTATTTAAATAAATAAAGCCATTAAAATGACTTAAAACGAAATAAACTACTAAATTCTAATTTACCGATAAATAAATAAACTTTAATTACTTAAATTAAAATAAAATAAAATAAAAATTATCACAAAATAACGGGACGTTACAATTTGAGACTCTTATGATCAGTAAAAATCAGAATCTTCTCACCGTACAAATAATGCCTCCATATTTTCAAAGCATGAACAACCGCCGCCAACTCTAAATCATGAGTCGGATATTTCTTCTCATGCTCTTTCAATTGACGGGAAGCATAAGCTATAAGTTTCCCGTGCTGCATCAACACACATCCCAAACCTCTGTGGGAAGCATATGTATAAACAGTCAGACCACCAGTTCTATCGAGCGACACTAGAACAGGTGTTGTCACAAGCCTCCTCTTGAGCTCCTCAAAGCTCCTCTCACAATCCTCAGACCATACAAAATCAACCCCCTTCCGGGTCAAACGTGTCAAAGCTGAAGCAATTTTAGAGAAATCTTGCACAAACCGTCTATAATAGCCTGCAAGTCCCAGAAAACTGCGAATATCAGCCACACTCGTAGGCCTAGGCCAGTTAGTAATTGCCTCAATCTTAGAGGGATCAACAGATACTCCTCTACTAGATACTACATGGCCTAAAAATGCCACTTCCCTCAGCCAAAACTCACACTTGGAGAACTTGGCATACAATCTCTGATCTCGTAGTACCGTCAATACTTCCTGAAGGTGCATAGCATGCAACTCCTCTCTCTTGGAATAAACCAAGATATCATCAATAAAAACAATCACAAAGGAGTCAATGAACCTCCTGAACACCGTGTGCATAAGGTCCATAAAAGCTGCAGGTGCGTTGGTCAAGCCAAAGGACATAACTACGAACTCATAATGTCCATAACGCGTCCGGAATGCAGTCTTGGGAATATCCTCAACTGATGATAGCCAGATCTCAAATCTATCTTCGAAAAGATAGTGGCTCCCCTCAACTGATCGAACAAGTTTTCTATCCTGGGCAAAGGATACTTGTTTTTCACCGTAACACGGTTCAACTCTCTATAATCAATGCATAATCGCATAGAACCATCCTTCTTCTTCACAAACAATACCGGAGCTCCCCACGGTGAAACACTTGGGCGTATAAACCCCAAGTCTAAAAGTCCCTGTAACTGGCTCTGGAGTTCTTTCAACTCAGCCGGTGCCATACGATAGGGTGCTTTGGACAATGGAGCTGTCCCAGGAGCAACCTCAATCTGAAAATCAAATTGTCTCACCGGTGACAAACCGGGTAACTCATCAGGGAAAACATCAATGAAATCCCTCACTACTGGCACAGAACTCAAGCTAGTCTCTGGTACAGAAGTATCAACCACACTAGCTATATAGCCCAAGGCTCCATCACTTAGAAGCATACTAGCTTTTAACATCGATATCAAAGTGGGTACTACTCGGCTACTAGTCCCACGAAAACGTAAACTAGTCCCACATGGACTCATAAAATCAACCACTCTCTCAGTACAATCAATAGTGGCACGATTAGCTGATAGCCAATCCATACCCAAAATCACATCAAAATCAGACATAGGCATGATAATCAAAGTAGCATGCAAACAACAACCCATAAAACACAAATCATCGGTGCTAATCATACTATCAGCAATAACAAACTTCCCCACTGGGGTCGAAACACGCATCTCATACTCTAACGGTGCAGACTCAAGTGCAGCCAACTCAACAAACTCAGAAGAAATAAAGAGTGGCTAGCCCCAGAATCAAATAAAACAAAAGCCGAATGGCCCAAAACTGTCAAAGTACTAGTCACTACAGTACTTGCAGCCTCGGCCTCCTCTCTGGTGGCAAATACACGAGCCTGATGCTGAACAGGTGGAGGATGAACTGGTCGTGGCGGTGGAGGAAATTGCAAGGGCAGTGGAGGTAATATCTGTGACGACCCGTCACTTTTAAATAAATTAAATTAGAAAACACAGCGGAAGTCTTTTATTTTAAGAAAAATTGGCGTGATTATATTTGAAAATTTGCTGGCCAAAACCTGTTTACATCTTAATTTCAAAATCTAAAATACCCAAGGAACATTAAGTTCCTATCCAGGAGTTAAAAATGATCATAATCATAAACAACGACAATAAGCTCTTATGAGCTAATTACAAAGTACAAATCATCAAAATGATATAAATTTCACAAGACCATGTACATGGAATTTTACATAACACATAGTCCATCTCAAAGTCGTCATCCTCTCGATCAAGCGCGCACCAGCTCCTCTTCCACGATCCCAAACATTACCTGAAATGTTTGTAATATCATGAGCTAACAAACTAAGCCCAGTGAGAATAATAAGAATAAAAAGTAAGAATAGACCTCAAACGCACATTTCGATTCGTGTCCAATCAATCTGACACAAAACACTCCTAAAATCCTCCAAACTCTAGGTAATTTCATTCTAAACTTCCAAAGGATGATATTACTAATAATCATAGTCAATACTCATCCATTAACATTATTATGACATAAATAAGAATAATAAATAAAACTTTACTCAAATATAACATCTCGTTTCTCTTTTTCATCTATCATATGCATAAAAGTAATGAGTACATCCCGTAGGATACGCATTCGCCATTTATGCTTGAAATGAAGGTAATGTAGATTTTCACATACTATCCACCCTTATCCTTATGTATGAAGTAGCGTGGACTTTTCTCATTCTATCCACCAGTACTTATGTATGAAAGTAGCGTGGACTTTTCCCGTAGTATCCACCAGTACTTATGCATGATAGTACCGTGGACATTTCCCGTAGTATCCACCAGTATTTATGCATGAAAGTAGCGTGGACTTTTCCCGTAGTATCCACCAGTACTTATGCATGCAAGTAATGTGGATTTTTCTCATTTCCACCTTTAACCTTTCATTTTTCTTTCGCACATTCTTTTCTTTTCAATGATGCGAGATGTTATGCATATGCTTGCAGAAGTAAATAAGTAAATAAGTAAATGATAAAGTAATCGAAATAAGCATAAAGTAAAGGAGCAAAGGTAAAGACATAAAGTAAAGGACATAAAGTAAATAATATGAACTCCGGACGAACGATATATCAATCAAACTCCGCTAACAATAATAAAAGTGAAATCATAACTTTAACGATTAACCTATACCTTCAAGGATTCTAACTTCCAACATAATCCAAGGTTCTATTAACCGTTCTAAAAATACAAGTCTTGGATCTTTTAACTTCCAATGATCCATCTTAAACTCCGAGACGAATCTAACTTAGAATCTTCTAAGATTCGATACTTTCTTTGAGAACTCTTAAGTTCTCCTTAAAGGATTAACTTCTAATCCTAAGGGCACTAACTCACAACCCTTTAATCTTAGATTCGAATTCTAATCTTAGTTTCAAACTCTACAAACCTTCACACTTATTCGATTTCTATAATTACTTTAAATCCTAACTATTCTCACCTTAGCCAAATAAGATTTTCTCCAAATCTCCGATTTCCCACAATTCAACAACCGAGCAATCGCACCTACAATTCATCAATTTCACATCATTACAACTCATATCTAATATGAGAACAAGTTTGCATTTTCGGATGAATAGTGATTTCGGATGAATAGTAATTTCGGATGAATAGTGTTTTCTGGTGAATAGTGTTTTTCGAAAATCCGGGTTCAAAATCGTCAAATTCTATGATAGAAATTCATGATTTCAACTTCAAAACTCATTTACAATCAAAAACGAACAAAACCACCTAAAAAGTTTTGAAAACTTACTTTTTGGAACTTCCCTTAGGGAACGAGAAACTTCGAAAAGCTAGGTTGGATAAGTAGCCCTCGTCCCTACCAATCCAACGCAACCGAAAACACGACGATCCGTCGAGAAACGAATGAGAAACGAAGAAAAGAAAAAATCATCAATGGTGGAAAGCATCTCACGGCAAGGAGAAGGGAAGGAGAAGAGAAAAATGAAGGCAATTGTGATATTTAAAGATAAGTGAATAGTGTTTTTAGATATTTTGGAAATTTGGAAATTACGATTTTGCCCTTTATGACTTTTAACTTATAAAATGAAACCCGATGCTCTTAAATAAATCTAAAGGTGATTAATAATTATTAATTGGCCTATTAATAATTATTAATGTCACCGAAGCGAAAAATAAACATTAAAACGATTAAAACGAATTTCGGGCAAAATTAAGTACTAAAATTGAAATTACAAAATAATAATTAAACTAAATTCTTGAATTGAAATAAATAAATAAATAAACAATATTAAATAAAATAAAATAAAAATTTCACTCCAAAATAACGGGATGTTACAGTCTACCCTCCTTAAAAGACTTTTCGTCCTCGAAAAGTGCGTTCACTAAGTGAATAAAGCGAGGGTACTTTGACTGTATCTCATCTTCACGTTCCCACGTTCCTTCCTTTGACACTTGGTTCTTCCAAAGAACCCTAAACAAGTGAGTTCCTTTTTATTTCTCATCACTTTTGTTCGAATGCTCTTATCTTAACGGGTGCCTTCTCATAAGACTTACTAGCATTCAAAACAACCAGTTCATAATCAATCACGTGGAACGGATTCATCATGTATTTCCAAAGCATCAATACATGGAAAACATTACAAACGGCCGATAAAGAAAGTGGTAAAGCTAAAAAATAAGCTACCACTTCTACTCGATTGAGTATCTTGATAGGCCAAAAAATCTAGGGCTCAACTGACCCTTTATTTCAACTTCCATAACACCCTTCATTGGTGTCACTTGAAGTATACTAGATCCACCACTACAACATGAATGGACTACACCAAATCTTGTTGTCAACTTTGGTTAACCTTTAACCAAATGAGCGGGAGAACTTGGGTACCAAAAGTCTCTTTCCTCCAATTTCATCCAAATGAGCGGGAGAACGACACTTTCTACCACAAAATGCCTGAACAGTGCCAAAACTCCGAGACAAAGTGAGTGTCTCGATCTGATAAGATCTTCACCGACACACTATACAATTTAACAATCTTTGTTTTAGGTACCACTGGTGGATACTACGGGAAAAGTCCACGCTACTTTCATGCATAAGTACTGGTGGATACTACGGGAAAAGTCCACGCTACTTTCATGCATAAGTACTGGTGGATACTACGGGAAAAGTCCACGCTACTTTCATGCATAAGTACTGGTGGATACTACGGGAAAAGTCCACGCTACTTTCATGCATAAGTACTGGTGGATACTACAGGAAAAGTCCACGCTACTTTCATACATAAGTACTGGTGGATAGAGTGAGAAAAGTCCACGCTACTTCATACATAAGGATAAGGGTGGATAGTATGTGAAAATCCACATTACCTTCATTTCATGCATAAATGGCGAATGCGTATCCTACGGGATGTACTCATTACTTTTATGCATATGATAGATGAAAAAGAGAAACGAGATGTTATATTTGAGTAAAGTTTTATTTATTATTCTTATTTATGTCATAATAATGTTAATGGATGAGTATTGACTATGATTATTAGTAATATCATCCTTTGGAAGTTTAGAATGAAATTACCTAGAGTTTGGAGGACTTTAGGAGTGTTTTGTGTCAGATTGATTGGACACGAATCGAAATGCGCGTTTGAGGTCTATTCTTACTTTTTATTCTTATTATTCTCACCTGGGCTTAGTTTGTTAGCTCATGATATTACAAACATTTCAGTAATGTTTGGGATCGTGGAAGAGGAGCCAGGTGCGCGCTTGATCGAGAGGGTGACGACTTTGAGATGGACTATGTGTTATGTAAAATTCCATGTACATGGTCTTGTGAAATTTATATCATTTTGATGATTTGTACTTTGTAATTAGCTCATAAGAGCTTATTGTCGTTGTTTTATGATTATGATCATTTTTAACTCCTGGATAGGAACTTAATGTTCCTTGTGTATTTTAGATTTTGAAATTAAGATGTAAACAGGTTTTGGCCAGCAAATTTTCAAATATAATCACGCCAATTTTTCTTAAAATAAAAGACTTCCGCTGTGTTTTCTAATTTAATTTATTTAAAAGTGACGGGTAGTCACAATATTTGTGGTGGTGGAACAACAGGTGGAAGTCTAAACTGCTGTGCCTGTCCACCCTGACCTCTACCCCTGTACTGACCTCTACCTCGGTCCTGACCTCTTTCTCGATCCTGACCTCTGCCTCTAACCGGAGGAGCATAAAAAGCAGGTGGTGCCTGATATGGTCTCTGCTGAACACCCTGACCCGGGTAACCATACTGTAGTGGCTGTGCCTGATATGCATTACACCGTCTAGATATATGACCCTCCTGACCACAAGTATAACATGTAAGTGGTAGGGGAGCCTGTCCTTGTGTCCTCGGCTGTCTAAACTGTGCTCTACCCCGAGCCTGCTGCTGCTGCTGTCTATGCTATGGCGGTGGTACTCGACCAGTATGGTCGTCCTCTGCCTTCCTCTTCTGAGAGGAAGTCTCTCCTGTAGCAGCTAGTTTGCCCTTCCTTTCTTCAGATGCCAAATCTAAAGAAAGGACAAACTCCAAAGCCTCCTCATAAGTGGTCGGACGCAAAGTGCGTAGATGACCCCCAATCTCGGCTCTCAATCCCACCATAAACCTCTTCCTCTTACTCTGAGGGTCAGCAATCTGTCCAGGAGCAAACCTAGACAATCGATCAAACTCTCACTCATACTCTATCACTGATCTATCACCCTGTTTCAGGGTCAGAAACTCCACCTCTAATCGATCTCGTAAATCAGTTGAGTAATATTTCTCATAAAACCTCTCTCGAAATACCTCCCAAGTCACCTCCATAGTAAGAGAAAGTGATCTATAAAGGCCTCTCCACCAATACAAAGCATCATGAACAAGAGAATATGTACCACAGTGGACATTCAGCCGGTCCGGGCACTCAATAAACTCAAAGGCCCTCTCAACTCTATCAATCCATAACTCTGCAACAGATGCATCCAATGACCTACCATCAAACTCAGCAGGTGCATATCGTTTATACTCCCTCAAGAGTCCTAGCAGCATCAGTAACTCCAGTCTGATCAACTGCTACATCTGTTGCTCTCGGTGGAGGTATAACAGGCAGAACGGGTCTACCAACATCCCGTAATAAATCTAGATATACATCCTCAGCGATGTAAACTCCTTGCCATTGAACAGGTGGCGGTATAACAGGAATCTCAGGTGGAGGTACAACAGGAATCACACGTGGAGGTGGAGGTGGAGGTCTAGTGTTACGGGCTCGGCCTCTACCCCTCACAGGAGCAGCCGCCCTAACACCAGCTCGTCTAACACCCCTTCTAGGAGGCATACTGCATCATAGTCAAAATAACTTGATAAGTTACTAGTAAAAGAGGATTCACCACTCTTTTACCAAATCGAAATAAATATGCGAGTTTAAAGATAAAGGTCTAGGAATACCTGGTGCTGCTGATCTCAGATGATGACTTTGAGAATGGACTTAAAACAAAACATGCATTACAAACATGCATCGCATGTAGTCTACAGAACCCGTCGGCACTGATACCAATTGTGACGCCCCGTCACTTTTAAATAAATTAAAATCAGAGAAAACAGTGGAAGTCATTTATTTTAAGAAAATTTTGCGAGGTTTTGTTTGAAAGTTGGCTTGCCGAAAACCTGTTTACATCCTAATTTTCAAATCTAATAAAATCACATGGAACATTAAGTTCCAATCAAGAGTTCAAGATGTAATATCATAAAAACAATGATAAAAAGCTCTTATGAGCTAAATACAAAGTATAATTCACAAATCCTTCAAAGTTCTCAAAAGTAAAATTCATAAACTTTACAACAAAAGAGTCCATCTTGAGGTCAGCATCCCTCGATCACGCAGCACCATCTCCCCTTCCACGGCCTCTAGCCAGGGCATTACCTAAAATTTTGTAATATCATGAGCTAACAACTTAAGCCCAGTGAGAATAATAAGTATAAAAAGTAAAGATAGACCTCAAACTCGCATTTCAATTTGTGTCCAATTAAACTGACACATTCTTTCATAGAATTCTCCAAAATCTAGGTAATTCTATTCCATTTTCTCCAAAGTATGACATTACTACACTCGTAGTCAATTCTTATTCATTAAATTGTTATGACAAAGAATAAGTAAAGTAAATAAACTTCGTATAAAATATAACATCTCGATTCTCTATATCATCAATCATAATCATGAATGCATGAGGACATCCCGTAGGATTCCGCAATTGCCTTTATGTATGAGGAAGTAATGGGTATGTCCCGTAACTTACCATTCAACTCCACATGAGGAAGTAATGTGTACGTCCACAACTTACCATTCAACTTCCTATGCATGAGAAGTAATGTGTACGTCCGTAACTTACCATTCAACTCCACATGAGGAAATAATGTGTACGTCCGCAACTTACCATTCAACTTCTTTTCTTTTCAATGATGCGACATGTTATGCATATGCTTGCCAAAGTAAATAAAGTAAATATAAATGTTAAAGTAACCGAAACATGCATAAAGTAAAGGAGCAAAAGTAAAGACATAAAGTAAAGGACATAAGTAAAATAGATAGTAATCTCGGACGAACGATATGTCGATCGAACTCCGGTATCAATAATAAAAGTAAAATCATAACTTAAACGATTAACCTATACCTTCAAGGATGCTAACTTCCAATATAATCTGAGGTTCTAATAACCGTTCTAAATAAAAGTTTGGATCTCTTAACCTCCAATGATCCAACCTAAGCTTCGAAACGAATCTAACTTACAATCTTCTAAGATTCATTAGTTTCCTCGAGAACTCCTAAGTTCTCACTTAAAGGATTAACTCCTAATCCTAAGGGCACTAACTCACATCCCTCTAATCTTAGATTCAGTTTCTAGTCTTAGTCTTCAAACTCTACAAACTATCATCTATAATTACTTTAAATCCTAACTATTCTCACCTTAATTACAAGATGACTTTGCTCCTAAGTCCGAAGGAGCGATCAAGCGAGTGGTTCGAAAACACCTACAATTAAATTATATCACACAATCATTAATTACCAACTATCGATCAAACAACAACTAAACATACAAAGCGACGAAAAACCCAACAAATCCCCACATGAGGACCACGGCCCTATCAACAAAAAGGGTTTTGGGTTTGGTTTTCCGGATTTTAGGCAATTGAAAAGTGTTTCGAGTTGGTTTTAAGCAAATTCGATATTCCCGATTTCAATGGGTATCGATAATTAGGGTTTTCGAACATTATACTCTTTCCCGAATTGAATTTAAATAAACATTATTTCATTAAATTCTAACCCATAATCAATCCCAAAAGGGTAAATTTCAAACGGGAAGGGTTTCGACTGAAACTCGGTTTTAGGGTTATGGGAAAGTTTCCAAAAACACTTAAAACTACTCCCGTATTTACAAACACCGAGTTTCACGACATGAAATCGAAGGAAATCAAAGAAAACTCCATTAAAACACTATTTGGAGCTTAGGGTTTGAAACTTTACTTACCGAGAACTCCGTATAATATGAGTGGCAAGTACGATGGTTGGTTGGAAATGAATTGTAGGACCGATACCTTTCCAATGGACCCAGAATCAAGTCGATCGGGCAAGAAATTACAAACAAAAATCATTTTTTTTCTCTTTCTCTCTTGGAACCCAAGGCCTAGGGAGCAAAAATGGATGAGCATTTTGGTCAACTTTGGTCAATTGAGATATTTAAAGAGAAGGTGAATAGTGTTTTTTGATATTTTAAGAAATTGGAAATGACGGTTGCGTCCTTTTATGACTTTTAACTTATAAAACGAATCCCGAACTTCTTAAACTATCCCAATGGTGATTAATAATTATTAATTGGCCCGTTAATAATTATTAATACCATTAAAAAGAAAAATAAGCTAAAAAGGTAATTAAAATGACTTAAACCGAAATAAACTACTAAATTCTAATTTACCGATAAATAAATAAACTTTAACTATTTAAATTAAAATAAAATAAATAAAAAAAATTTTATCACAAAATAACGGGACGTTACAGTCTTCAACTGCATTTAAAATTCTTTATCCCTTTCGGGAGATCCAACGTGATATTGATTTATACAATAGAACCTTCCTATGAGAATGAACACCTGCAGTAGTGTTACAGAGGTCATCTATAAATCACATGTTTCGAGCCCATTAGTGGAGACCATAGGATACATTGACATGTTTCCTTCTCCAACTTAATATTTTAAGTTAGGGTTTCACAACTTAGACTAATTCAGGCTAATTCATTAATCCAAGTTTTAATTAACCTAATCAACTTTAACTCTTAAATTGGTTAGATTAATTTTATAAATGTGATTGTTCAAGTTTCCCTAATTAAAACTAATCACATTATGAGCCGTCTTAATAATTTCGATTTATTAATTTGAACTTTTCTCCCAGATCGCTCCCAGTTAGAGGCGCTCCGTGTTAAAGGAACTTTATGAAACCTCATCGCTTGGGCAGAGCTTTCTCGCTAGAGATCCATTCAATTCAATTAATCTCAATTATTAATTTTTAATTAACCCTTAATTAAAAGTTTCTATTTGTTTATCTTAAATGGAATTTGGCCCAATTGTTTAAACAATAATTCCATATTACAAATAATTCATTTAGTTTCTATTCAACTTTTAAACTAGATTTAACTTTTGAATTTTAACTAAATAAGCATACTTTTAATTCTAAAATAATTAGAATAAAATTATATAATTTTCGATAATAACATTTATAAAATGAAATTATAGCGTGCTTCACATAAACTAGCATATAATAACACATATTATATCATGATGCATGTATATATAATTAGTTAAAATCATACAACCTATGGTGGGATTTTCTACATGACATACTGTAACGTCCCGTTATTTTGTGATAAAAAAATTTATTTATTTTATTTTTATTTAAGTAATTAAAGTTTATTTATTTATCGGTAAATTAGAATTTTGCAGTTTATTTCGGTTTTATTCTTTTAATTGACCTTTTTAGTTTATTTACGTTTTAATGGTATTAATAATTATTAACGGGCCAATTAATAATTATTAATCACCATTGGGATAGTTTAAGAAGTTTGGGATTCGTTTTTAAGCCAAAAGTCATAAAAGGACGTAACCGTCATTTCCAAAATTCCTAAAATATCAAACACTATTCACTTCATCTTCTTTAAATTACCCTTGACTCAAAAGTTGACCAAAAACATCATCCATTCTTCCTCCAAAACCGTGGGTTCCAAGAAGCAAAGGGGATTTTTCGATTTTCGTTCGTTTCTTGGCGGATCGACTCGATCTTGGATACATTGGAAAGCCCTCGAGTCAAGGATCCTTTTCCACCTAGCTTTTGTCCGTTTCTCTCGAGATCCTAGGAGTTCTCGGTAAGTAAAGTTTCAAACCCTAAGCTCCAAATAGTGTTTTAATGGAGTTTTCTTTGATTTCCTTCGATTTCGTGTTGTAGAACTCGGTGTTTGTAAATACGGGAGTTGTTTTAAGTGTTTTTGGAAACAATCCCTTAACCCTAAAACCGAGTTTCAGTCGAAACCCTTCCCATTTGAAATTTACCTTTTTGGGTTTAATTATGGGTTAGAATTTAATGAAATAATGTTTATTTAAATTCAATTCGGGAAAGGGCATAATGTTCAAAAACCCTAACTATCGATACCCATTGAAATCGGGAATATCGAATTTGCTTAAAACCAACTCGAAACACTTTTAAATTGCCTAAAAGCCGGAAAACCAAACCCGAAGCCCATTTTCTTTGAGAGGGCCGAGAGCCTCTTTGTGGGAGGGTTGTTGAGTTTTTCGTTGTTTTGATCGTTTAGTTGTTGTTTGATCGATAGTTGGTAAAATTATTGATTGTGTGATATAATTCAATTGTAGGTGTTTTCGAACCGCTAGTTTGATCGCTCTTCCGGACTTGGGAGCAAAGCTAACTTTCTTTAAGGTGAGAATAGTTAGGATTTAAAGTAACTATAGAAACCGAATAAGTACGATGATTTGTAGAATCGGAAACTAAGATTAGAATCCAATCTAAGGTTAGAGGGAGTGAGATAGTGCCTTAGGATTTGAAGTTAATCCTTTAAGCGAGAAACTTAGGATTTCTCAATGAAAGCTTTGAATCTTAGAGAATTCTAAGTTAGATTTGTTTCGAAGCTTAGGTTGGATCATTGGAAGTTAAAAGATCCACTTGTACTTTAGAACGGTTAATAGAACCTCGGATTATGTTGGAAGTTTAGAATCCTGGAAGGTATAGGTTAATCGTTTAAGTTATGATTTTACTTTTATTATTGTTAGCGGAGTTCGATTTACATATCGTTCGTTCGAGATGCTTATCTATTTTACTTTATGTCATTTACTTTATATCTTTTACTTTATGCCCCTTTACTTTATGCTTGCATCAACTACTTTAATTCCGCACTTTATTTATTTACTTTTACAAGGATATGCAAGCATATGCATATCATATTGCATCATACCATTCTCGCACCATTCATGAAAAAGAAATGAAAGTGAGAAAGAAATGAAGGGGAGAATGTTGGAGCCTACGGGTAGTGTCCGCATCACCTTCGTAAAAGAAACGAAAGTGAAAAAGAAATGAAAGTGAAAAAGAAAAGAAAGTGAAAGAGAAAATAAGGAAGAATGATGAACCCTACGTGGAGTTCACATCACCTTCAGTGAAAAAGAAACGAAAGTGAAAAAGAAATGAAAGTGAAAAGAAAAGAAAGTGAAAGAGAAAAGAAGGAAGATTGATGAACCCTACGTGGAGTTCACATCACCTTCAGAGAAAAGAAAGAATGTGAAAGAAAAGAAGTTGAATGGTAGCCTATGGGATGTACGCATTACTTCTTCATGCAAAGGGAATTGAATGGTAGCCTACGGGATGTATGCATTACTTCCTCATGCATAAGGTTGAATGGGAGCCTACGAGATGTCTGCATTACCTTCATTCATGCACAAAAGGGCAATTGCGAAGTCCTACAGGATGCTCTCATGCATTCATGTTTATGATAGATGAAAGAGAGATTCGAGAAGTTGTATGATGTGCAGAGTATATTTACTTTTCTTACTTATGTCATAACAATGTTGATGGATGAGTATTGACTATGATTATTAGTAATATCATCCTTAGAAAGTATAAAACGAAATTACCTAGAGTTTAGAGAACTTTAGGAGTGATTGTGTCAGATTAATTGGACACGAATCAGAATACGAGTTTGAGGTCTATCTTTACTTTTTATGCTTATTATTCTCACTGGGCTTAGTTTGTTAGCTCATGATATTACAACATTTCAGGTAATGCCCTGTAAGAGGAGGTGGTGCTGCGTGATCGAGGGATGCTGACCTCGAGATGGACTCTTTTGTTGTAAAGTTTATGTAATTATTTTGTGAAATTTAAAGACTTTGATGATGTATATGTTGTATTTAGCTCATAAGAGCTTTTGATGTGGTTTTTATGATATGAAATATTTGAACTCCTGATTGGGACTTAAAGTCCATGTGATTTTATTAGATTTGAAAAATTAGGATGTAAACAGGTTTTTGGCTAGCCAATTTTCAAACAAAACCACGCAAAATTTTCTTAAAATAAAAGACTTCCGCTGTGTTTTCTAAATTAAATTTATTTAAAAGTGACGGGTCGTCACACATACTCTTATGCATGAATATTATTTAAACACAATTATATCATACATATAAACAATTTAAATAATAAATACCTAAATTGACCGGTATTCTTGGCACTATTTCTAAAACGAAAAATTAAATTACAATTTAATTTAAATCTTCCATTGTAGAATTTTGAAGCTTCAACTTTCTCTCTCCTCCATGGTGTAGGTGTGAGAATGAGTATTTATGGGGCAAATATTATCTCCTTATGTAACGACCCGATTTTTCGTAAAATCCATTAAAATAAATGCGCAGCGGAAATCTAGATTTTACAGAAAAACGGCATGGGTCCGTTTAAAATTCGGATAAACCAAAACCTGTTTACAACCAGTTTTTCCAGAAAAAGCAATATTACTAGAATGCACCTTCCATGATATGATGAAAATGCTAAAGGAAGTTTAAAGTTCAAAATATATATACAAACGCTCCATCGAGCTCAAAATGTAACAAAATAAAAAGTGATGCAATGTTCATGAGCATTCAAGAATGCTACTCTCAAAATCAGTTGCGTTCCTGTCCATTCATTATCACGACCGGTCACGCGGTGCCACCTCCTCTACCTCATCCTCTACCACGAGTCTTACCTGAAAAATTGTAATTGTAGCAACATTAGCATAAAAATGCTAGTGAGAGTAAAATGAAAGCAAGTAATCCTATGAACAACATTTCATGTCAGAAATCGTGTCCAAAGGCCTAGATTTCACTTTTACTACCCATTCCACATTTCAAAGTCCACATATAATCAACATACATAATAAACTTTCTTAACTTCGTGGCTCAATGAATCTTATGAGTTATGGATTTCCTCGAAAATATTCTATCATCATAAAAGAAATACTCAAACCAAGATACAAGTAAAAGAATGTGATATACTAAATGCTAAAGAAAAACGTCGCAACCACACATGCTCAAATCTTCGAGTGCCAACCGTATCACCGCATGTGTAGTACTATAATAATGATAACAATAATAACACATCCATACACGCTCAAATCTTCGAATGCCACCCTTACCATAGCGTGTATAGTGCTATATCACAAATCATCGCACCATGATACCGTATGGAGCGTATCACATACTATCATGTGCCATATCACATAACCTCGCACCATGATACCGTATGGAGCGTATCACATACTATCATATGCCATATCACATAACCTCGCACCATGATACCGTATGGAGCGTATCACATACTATCATATGCCATATCACAATCCTCGCACCATGATACCGTATGGAGTGTATCACATACTATCATGTGCCATATCACAATCCTCACACCATGATACCGTATGGAGCGTATCACATACTATCATATGCCATATCACAATCCTCGTAGAATCCGTCAAGCTCCCTAGTAAGTTAGATAAAGTTCCACTAAACTACTAAAGAACATAAACCGCTCGAATTACACGAGTCAAGACTCAAGTGTAATTCCTAAGCCACTTTGACTCCCGAATCACTTAAAGTTCCTTAGTCAATCACTTTCATCTAAAATCTCCAAATCACCTTACAAGACTTCCAAACCACTCATAACTCCTCTTTTACTTCCAAAACCATAAATACATCAAAATCACTCCACTCACATCCGAGTTAAAGTCTCCAACCAAGTATAACTTCCGGAAGTTAGTTCCCATCTTAACCTCGATAAACAATAACGTAATGAAATATAATTCTTAAAATTACTAACTTCCATTTTAAACTCACCTTGGATGTGAAATCCAAGCTTCCAAGGTGCCGGAGTCAAAGTCAAACAATCGATCACCAACCTACACATCGAATACAACTAACAACCATTAATTATCCGAAAATCGAGCAAACGATATCTAAACACATAAAACGACGAAAACCCCGGATTAAACCCCTAAGGGACCCACGGCCCAACAAGGAAGGGAGAGTTCGGGTTTGGTTTTCCGTCTTTTATGCACTTTTGAGATGATTTGGGTTGATCAAAGACACTTTGAAAGTCGAGATAACAGTGGGTCACGATATTTTAGGGTTTTACATAATAATCGATTTCCGAAAAATTAAGTAAAACGTAAAATCATAGCAAACTAAACACCCTAATCTTGGTCAAGTGAGAGAAATTAACACGGGACGGGTTTTCAACTCAAACTTGATTTTAGGGTTTAGGAAAGTTTCTAAAACTTACTAAAACGACTTCCTCGATTGAAATCTTCAAGCTTCGGGGTGTGAATTTGAAGATTTCAATTCAAAACCTCCATTAAAACACTATTCAAAGCTTGAATTTGAAACTTTGCCATACCTTGAGGCTTGTAGAAAATTGACGAAAACCTCGATTGTTAGGTTAGAAGTGATCCTCGGGATGAGAGCTTTTCAACGGTACTGGAAATACGGCGATCCACCGAGCAACGGAGAAAAGCCAAGAGAGAGAGAGGGGGGGTGCTACGGCCCAAAGGAGGGAGAAGAGAAAAGGAAAAATGAAGAATTTGACCAAGGGTTGACTATTTAAGGATGAGGATGGTGAATAGTGATTTTTTAAGAAATTGGAAAATGACGTATACGTCCCTTTTAAAAGATTCGATTAAAAATACGAAACTCGATGGTCTTAAAATAATCTAAAGGTGATTAATAATTATTAATTGGCCCGTTAATAATTATTAATGTCACCGAAACTAATTTAAAGTAGTAAAAGGTTTAAAAGTTTGAAAAGGTTTTCGAACGAAAATAACTACTAAAATCGAATTACTAACTTTAAACTAACTAAATACTTTATTTAAAATAAATAAAATAAAATAAAAATTTACCTCCAAAAGTAACGGGACGTTACACCTTAATATTTCCATAAATACTTGTTTTAAAATAATTATCTTTTAATTATATGGAAAAAATAAATAAAATATTTTCCATATAATCTTATATCAATTTCTAAATTCATAATTTAAGATAGGGCTATAATCTTAAAAAGATTTTATTCTTATCTTAAATATTCAAATTTTTAAATTGAGATAACAAGATAATTATGATAAAATATCTTACCGTATCTTTACCTTTTCTCATCCTTATCTCTCTCTTGGGCGTGGACATCATGGATGTTGGTGGAAAAATTTCTTTCTTCCTCCCCTTTGGTGTAGCCGATTTTTGCCTCCTTTGGTATGGGAAAATTACAAATTTTTCCTATACCCAAAATTAGGGTTTACAAATTTTCTACTAAAATTTAAAATCCTATGTGCCTCAAGAATACCTAAACAGTCAATTAGCAAACCTCCACAATTTATATAGCACAATTTATATAAACATACATAAAACGATTTTTATGCAACCCACCAAATTTTCGAAAAACACAAATTTGCATGATAATTAAAATTAGCTCTGATACCAATTGAAGGGATGATTTACTAAACTAGCGGAATTTTATTTAGTAAACTTATTAACATTTAATAACGGATCTATTAACATCATGCAATTTGTGAAAAACATGTAGATTCATGCTTATATTTTCGAAAATTAAAATCAATTATACTTACATTGAGTAGTTAATGGAGAATCAGTTGGAGGTTTTTTTACAGCATCAAATCCTCAGCAACACCGGATCTTCTATGCTATATCCCGATTGATCAAACGAAACCCGATTGTGGGATCGAACTTAAGAAGAAATTGGGAAGAAGAAAAATTATTTTCTTCCCAATGGCTAAGCAAAATCTGCACTAAGGGGAGAAGGGAGGGAGAGATATTTCAAATTTTCTATGGAATTGAATTGTGTGATTTATGAATGACCCAACCCTCCTATTTATAGGAAAATAGGAATCCTAATCACATTAGGATTAATCTATAGAGATAAATAGAAAAAGAAAAAAAGATTATCTCTTTCCTTTATCTTGCAATTTCGAAAATACCATAGATAAATAGAAGATTATTTTATTTTCTTTATTTTATTTATCTTGAGTAAATAAATCTATGTAATTATTTTAGGATATAATTCAAACAATTATCTCTCCCAAAATAATGACATGGTCGATTTTATCATTAATAATTAATAAATAATTCTAATTTATTTAATTAATTATTTTGGGCCAATCTCAATAGGGTTCATTAATCCAATTGGGCTTAAAACTCTCTCTTAAATTAATAAGTCCAACTTAATTAATTTATTTATTAATTACCATTTAAATAAAATATTTTATTTAAACAATTAATAATATTAATATTTTCTCCCGACTAAATATTATCAAATTATATTTAATTATTAATTTCCATTTAAATAATTTTCATTATTTAAATAATTAATAATAAATATTTTAATTATTAATTTCCATTAAATAAACTCATTATTTAATTAATAATTTTATTGATAACATTTTATTATTAATTAATTAATTTTAATTATTAATTCCGTTCAAATAAAATTAATTATTTAAACAATTAATAATTGTTAACTAATTTCAAATTATTAATTACCATTTAAATATGCTCAATATTTAAATAATTAATAATATCTAATTAATAATATTTCATTATTAATTTCCTCTTTAAATAAACTCATTATTTAAACAATTAATAATATTTATATTAATTACCATTTAAATATACTCAATATTTAAACAATTAATATTGCCTATTTTAAGTAAATCACTTTACTTAAAATTTCCATTTCTTCTACTTGATTTCATGTAACGTCCCGTTATTTTTTGTGATAAAAAAAATTTATTTATTTTATTTTAATTTACGTAATTAAAGTTTATTTATTTATCGGTAAATTAGAATTTAGTAGTTTATTTCGATTTAAGTCATTTTAATGGCTTTATTTGTTTAAATACGTTATAATGGTATTAATATATATTAACGGGCCAATTAATAATTATTAATCACCATTGGGATAGTTTAAGAACTTCGGGTTTCGATTTATAAGTCAAAAGTCATAAAAGGACGCATTTGTCATTTCCGAAATTCCTAAATATCAAACACTATTCATTTCATCTTCTTTAAATCCACTTTGACCAAAAGATTGACCAAAATCTTCTCCATTTCTTCCTCCAAAACCGTGAGCATCAAAGAGGAAAAGAGAAAATTCGATTTTCGTTCGTTTCTCGACGGATCGACTCGATCTTGGATACATCGGAAAGCCCTCGAGTCTAGGATCCATTTCCACCTAACCATCGTGCGTTTCTCTCGAGATCCAAGGAGTTATCGGTAAGATTATCTTGAAACCCTAAGCTCCAAATAGTGTTTTAATGGAGTTTTCTTTGTTTTCTTTCGATTTCTTGCCGTGAAACTCGGTGTTTGTAAATACGGGAGTAGTTTTAAGAGTTTTTGGAAACTTTCCCATAACCCTAAAACTGAGTTTCAGTCGAAACCCTTTCAGTTTTAAATTTACCCTTTTGGGTTTAATTATGGGTTATAAATTAGTGAAATATTGTTTATTGAAATTCGATTCGGGAAAGAGCATAATGTTCAAAAACCCTAATTATCGATACCCATTGAAATCGGGAATATCAAATTTGCATAAAACCAACTCGAAACACTTTTAAATTGCCTAAAAGCCAGAAAACCAAACCCGAGGCCCACTTTTCTTGAAAGGGACGAGAGCCTCTTTGCGGGGGGGTTTGTTTGGTTTTTCGTCGTTTTGTATGTTTAGTTGTTGTTTGATCGATAGTTGGTAATTTATTGATTGTGTGATATAATTCAATTTGTAGGTGTTTTTTAACCGCTCATTTGATCGCTCTTTGGGACTTAGGAGCGAAGTCAACTTTTATTAAGGTGAGAATAGTTAGGATTTAAAGTAATTTTAGAAAGCAAATAAGTATAATGGTTTGTAGGATTGAAACTAAGACTAGAATTCGAATCTAAGATAGAAGGAAGTGAGTTAGTGCCAGTGAATCCTTTAAGTGAGAACTTAGGAGTTCTCGAGGAAAGCATTGAATCTTAGAAGATTCTAAGTTAGATTCGTTTCGAAGCTTAGGTTGGATCATTGGAAGTTAAAAGATCCAAACTTGTATATAGAACGATTAATAGAACCTTGGATTATTATTGGAAGTTTAAAATCCTAGAAGGTATGGGTTAATTGTTTAAGATAGGATTTACTTGTTTTATTGTAGCAGAGTTCGATTTACATATCGTTCGCCGGAGTTTCCTATCTATTTTACTTTATGTCTTTTATTTTATACCCCTCTACTTTATGCTTGCATCGACTACTTTAATTCCGTACTTTACTTATTTACATTTACAAGGATATGCAGACATATGCATATCATATTGCACCATAATATTTTCGTATCATGCATTGAAAAAGAAAAGAAGAGGAGAATGTTGGAGCCTACGGGTAGTGTCCGCATCACCTTCAGAAAAAGAAAAGAAAGTAAAACAAAGAAAGAAGTTGAATGGTAAGTTATGGGACGTACACATTACTCTCATTCATAGGGAGTTGAATGGTAAGTTACGGGACGTACACATTACTTCTCATGCATATGGAGTTGAATGGTAAGTTATGGGACGTACGCATTACTTCCTCATGCATAAGGGCAAATGCGAAATCCTACGGGATGTCCTCATGCATTCATGCTTATGATTGATGATATAGAAAATTGAGATGTTATATTTTATGCAAAGTTTATTTACTTTACTTATTCTATGTCATAACAAGTTAATGGATGAGGTTTGACTACGAGTGTAGTAATGTCATACTTTGGAGAAAAATGGAATAGAATTACCTAGATTTTGGAGAATTCTAGGAAAGAATGTGTCAGTTTAATTGGACACAAATCGGAAATGCAAATTTGAGGTCTATCTTTACTTTTTATTCTTATTATTCTCACTGGGCTTAAGTTGTTAGCTCATGATATTACAACCAATTTCAGGTAATGCCCTGGCTAGAGGTCGAGGGAGAGGAGGTGGTGCTGCGTGATCGAGGGATGATGACCTCGAGATGGACTCAACTGTTGTAAAGTTTATGTATTACTTTTGTGAACTTTAAAGGATTTTGTGAATTGTACATTGTATTTAGCTCATAAGAGCTTATAGATGTTGTTTTATGATATTACATCCTTGAACTCCTGAATTGGGACTTATTGTTCCATGTGATTTTATTATATTTGAAAATTAGGATGTAAACAGGTTTTGGCTAGCCAACTTTCAAACATAACCACGCCAATTTTTCTTAAAATAAAAGACTTCCGCTGTGTTTTCAAATTTAAATTATTTAAAAGTGTCGGATAGGGACCCGATGGACCAATAGATCATGGGCTTAATAATTAGTCAATTAAGTGATTAATACATAATCAGTTAATTACTTATTATCTAACTATGAATAATTCCACTATAGATTCATAGCTGAACTCCCCTCACTCTAGATGAGTTATTGTCCATTTAGTTTATCATTATTTATATCTGTGATATTATCCTTCATGTGGAACCCTTATAATTACAGGCGGATAAATTTACCATTTTGCCCCTGTAATTACCGCTTTATCCTTGTCTTCCCGCTGATTCTCCAATGAACTTTATCTTTAGTCGAACTAGAGATAAGATACTTCTGTGTTCAATAGAAGTTGTGACGTCACTTGTTCATGTCTCGAATCAGTACATCAAGGGAGTTTCCTAAAGTTCCTAAAATGGTTAGGTATCGCACTAATACCGTTAATTTATAGGAAAGTTATGAATTCCATCTCGTGAAAATGAGTTCCCAGCTACTTATCTAGTCATGTTCCCAAAACAGAAGTTTATTGAGCGTTCTTACAGATCACTCTCAACTATGTGAATCAAAGAACATAACTCCACAAATAGGAGTCCGCATTTCACTCAGGATTGAGATCTATAACGGTTGATAAACTTAGTTTGATATTCGATTATTTCTCGTAAATGGTACTAATGAGAAATTTGATCGAACATCGTGGTCCTGTCTTATACAATCAACATTGCATATGATACTTCCATTTCATGTCTCCCACATGAATGATCAGGATTAGATCGTTTGTCTATAAACAAAATGCGAAGCTATCAACAGTGTTATCAGGATAAGGTTCCCAAACGTTATCCATTTACTGTAGACACTTTTAAGTTACTCATCTCGACTTTAATCCTCTCGTATGACTCACATACTAAGTCGTGATTTCATAAGAGTAACTTAGGGTTTACTATTTGAATGTTTGATATTAATATATTTCCATATATTCCTAATATCGTCAATTGAATCAATCTAGATAATATAAAGAACTTATGTTTATTCATTTAATTTATTCTTAATAAATTATTATTATTAAATAATTACAAGTTCTAGGACACCATTCCTAACACAGTGGACCTTCAAGTGATCCGGACACTTAATGAACTCAAGTACCCTTTCTACCCTGGTGATCCATCTTTCAGCAACTGCAGGATCAGTAGATGTTCCATCAAACTCGGGAGTATTATACCTGATATACTCTTTCAAAGTTTTTGCAGCATCAGTAATACCAGACTGGTCTACCACTGGATCGGGTGCTCTAACAGACGGTATAACCCGATCAGCCTGTCCTCCACCACCTCGTAACAGGTCTAAAAAGTACTCCTTCAAAATGGTGATACTACGACCATGACTAGGTGGCTGATTAACTAGAGGCTCATCCTCCTGATAAACAGGTGGAAGGGGCGGCGGTGTAACTGCCCACGCCCGACCTCTACCTCGTACAGCCGGTACTCTGCACAAACCTCTCCTAGGTGCCACTGTCCTCGGAGGCATACTGAAATAACAATCAGGAAAGCCTCACATGAGATACTAGGAAAGGAATGGCAAAACTACAACTAAACTTGTCAAAAGAGAAAGTTCTAAGGTTACCTGGGGCCGTTGACCTCGAACGATGATTGGACAAGAACAAAACCAACCATGAAAACATGCGATGCATGTGGTCTACAGAACCAAAGAGACTATGATACCAACTGTGTGACGACCCGTCACTTTTAAATAGATTATAATCAGAGAAAACAGCGGAAGTTTTTTATTTTTAAGAAAATTTTGCGTGGTTTTGTTTGAAAGTTGGCATGCCGAAAACCTGTTTACATCCTAATTTTCAAATCTAATAAAATCACATGGAACATTAAGTTCCAATCAAGAGTTCAAGGTGTAATATCATAAAAACAATGATAAAAAGCTCTTATGAGCTAAATACAAAATATAATTCACAAATCCTTCTAAGTTCTCAAAAGTAAAATTCATAAACTTTACAACAGAAGAGTCCATCTCGAGGTCAGCATCCCTTGATCACGCAGCACCACCTTATCTCCCTCGACCTCTTACAGAGCATTAACTGAAATTTTGTAATATCATGAGCTAACAAACTAAGCCAAGTGAGAATAATAAGAATAAAAAGTAAGGATAGACCTCAAACTCGCATTCTGATTTGTGTCAAATTTACCTGACACAATTACTCCTATAATTCTCCAAACTCTAGGTAATTTCATTCTAACTTTCCGAAGGATGAAATTACTAACACTAGTAGTCAAATACTCATTCATTAACTTATTACGACATAAATAAGAAAAATAAATAAATTTTGTATAAAATAAAACATCTCAATCCTCTATCCAGGATATATATATTTTCATTGATCATATGCATGAAGATAACGAGAATATCCCGTAGGATACACATTCACCCTTTATGCATGATATGCATGAAGAAGAGGATGCGGACAACCCCCGAAGGGTCCAAACATTCTTCCCTTCTTTTCTTTTCTCTCTTTATTTCCTTTTTCTCTGAAGGCGATGCGGACAATCCCCAGAAGGGTCCAAACATTCTTACCTTCCTTTCTTTTTCTCTCCAAGGCGATCCGGGCAATCCCCGAAGGGTCCAAACATTCTTACCTTCCTTTCTTTTTCTCTCTGAAGGCGATGCGGACAATCCCCGAAGGGTCCAAACATTCTTACCTTCTATGATGCGAGATGTTATGGTGCAATATGTTATGGTTATGTTTGCACATGCTTGTAAAAGTAAATAAAAGTAAAGTATGAATATTAAAGTAACCGGAACAAACATAAAGTAAAGACATAAGTAAATAGATAAGAATCCCGGACGAACAATATATAAATTGAACTTCGCTACCAATAATAAAAGTAAAACCATAACTTAAACGAGTAACCTTAACTTTCCAGGATTCTAAACTTCCAATAAAATTTAAAGTTCTATTAATCGTTCCAAATACAAGTTTGGATCTTTTAACCTCCAATGACCCAACCTAAGCTTTGAAAACGAATCTAACTTAGAATCTTCTAAGATTCACTATTTTTCTCGAGAACTACTAAGTTTTCACTTAAAGGATTAACTTCTAACCCTACGGGTACTAACTCACATCCCTCTAATCTTAGATTCGAATTCTAATCTTAGTTTCCAATTCTACAAACCATCATACTTATTCGCTTTCTATAATTACTTTAAATCCTAACTATTCTCACCTTTGCCAAAAAAAAAGACTTGCTCCAAGTCTCAAATTTCCACGAAACAACAACCGAGCAATCGCACCTACAATTCACCAATTGCACAACATATTACAACTCATAACTAAGATGAGAACAAGTGTGCATTTTTGGGTGAATAGTGATTTCGGATGAATAGTGTTTTTCGAAAATCCGGGCTCAAAATCGTCAAATTCCATGATAGAAATTCATGATTTCAACTTCAAAACTCATTTATAATAAAAAACGAACAAAATCATCTAAAAAGTTTTGAAAACTTACATTTTGGAACTTCCCTTAGAGAACGGGAAACTTCGAAAAGCTAGGTTGGATAGGTAGCCCTTGTCCCTACCAATCCAATGCAACCGAAATTAAGTCGATCCATCGAGAAACGAATGAGAAACGAAGAAAAGCAAAACCACATCAATGGTGGAAGTGTCTCACGTGAAGGAGAAGGGAAGGAGAGAAGAATGAGTTGTCTTGGTCAATTTTGTGACTTTTAAAGATGATGGAATAGTAATTTTAGATATTTTAAGAAATTTGGAAATGACGATTGCGTCCTTTTATGACTTTTGACTTATAAAACGAAACCCTATGCTCTTAAATAAATCTAAAGGTGATTAATAATTATTAATTGGCCTATTAATAATGATTAATATCACCGAAGCGAATTTAAAATATTAAAGCGATTAAAAAGGATTTCGGGCGAAATTAACTACTAAAATCGAAATTACAAAAATAATAATTAATCTAAATACTTAAATTGAAATAAATAAATAAATAACATTAAATAAAATATAATAAAATAATAATAAATAAATAAATAAATAATATTCACTTCAAAATAACGGGGCGTTACAAACCTAGAACGACCAAAAACTCGAAAAAATCCTGTTGATTCAAATGCACAACTGAAGACTTGATTTTACGTAAAAAACGACATGGGTTCGTTTAAAAATTGGATTATCCAAAACCTGTTTACAACCCAATTTTCAGAAAAAGACATTAAATATGGAATGCGCATTCCATACTATGATGAAACTCCTAAAGAAAGTTTTAAAGTTCAAAAACATATATAAATTATACAAATTCTCCATCGAGCTCAAAATGAAACACAAGAAAATGTGATGAAATGTTTGTAAGCATTTCAAGAATGCTACACCCAAAACCAGTTGTGTTCTTGTCCATCCATCATCTCAAAGAGTCACACGGCGCCACCTCCTCTACCTTGTCCTCTACAACGAGTCTTACCTGAAAATTTTAAATGTAGCAACATTAGCATAAAAATGCTAATGAGAATAAAATGAAAGCAAGTAATCCTATGAACCAAATTGCATACCGGAAATTGTGTCCAAAGGCCTATATTTCACTTTTCTTCCACATTCCAAATTCCACACATTCACACCATACATAATATGCTTCTTGTAAAGTAACGATATTAAGACTTAAAGTAAAAGTACCGGTTATTACTAAGTCTTTCTATCCATTCTAATGAGTATATGTACTTGTAACATTAACATTCTTTGTTACCAAACAAATTTCATCGTAACAGATTTACCGTATGGATCAACATCAACATACTTGCCCGTACGGTCTTACCATATCACATTCATCGTATCGGGTTTACCATATGGATCAATATCAACATACTAGCCCGTACGGTCTTACCATATCACATTCATCGTATCGGGTTTACCATATGGATCATTATCAACATACTAGCCCGTACAGTATTACCATATCACATTCATCGTATTGAGTTTACCATATGGATCAATATCAACATACTAGCCCGTACGGTCTTACCATATCACATTCATCGTATCGGGTTTACCATATGGATCAATATCAACATACTAGCCCGTACGGTCTTACCATATCACATTCATAGTATCGGGTTTACCATATGGATCATTATCAACATACTAGCCCGTACAGTATTACCATATCACATTCATCGTATTGAGTTTACCATATGGATCAATATCAACATACTAGCCCGTACGGTCTTACCATATCACATTCATCGTATCGGGTTTACCATATGGATCAATATCAACATACTAGCCCGTACGGTCTTACCATATCACATTCATCGTATCCGGTTTACCATATGGATCAATATCAACATACTAGCTCATACGGTCTTACCATATCACATTCATCGTATCGGGTTTACCATATGGATCAATATCAACATACTAGCCTGTACGGTCTTACCATATCACATTCATCGTATCGAGTTTACCATATGGATCAATATCAACATACTAGCCCATACGGCCTTACCATAGTTCCCTAATAAGTTAGATAGAATTCTACTAAACTACTAAAGAAAATAGACTACCTAAAGTTACACTAATTAACTCTCAAGTGCAATTTCAAGCCTCTTTGACTTCCAAATCACTCAAGTTCCTTAAACTTCAACTTTCATCTAAAATCTCCAATTCATCTAAAACTCTTCAATTCATCTTACAAGACTTCCAAACCTCTCAAATCTTACCTTTCACTTCCAAATTCATAAGATTTCCAAAGTCACTCCACTCGCTTATGAGTTAAAGTCACCAACCAAGTAATAACTACAAGAAGTTAGTTTCCCTCTTATCCTCGATAAACAATATCGTAATGAAACATAATTCATAAAATCACTAACTTCCATTTTAAACTCACCTTAGATTGTGAAGTCCAAGCTCCCAAGTGCCGAGATCTAAACCACGCGAACAAATCACAATTCTACAAATCAATTACACCTAACAATCATTAATTATCCGAAAATCGAGCAAACGACTCTAAACGCATAAAACGACGAAAACACGGTGAAAGAGCCTAGGCATGCTCTCGACCCTACAAGGAATAAAGGGCTCGGGTTCGGTTTTTCAGCTTTTATGCACTTTATAGGCGTTTCGGGTTGTTTTCAGGTACTTTGGAAGTTCGCCATAACAATGGGTAGCCGTACTTTGGTGTTTTACACAATAATCGATTTCCGAAAAATTAAGTAAAATACAAATTCAGAGCAAACTAAACACCCTAATCTTGGTCAAGTCAGAGAAATTAACACAGAATGGGTTTTTGGCTCAAACTCGGTTTTAGGGTTTAAGAAAGTTTTTAAAATCACCTAAAACGACTCACTTGATTGAAATCTTCAAGTTTTTCAGTAAGAAATCGATGATTTCAATCTTGGACTCCATTAAAATACTATTCAAAGCTTGATTTAGAAACTTTTTCATACCTTGAGGCTTGTAGAAAACGGACGAACACCTCGATTGTTAGGTTAGAATCGATCCTTGAACCGAGGGCTTTTCAACGGAACCAAAAATACAGCGATCCACCGAGTAACGGAGAAAAGTCAAGATGAATGAGTGGGAGGGGAGGGGTTTCGGCCAAATGAAGAACAAAGAAAGATAGATGAGTGAAAAAAAAGACCGAAGTTGACTTTTAAAAGGAGAAGAAAGTGAATAGTCAAATAAGATATTTTAAGAAATTGGAAAATGACGGTTATTTCCCTTTTAAATGATTTAGTTATAAAACGAAACCAGAAGATCTTAAATTAATCTAAAGGTGATTAGTAATTATTAATTGGCCCGTTAATAATTATTAATATCACCCAAACGAATTTAAAGTATTAAAACGATTAAAAGGAATTTCAGACGAAAATAACGACTAAAATCGAAATCACAACTTTTAAATTAACCTTAAATAATTTAATTAAAATAAATAAATAAAATAAAATAATAAAAAAAAATTTACCCCCAAAAGTAACGGGACGTTACACAAGAATACCGGTCAATTTAGCTATTTATTATTTAAATTGTTTATATGTATGATATAATTGTTTTAAATAATAATCATGAATAAGAGTATGTCATGTAGAAAATCCCACCATAGGTTGTATGATTTTAATTAATTATACATACATGCATCATGGTATAATATGTGTTATTATATGCTAGTGTATGTGAAGCATGCTATAATTTTATTTTATAAATGTTGTTATCGAAAAATTATATAATTTTATTCTAATTGTTTTTAGAATTAAAAGCATGCTTATTTAGTTAAAATTCAAAAGTTAAATCTAGTTTAAAAGTTGAATAGAAACTAAATGAATTATTTGTAATATGGAATTATTGTCTAAACAATTGGGCCAAAATCCATATAAGGTAAACAAATAGAAACTTTTAATTAAGGGTTAATTAAAAATTAATAATTGAGATAATTGAATTGAATGGATCTCCAGCAGAAAGCTCGCCTGGCGATGAGGTTTCATAAAGTTCCCCCCAACACGGAGCGCCTCTAACCGGGAGCGATCCGAGAGAAAAGTTCAAATTAATAAATCGAAATTATTAAGATGACTCATAATGTGATTAGTTTTAATTAGGAAAACTTGAACAGTCACATTTATAAAATTAATCTAACCAATTTAAGAGTTAAAGTTGATGAGGTAAATTAAAACTTGGATTAATGAATTAGCCTGAATTAGTCTAAGTTATGAAACCTTAACTTAAAATATTAAGTGGGAGAAGGAAACATGTCAATGTATCCTATGGTCTCCACTAATGGGCTCGAAACGTGAGATTTATACATAGCCTCTGTAACACTGCAGCAGGTGTTCATTCCCATAGGAAGGTTCTATTGTATAAATCAATATCAGGTTGGGTCTCCCGGAAGGGATAAAGAATTTTAAATGCGGTTGAAGACTGAATCTACAGTTCGTAGACACTCTTCAATTATTATTTAAAAGACTAAATTAGTGGGTCACACTTAAAAGAAATTTGATAAACTTTGTCATCAAAATTCTGGACCAAACACACGGTAAACAATGATATAGGAATATGAGTTATCCTGGAGTTGTCAATTGTTTGAGTGGTATCTCATTTTAATGATGGTAATTGACCTATCATTCAAAGACACTTCACCGGTATCATTAAAATATCGTGACATAGTAACATGTTTTAGGGTTTTCTGTTCATTAATATGTTCGCATTCATGCATCATATTTAATTATATGTCGAAACTTTGAGTATTTGAATGTTAAATGCATGTTAGATTATTAAGATAAAGTTTATTTAAATTTCAGTAATATAGCATCTGTTTTAGTCACTATACTTAGAAAGAACAAACTGAACTATGAGAAGTGTGTTTCCTAGAAAAGGAAATGAATAATTTAAGTAAAGTAGTTTACTTAAATAAACAGACAATATTAATTATTTAAATAATGGGTTTAGTTAAATGAAAATTAATATCATTGTTATTAATTATTTAAATAATGTGTTTATTTAAATGGTAATTAATAATAAAATATTATTAATTAATAATTAATAATTATTTAGGTAATGGGTTTACCTGAATGGAAATTAATAATTAAAAATTTATTATTAAATTTAAATAATATCGATTATTTAAAACAATAATATTAAATAACCTATTTATTATTAATTTAAATAATTTCGATTATTTAAATAGAAAATAATAAATATTTATTAATAATAAAGTAAAAAAATCAAAATATAATATTTTATTTAAATGATTGATTTAAATAAATATTAAGAACTAATAAATAAGATTTATTAATAAGGAAGAATCTGGAATTGAATTAGTGAATTCAATAGAATTTTGGTTCAAATGATTTGAATACCAAAATCAGTACATGTATGAAATTTTTGGAAATAATTGTTGAATTATTTTGTCTAAAATAAATATATAAAAGAATGTTTAACCAAAGACAAATTAAACAAAGAAAAAAAAATAGTTTTTCTTATTGATTTTATGCACATAAAATCGGCACGTAAGATAAATAAGAAATAAAATTTGATTTTATTCTTGGCATTTATCTTGTATTTATTTTGATAGTATTTCATAATTCAATTGGAAAACTATTTTGCGTATAAATACAAACGTCTTGGTTATTCACTCAAAAGCTTCTAATTTCAATTTTCAAATTGAAAACTCCTCTTCTTCCTATTTTCCTCATATTCGATTTACTATAGACTAAATGGAAGAAAAATATTTTTCTTCCCAAACCATAGTTTTCTAGTTTAGTTTAGTTATCAATTTGTTTTTATTTTGAATTATGTAATAACTATTGGTTCTCATTTCGTATGAACCAAGTTTGGGAATATTTTAAATAAGAGTTATTTAGGTAGATATTCCTTTACAATTATATTACAAAGTTCCAAAGTGTGATTGGATGGTTATTCAAAATACTTAGTATAAAACAAATAAATTCCAAATTCAAATTCTAAACTCTGGTATATCTAAATGAGTTATAAGGTTTAAAAATGTTTAAATACTTAATTCTAAAATTACTTAAATAAATTAGAGGGATTAATCTCTTAAAGATGGTTCTCAATGAGTTTGAGATAATAACCATATTAACCCACTGTAACGTCCCGTTATTTTTGTGATAAAATTTTATTTATTTATTTATTTATTTTATTTTAATTCAAGTAATTAAGTTCATTTATTTTTATTTTAAATTAGAAATTTGCAATTTATTTCATTTTAATTCATTTTTAATGGTTTTATTTATTTAAATACGTTTTAATGGTGTTAATAATTATTAACGGGCCAATTAATAATTATTAATCACCATTGGGATAGTTTGAGATGTTCGGGATTCGTTTTTAAGCCAAAAGTCATAAAAGGGCAAAGTTGTAATTACCCAATTTGACAAAATATCTAAAAATACTATTCAATTGTCTTTAAAACTCACCTTTGACCACAAATTGACCAAAATTTGCTCATCCATTTTCTCTCCAAGCCGTGAGCTTCAAAGGCCAAAGGAAGAAAATTCGATTTCGTTCGTTTCTTGACGGATCGACTCAAGCTTAGATATTTCTGGAAAGCCCTTGGGTCAAGGATCATTTTCCATCTACCCATCGTCCGTTTCTCTCGAGATCCTAGGAGTTCTCGGTAAGAATCTCTTCAAACCCTAAGCTCCAAATAGTGTTTTAATGGAGTTTTGCTTGTTTTCTTTCGATTTCTTGCCGTGAAACTCGGTGTTTGTCAATTCGGGAGTAGTTTTAAATGTTTTTGGAAACTATTTCATAACCCTAAAACCGAAGTTTCAAGTAAACCCTTTCCGTTTGAAATTTACCCTTTTGGGATTGAAAATGGGTTAGAATTTAATGAATGAATGTTTATTTAAATTCAATTCGGGAAAGGGATTAATGTTCAAAAACACTATTCATCGATACCCATTGAAATCGGGATGATCGAATTTGATTAAAACCAACTCAAAACGTATTTGAATTGCCAAAAAGCCGAAAAACCAAACCCGAGACTTGTTTTTGATGATAGGGCCGTGGGCCTCTTTATGGGTTTTATTGGGTTTTCGTTGCTTTGTATGATTAGTAGTTGTTTGATTGATAGTTGGTTTCGTTATTGATTGTTACGATGTAATTCGTTTGTAGGTGTTTTTGAACTTCGTGGTTGATCGCTCCTTCGAACTTAGGAGCTAAATCATCTTATTAATAAGGTGAGAATAGTTAGCATTTAAATTAACTATGGAAAGCAAACTAGTGTGATGGTTTGAGAGTTTGAAACTAAGATTAGAATCCGAACCTAAGATTAGAGGGTTGTGACTTAGTGCCCTTAGGATTAAGAGTTAATCCTTAAGCGAGAACTTAGGAGTTCTCGAGTTAGACTTGAATCTTAAAAGATTCTAACTTAGTTTCGGTATGAAACTAAGGTTGGATTATTTATTTTAGACAAGATGATCCAACTTGTATTTGAAACGGTTAATAGAACCTCGGATTATTCGGAAGTATAGAATCCAGGAGGACATAGGTTAATCGTTTAAATTATGATTCTAATTTTATTACTAATATCGGAGTTCGATCGTCATATCGTTCATCCGAGATTCTCAGTTATTTTACTTTTTGTCATTTACTTTATGTCCTTACTTATGCCCATTTACCTTATGTGTATTTCGATTACTTTATCATTTACTTTACTTTATTTATTTGTACAAGCATATGCAAGCATATGCATAACATTTTGCACCATTATTTATTATACCTTAACATCTCGCATCATTGAAAAGAGAAAAGAAAAGAATGAAAGGAACGGTGGATGAGTGGATACCCACGTTTCCTTCATGCATAAGGTGAATGGTGGATGAGTGGATTCCCACATTACCTTCATCATGCATAAGGTTGAATGGTGGATGAGTGGATTCCCACATTACCTTCATGCATAAGGATAAGGGTGGATAGTTTGTAAAAATCCACATTACCTTCATTACATGCATAAATGGCAAATGCGTATCCTATGGATGTACTCATTACTTTTATGCATATGATAGATGAGAAAGAGAGTCGAGATGTTATATTTTATGCAAAGTCATTTACTTTTCTTACTTTATGTTATAACAAGTTAAAGGATGAATAATTAGCCTAAGTGTGCTAATTAGTTTCATCAATTGGAAAATATGACTTAGAATAACCTAGACTTTAGAGAATTCTAGGAAGGATTGTGTCGGTTTATTGGACACAAATCGGAATGCGAGTTTGAGGTCTATATTTACTTTTTATGCTTATTTTTCTCACTGGGCTTAAGTTGTTAGCTCATGATATTACAAAAATTTCAGGTAATGCCCTGGCTAGAGGCCGTGGACGGGGAGATGGTCTTTGCGTGATCGAGGAATGCTGGCCTCGAGATGGACTTGTCTTTGTAAAGTTTGTGTAACACTTTTATAAATTTTTGAACACTTTGATGTTGTATATAGCTCATAATAGCTTTTGATGTGGTTTTATGTGATGAAACATTTGAACTCCTGATTTGGACTTAAAGTCCATGTGATTTTAGATGATTTGAAAATTAGGATGTAAACAGGTTTTCGGCATGCCAATTTTCAAACAAAACCACGCCAATTTTCCTAAAATAAAAGACTTCCGCTGTTTTCTCTGATTTTAATCTATTTAAAAGTGACGGGTCGTCACACCCACGAACTTATGGGATAAGTAAAATCGAATATCTTTGATTTATCAAAGATAACTAGACTTAAACATCACTAAAGTTGGACATTTAAATGTTAGAACTTAAGTGATAAATAAACATTAAATCGATTTCTTATATTCCAAACATCCAGTTATTTAAAAGGATGTTTTAAAGATAATAACTAATATGGAATAAACAAAATAGAAATTAGAAAGTAATAATTAGTGAATAATTGAATTTACAAATTATTAAAGAAAAGCTCAGTAAATCAGTGATACTGAAGGCTTTAAACCTGACTTAAGATATAAAAGAATTACAATAATTTTATTTCACAATAAAACAAGTAGTTATTTAAAAGTTCAAATGGTTAAACTACTTATAGAACTTTTTTTGAGTAGGAGCGTCATATCACGAACCAAACGGACTTTTAGAAGTTCGAGTGAAACTCATTGACCTCAAAATCAATGAATTAAGTTCAAAATAAGTGAAATAAAATTGACACGATTTTTCAATAGTGGAGTTGAAAGAGTCACTTATACTTATACATTATTTTTGAAATAATAACAAGTATACAATTGTAATCATTAAACAAATGAAAGTAATGGAGAATTACTTTGTAGTGGGAGCTTAAGAATTTCGAGAATCCTAGAACGAATGTGACTAAAATAAAATTTACAAATAGTATGTTAGTGCACATAGATAAAATGGGAGATTTTATGAGTTGCATGGGCTCAAATTCGAACATGAATTTACATCCATATAAGAATTAAAAAAAAAGACCTTTGCGAATTAAACATCAAATGATTTAAGTATAAGTAAAATGAGTTTTTACTGACTAAACTCTAAATTCGCGTGATTACTATGTTGTTAGTAAATCAAAAGGTGTTTGAACATGATAGTTTCAAATCAATAGTTAATAGAGTTTATTTTATGACAATAAAATATGGAATCTATTACACTTAATGAAACTAACATCAGACAAAAGAAATACATACTAAACAGCTGAAAAACATTACTGATAAAGTATTAAAATGACTACCATGGTTAAGTAGTTGATAGTCATCCTGTAATGTCCCGTTATTTTGAAGTGAATTTTTTTTATTTTTTTATTTATTTAATGTTATTTATTTATTTCAATTTAAGTATTTAGATTAATTATATTTTTGTAGTTTCGATTTTAGTAGTTAATTTCGCCCGAAATTCTTTTTAATCGTTTTAATACTTTAAATTTCGTTTCGGTGACATTAATAATTATTAATAGGCCAATTGATAATTATTAATCACCTTTATATTTATTTAAGAGCATCGGGTTTCGTTTTAGAAGTCAAAAGTCATAAAAGGACACAACCGTCATTTCCAATTTCTTAAAAATTTCAAAACACTATTCATTTGTCTTTAAAAATCAAGCAATTGACCAAAGTTGACAAAAAACCTCTCATCTTTCTCTCCCAAGGCCGAAGCTATCATGAGGGATTTGGGGGATTTTGGGTTTTTGCTCGTTTCTCGGCGGATCGACTCGATTTCAGTTGCATCTGAAAGCCCTCGAGTCTAGGATTTTTTTCCACCTAACCATCGTGCTTTTCTCTGGAGATCCACGGAGTTCTCGGTAAGTAAAGGTTCAAACCCTAAGCTCCAAATAGTGTTTTAATGGAGTTTTCATTGTTTTCTTTCGATTTCTTGCCGTGAAACTCGGTGTTTGTAAATACGGGAGTAGTTTTAAGAGTTTTTGGAAACTTTGCCATAACCCTAAAACCGAGTTTCAGTCGAAACCCTTCCCGTTTGAAATTTACCTTTTGGGATTTGAATATGGGTTATAAATTAGTGAATTAATGTTTATTTAAATTCAATTCGGGAAAGGGCTTAATGTTCAAAAACCCTAATTATCGATACCCATTGAAATCGGGAATATCAAATTTTCTTAAAACCAACTCGAAACACCTCTAAAGTACCTAAAAGCCGGAAAACCAAGCCCGAGACCCAATTTTATGGGGGGGGCCGAGAGCCTCATAGTGGGGTTTATGGGGTTGTTCGTTGTTTTGAGCTTTTAGATGCTAATTGATCGATGTATGTTTATTTATTAATTGTAGATGTAATTAATTGTAGGTGTTTCGGATCATTGTTTGATCGTGCTTTCGGAAACTTGGAGCGAACTCTTATTTGGCTAAGGTGAGAATAGTTAGGATTTAAAGTATTTATAGAAAGCCAATAAGTACGATGATTTGTAGAATCGGAAACTAAGATTAGAATCCAATCTAAGATTAGAGGGAGTGAGATAGTGCCTTAGGATTTGAAGTTAATCCTTTAAGCGAGAAACTTAAGATTTCTCGATGAAAGCCTCGAATCTTAGAAGATTCTAAGTTAGATTAGTTTCGGAGTTTAAGACGGATCTTTGGAAGTTAAAGGATCTAAGACTTTAAAGAACGATTAAAAGAACCTCGGATTATTGGAAGTTTAGAATCCTTGAAGGTTTAGGTTAATCGTTATGTTAAGATCTTTACTTTTATTATTGATACCTGAGTTCGATCGACATATCGTTCGTCTGAGATTCTTATCTATTTCTACCTTATGTCTTTTACTTTATGTTGGTTTTGATTACTTTAATATTCGCACTTTACTTTATCTATTTTGCAAGCATATGCATAACATTTTGCACCATTATTTATTGTAACATAACATCTCGCATCATTGAAAGAAAGTTAAAAAGGAAAGAAAGTGAGGATGAAAATGTAAGGAATGGTGGATGAATGTGAATATCCACGTTACCTTCATGCATAAGGAATGGTGGATGAATGTGAATACCCACGTTACCTTCATGCATAAGGAATGGTGGATGAATGAGAATACCCACGTTACCTTCATGCATAAGTTGAATGGTGGATGAATGTGAATATCCACGTTACCTTTATTTCATGCATAAATGGCGAATGCGTATCCTATGGAATGTACTCATTACTTATATGCATATGAGAGATGGAATAGAGAATCGAGATGTTATAATTATACAAAGTTTATTTATTTTTTTTCTCTTTTAAGTCATAACAAGTTAATGGATGAAAAATTAGACTAAGTGCGCTAATTAGTATCATCATTTGAAGATTATGGAATAGAATTACCTAGACTTTGGTGAATTCTAGGAAAGATTGTGTCAGTTTAATTGGACACAAATCGAAATGCGAGTTTGAGGTCTATCTTTACTTTTTATGCTTATTATTCTCACTGGGCTTAAGTTCTTAGCTCATGATATTACAAACATTTCAGGTAATGTTTGGGATCGTGGGAGAGGAGTTGGTGCTCGCTTGATCAAGAGGATGATGATTTCGAGATGGACTAAGTAGTTGTAAAAATCCATGTACATAGTTTTGTGAATTTTATTTAATTTTGGAGTTGTATATTTGTAAATGGCTCTTAAGAGCTTTTGTCTTTCCTTTTATGTTTATAAATCATTTCGAACTCCTGATAGGAACTTAATGTTCCTTGTGTTTTTAGATATTTGAATTTAAGATGTAAACAGGTTTTGGCTAGCCTATTTTCAAACATAATCACGCCAATTTTCTTAAAAATAAAAGACTTCCGCTGTTTTTCTTTGATTTTATCTATTTAAAAGTGACGGGTCGTCACAGTTGGTATCAGAGCCTTAGGGTTCTGTAGACTACATGCGATGCATGTTTGTTTTCATGTTTTATTTTAAGTCCATTCTTGAGTCATCATCTAAGATCAGCGGCACCAGGTATGCCTAAAACCTTATTCTCAAGCTTTAAATTCTTTAATAGTATTAAAGTTATGAGAACGTTGTTTATTTGTAAATGTGATAGTTTACATCCTTGTGAAACCACTATGTGGTTATGTTTATTTGACCCATTTTGAGATTTGGGTAAGGGTGTCAAGAAAGCGATGACCTCGTGCAGTTTTGGAGGTTATACACCTCGTTAAGAGTATTGACATAATGTCAAAGTATAGGAGACGAGATACTCCGAGAGATCAATCGTTTGATCCTTAAAGCTGATTAAAGTGTTATTGTCACACAATTGCTAAGTAGTGGTCTTAGTAGATGTGTGTGGACATTTCTGTGTAAAAGGGAACATGTTTGTCTTGAGCTTAGTATTAAGAGATGAAACACCTGTTTGAGGTGAGAAAGTGTTGAAAAGAAATCGGTTTGGCTCGAGTCCAGTAACCTACATTCAACTCAAGGGACAAGTTCCTGGTTTGAGTTGAGAAAGTTGAATCTTGGTAAGTGGTAAATCCTTATGGTAGCATTGTGCTAAAAGAAAAGTGTGTTGCCACTCAAAAGAGGAAGTAAGGACTTTACGTGATAAGTCTCAATGAGGACCATTAACGACAATGTTAATTGGTGAATGGTCTAGTTTGGTTGCTATTACACTATGGTGTATCAATTTGAATTGGATTATACTCGAGGTCGAGTTATTGAGATCCATATTTGGAAAATTTTCAAGATTGACTAACACTAAGGTGGAGTGTTGGTATTCGATTGAAGTATAGAAGGAAGTTGATGGACCGTGGTATCGGTAACTTCTATAAGGCAATGAGATGGTTTTGTGAATTTCAATTCACATGGTGTTTGACCATCTAATTGGACGGTGAACTTTGAGAAACTTGTAGGCCGTAGTTTGGACCTACTGAGTCTTTTTAAGATAGACTCTAAAGTGAATCCTATATTGGAAGGATAGGACGTTAATGGGCTAAGGTGTTTGACAGACACCAGATTTGCTTTGCAAGAAAGCAAATGATCTCTGAGGTCGAGTTCATTCAAGATTTGAATAAGGAGGCTTAGGAGTCGTCCTTATCTTGGATTTTACATCTTATGAAAGGAAAAGAAAATTTACTACTACGGGACAGATTACCTTTCAGAAGAAGAAAGGAAAGGATGACGACGCCAATCAAGGGATGCCGCAGCAGCAACAACATCAACATCAACATCAAGATCAACAACAGCAACGGAAACAACAACAACTGGTTCGAGGTGGAGCTCAACAAGGATTGGATCATCCTTACTACAATAGTTGTGTCAGTTTCCATCAGGGAGATGCACACTTCCATCAAGATGCTATGTTGTGATCAAATTGGGATTCACGCCACTTTTATAGGGCGTATAAGATACAACCATCACAACGTAATAATAAGGTCAGGATTATCAGGAAAAGCTACCAGTATGGTAGTGATTTATACTTTATTATTTTCAGGTGTTGCTGAGGATTGATGCTGTAAAGAAACCTCCAACCGATTCTCCATATATTAGTCAATGTAAGTTTTAGAGTTTTTATTTTCCAAAATTTAAAGCAGGAATCTACATATTTTTATCACAAATTGCATGATGTTAATAGATCCGTTATTAAATGTTAATAAATTTACTAAATAAATTTCCACTAATTTAGTAAATCATCCCTTCAGGGCCTACTTTGAGACAGAGGATGATTGAGGCTTAAAGGGGCGAGAATCATTTACAGGCCGATTTTATTGAGGCAGAGTCAGGTATACCTAGCCACTTCACTTTTTCCTCGGATAGTGCTGTGATGTATCGTCAAAGGCTATATGTACCTTTGAGTTTGACTTTCCTGAAAGAATTGTTGGAGGAGGCTCACAATTGTATCTTTTCTGTTCATTCGGGTAGCACCAAGATGTATAGAGATTTGAGATAGCATTATTGGTGGCCCGGTATGAAACTTGAGATCGCAGAGTTTGTGAGTAGACATTTGACTTGTCAACAAGTAAAGGCTTTGAGGACGAGACCAACAGGTTATCTTAATCGTTTGAGTATACCCGAGTGGAAATGGGAAGAGATCTCTATGGATTTCATTTTTTGGGTTGCCTAAAACATCCAAAGGTTATGATACCATTTGGGTCATTTAGGATCGTTTGACAAAGTCCGCACACTTTTTACCTGGATGGATCACTTATCCGGTAGAGACTTGGGTACAATTGTACTTGAGGGAGATTGTTAGATTTCATGGTGTGCCTGTGAGGATTATGAGGATTACCAAAGAAGAGGTTCTTCCATTTGGATCTTTAGGATGGACCAATTCATGAGGACAAGAGCTATCCATTTGGATCTTTAAGATGGACTAAATCATGAGGAAAAATTTGACAAGATTGGTTTCGATACTCGTTCGATATTTTTGTCCAAAGATGATTCCAAAAGAAGAGTTTCCTCTACTTGGATATTTAGGATGGACCAAATTATCAGGACAACTTTGACAAATGGGAAACCTTTGGTCTTTGGTTTCACTTTGGTCTTGAGAGTGAAAAAAGTACTATGATACAAACTTTTCGATTACAAACATGTATTTGAATTGGTTAGAATTCTTGTTTGATATATTGGTCCAAAGAGGATTCCCAAAGAAGAGTTTCCTCTACTTGGATATTTAGGATGAACCAAATCATGTGGACAACTTTGACAACTGGGAAACCTTAGGTCTTTGGTTTCACTTTAGTCTAGAGAGTGAAATAAGTACTTTGATACAAGCTTATTAATTACAAACAAGTTTCTTGATTTGTTCCAATCCTCGTTCGACATTTAGGTCCAAAGTGAATTACCAAAGAAGAGGTTTCTCCATTTGAATCTTTAGGATGTACCAAATAATGAGGACAAGTTTGACAAGATTGGTTCTGATCCTTGTTCGATATTTTGGTCCAAAGAGGATTCCCAAAGAAGAGTTTCCTCCTTTTGGATCTTTTGGATGGACCAAATCATGAGAACAATTTTGACAAGTGGGAAACCTTAGGTCTTTGATCTCACTTTGGTTTAGAGAGTGAAACAAGTACTTTGATATAAGCTTTTCAATTACAAACAAGTTTTTGGATTGGTTGGATATATTGGTCCAAAGAGGATTCCCAAAGAAGAGTTTCCTCTACTTGGATATTTACGATTGACTAAATCATAAGGACAACTTTGACAAGTGGGAAACCTTAGGTCTTTAGTTTAACTTTGGTCTAGAGAGTGAAATAAGTACTTTGATACAAGCTTTTCAATTACAAACATTTTTTGGATTGGTTCGAATCCTCGTTAGACATTTTAGTCCAAAGTGAATTTCCAATGAAGACGTTCCTCCATTTGAATCTTTAGGATGAACCAAATCATGAGGACAAGTTTTACATGATTGGTTCCAATAGTCGTTCGATATTTTGGTCCTATGAAGATTCCCAAAGACGAGTTTCCACCATTTGGATCTTTAGGATGGACCAAATCATAACGACAATTTTGTCAAGTGGGAAAACTTAGGTCTTTGGTTACACTTTGGTCTAGAGAGTGAAACAAGTACTTTGATACAAGCTTTTCAATTACAAACAAGTTTTTGGATTGGTTCCACTCCTTTTTTGACATTTTGGTCCTAAATGAATTTCCAAATAAAAGGTTCCTCCATTTGAATCTTTAGGATGGACCAAATCATGAGGTCAAGTTTGATAAGATTGGTTCTGATACTCGTTCTATATTTTGGTCTTTGACCAAATCATGAGAAAATTTTTGACAAGATTGGTTCCGATCCTCATTCTACATTTTTGTCCATAGAGGATTCCCAAAGAAGAGGTTCCTCCATTTGGATCTTTAGGATGGACCAAATTATAATGAAGGTTTTGACAACATTGGTTCTGATCCCAGTTCGACATTTTGGTCCAAAGAGGATTCCCAAAGAAGAGTCTCCTAAATTTGGATATTTAAGATGGACCAAATCATGAGGACAACATTGACAAGATTGTTTCGATCCTCGTTAGACATTTTGCACAAATGAGGATTCCCAAAGAAGAGTTTCCTCCATTTGGTTCTTTTGGATGGACCAATTCATAAGGGCAGTTTTTACAAGTGGGAAACCTTAGGTGTTTAGTTTCACTTTGTTCTAGAGAGTGAAACAAGTACTTTGATACAAGCTTTTCAGTTACAAACACGTTTTTGTATTGGTTTCGATCCTCGTTTAACTTTTTGGTCCAATGAGGATTCCAAAAGAAGAGTTTCCTAAACTTGGATCTTTAGGATGGACCAAATCATGAGGACAAGAGGTTCCTCCATTTGGATCTTTGGGATGGACAAAATCATGAGGATAATTTGACATGATTGGTTCCGATCCTCGTTTGACATTCTATTCTAAAGTGGATTACCAAAGAAGAGTTTCCTCTATATGGGTCATTAGGATGGACCAAATCATGAGGACAACTTTGATAAGTGGGAAACCTTATGTCTTTTGTTTCAATTTGGGCTAAAGAGTGAATCAAGTACTTTGATACAAGCTTTTCAATTACAAACAAGTTTTTGGAATAATTCCAATCCTCGTTTGACATTTTGGTCAAAACTTATTCCCAAAGAAGAGGTTCCTTTATTTGAATCTTTAGGATGAACCAAATCATGAGGACAATTTTGAGAATATTGGTTCTAATACTCATTGGATATTTTTGTCCAAAGATGATTTCCAAAGATGATTTCCAAAGAAGAGTTTCCTCCATTTGGATCTTTAGGATGGACCAAATCATGAGGGCAATTTTGACAAGTGGGAAACTTTAGGTCTTTGGTTACATTTTGTTCTAGGGAGTGAAACAAGTACTTTGATACAAGCTTTTCAATTACAAACAATGTTTTGGACTGATTCCGATCCTCGTTCGACATTTTGGTCCAAAGAATAGTTTCCTCCATTTGGATCTTTAGGATGGACCAAAACAAGAGGACAACTTTGGCGTTCGATAATTTGGCCAAAGAGAATTCCCAATGAAGAGTTTCCTCCATTTAGATATTTAGGATGGACCAAATCATGAGGACAAGTTTGACAAGATTGTTTTCGATCCTCGTTGGACATTTTGGTTCAAAGACGATTACCAAGGAAGACTTTCCTCCATTTGTTTCTTTAGGATAGACCAAATCATTAAGACAAGTTTGACAAGATTGGTTCCGATCCTCGTTTGACATTTTGGTCCAAAGAAGGTTCCCAATATAGAGTTTCTTCCATTTAGATCATTAGGATTGACCAAATAAAGAGGACAACTTTGATGTTCGACATTTTGGTCCAAAGAGGATTCCAAAAGAAAAGGTTCCTTCATTTGAATCTTTAGGATGGACCAAATCATTATGACAAGTTTGATAATATTGGTTCCAATAGTCGTCGGTTATTTTGGTCCAAAGAGGATTCCCAAAGAAGAGTTTCCTCCATTTGGATCCTTAGGATGGACCAAATCATGAGAATAATTTTGACAAGTGGGAAACAATAGGTCTTTGGTTTCACTTTGCTCTAGAGATAGAACAAGTACTTTGATAAAAGCTTTTCAATTACAAACAAGGTTTTGGATTGGTTCTGATCCTCGTTCGATATTTTGATCTAAAGAGGATTCCCAAAAAAGAGGTTCCTCCATTTGGATCTTTAGGATGGAAAAAATCATGAGGACAACTTTGACAAGATTGGTTCTGTCCTCGTTCGATATTTTGGTCCAAAGAGGATTTCCAAAGAAGAGTTTTCTTCATTTGGATCTTTAGAATGGACCAAATCATGAGGACAACTTTGATGTTCGACATTTTTGTCCAAAGAGAATTCCCAAAGAATAGGTTCCTCCATATGGATCTTTAGGATGGAACAAATCATGAGGACAAGTTTGATAATATATATTCCTATCCTCCTTTGACATTTTGGTCCAAAGATGATTCTGAAAGAAGAGTTTCCTCCATTTAGATCTTTAGGATTGACCAAATCAAGAGGATAACTTTGACATTCGATATTTTGGTTCAAAGAATTTCAAAAGTATTGGTTCCCCCATTTGGATCTTTAGGATGGACAAAATCACGAGGACATTTTTAACAAGATTGGTTTCGATATTCGTTCGATATTTTGCTCCAAAGAGGATTCCCAAATAAAAGTTGCCTACATTTGGATCTTTGGGATGGACAAAATCATGAGGACACATTTGACAAGGTTGGTTCCAATCCTCTTTTGACATTTTGGTCCAAAGAGGGTTCCCGAAGAATTAGTTCCACCATTTGGATCTTTAGGATGGACCAAATCATAAGGACAACTTTGACAAGATTGGTTCTGATACGTGTTCGATATTTTGTTCCAAAGAGGATTCGCAAAGAAGAGTTTCCTCCATTTTGATCTTTAGGATGGACCAAATCATGAGGACCATTTTGACAAGTGGGAAACCTTAGGTGTTTGGTTACACTTTGTTCTAGAGAGTGAAAGAAGTACTTTAATACAAGCTTTTCAAATACAAACAATGTTTTGGATTGGTTCAGATCCTCGTTCGACATTTTGGTTTAAAGAGGATTCCCAAAGAAAAGTTTCCTCCATTTGGATCTCTGGGATGCACCAAACCATGAGGACAAATTTGGCGTTCTATATTTTGGTCCAAAGAGATGTCCCAATGTAGATTTTCCTCCATTTGGATCTTTAGGATGGACCAAATAATGAGGACAAGTTTGACAAGATTGGTTCCGATCCTTGTTTGACATTTTGACCCAAAGAGGATTCCCAATAAAGAGTTTCTTCCATTTGGATCTTTAGGATGGATCAAATCAAGAGGACAACTTTGATGATAGATATTTTGGTCCAAAGAGGTTTCCCAAAGCATAGGTTCCTTCATTTGAATATATAGGATGGACCAAATCATGAGGACAAATTTGACAATATTGGTTCCAATACTCGTTGGTTATTTTGGTCCAAAGAGGATTCCCAAATAAGAGTTTCCTCCATTTGGATCTTTAGGACGGACCAAATCATGAGAACAATTTTGACACATGGGAAACCTTAGGTCTTTTGGTTTCACTTTGCTCTAGAGATGAAACAAGTACTTTGATAAAAGCTGTTCAATTACAAAGAAGTTTTGGATTGGTTCTGATCCTTGTTCGACGTTTTGATCGAAAGAGGACTCCCAAAAATGAGGTTCCTCCATTTGGATTTTAGGATGGACCAAGTCATGAGGACAACTTTGAGAAGAATGGTTCCGTCCTCATTTGATATTTTGTAGAAAGATGATTCCAAGAGAAGAGTTTCCTTAATTTTGATATTTATGATGGACCAATTCATGACAACAACTTTGACATTTGAAATTTTGGTCCAAAGAGGATTTCCAAAGAATAGGTTCCTCCATTTGGATCTTTAGGATGGACCAAATCAGGAGGACAAGATTGAAAATATTGGTTCCGATCCTCATTTCATTTTTGATCCAAAGATGATTTCCAAAGAAGAGTTTGGTCCATTTCGATCTTTAGGATTGACCAAATCAAGAGGATAACTTTGACATTCGACATTCGACATTTTGTTCCAAAGAGGATTCCCAAAGAATAGGTTCCTCCATTTGGATCTTTAGGATGGACCAAATAATGAGCAGAAGAGGCTCCTCCATTTGGATCTTTAGGATGAACCAAATCATAAGGACAAGTTTGACAAGATTGTTTATAGTCCTCTTTTGATATTTTGGTCCAAAGAGGGTTCCAAAAGCATAGGTTCCTCCGTTTGGATCTCTAGGATGAACTAAATCATAAGGACAACTTTGACAAGATTAGTTCCGATACTTGTTCGATATTTTGTTGCAAAGAGGGTTCCCAAAGAAGAGTTTCCTCCATTTGGATCTTTAGGATGGACCAATTCATGAGGATAATTGTGACAAGTGGGTAACATCAGGTCTTTGGTTTTCCTTTGGTCTAGAGAGTGAAAAAAGTACTTTGATACAAGCTTTTCAATTACAAACAATTTTTTTGATTGGCTCCAATCCTTGTTTGACATATTGGTCCAAAGAGGATTCTAAAAGAAGAGTTTCCTCTACTTGGATATTTAGGATGAACAAAATCATGTGGACAACTTTGACAAGTGGGAAACCTTAGGTATTTGGTTTCACTGTAGTCTATAGAGTGAAACAAGTACTTTGATACAAGCTTTTCAATTACAAACTAGTTTTTGGATTGGTTCCAAACCTCATTCGACATTTTTGTCAAAAATGAATTACCAAAGAAGAGGTTACTCCATTTGAATCTTTATGATGGACCAAATCAAGAGGACGAGTTTGACAAGATTTGTTGCGATCTTTGTTCGATATTTTGGTCCAAAAAGGATTCCCAAAGAAGAGTTTCCTCCTTTTTGGTTTTTAGGATGGACCAAATCATGAGGACTATTTCGACAAGTGGGAAACATAGGTTTTTCGTTTCACTTTGGTCTAGAGAGTGAAACAAGTACTTTGATATAAGTTTGTTAATTACAAACAAGTTTTAGGATTGGTTCCAATCCTTGTTCCACAAATTGATCCAAAGAGGATTCCCAAAGAAGAGTTTCCTCTACTTGGATATTTAGGATGGACCAAATCATGAGGACAACTTTTACAACTGGGAAACCTTAGGTCTTTTGTTTCACTTTGGTCTTGATTGTGAAGCAAGTACTTTGATAAAAGATTTTCAAATACAAACAAGTTTTTGGATTGGTTCTGATCCTTGTTCGACATTTTGATCTAAGGAAGATTCCCAAAAGAGGTTCCTCCATTTAGATCTTTAGGATGGACAAAATCATTAGGACAACTTTGACATTATTGGTTCCATCCTCGTGCGATATTTTGGTCCAAAGAGGATTCCCAAAGAAGAGTTTCCTTCATTTGGATCTTTAGGATGGACCAAATCATGAGGACAACTTCGTCTTTCGAAATTTTTGTCCAAAAAGGATTCCCAAAGAATAGGTTCCTCCATTTGGATCTTTAGGATGGACCAAATCTCTAGGACAAGTTTGATAATATTGGTTCCGATCCTAGTTTGACATTTAGGTTAAAAAATGATTCACAAAGAAGAGTTTCCTCCATTTGGATCTTTTGGATTGACCAAATCAAGAGGATAACTTTGACATTCGACATTTTGGTCCAAAGAAGATTCCCAAAGAATAAGTTCCTCCTTTTGGATCTTTAGGATGAACAAAATCATGAGGACAAGAGGTTCCTTCATTCGGATCTTTAGGATGGACCAAATCATGCCGACAAGTTTGACAAGATTGTTTCTAATCCTCGTTTGACATTTTGGTCCAAAGAGGGTTACCAAAGAATAGGTTCGTCCATTTGGATCTTTAGGATGAACCAAATCATAAGGACAACTTTGACAAGATTGTTTCTGATACTTGTTCGATATTTTGGTCCAAAGAGGATTTCCAAAGATGAGTTTCCTCCATTTGGATCTTTAGGATGGACCAAATCATGAGGACAATTTTGACAAGTGGGAAACCTTAGGTGTTTCATTACACTTTGTTCTAGAGAGTGAAACAATTACTTTGATACAAGCTTTTCAAATACAAACAATGTTTTTGATTGGTTCCGATCCTCATTTGACATTTTGTTCCAAAGAGGATTCCCAAAGAAGAGTTTCCTTCATTTGGATCTTTGGGATGGACCAAAACATGAGGAAAACTTTGGCGCTCTACATTTTTGTCAAAAGGGAATTCCCAATGTAGATTTTCCTTCATTTGGATCTTTAGGATGGACCAAATAATGAGGACAAGTTTGACAAGATTGGTTCCGTTCCTCGTTTGATATTTTGGTCCAAAGAGGATTACCAAAGAAGAGTTTCCTCCATTTGGTTCTTTAGGATGGACCAAATCATTAAGACAAGTTTGACAAGATTGGTTCCGATCCTCGTTTGACATTTTTGTCAAAAGAGGATTCCCAAAGAAGAGCTTCCTCAATTTTGGTCTTTAGGATGGACCAAATCATGAGGACAATTTTGATAAGTGGGAAACATTAGGTCTTTGGTTTTACTTTGGTCTAGAGAGTGAAACAAGTACTTTGATACAAGCTTTGCATTACAAACAAGTTTTTGGATTGGCTCCAATCCTTGTTTTACATATTGGTCCAAAGAGGATTCTAAAAGAAGAGTTTCCTCAACTTGGATATTTAGGATGAACCAAATCACGTGGCAACTTTGAGAAGTGGGAAACCTTAGGTCTTTGGTTTCACTTTAGTCTAGAGAGTGAAACAAGTACTTTGATACAAGCTTTTCAATTACAAACAAGTTTTTGGATTGGTTCCAATCATCGTTCGACATTTTGGTCCAAAATGAATCTCCAAAGAAGACGTTACTCCATTTCAATCATTAGGATGTACAAAATCAGGAGGACGAGTTTGACAAGATTGGTTCGGATCCTCATTCGATATTTTGGTCAAAAGCAGATTCCTAAAGAAGAGTTTCCTCCTTTTGGATCTTTAGGATGGACCAAATCATGAGGACAATTTTGACAAATGGGAAACCTTAGGTGTTTGGTTACACATTGTTCTAGAGAGTGAAACAAGTACTTTGATACAAGCTTTTCAAATACAAACAATGTTTTGGATTGGTTCCGATCCTCGTTTCATATTTTGGTCCAAAGAGGATTCAAAAGAAGAGTTTCCTCCATTTTGGTCTTTTGGATGTACGAAAACATGAGGAAAACTTTGGCGTTCTACATTTTGGTCCAAAGAGAATTCCCAATGTAGATTTTCCTCCATTTGGATCTTTAGGATGGACCAAATAATGAGGACAATTTTTACAAGATTGGTTCCGATCCTCGTTTGATATTTTGGTCCAAGGAGGATTACCAAAGAAGAGTTTCCTCCATTTGGTTCTTTAGGATGAACCATATCGTTAAGACAAGTTTGACAAGATTGGTTCCAATCCTTGTTTGACATTTTTGTCAAAAGAGGATTCCCAAAGAACAGTTTCCTCCATTTGAATCTTTAGGATGGAAAAAATCATGAGGACAATTTTGATAAGTGGGAAACATTAGGTCTTTGGTTTTACTTTGGTCTAGAGAGTGAAACAAGTACTTTGATACAAGCTTTTCAATTACAAGCAAATTTTTGGATTGGTTCCAATCCTTGTTTGACATATTGGTCCAAAGAGGATTCTAAAAAAAGTGTTTCCTCTACTTGGATATTTAGGATTAACCAAATCATGTGGACAACTTTGACAAGTGGGAAACATTAGGTCTTTGGTTTTACTTTAGTCTAAAAAGTAAAACAAGTACTTTGATACAAGCTTTTCAATTACAAACAAGTTTTTGGATTGGTTCCAATCATCGTTCGACATTTTGGTCCAAAATGAATTACAAAAGAAGAGGTTACTCCATTTGAATATTTAGGATGGACCAAATCAAGAGGACGAGTTTGACAAGATTGGTTCCAATCATCGTTCGATATTTTAGTCCAAAAAGGATTCCCAAAGAAGAGTTTCCTCCTTTTGGTTCTTTAGGAAGGACCAAATCACGAGGACAATTTTGACAAGTGGGAAACCTTAGGTCTTTCGTTTCACTTTGGTCTAGAGATTGAAACAAGTACTTTGATACATGTTTTTCAATTACAAACAAGTTTTTGGATTCGTTCCAATCTTTGTTCGACATATTGATCCAAAGAGGATTCCCAAAGAAGAGTTTCCTCTACTTGGATATTTAGGATGGACCAAATCATGAGGACAACTTTGACAAGTGGGAAACCTTAGGTCTTTGGTTTCACTTTGGTCTAGATTGTAAAGCAAGTACTTTGATAAAAGATTTTCAAATACAAACAAGTTTTTGGATGGTTCCGATCCTCGTTCGATATTTTGATCTAAAAAAGATTCCCAAAATAGAGGTTCCTCCATTTGGATCTTTAGGATGGACAAAATCATGAGGACAACTTTGACAAGATTGGTTCGTCCTCGTGCGATAGTTTGGTCCAAAGAGGATTCCCAAAGAAGAGTTTCCTCCATTTGGATCTTTAGGATGGACCAAATCGTTAGGACAATTTTGACAAGTGGGAAACCTTAGGTGATTGGTTACACTTTGTTCTAGAGAGTGAAACAAGTACTTTGATACAAGCTTTGCAAATACAAACAATGTTTTGGATTGGTTTCGATACTCGTTCGACATTTTGGTTCAAAGAGGATTCCCAAGGAAGAGTTTCCTCCATTTGGATCTTTGGGATGGACCAAATCAAGAGGACAATTTTGACTAGTGGGAAACCTTAGGTCTTTCGTTTCACTTTGGTCTAGAGAGTGAAACAAGTACTTTGATACAAGATTTTCAATGACAAACAAGTTTTTGGATTGGCTCTAATCCTTGTTTGACATATTGGTCCATAGAGGATTCTAAAAGAAGAGTTTCCTCTACTTGGATATTTAGGATGAACCAAATCATATGGACAACTTTCACAAGTGTGAAACCTTTGGTTTTTGGTTTTACCTTAGTCTAGAGAGTGAAACAAGTACTTAGATACAAGATTTTCAATTACAAATAAGTTTTTGGATTGGTTCCAATCATCGTTCAACATTTTGGTCACAAATGAATTAAGAAAGATGAGGTTACTCCAGTTGAATCTTTAGGATGGACCAAATCAAGAGGACGAGTTTGACAAGATTGGTTCCGATCCTTGTTCAATATTTTGGTCCAAAGAGGATTCCCAATGAAGAGTTTCCTTCTTTTGGGTCTTCAGGATGGAACAAATCATGAGGACAATTTGGACTAGTGGGAAACCTTAGGTCTTTTGTTTCACTTTGGTCTAGAGAGTGAAACAAGTACTTTGATACAAGCTTTTCAATTACAAACAAGTTTTTGGATTGGCTCCAATCCTTGTTGGACATATTGGTCCAAAGAGGATTAAAAAAGAAGAGTTTCCTCCTTTTGGGTCTTTAGGATGGAACAAATCATGAGGACAATTTTGACTAGTGGGAAACTTAGGTCTTTCGTTTCACTTTGGTCTAGAGAGTGAAACAAGTACTTTCATACAAGTTTTTTAATTACAAACAAGTTTTTTGATTGGTTCCAATCCTTGTTCGACATATTGATCCAAAGAGGATTCCCAAAGAAGAGTTTCCTCTACTTGGATATTTAGGATGGACCAAATCATGAGGACAACTTTGACAAGTGGGAAACCTTGGGTCTTTGGTTTCACTTTGGTGTAGATTGTGAAGCAAGTACTTTGATAAAAGCTTTTCAAATGCAAACAAGTTTTTGGATTGGTTCCGATTCTCGTTCGACATTTTGATCTAAAGAAGATTCCCAAAAAAGAGGTTTCTTCATTTGGATCTTTAGGATGGACAAAATCATGAGGACAACTTTACCAAGATTGGTTCCTTCCTCGTTCTATATTTTGGTCCAAAGAGGATTCCTAAAGAAGAGTTTCCTTCATTTGGATCTTTTGGATGGACCAAATCATGAGGAAAACTTTGTCGTTCGACATTTTTGTCCAAAGAGAATTCCCAAAGAATAGGTTCCTCCATTTGGATCTTTAGGATGGACCACATCATGAAGACAAGTTTGATAATATTGGTTCCAATCCTAGTTTTACATTTAGGTCCAAAGATGATTCCCACAGAAGAGTTTCATCCATTTGGATCTTTAGGATTGACCCAATCTAGAGGATAACTTTGACATTTCACATTTTGGTCCAAACAGGATTTCCAAAGAATAAGTTCCACCATTTGGATCTTTAGGATGGACCAAATCATGCCGACCAGTTTGAGAAGATTGGTTCCAATCCTCGTTTGACATTTTGGTTCAAAGGGGGTTCCCAAAGAATAGGTTCCTCCATTTGGATCTTTAGGATGGACCAAATCATAAGGACAACTTTGATAAGATTGGTTCTGATACTCGTTCAATATTTTAGTCCAAAGAGGATTCCCAAAGAAGAGTTTCCTCCATTTGGATCTTTAGGATGGACCAAATCACGAGGACAATTTTGACAAGTGGGAAACCTTAGGTCTTTGGTTACACTTTGTTCAAGAGAGTGAAACAAGTACTTTGATACAAGCTTTTCAAATACAAACAATGTTTTGGATTTGTCCGATCCTCATTCAACATTTTTGACCAAAGATGATTCCCAAAGAAGAGTTTCCTCCATTTGGATCTTTGGGATGGACCAAAACATGAGGAAAACTTTGGCATTCTACATTTTGGTCCAAAGAGAATTCCCAATATATATTTTCCTCCATTTGGATCTTTAGGATGGACCAAATAATGAGGCCAAGTTTGACAAGATTGTTTCCGATCCTCGTTTGACATTTTTGTCCAAAGATGATTACTAAAGAAGAGTTTCGTCCATTTGGTTCTTTAGGATGGACCAAATCATTAAAACAAGTTTGACAAGATTGGTTCCGATCCTCGTTTGACCTTTTTTTCAAATGAGGAATCCCAAAGAAGAGTTTCCTCCATTTGAATCTTTTGGATGGACCTAATCATGAGGACAATTTTGATAAGTGGGAAACTTGAGGTCTTTAGTTACACTTTGTTCTAGAGAGTTAAACAAGTACTTTGATACAAGCTTTTCAAATACAAACAATGTTTTGGATTGGTTCTGATCCTCGTTCGACATTTTTTATCCAAAGAGGATTCTTAAAGAAGAGTTTCCTCCATTTGGATCTTTAGGATGGACTAAATAATGAGGACAAGTTTGACAAGATTCGTTCCGATCCTCGTTTGACATTTTGATCCAAAGAGGATTACCAAAGAAGAGTTTCCTCCATTTGGTTCTTTAGGATCGACCAAATCATTAAGACAAGTTTGACAAGATTGGTTTCGATCCTAGATTGACATTTTTGTCAAAAGATGATTCCCCAAGAAGATTTTCCTCCATTTGGATCTTTATGATGAACCTAATCAAGAGGATAACTTTGACAAGATTTATTCTGTTTGACGTTCGGTATTTTGGTCTAAAGAGGATTCCCAAAGAAGAGTTTCCTCAATTTGGAACTTTAGGATGGACAAAATCAAGAGGATAACTTTGACGTTTGGCATTTTGGTCCAAAAAGAATTCTCAAAGAAGAGGTTCCTCCATTTGGATCTTTTGGATGGACTAAATAAAGAGGACAAATTTGACAAGATTGGTTTCGATCCTCGTTTGACATTTTTGTCCAAAGAGGATTCCCAAAGAAGAGTTTCCTCCATTTGGATCTGTCGGATGGACCAAATCAAGAGGACAACTTTGACGTTCTGCTTTTTGGTCCAAAGAGGATTCCCAAAGAATAGGTTCCTCCATTTGTATGTTTAGGATGGACCAAATCATGAGGACAATAGATTCCTCCATTTGGATCTTTAGGATGGACCAAATCATGTTGACAACTTTTACAAGATTCTTTCCGATTCTCATTCGATATTTTGGTCCAAAGAGGAATCACAAAGAAGAGTTTCCTCAATTAGGATATTTAGGATGGACCAAATCAATAGGTAAACTTTGGAGTTTGATATTTTTGTCCAAAGACGATTCCCAAATAATAGGTTTCTCCATTTGAATCTTTAGGATGTAAAAAATCATGAGAACAACTTTTATAAGATTGTTTACGATCCTCGTTTGACATTTTGGTCCGAGGATTCCCAAAGAAGTGGTTCCTCCATTTGGATCTTTAGGATGGACCAAATCATGAAGACAAGAGGTTCCTCCATTTGGATTTTTAGGATGTTCCAAATCATATGGAGAAGTTTGACAAGATTGGTTCCGATCCTCGTTCGATATTTTCGTCTAAAGAGCATTCCCAAAGAAGAGGTTCCAACATTTGGATCTTTAGGATGGACCAAATCAAAATGACAACTTTGACAAGATTGGTTCCGATCCTCGTTTGACATTTTGGTCCAAAGAAGATTCCCAATGAATAGGTTCCTCCATTTTGATCTTTAGGATGGACAAAATTATGAGGACAAGAGGTTCATCCATTTGGATCCTTAGGATGGACGAAATCATGTGGAAAAATTATAAAGTTGTCCTTTGGATTTGGTCGGTCCTAAAGATCCAAATGGAGAAAATACTTCCTTGAGAATCTTCTTTGGACCAAAATATTGAACGAGTTTTGGAACCAATCATGTCAAAGTTGTCCTTATGGTTTGGTCCATCCTAAAGATCCAAATGGAGGAACCTTTTCTTTGGGAATCCTCTTTTGACCAAAATATCGAACGAGGATCGGAACCAATCAAAAACTTGTTTGTAATTGAAAAGCTTGTATCAAAGTACTAGTTTTATTCTCTAGACAAAAGTGAAACCAAAAACCTAAGGTTTCCTACTTGTCAAAGTTGTCCTCATGATTTGGTTCATCATAAATATCCAAGTAGAGGAAGCTCTTCTTTGGGAATCCTCTTTGGACCAATATGTCGAACAAGGATTGGTACCAATCCAAAAACCTGATTGTAATTGAAAAGCTTGTATCAAAGTATTTATTTAACTCTCTAGACCAAAGTGAAACCAAATACCTAAGGTTTCCTACTTGCAAAAGTTGTTCTCATGATCTGGTCAATCCTAAAGATCCAAATACAGGAAACTCTTCTTTGGGAATCCTCTTTGGACCAAATTATCAAACGAGGATCGGAAACAATCTTGTCAAACTTGTCTATGATTTGGTCCATCCTAAAGATCCAAATGGAGTAACCTCTTGTCCTCATGATTTGGCCCATCCTAAAGATCCAAATGGAGGATCCTATTATTTGGGAATCCTCTATGGATCAAAATGTCAAACGAGGATTGGAAACAATCTTGTCAAACTTGTCCTCACACTAAAAAAAACTGTCAATTTGCGACCAAATGGTCATTTTTTGTCTATAATGCGACCAAAAAAGCGACAAAATAAGTGGTGGCCAAAAAGCTGGTCGGTCCAGAATTTGTGCGACTGGATAGTCACAAATATACGACCATAAATTTTTGGCCGCAAAAAAGTCAACCTTTTGAAAATACGACCAGATGGTCGCCTAAAAACTGACCATATGGTCGTAATTTATCTTGAAGATAAGTGACCAATTGGTCACATAAAAAAGTGACCAAATGGTCGTATTTTGTGTGACGAAATGGTCACTTTTAGACTCAGTTAAAATACGACCAGATGGTCGCCTAAAAAGTGACCATCTGGTCATAATTTATGTGAAAGATAAGTGACCAATTGGTCACATAAAAAAGTGACCAAATGGTCGTATGTTATGTGACCAAATGGTAACTTTTAGACTCAGTCAAAATACGACCAGATGGTCGCGTTAAAAGTGACCATATGGTCACATTTAAGAATATTTTTTTTAAATTTAAATTTAAATTTCAATAATTAGTTAATTAGTTAATTAATTATTAATTATTTATTTAATTAATATTAAAATTTAATAACAAAAAATTGGAATTAAAATAAAAAATATATATATCAAATATTCAAAAAATGTTTTATACAGACGAAAGCATCCTAGAACTACTGCGGAGGGGCGGGGGGTGGCGGAGGAGGCATCGATGATGAAGGGCCGCCGCCTAGGGATCTGAAGTACGCGGCCAAAGCTGATGCGACCTGGGCCTCGACTCGTGCCTGCATGTCGGCCTCAATCGCAGTGACTCGAGTAACGAAGTCCATGTCCGCGCGCAGCTGCTGCTCAATCGGAGAAAGGCCGGAGCTAGTGCTCGCTCAGCTCCGTTGAGGCCGGGGCACATCTGCGTAAAGGCGTCGCCCGTACGAGCCGAGCCCAGGAACTGACCCATCAGGCCGAACCCCCCAGCAGCCTCCAAGAACGCCTCTCTACGGTCCTCCTGAGTCGGTTGCGAGTTTTGTGTGGGCAACCGCTGACTCAAGGACTCCGTGAAATGTTCCTAAACATTTAAAATTCAGAAAATAAAATAGTTAATATATAAGGTAGGAAAAATTTTAAAGAAAAAATAATAATTGAAAAAATTATTAAATACCTGAACTGCTTTCGCCTTATCGTCGACGAACGTCCCGTCCTTCTTCGTGTGAAGAACGCGGTGCAGCTCATCGGGCGGGACGGGCGCCCGTGCTTCGCTTCCTAAAAAATTAAAGATTGAAGAATAAAACATAATAAATTAATAACTAATTGAAAAAAGAAAACGAGAAAAATGTACATAAGTAAGAAAACGAAGAAAAAAAAACTTACCAATCGACGATGGTGCCGTCGTGTGTCCGGGCCCCTGCTGTGTGTATAGTGGGATTCTTCGCACGGTTGGCCCCCGCTGTGTGTTTGGTGGGTTTCTCTATATGGATCTCTAGGATGGAACAAATAATGAGGACAACTTTGACAAGATTGGTTGCAATCCTCGTTCGACATTTTGGTCCAAAGAGGATTCGCAAAGAGGAGGTTTCTCCATTTGGATCATTAGGATGAACAAAATCATGAGTACAATATTGACAAGATTGGTAGTATTCCTTGTTCAAAATTTTGGTCTTAAGAGGATTCCCAAAGAAGAGGTACCTCCAATTAGATCTTTAGGATGGACCAAACTATGAGGAAAACTTTGACAAGATATTTTTTGGTACAAAGATGATTTCCAAATAAAAGGTTCCTCCATTTCGATAGTTTGGATGGAACAAATTATGAGGACAAGTTTGACAAGATTGGTTCCAATCCTTGTTCGACATTTTGATCCAAAGAGGACTTTCAAAGAAGATGTTCCTCCATGTGGATCTTTAGAATGGACCAAATTGTGTAGACAACTTTGAAAAGATTGGTTCCGATCCTCGTTTGATATTTTGGTGCAAAGAGAAATCCCAAAGAAGAGGTTCCTCCATTTGGATCTTTAGGATGGACCAAATCACGAGGACAACTTTGACAAGTGGGAAATCGTAGGTCTTTTGTTTCAATTTGGTCTAGAGAAGAAACAAGTACTTTGAAAACAAGCTTTTCAATTACAAACCAGTTTTATGATTGGTTATGATCCTCATTTCACATTTTGGTCTAAAGAGGATTTACAGAGAAGAGGTTTCTCCATTTGGATCTTTAGGATGGACCAAATCATGAGGAAAACTTTGACAAGATATAATTTTGTCCAAAGAGGATTCCTAAAGAAGAGGTTCCTCCATTTGGATCTTTAGGAAGGATAAAATTATGAGGACAACATTGAAAAGTGGGAAATCTTATGTCTTTTGTTTCAATTTGATCTAGTGAGTGGAACAAGTAGTTTGAAACAAGCTTTTCAAGTACAAACAAGTTTTTGGATTGGTTCCAATCCTCATTCGATATTTTGTTCCAAAGAGGTTTTCCAAAGAAGAGGTTAATCAAATTGGATCTTTATGATGGACCAAATCATAAGGACAACTTTGACAAGATTGGTTCTGATCCTCGTTCGATATTTTGGTCCAAAGAGGATTACCAAAGAAGAGGTTGCTCAATTTCTATCATTAGAAGGGACCAAATCATGAGGACAAGTTTTGCTAGAATTGTTCTGATCCTCGTTCAAAATTTTTGTCCAAAAAGGATTCCCAAAGAAGAGGTTCCTCCATTTGGTTCTTTACGATGGACCAAATTATGAAGACAACTTTGACAAGATTGGTTTTGATCCTCATTCGATATTTTGGTCCAAAGAGGATTCCCAAAGAAGATGTTCCTCCATTTGGATCTTTAGAATGGACCAAATTATGAAGAAAACTTTGACAAGATTGGTTCTGATCCTCGTTCAATATTTTGGTCGAAAGAGGATGCCTAAAGAATAGGTTCCTCCATTTGCATCTTTAGGATGGACCAAATCATGGGACAACTTTGACAAGATATATTTTGATCCAAAGAGGATTCCCAAAAAAGGGGTTCCTCTATTTGGATCTCTAGGATGGAACAAATCATGAGGACAACTTTAACAAGATTGGTTTCGATCCTCGTTTGATATTTTGGTCCAAAGAGGATTCGGAAAGAAGTGGTTCCTCCATTTTGATCCTTAGGATGGACCAAATCATGAGTACAACTTTGACAATATTTGTTCTGTTCCTTATTTGATATTTTGGTCTAAAGCGGATTCCCAATGAAGAGGTTCCTCTAATTGGATCGTTAGGATGGACAAAAATTTGAAGATAACTTTGACAAGATATATTTGGGTACAAAGAGGATTCCCAAACAAGATGTTCCCCCATTTCGATCTTTAGGAAGGACCAAATTATGAAGACAAGTTTGACAAGATTGGTTCCAATCCTCATTCGACATTTTTGTCCAAAAAAGATTCACGAAGAAGATGTTCCTCCATTTGGAATTTTCGAATGGACCAATGTATGAATGAGTATTGGAAACAATATTTTAGAAGTTGTCCTCATGATTTGGTCCATCTCAAAAATCAAAATGGATGAACCTCTTGTCCTCATGATTTGGTCTATCCTAAAGATTCAAATGGAGGAACCTCTTCTTTGGAAATCCTCTTAGGACAAAAATATCGAATCTATGTCGGAACCAATCGTGTCCTTATGATTTGGTCCATCCTAAAGATTCAAATGGAGAAACCTCTTGTCCTCATGATTTGGTCCAACCTAAAGATGTAAATGGAGGGACCTCTTATTGGGTAATCCTTTTAGGACAAAAATATCAAATGAGGATCTGAAACAATCTTGTCAAAGTTGTCCTTATGATTTGGTCCATCCTAAAGATCCAAATGGAGGAAACTCTTGTTTGGGAATCCTCTTTGGGTCAAAATGTAAAACGATGATTGGAACCAATCTTGTCAAACTTGTCCTCATGATTTGGTACATCCTAAAGATCCAAATGGAGGAACCTCTTGTCCTAATGATTTGGACAATCCTAAAGATCCTAATGGAGGAACCTATTCTTTGGGAATCCTATTTGGACAAAAATTTCGAACGTCAAAGTTGTCCTCTTGATTTGGTCCATCCTAAATATCGAAATTGAAAAACCACTCGTCCTCATGATTTGGTCCATCCAAAATATCCAAATGGAAGAACCTTCTATTTAGGTTTATCCTAAAGATCATGATTTGGTCCACTTTTCCTCATGATTTAGTTTATCCTAAAGATCCAAAAGGAGGAACCTCTTCTTTGGGATTCTTCTTTGGACCACAATGTCGGATGAGGATTGGAACAAATCTTGTCAAAGATGTCCTCATGATTTGGACCATCTTAAAGAACCAAATGGAAGAACCTCTTTTTTGGAAATAAACTTTGGACCAAAATATCGAATGAGGATCGGAACCTATCTTGTCAAAGTTATCCTCATGATTTGGTCCATCCTAAAGATCCAGATGGAGAAACCTCTTCTTTTGGAATCCTCTTTGGTCGAAAATGTCAAATGAGGATCGGAACCAATCTTGTCAAAGTTGACCTCCTGATTTGGTCCACCGTAAAGATCTAAAAGGAGGAACCTTTTCTTTGAGAATCATCTTTGGACAAAAATGTCGAACGAGAATCAGAACCAATCTTGTCAAAGTTGTCCTCATGGTTTGGTCCATCCTAAAGATCTGAATGGAGGAATACGTTCTTTGGCCTCTTTGGACCAAAATGTCGACTGAGGATCAGAACAAATGTTGTAAAAGTTTTCCGCATGATTTGGTACATGTTAAATTTCCAAATGGAGGAACCTCTTCTTTGGACCAAAATATAGAACGAGGATCGAAACCAATATTGTCAAACACTACAAAAAATTCTGGTATAAGCCACACACCATCGCCTTACTAATAGTATACCTCCGCGTCTCCAATAATCTTTTGTGACGCGAACCACGCGTCGACTAGCACGTCATCAAACCCCATCATGAATGCCTATTTTGAGAATTAGTGACGCGCGTCACCGATGCGGTCAAGCATCAACTACGCCTGACCTGCGTGGCTAATGCTTGACAATTAGCCACGCAGGTCAGGCGCGGCTAATGTCCGGCATCTACCATGCTTGGCATGCGTGGTGAATGGCCTATAGTTATTGGCCACGCCTGCCAAACATGACTATTTGGGTTTTTTTTTTAATTTTAATCATTAGTGACACCACTGCGTGACTATCTAGGTTTTTTTTAGAAGGCTAGTCATTAGTGACGCCATAGCGTGGCTAATAGCCTCTAAATTTTTTAAAAAAAACTATTTGTTTAGAGACTCCCCAAATGCATACATGTAATAAACATATACATATTCATATTTCTAAATACCAGACAAGCTAAACCATTATATATTTCATAAAAATATGCGGTTTTATAGTCAAATACTAGTTTACAATATTAAAACACGATTTTACTTAAGTCAAAAAAGGGTTTGCAACATAAATAACCTAGTTCTTATAACTTACAAATTATAAAGTCTCTAATTATGTAGCACCACCTCCACTACCTTGGCTATCACCCCACCCCTTGAGATTTAAAAAAACTCGTGAGCACGTTCATATCTTGAAGCTTCTTATACTCATCTTCGTGTTGCATTTCACGCATCCTAAACTCTTCATTGAGCTTCCTTGTTTCCTACTCGTGTTTTCTTGTTTCCTCATCTCGTTGCAATTCACGCTCCTTAAGTGCCTTAATAGACAAGAGTGCATCGTTGAGCTTCCCTTAAGTTAAGAGCTCATTTTGTGAAGACCCAAATGAGTGTGACGATGAACCAGACTTGAGGGCAGATTTAGGGCCTCTACCCATACCTTTCTGATATCCCGGTCTATCACTCAACACCTTCTGCATGGCATCAATATCACTGAGAGGTTGTCTAGACTCCACGGTGTCTGAGTCATCATCAGTCTCGGGCAGACTCATATATTTAACCATTGTTTTCTATACAAAACGATAAAACATATGATATAGAGTTACTAAAAAGATATAATTTAAAAAAAAACTATAATGCGCACTTGAATTCCATAAAACATTAGATTTTTACCCGCCCTTGTGCACATATGGAAGGAGCTTCCGGGATTCAATATTTTGTTGCAACAAATTCTATACAACGATGTTAATCATTAGATTCACATGCAACTAAAATATTTAAAACAAGAAATTGTAGGATCTTACCTTAAACTCTTTTGACTCCCACTTTTTGATTAAAAGTTGTCAGTCTTCGTCACATTCAACTCTCGGATGCTTCATGTGTCTCCCTTCATCCCCAAACTCAAGTACGTTATTTTTGTAATCTCGTTGTAGCTCATGTTAGAACTGTTTGGTACTATACTTCATCTGATCATCCACTACATTCCAATGTTCTTGCTAGCTCAAATCTAAATGGGAAGTATTTTACTATTTCTAATGCAAAAAATGTGCATTCAAATTCTAATTTGAAAACCTATGATTACTCCCTATAATTTTCATGCAAACCAATAAAAACATATAAAATAAACTTTGAGACGCCTAAATTTTAAGACAATTATATAAAGTTTAGAAAATGAACCTGTTTGATCCAGACATCGTAAGGTAAGTTGATCGAGCTAATTTATCAAAACCTGTTACAAATCACAATATATAATTTGAGCTAATTTTCTAAATCAAGTTGGTTTTTCTATGATTGTTACTTTAATAAATATACTTTTAACACTTCAAAAAAATATCACCTAAGAAATTTACCAAAGAAATTTTCCATCAAGAATTGCCCAAATTTCTTTAAATGGTGCTAAAATAACTAATTTTTTTCTTATTTTAGGATGCGAACATTAGTAAGATAATTATCCAAATCCAAGTATTCAATTCATTAATTTTATAATCAAAACTCATAGATATATTGGGGGAACATAGCTCTAAAATCAATCCATTTTGATAAAGTAAAGCTAAGAGTAGATAAATCTCTCAATAGAATTTGTGATTATAAAGAAATTACAAACAAAATCTCTCTTTGGTTCTAATTCTGTAACAAGAGAATTTTTTTTTCATTTGAATTGACGGTGTAATGGCTTTCCCTAATTCAATGTAGACCTTCAATATTAGTCTATTCTATAAACTCTATTGTTGAAAACTTCCATAGTGATTACAAAAAGAGATACAAAATTAAAAGAAAACAAAATTTACATTTGTATGAATATTTTTACAAATATTATATCAAATTATGTGAAAATTGTTAGGATCATTAGGTCCATCTTGTTAAAATTGTTGTTTGGAACCAATATTGAATGAAGTCGAAAATATCGAACGTGGATCCTATTTGACAAGATTGGTTCATCCAAATGATCCTTGTTTGACATTTTGGATCAAAGATGATTCCCAAATAATAGGTTCCACCATTTGGATATTATGATGGACCAATCTTGTCAAACTTGTTCTAATGATTTGGTCCATCCTAAAGATCCAAATGGAGGAACCTCTTGTCCTCAATATTTGGTCCAAAATTTCGAACGTCAAAGTTGTCCTCAAGATTCAGTCCAAAAAGGTTTCCCAAAGAGGATAAATTTGACCAGATTGGTTCTTATCCTTGTCTGACATTTTGGTCCTGTAAAGGGTAAAAATCGTCCGCCCATGGGCCGTACAAGCGGGATCAATTCGAAAGGGCTCAGATATGGTAGAATCCACACAAGGATAAGCCAATTGCAAATAGGCCCAAAAGAGGCCCAATAAAGCCTAGTTCTAACTAGCAAGGCCAAATAAGCCCAGGACTCAAAGAGTATATAGGAGCTGCTAGCCCATCAAACCAAGGAGGTACATCGGAGGGTTCTTATTGGCAACTAACTTGAACATCGGAGGGTTCTTTTCTTTCTCAGGTAATCAGAGCAACCAAATCCAGCACGTGTCTTCACGTGCTCAACTGTGTGCGAAATATCCCACACAGTTTGGAGCCCACTATGAGGCTCGTCCATGAAGAAGTTTCTGATAAACTATTGATACCCCATAAACCCAGGTGATAACCAGCCTATTGGTCACGATACTAGTGAGCTGGACAAGGTGAAGCTTCTCAGAACCTTCAAAACAAAGATGAGGCGGAGTTGAAGACATAATATTCCTTAAAAATCGGGAAAAGGCCCGAGACCCAACCGATGATGAGGGAGGCCCATCTAGGCCTAGCGTTGGTGACGAGATAATGAAAAAGTCTCGAGCCTGGCAACAGCGCTGGAAGGTCACCACCGCTAAGAAAGGAAAAAATGTCTCCCTGAAAGCTAACAACTTGATGAAGAGGGAAAAATGAGCGAGCAAGCGAGCTCGAGAAGGTGAAGTTCCTTAGAACCTTCAAAACAAAGATGAGGTGGAGTTGAAGATAGAATACTCCTTGAAAACTGGGAAAAGGCCCGAGACCCAACCGGCAATGAGGGAGGCCCATTCAAGCCTAACATTGGTGACAAAACTCCGAAAAAGTCTCGAGCCAGGCTGCAGCGCCGGAAGGCCACCACCGTTGAGAAAAGGAAAAAGGTTTCACTGAAAGCCAACAGATCGACAAAGAGGGGGAAGACGTCTCGCTATGTGACTCATCCTCTGAGAAACATAGCCCAAGTAGGCGAGGTTTCACTATGAACTAGGTCGAACGAAAGAAAAAAAAACAAACACCTTGTGACCCACACTGTCAGCAGAGTGTTGGTCTACCAGGGCCTCTCTACCAACACCTATACATGTTCGCTTTTCGAAGCATAAGGGTTAAGGAATCCTATCTGACGCCAAATACCCGAGAGCTGATAGGTTTTAACGGTACTTCGACCAAGTCCTCTAGGACCATCAAGCTGGCCTTACGGATGGAAACTGCAAATATGATGACTTACTTCCACTGATAGACGCCCGCTCCAGCTATAATGTTCTATTGGGAAGGTCTTTGCTCCATAAGCTATGAGGGTATGACATCATATACGAACCTCAAACCGCCATTAAAGGGAAATACTAGCAGACTTTGTGGCAGAGATGACACCCACCTACACAAAGAACGACTTGATAGCCAGGAAAGATCAAAGAGAATGACTGAAAGCGGAGCCAAAAAACCTGGCTTGGACCTTGCACGTAGACGAGTCATCAAACTCTAAGGGATCAGCAGCTGAACTCGTCTGGTCTCTAGAAGGCTTTCTCATAGAACAGTCATTCTGCTTTGGGTTCACCGCTTTGAACAACGAAGCCGAATACAAAACATTGATAGTTTGTCTACAAAAAGCGAAAGAACTGGGGGTAAAACGACTGAGGATAAGAAGCAATTCGCAGCTGGTTGTGAACCAAATTAAAGGATGCTTCGAGGCAAAAGATCCCAGAATGATGAGGTACCCATAAAAAATCATGACGTTTCTGTCCGAATTTGAGGGATTAGATATAGAGCAAGTTCCCAACATGGAAAACATCCACGTAGATGCTTTGGCTAACCTAGAGTCAGCTGTCACAAAAGAATTCAAGAGAATGATCCCAGTCGAGTACTTGCCTAAGCCCAACATCAATGCCGACTAAGACAAGTGAAGGTAAACTGATGGGATCCAAGAAGCTATGCTAGTACACGACGATACTGTTGACGAATCATTTTAGGGAACGCCTATCATTGACTATTTGTGGGACGATTACCTCCCCGATGAGAAGTTCGAAGTCCACAAAATCATGATGAACGCAGCGCGATATTTGATCATACAAGAAGATTTGATATCTAAAATGTCTGGGAAAGTTGAAGGGTTCATACGTCTTGAAGGAACTACATCTTTGACACTCTGGAAACCACTCTGGACCGCGATTCTTAAGTTAGAGGGTAAAAACACTAGGATACTACTGACCTACTCTCCTTAAGGCTGCGCATAAATTTGTTGCAAAGTACGACAAGTGCCAAAGGGTCGCCAAGTTCAACCATACCCATCTAACCCAGTTGACCATCATTTTGGCCCTCTGGCCTTCCACACAATGAGGGTAAGATCTAATAGGCAAACTCCTAGTCGCTGAAGAGCAAAAATGTTACCTCATAGTGGCTACAGACTATTTCACCAAATGTATTGAAGCCGAACCCTTAAAAGTGATCACTAAACAGAAGATCAAAAGTTTCCTATGGAAAAACATCTTCACTCATTTCCGGATCCCCAAAGTCATCATCACTGACAATGAGACTCAATTCACTGGGAAGTAAATCAGAATATACTGTGCAGATCGAAGAGTGGAACTCTGATATTTGACCCCCTCGCTACCCTCAGGCCAACGGACAAGCCCAAGCTTCAAAGAAAACCATATTGGATTCTCTCAAGAAAATATTGGAGAAGGCAAAGGGGAGATGGGTAGATGAACTTCTGGAGTCTTATGGGCATATCGAACGACAACTAAGATTCTTACCGGGGAGACTTCTTTTCTATGAACTTTGAGACGGAGGTAGTAATCCCCACAGAGATGGTAATTCCAACCACCCGAAGCTCAATCCAAGAAGAGGAGAATGACAAGATGTTGATTGAAGCCCTTGATCATGTGATGGAAAAGCCAGAGCAAGCCCAAATTCACCTAGCCAATTACCAGCAGAAATTAGCTAAGTACTACAACAAAAAGAAGAAGCAACGATCGCTGAACGTAGGAGAGTTGGTCTTAAGAAGAGTGTTTTAGAACACGCAAGAGTTCAAAGTGGGTAAGTTGGGAATGAACTGGGAATGCCCGAACGAAATCACCGGATTGGTGAAACCGGGAACATACCGACTAGAAGATCAGTATGGAAACCAAGTTCCCAGAGCATGTAACGTCATTCACCTAAAGCCTTCTCTGGAAGCAAAACCCTCGATTCGTTCGAGCACCTAGAGCCTTCTTCGGAAGAAAAAGCCTCAGTCCGTCCGAGCACCTCAAGCCCTCTCTAGTGTCACAAGCCTTGGTTCAACCAAGCACATCAAGCCGTCTCTTGTGGCACCAACCTTTGTCCGTCCAAGCACATCGAGCCCTCTCTTGAGGCACCACCAGTCTTGGTCCATCCAAGAACCTCCAGCCCTCTCCCAAGGCACAAGCCTTTGTCCGTCCAAGCATATCAAGCCCTCTCCTAAGGCACAAGCTTTGGTCCGTCCAAGCACATCAAGCCCTATCTGGAGGCACCAGCCTTGGTCTGAGCAAGTACATCAAGCCCTCTCCGGAGGCACAATCGTTGGTCCGTCCAAGCACATCAAGTCATCTACGGAGGCACCAGTCTTGGTCCGTCCAAGCACCTCGAGCCCTCTACGGAGGCACCAGCCGTGGTCCGTCCGAGCACCTCGAGCCCTCTCAGAAGGCACCAGCCTTGGTCCGTCCAAGCACATCAAACCCTCTCCAGAGGCATAAGACTTGGCCCAACCAAGCACATCAAGCCCTCTCCTGAGGCTCAAGCTTTGGTTCGTCCAAGAACATCAAGCCCTCTCCGGAGGCACCAACCTTGGTCCGACCAAGCACATCAAGCCCTCTCCGGAGGCACCAGCCTTGGTCCGACCAAGCACATCAAGCCCTCTCCGGAGGCACCAATCTTGGTCCGTCTAAGCACCTCGAGCCCTCTCCGGAAGCACCAGCCTGGGTCCGTCCAAGGACATCAAGCCCTCTCTTGAGGCACAAACTTTGGTCCATCCAAGCACATTAAGCCCTCTTCTGAGGCACCAGCCTTGGTCAGACCAAGCACATCAAACCCTCTCCAGAGGCACCAGCCTTCGTCCGTCCAAGCACTTCGAGCCCTCTCAAGAGGCACCACCAGCCTTGGTCCATCCAAGCACATGAAGCCTTCTTTGGAGGCACGAGTAATGGTCCATCGAAGCACATCATGCCCTCTCCAAAGGCACGAGCCTTAGTCTCTCCAAGCATATCAAGCCATCTCCTGAGGTACAATCTTTGGTTTTTCCAACTGAACTAAGCTCATTTCCTAAAGGTGGTGAAGAATGAGACAATTTATTAGGCCTGAAGGGTCGGATGGCTGAAGAATCGCGCCTGTCCAGATCACTACAAAAAAACTGCATATTTGCGACCAAGAAATTACGAACCTCTTGGTCGTAACTGACCAAAATACGCCCCAAATACGACCAAGATTCTGGTAGCCAAAAAGTGGGTCGTAATGAAATATTTGCGACTCGACGTCATATAATTACTACCAAATTGCGACCATACTTTTTTTGGTTGTAAAAAAGTCAACCATAAATATTACGACCTCATGGTAGCAATATTTGCTACTCTGTGGTTGTTTTTAAATAGCCCAAAATTACGACTAGCGGGTACCAAATATTGCTACCCTATGGTCGTAATTGTTGGCCCATAATTACGATCTTAAGGTAGCAATATTTGCTACTCTAAGGTCGTAAATTTTAATATTTTTTATTTATTTATTCATTAAAAAATATTTAAATATTTGCGACCGGGGGTAGCAAATATTTAAAAAAAAATAAAAATGATTTTATTTTAATTAATGCAATATTATTTATTATTTATTATAAAAAAAGAATAAAAAATAATAATAAAATCTAAAAAAAAAATAATTCGTATTCAACCCAAAATGAATTACCAAAATATATAAAAAAAACCAAAATAATTCATATACAACCAAAAACAAAAAAGAAGTAAATGAAAAAACTAATGCGGTGGTAGGGGTGGGGGCGTTGAAGATGATGGGTCGGGGTCATTCGAACCACAAGTAGCGAAAAATACAGCCAAAGCAGCTGCAACCTGCTCCTGAACCTGCACACTTACAGAAGTACGAATTTCTTAGATCGAATCACGCATCGCCTGGACCTCTGATTGGAGCTGCTGGACCTCCTCACGCAACTGCCTCTCAACAATACTGTTCCTCAGCTGCGAGTTACTCTCAAGTCGAGGTACGTCTGCGTATAGACATCTCCCGTAAGATCCAAGGCCAAGAACAGATCCATCTGGCCGAACGCCACCTGCCGCTTCCAAGAATGCTTCCTTGTCGATCCACCTATGTCGGCTGGGAGTCTTTAGACGGCAAACGCTTGGACAATGTGTCCCTAAAATGGTCATGTTCAAATTAGAAGTAAAATATAAACACTTTAGTTAGAATATATGTTTTAGTAAATAGAAAATTACAATGTAAGGGTAGACAAAACATTACTTGAACCGCTTGCGCCTTGTCGTCCACAATAGTCCCGTCCTTCTTTGTGTGAAGGACTAAGTGTAACTCATCGGGTGGGACTGGAAGATTTAAACAAACATAAAACAAACAAAAATATATTATTGTAGACGATGGTGCTCGTCGTGAGGACGGGCCCCGCCACTGTGGAGAGTAGGGTTGGCCAAACGGTTACGTCGGTTCCTCACAGATAGTCTGATTGCAGCCTCACTGAGCATGCTCACCAGATGTCGGGCGAGTTCCTCCTCACTCATCCAGATGGGGCGATTCGCTGCGTTCTTCTTCCGCGCCTGATTGAGAATGTCTTTATATCGAAGTTGCATGTGTTTATCCTAGAGGGGAAACAACCTCTGATCCGTCACATCTACACCGATAGTAAATTTACCCTGCAAATATATAAAATACGTAAATAAAAAATTTACATTAGTTAAGTTTGTGGAAAAAAAAAGCAAAGATATAAGATATGTAAATGAATTTTTCTTACCTTCCAATTGTCGTACAACCTGCTCTTCTCAGGGTATGGAATCTTTGTCCAGCGAAACTCGGTGGGAAGAGGACCAATCTGAAGCATCTCTCGAGACCGTTTCGAAACAGTTTTATGCGGCTCCAAACTGATATTCATATAAAAAAAATATTGAGAAATATAATTAGATTTCATATAAAAGAAATAAAACGAATATAATTTTAATAATTCGGGTTACTTACTCATCTCCCTCGATCCGAAGTAATGATGGATCACAAGGACGGGCGGGAGGCAGAACTGGTGGACCAGACCCAGAAGCTGAGCCCGATGCTAAACCGGAAGCACCTCAAGATGTCCCAGGTGTGTCATGTACTGCATGCGGAGTCCCGAGCTGTGACGTCCCGTTACTTTTGGGGGTAAATTTTTTTTTATTATTATTTTATTTATTTATTTTTATTTAAAGCTTTTAAGAATAGTTAAATTCTGTAATTTCGATTTTAGTAGTCATTTTCGTCCGATATTCATTTAAATCGTTTTAATACTTTAATTTCGTTTTCGGTGACATTAATAATTATTAATGGGCCAATTAATAATTATTAATCACCTTTAGATTAATTTAAGAGCTTCGGGTTTCGTTTTTAAAGTAAAAACAAAAGAGGGACGTAGGCGTCATTTCCCAAATTCTTAAATATCTAAAAAATCACTATTCATCTTCTCTTAAAAGTCAATTCTAAGACCAAATTTGCTCATTTTTCTCCTCCTTTCCCTCCTTGTAGCCGTGAGCTTCAAACTCTATCCCCCAAATTTTTGTTTTTCTTTATTTCTCGATAGATCATCTCGATTCTACATCCATCGGAAAGCCCTTGGCCCGTAGATCATTTCCAACCTACCGAACGTAATTTTCGCTCGTTTTCTCGATGCTTAAAGGTAAGTTAAAGTTTCTAAATTTTGATGTGAATAGTGTTTTAATTGAGGTTTTGAGTTGTAATCTTCAAATTCGTTCACCGAAGCTTGAAGGTTTCATTCGGGGAAGTCTTTATGGTCAATTTTAGAAACTTTCCCTAAACCCTAAAACCGAGTTTGAGCCGGAAACCCGTCCCTTGTGATTTTTCCTCTTTGGGCTATGTTTAGGATGTTAGGTTCTTTGTGTTTTTGCTTTTTAGTTAATTTTTCGAAAATTGATTAATATGCAAAACCCTAATTTTCTGTTACCCATTGATTATGCAAACCTCCAAAGTATTCGAAACCAACCCAAAACACCTCTAAAATGAATAAAAGCCGGAAAACCAAACCCGAACCCCTTTTTCCCTAGCTTGGCCGAGAGCTCCATAAGGGTAGAATCCGGGATTTTCGTGGTTTTATGTGTTTAGATGTTGTTTGATTGCTTTTCGGTTAATTAATGTAATTTAGGAATAATTTGTTTGTAGGATTGTGAATTGATCGTGAATTTACAGCCTCGGATTATTCAGAGCTTGTCTTCAAGCTAAGGTGAGTTTAATGTGAAACTTAGTGGTTTTATGAATTTAGTTTTGTTATGTAATTGTTTATTGATGTAAAGAGGGTGATAACTTCTTAGGATTAATTTTTGGTTGGAGACTTTAATTTGGAAGTGTGTGTGTAAAAAAGTTTGGATTTATGGATAGTTCGATGAATAGGGAACATCAGAGTGGTTTGGAAGTATGGTAATGTGATTTGGAGATGTTAGATGAAAGTGAGAATGAAAGTTACTTTGATGGATTTTGGAAGTTAAAGTAATTAGAAGATGCACTTGAGTGATAACTCGTGTAATCTAGTTAGTTAGGTTTCTTTTTAACTTAGTAGAATTCTTTGGAGTTTAGCTAACTTATTGGAGACCTAGGGCACATTGATTCACACATGGTAGTATGTTGATTTTGATCCATATGTAATCATGGTGTGATGATTTGTGGGAACTTCGAGCACTTTGATTCTGCACGTGATAGTATGTGATTTTGATCCATATGTAATCATGGTGAGATGATTTGTGGAATAGTACATGGTAGTTTGTGATTTTGATCCATATGTAACCATGGTACTATAACTTGTGATACGGCACATGGTAGTATGTGATTTTGATCCATATGTAATCATGGTGCGATGATGGTAATATGGTACGACCGTACGTGGTATGTTGATTCGGATCCATACGAGCACGTTACGATGATGGCACTACGGCACATGGTAGTATGAGATTTTGATCCATATGTAATCATGGTGCGAGGGTTTGTGAAATAGTACATGGTAGTATGTGATTTTGATCCATATGTAACCATGGTACTATAACTTGTGACACGGCACATGATAGTATGTTGATTCCGATCCATACATATCATGGTGCGATGATGGTAATATGGTACGACCGTACGTGGTATGTTGATTTCGATCCATAAATTAGCACGTTACGATGAACTTGTTTGGTAATAAAGATAGTTAATGCTATTTTTACCTGTTCTTTAGAAATGTGTAATGAGATTTAGTTGTGAATGTTAATTTTACTTTAAGTATCTATCTCATGGTATTGAATTATGATTACGGGTAGTATATGACTATCGATTGATTGTATGGAAATTGGAAGTGTGGATGTGGGTAGTATCGAGCATTATAGGCCTTTGGACACGATTTCGGTTATGAGATTTTGTTCATAGGATTACTTGCTTTCGTTTTACTCTCACTAGCATGTTATGCTAATGGTGCTACACTTACAAATTTTCAGGTAAACCTCGATCTAAGAAGCGTGGTAGAGGAGGTGGAGCCGCGTGACTAGTCGAGATGGTGTATGGACAATATTAAGAACTCATTTTGGTTTAGCATTCATTGAAATGCTTGTAAATTACTCCATCTTTACATACTTATGTCTTTTTGAGCCCGAAAGGGTATTTGTGTTAAATATGTCTATGTTGTATGATTTAAATATCTTTTGAAATGCGCATTTCCCGATTTATCGCTTTTTTCTAGAATTTGGGTTGTAAAACAGGTTTTGGTTATTCGATTTTTAAACGAACCCACGCCGTTTTTCTTTAAAAATCTAGTCTTCCGCTGTGCATTTGAATTTAAAGAACTTAATTGAAAGCGGGTCGTTACACGAGCTGTGTCTCGGGTACTAGTACAGATGGAGCTGGGTCCTCGTACGGTGTGAGCAGATCATCCAACTCCTAAGTCGTGGGTGTGCCAGTACCGAACACATCATCATCATCATCGCCAGCATCGTGTGATCGAGGAGGATGTCATGCGCCCGTCATTTTTTTTGTCTACGGTTGTAAAAAGAATACTACATTATTTAAATTAATCTAATTAAAATTAATCTAACTACAAATAATGTAATATAATATGAGTAAACTAATCTAACTAAATTAAATTATACTAATTAAATTTTATGTAAACTATTCTAAATATATAAATTCTAACAAAACTATAATTAAATTATTAATTAAACTAAACTAATGTAGATAAATTAAATTATATACATTAACATCTAAGTATATTAATATAATTTAAACCCTAACTTAACACTAATCTAATTTAAACTAATTAACTAAACTATTCTAAATACATAAATTCTAACAAAACTATAAATAAATTACTAATTAAACTAAATAAACTAAACAAAACTAATGTAGAAAACTTAAAGTATTTACATTAATATCTAAGTATATTAATATAATTTAAACCCTAAATTAACATTAATCTAATTTAAATTAATTAACTAAACTATTCAAAATACATAAATTCTACCAAAACTACAATTAAATTACTAATTAAACAAAATAAACTAAACAAAAGTAATGTAGATAAATTAAAGTATTTACATTAACATCTAAGTATATTAATATAATTTAAACTCTAAATTAACACTAATCTAATTTAAACTAATGAACTAAACTAATTATAAATTAATTAACTAAACTAATTATACAAATTTATTAACCTAAACTTATTAATTAAACTAAGAACATAACCTAACCGAGCTTAATTCATTGAATTAAAAATTTAAACGAAGTTTTAAAAAGAAAATTTAGAAAACTAACCGTTTCTTTTATGGACGAAAGGAAATCCCGAAATTTGAGAAAATGAGCGTTGAGGGAACAGAATATAATGAACCAGTATTTGAGGGAAAGGACGATGTACGGGAACGGGGGAGGGGAAAAACAGAACGGAATTGGAAAGAAAATAAAGAAAAGGAAAGAAAGAAAAGGAAAAGGAGAATGGGGAGGGGGAGAATCCATTCTACCCATATTAATTTTAATTTTTGCGACCATCTGGTCACAAATGGTAATTATGATAGAATTTAGGGAGTCGCGTGTGCAGACAATTACGACCATACAAGTCGTAAATTTGAATTTGTAATTATGACAAATTGCGACCATCTGGTCAGAATTAGTCAAAATCATAGCCATAAATTTGGTAAATTCTCAAAACTGCCGCTGAATATTATGACTATATGATCACATTTGTCTATATTTGCGACCAAATGGTCATATTATATTAATACAGCTGTTGAATTTTTTTTACTTTCCAGGGGAAAATTATGACCATATGGTCACAATTGTCATTGGGAAAAGAAAAAAAATAACACATGTCATGGAAATTATGACCATATGGTCGCATGTTGACCTTGACAATTACGACCATCTGGTCACAATTATATATGTTTTTTTTGTTTTTTTAAATGGAACAATTAAAAGAAAAAATAACTTGTTTAAGTCATCATCCTCTATGTCTTCTCGTCGTACTTAAAGTTCATCCTCAGATTCTGATTCAATTTCTTCTTCAGCTGTTTCATCTTGTGAAGTTTCATATTGATCACGATCATTTGGAACATCTGTATTGTCTTGCAATGTAATCGTTCCATCATTCAGTGGTCTACTAGTACTAGCATTCTGACCATCATCAATAATACGAAATGTTATCTCGTCTTCCTGGAAAGCACTGTACTTTGTAATGTTCTTATCGAAGATACCTTATTCTACATGGTACGGTTTTACTTTACAAACAACTAACCAATCTGTCAGATCGCGTCTATTAGATGGATAGTTTAGATAATAGACTTGAATGGCCTGTGAAGCCATGACAAACCTATCTTCTGTGCGCATATGTTTAGACTTATTAACCTCCACGATCTGCAAATGATACAGCTTACGAATTCCGCCGCGTCTCCTTGTCTCGAACAACATGTAGTTAAACAGAGTAAGGCGTCTAAGGGTCGGACTTGCGTATTGAATCTCAATGATCCCATCTATTACTCTAAAATAATCGTCTTCATTGGTTCCGAACACTTGACACTTTCTGTAGACCCCACTATTGTTCGTTGCTCCGTTAACTGAATGCATGTTCGTTTGAATTTGTACCCATTACAAACGTAGCAAGTATATGATCTTACAACCCGTGCAGGTCCTTTTGCAAAAGAAATAAAGCGAAGATCAGCTACTAGCAATATAGGTGAGTCAACTTGTAGTCACATATATTGTCTGAAGGTAAATTTAAAGTGCAATATATATTTCAAAATAAATTGACACATTTTCCAAAAAAACTCATGTATGCCGAGAACCAAGAACGAAACTCTTTGTCAATCATTGATCCCTCATCAGTGGATGTAAGACCAGGCCGTACCATTCGAATGTATATGTTTAGAAACAACCTATATATGATAAACAATAAGTTAACAATTGTTTCAACCAGTCGAATTGTTTTAAACTATATGATCATAAAAAACGCACTCTATGTATGGCTCCACTTCCGTGCAATTGCATAACACGTACGCTTGGATAACGTGATACTCAGCATTGGTCAACGGTCTTCACACACTTTTACCAATAGTCATACCAGCCTCTGTAAATATGGACAAGTCATTTACATCAACACCTTCAAGTAAATTTTCAACAACATTTCGCTTCACCAATCGATACTGCTCTGCAATGTGCTGATCAAAATAGTAAGAGCAAAATGTGGTAGTCTCTTGCGTAAGGTACGCACTACTTATAGATCCTTCTACTCGTGATCTATTTTCGATCATCTTCTTCAACCGACGTAAGTACCTGCCAATACGGTGTAAAACATATGTTAAATATTCAATATGTTGATTGCGTAAAATATTATGACTTTGAATGCCTCGTATGTAAGAGGCAACTGTAATGTACAGGATCTCCTAAGAATGCCTCGTATGGAAGATGCACTGGATGATGCTCCATTGAGTTAAAAAGGTAGGTGGGAACATTCGCTCAAACTTACAAATGATAACAGCAATTTCCAAACTCATTGATGCAACAGTTGCGTTGGTCAATTCAATACAAGTCAAGTCTTTAAAAAAAACACTCAACTACTTTTTCGACCTTGTCTTAGAGAAAATGCCTCTATGTCAAGCATGCAATGTGGACATGCGTATTTACCGGCCGTACTCCATCCTTTAAGAGGATGAGAGAAGGTATAGATTACTTATCTACATATTATGACTAAGCAAACAATTATGAAAACTAACAAACAGAAAAAAGTATAAACATATACCTGATAACATTGAATACGCTGGAAAGTCACTGATCGTCAAAATTAATGTAGCGCGCATCACGAAATTCTGTTTCCTTGATATATTGTACGTCATAACACCATCAGTTCACAACTTTTTCAACTCTGCGATAAGTGGTTGCAAATACACATCCAGTTTCTGTTTTGGACTCTTTGGACCAGGAATGATCACAGTTAAAAAAATCACCGAGTTTTTCATGAACATCAAGGGTGGAAAGTTATACGGGGTCACCATCACTGGTCATACTGAATATTGTGCTTCTGACACCCCAAACGGGTTAAAGCCATCCGTGCATAATCCCAATCTGACATTTCTAGGATCTTGGGCAAAATCTGGATGACACTTATTCAAATGCTTCCACGCCGCAACATCTGAGGGACTCATAACTCCTTCATCTTCAGAATGCTCTTGATGCCATCTCATGTGAGAAGCTATCACATCTGATGCATACAATCATTGCAGACGTGAGGTCAGTGGTAAATAGAACATGCAATTGTGTGGAATCAGGCTGCTTCTCCCTTTATATCTTGGCTGAAAGTAAAATTTGCAGTGATGCAGACTCTCATCAACACCCTAGTATATCATGCATCCGTTTCGACATGAATCCATTCTCTCCACGAGTAAACTGAGACCCTCCACAAGTTTCTTCATGTCGTACAAACTCTCTAGCAGCGTGTTTTATTGGGGAGCGCATCTACGAAACCAGGATGCAATTGAATCAAATCCTCTCACTAGTATGTGGTACTGCGCTTTTATATTTAAAAGTTCCGTAGCTGCAGCAAGTTGGCTAACCTCACATCTTTCATACAATGGTCGACTGGCTGTGGTCAGCATCTCGTGCATTTTACGTGCTTCTGGATTCATTTCCTCCTCAAGGAACATTTTTTCTTCATATTCTCTTTCGCGATTCACTTCATTTCCATACCCTGCACCATCCTTTATCATCTGCTGTATTTGACCGAACTGGTTTTCTTCAATATGGACTGCAACATCAACATTCGAGTTGATTCCTTCGTATTATCGAGATTCATGTACTGCAGCGTCGAACATTTCCTTCGTTTCACCTTGGTACACCTAGGTATAATAATTTGGCACAAAACCCCGACTATAAAGATGCTTCTTCAAATCCGAACCCGGTATAATTTTTCTGCTGTCACATTTTCTGGATGGACATCGTAGTTTCTGACCATATTTTTTGTAATACCCAGTTCCCATACAAAACTCAACAAATTGCTCAACCCCTGCAACGAATTCATCGTTTAAAAAACCCTCAATTAAACGAATGTACATCCACTCTCTTATTTTATTTTTTGTGTATTGTTAAACTATGTATGGAAGTGCATTTTATAGGTGGCTAATCTGTCATTTTGTGACCAAGCCGTCACAAAAATTGGCGGGAAAGTAAGTAATATTCCCTCCATTTTTTGCGACCTAATGGTGGCCATTTTGCGACCATATGGTCGTAATTAGTCTCATTATATTTCCCTCCAAAAATAAAGCAACTGGGAATAGGGAGAGTCGCTTTAATGCGACCACCAAGACGAAATATATTTGCGACGCACTGGTCGTAATTTTGGCGCCATTCTTTCACGCCAAATTTTGGGACTACAATAATTTGGGGTCATTTAATTACAACCATCTAGTCGTAGTTATTTACAACCACGGGGTCGTAATCTTGGCGCCATAATTTCAAGCGTTTTTTTATGTCTACTTATAGAATACGGTTGCATTTTGGTCGAAGTTTTTCCGACCAAATGGTAGTTTTGGGTCAACACTTGTTTTTACGACTCGGCTCGTCACAAAAAATCAACCACCTGTTCTGGCCGCAATTATCCGGTCACAAATTAACAGTTTTCTTGTAGTGCATAGAGCTGCACGACACACCACATGGAGTAACATGATCCCTTAACAATTACATTCGATTTCCCTCACTGAAACTTTCAAAACGGAAAAAAGGGGAAAACTGTAAAGGGTAAAAATCGTCCGCCTAAAGGCCGTATAAGCGGGATCAATTCGAAAGGGCTCAAATCTGGTAGAATCCAAATAAGGATAAGCCAATTGTAAATGGGCCCAAAAGAGGCCCAATAAAGCCTAGTTCTAACTAGCAAGGCCAAACAAGCCCACGACTCAAAGAGTATATAAGAGCTGCTAGCCCATCAAACCAAGGAGGTACACATCTATCTAAACCTAAATATTCTGGGCGGCTCCTTATCAGCAACTAACTTAAACGTCGAAGGGTTGGCCGGCACCACCAGCCCCCTATGACTGTTCCTTTTCTTTCTCAGGTAATCAAAGCCACCGAAATCCAGCACGTGTCCTCACGTGCTCAACTGTGTAAGAAATATCACACACAGGTCCAAAGAGGATTCCCAAAGAAGAGTTTCCTCCATTTGGATTTTTAGGATAGACCAAATCATTAGAAAAAGTTTGACAATATTGGTTCCGAACATTTTGGATCTTTAAAGATTGACCAAATCATGCGGATAACTATAACACGATTGGTTCCGATACTCGTTCGATATTTTCGTCCTCATTCGATATTTTGGACAAAAGAGGATTCCCAAATAATAGGATCCTTCATTGGATCTTTGGGATGACCAAATCATGGGATAACTTTGACGTTCAACATTTTGGTCCAAAGAGGTTTCCCAAAGAAGAGTTTCCTCCATCTGGATCTTAAGGATGGACCAAATCATGAGGACAACTTTGACGTTCGACATTTTGGTCCAAAGTGGATTCCCAAAGAATAGGTTCCTCCATTTGGATCTTTAGGATGAACAAAATCATTAAGACCAGTTTCACAAGATTGGTTTTGATCCTCGTTTGACATTTTTGTCCAAAGAGGATTACCAAAGAAGAGTTTCCTCCATATCGATCTTTAGGATGGACCAAATCATGAGTACAAGTTTGTGGTTCATCCATTTGGATCTTTAGGATGGACCAAATCATGAGGACAACTTTGACAAGATTGGTTCTGAACATTTTGAATCTTAAAGATGGACCAAATCATGAACACAACTTTGACAAGATTGGTTCAGATCCTCGTTTGACATTTAGGTCCAAAGAGGATTCCCAAGGAAGAGTTTCCACCATTAGGATCTTTAGGATGGACAAAATGAATAGGAGAATTTTGACATTCAATATGTTTGTCCAAAGACGAGTCCCAAAGAAGAGGTTCATCCATTTGTATCTTTAGGAAAGATCAAATCATAAGGACAAGTCTGACAAGATTGGTATTATTTGGAAATCCTCTTTGGACCAAAGTTGTCCTCATGATTTGGTCCTTCCTAAAGATCCAAATGGATGAACCAAATCTTGAGGACAACTTTGACAAGATTTGATCTGATCCTCGTTTGACATTTTGCTCCAAAAATGATTCACAAAGAAGAGTTTCCTCCATTAGGATATTTAGGATGGACAAAATCATGAGGACAAGAGGTGCTCGTGATTTGGATCTTTAAGATGGACAAAATCATGAGGACAACTTTGAGATGATTGGTTCCGATGCTCATTTGACATTTTGGTTCAAAGAGGATTCCCAAAGAATAGGTTCCTCTATTTGGATCTTTAGGATTGACCAAATCATAAGGACAAGATTGACGTTCAACATTTTGGTCCAAAGAGGATCCTCAAGGAAGATTTCTTCCATTTGGATTTTTAGGATTGACCAAATCAAGAGGACTATAATTTCCTCCATTTGGATCTTTAGGAAGGACCAATACATTCTGGTCCAATGATTTGATCTGATCATGGAGGAAACTCTTTGGAAATCATCCTAAATATCGATCAAAAAGAGTTTCCTCCATTTGAATCTTTAGGATGAACCAAATCAAGAGGACAAGATTGACAAAATTTGTTCCGATCCTCGTTTGACATTTTGGTCCAAAGGGGATTCCCATAGAAGGGTTTCCTCCATTTGAATCTTTAGGATGGACCAAATCATGAGGATAGGTTTACAAGATTGGTTCCGTCCTCGTTTGATATTTTGGTCCAATGAGGATTCCAAAAGATGAGGTTCATCCATTGATTTTGGTCCAAAGAGGATTCCCAAAGAAGAGTTTCCTCCATCTGGATCTTTAGGATGGACAAAATCATGAGGACAAGTTTAACAAGATTAGTTCCGATCCATGTTTGACATTTTGGTCCAAAGAGGATTCCCAAAGAAGAGTTTCTTCCATTTAGATCTTTAGGATGGACCAAATCATTATTATATCAGCTCTTCAAGCTAATGCGTTGATGCAAGAGGGAGCTTGGGGTTTTCTTCCAAGTGTTGTTGATACCTCGATAGAAGTGGTAAGTGTGAGTACGGTGCCCGTTGTACAAGAATTTCCAGATTTTTTTCCGGATGAGCTACTAGGTTTGCCTATGGTGAGGGAAATGGATGTTCGAATTTAATTACTTCCAGATACGGCACCGCTATTAAATGCACCATATAGAATGGCTCCGGCTGAATTGAAGGAACTCAAAATGCAACTATAGGGACTTTTTAACTTAGGGTTTATCCTACCTAGTGTTTCTCCTAAGGATGCACCGATGTTGTTTGTCAAAAAGAAGGATGAGTCCTTGAGGTTATGCATAGACTACCATGAATTGAATCGGGTGAGGGTAAAGAACAAATACCCTTTTCTTTGTATCGAAGATCTTTTCGACCAGTTGAGAGGGGCTATAGTATTTTCTAAGATCGACCTTCGATCAATCACTAGTTGAGGATTACCGATGAAGATATTTCGAAGACTGCATTCCGAACTTGATACGGCTACTATGAGTTTGTGGTCATGTCATTCAGATTGATGAATGCGCCCGCGGTATTCATGGGTCTTATGCATACGGTATTTCAAAAGTTCTTGGATCTTTTTGTCATTATTTTATTGATGATATTCTGGTATATTCTAAAACAGAGAAGTTGTATGCGATTCATCTCGAGAAGGTGTTATCGACATTGAGGGCCGAAAAAAAAAACTTTACGCAAAATTCTCGAAATGTGATTTTTGGTTAAAGTAAATTGCCTTTCTAAGGCATGTGGTATCCAGTGAGGGCATATTGGTTGATCCTTCAAAAGTTGAAGCAGTTAGTAGTTGGCCTCGACCAACTAGTGTATCCGAAATCCGAAGTTTTCTTGGTCTTGCAGGATATTATAGAAGATTTGTGTAGGACTTCTTAAAATTCGCATCCCCTCTAACCCAGTTGACCAAGAAAGGGGTGAAGTATGTATGGTCGGAGGAGTACGAGCGTAGTTTTGAGGATCTAAAACATAGACTTGTTATCGCCCCTGTTTTGACTTTGCCTGATCATTTGGGTGATCTTACAGTTTATAGTGATGCTTCATTGCGGGGTATAGGATGCGTGCTTATGTAACATGGTAAGGTGATAGCATATGCATCTCGATAATTGAAAGAACACGAGAAGTGATATCCGGCCCATGATTTGGAATTAGCAGCGGTGGTGCATGCTTTGAAAATCTGGTGCCATTACTTGTATGGAGAGAATGTGACGATCTTCAGTGATCACAATAGCTTAAAATATTTATTCACTCAGAAAGAGTTGAACATGAGGCAACGTCGATGGCTGGAGCTAGTAAAAGATTATGATTATGATATTCGAGATCATCTAGGAAAAGCCAACTCTATTGCTGATGCTCTCAGTAGGAAGACGTCACGCACCGTAAAACTTTTGACGCATCAGGTATGACTTCGATGGGAGATGGATCAGGTTGAGATTGCGTACCTCGCTACTGAGGTTGCAGCAAGTCTAGCAAGTTTAACAATAGGCCCTACTCTTAGATAACAGATGATTGAGGCTCAGCGAGGTGAACCTCATTTGGCCACGGGATTCGCTGTGGCGGAGTCTAGCCTACCTGGACACTTTACTTTCTCCTCAAATAATGCATTAATGTATCGTAGGTGATTGTGTGCATCCCTAGGTCAACTTTTTGACAAGAGTTGTTGGATGAAGCTCATAACTTTATATTTTCGGTCCATCAAGGCGAAAACAAGATGAATTGGGACCTACGACAACATTACCGGTGGCCATGGATGAAACGGGAAGTAGCGGAGTATGTGAATAAATGTCTTGTTTGTCAGCAGGTCAAGGCACTTAAGTAGTGTCCACCGGGTTTACTTCAACCATTGAGTGTTCCTGAGTGGAAGTGGAATGACATATCGATGAATTTCATTAATGACTTGCCAAGGACAATCAAGGGGTTTGATACAATTTTGGGTAATAGTGGATCGATTGACCAAAATTGCTAATTTCCTACCAGGGAAGATCACGTGCTCAGTGGAGGCATGGGCTCAGCTTTTTTTGAAGGAGATTGTACGATAACATGGTGTGCCTGTCAGAATCGTTTCTAATTGAGATACACATTTAGTTTCCAAGTTTGGGCACACTTTGCATGATGCCATTGGAACCTGACTCGAGTTTAGTACAACTTTCCACCCTCATACTGATGGGCAAACGGAACGGGTTAACCAAATCTTGGAAGACATGTTGAGGGCTTGCATTATTGATTTTGGTAGTAGCTGGGATACTCATTTGTATCTCGTGGAGTTTGGCTACAATAAGAGCTACCAATCCTCGATTGAAATGGCCCCTTTTGAAGCACCTTATGGGAGGAAGTGTCGGTTACCTGTTCATTGGGACGAAGTGGGAGAACATAGACTTTTTGGACCCGAACTTGTGCAAACCACATGTGAGAAGATCAGATGATACGGGAGCGGAAGCGTGTAGCTCAAAATCGGCAAAAGAGTTATGCCGATGTCCGGTGAAGTGCATTGGAATTCGTGGTGGGAGACCACGTTTTTCTTAAAGTTACACCTATGAAGGGTGTAATACGGTTAGGTAAAAGAGGGAAGCTCAGTCCAAGATTTATCAGGCCTTTTGAAATTTTGGACCGAGTTGGGAAGTTTGCCTACCAAATAGAATTACCACCTACTCTTTCATTATTGCGTAATGTGTTTGATGTGTTTATGCTCCGAAATTACGTGGCCGATCCATCACATGTCATTGATTTCAAGCCAATTGTGTTTGATGAAAATTTGACATATGAGGAAACACCGATAGAAATCTTGGCAAGCGAGCAGAAAGTTCTGAGGAACAAGACAATCAACCTTGTTAAGGTTTTGTGAAGAAATCAGTTGACGAAGGAAGCTACATGGGAACTCGAGGATAAAATGAGAGAGTGTTATCCCCTCTTGTTCTCGGAAGCTTGATTTTGTGAGGACCCAAAATTATTAGGTGGGGAGACTGTAAGGCCCCAGGTTTTAAAAGAGGTTAATTGAAATTTTATTCAATAATAGTATGCTTGTGCGTTAATGTTAAGCATTTTATAAATTTTTTTTTAGTTTAATTTGATTATTTGGTGATTAACCTTGGTTTAGTTATGAAAATGGATTAGTTAGTAATTGAAATTAGGGGCAAGGGTTGTTTATAAAAGGCAAAATAAGGAAGGGACTTGGTGATATTTTAGGAGGTGGAGGGTTCTTGAAGAAAGGTGAAGAGGTTGAGGGGTTAAGTTGCAATTAATCAATTATAATTTCTGAAAATTGAATGTATAAAAGGGAAAATTAAAAGAAAAAGAAAATGAAAATCCATTCTTCTCTTCTCCTACCCCCCCCCCCATTTCTCCTCACTTGGTGATTTTTGCTCCTCCATAATTTTCTCTTGAACTTGGGTGAATCAAGTTGGGTTTTGGTTGATTTATGAAAGAATCATCATCCTACACTACAACAAAATAGTTGATACTTGACCATTAAAAAGAGTCAAGAATCTCATACTTGACCCTTTTAAACTGTCAAATAAGCGACCGTCAAGAATAACGCTTTCACTTGACCTGATAAAAGCGTCAAGTTTTATGATTTTGGACACTTTTTAAGGTTCAAGTTTATGATTTTTGACCCTTTTTAAGGTTCAAGTTATATCATATCTTGACCTTTTTTATTAGTCAAGAAATGTCAATCCAATATTAGAGTATTGGTCGACCTATTTTAAGAGTCAAGCAATATATTTCTTTTCTTAAAAACACAAATACAATATTCGAAGCTAGCCACCTGTTCACAATTATAATATATAATTAGAAATTTTGTTTCATCCAACAAAAACATTAAAGTTTCATTCATCAAACCAAATCATTCAAATTTCATTGATTGAAACCATAAAAAGCTATAATCTAACCTATAAGCAAAAGTTCTAATAACAAAAATCTTTTGATGTCGTAGTTACGTTTCTAAAAGCAAGTAAGATTACAAAACTTTTGCACAAAATTAAATTGTGTATGCCAAACTCTTCCACAACACCCTACACAAGGGAATATTAAATTGGACTAGTTGTTCTGAATAGAAAACTAGACAATCATATTGTTGAGACATGAATTTTGGAGCTTCCTCAAGCAGCTGGAATTTCTTCTAAAAATAATGAGTAAAATTTAACTTGTTAGTTCTAATGATAAATTGAGTAGCTAAAAATATTAGAAATTGAGCTGAGACGTACTCACACGTTTGGTCTGCTGCATAAAGATCTTAGAAATTAAGAGACCGAACAATTTTCCAGCGAGACGTGTAAAACTATTGATCAGAGAGTGTGCATCCCCAAAAATAGAGTGAATGACGCCACAGGGTGCTGTAGATGCCAGAGTTTGTACTGCTGTCAAAGTTCCATACACCAAATTGAGAATTTCTAAGCAAATTACATTAAAAAGATGGATATAACAAAAGAATTTAAAAATTGAAACAAACCAAGGCGCTATCCCTCTACCCTTGAAATATCTTCATATTCTCTGCTAAGCCATAAAGTCCATATAATTATAAACACCCACATGCCATAGACACCTCTTTCTCTCTGAAAGAAGGATGACCCACTATCTCTTCCATAGTTGAAGGACATCATTTAGTCGGTTTTAGTTGTCAAAGCCTAGTCTCATGTTGGTGCTTCAAACTTCCATTTTATTTAGTTATAAAAATATGGCATGTGATGATAAATTTAAAAGACTTGTTAAAAACAATAAAAAATAATTAAAAAAATATTATATTTCTCACTAAACAAGCTCCCCAAAAGACGACAAAAACTCATGAGAACTAGAAACATCTAGTTTATGATATAAAAATAATTATTAAAAAACAGGGGATCTAAAATGTGAGGTGTTTATTTTGAAAGAGTATCAAACCTTGTTTACCATTACTAGTATTATATCATGAGCAATTAGAGATCACTGTAATTATCTTAAGAAGTGGGGAGTGAATGCAGAACACTCTTATAGTATTCTATCAAAATATGCTCAATTTATGAACTTAAAATCTAAACAAACACATAAAACGGAGATGCACAAAGTAGAACTCCCCAACCTCTCACCCTAAGCATAAATGAATATAGCTAAACATTGAAATGTTATTGACAGGCAAGGAAAGAAAAAAAAAGGAGAAGGTTTTAGAGATGATACCTATTATAATAATAATATGTAGTAAAATAATTAATAGAACTGAGAAGAGATGGATAGAAAAGAAAGGAGAAAAATGAGTGCACAACCAATTAGACTCAAATATAGTATCATGTTTACCTTCTCTGAATAGAGCTTTCTTACTTCTCTTCTTGGGCCTTTAAAAAAGGATCTCACAGATCTTACATTCATATAATCACCTTCAAATTTTCCCCTCACACTGCCTGACTTCTGTCCCTCTTTAGTCCCACTACAAGTTCCTTAATGTCATCTAAATGGTTGTACTTGCTTTCGTCAACTTCTGGCTTATTTTGATAGTATCTCTTACTCTTCATTTCAATCTCACGATTATTTTTCCCCTTATCATAATCTGCATTATCAGCTCTAGTGCTTCCTAAACTTAATTCGCAACCACCATCATCCATTTTACTACATTGAAACTTTGTACTCAACTTGTATGATGCACTTATCTAAATATCAAAATGATTTATAACTAATTACCACACATTCAAAACAACATGATATAGAAACATGAGGAGTGCGTTATCCAACAACATGAGGCTTATTTCCTAAAAAATCACTTTAACTTAATAAGTATATCAAAACTTGAACCATTTGTGTATAAGTTTTTTTAAAGAACAAATTAATGAACAGACAGTGCTAGCTCCAAAAATATACTCCAAAGATCACCCATCCCAAATGCAAAAGAATGAAATAAAATATAAGGATTACCCCTCCATAGATAAGGAATGAAAAAAGAAAAAACCTAATTCACCTTAAGAAAAATGAGATAGTTCATACCAGAACGCCTCTTTTCAACAAGGAAAGGCCGCCATAACTTGTCAGAACTGGCCGAGATTGTATAAAATCTCCTAAATGTTCTTCAAATCCTTTAGGATGGTTATTTCTTGATTTTCCACTCAATCTCTTTTGAGGCTTCCTTGTTGCTTTTAAACCCCCATTGCTTTCCTATTCACTATCACTACCTCCCTGACAAATCATCCTTAATTTAGTTCACAGAAAATAATAATCCCCACAGTATGGAAATAAACAAATCCATAATACCTTGTTTATAAACCTTACAACACTCAATAATTTCCATATAGTTCATGGAGAGATAATAATCAAATACCTTGAACCAAATATTACATAAGAAATAAACGTTACAACAACAATCATCCTTAAAGTTGGAGGAAAATTATAATTTCTTTAATGCTTGCACTCTCTTTCCCCAACCAATTATATATAAACTACTTCCTTCTAACAAACATATTAAGTAATTACTATTATACCTAATAATAAACCCATCTCAATGTTAACAAAATCCTACAGTCATGTAGTCACAAGCCAAAGCTTGTAGTTGCACAACATGGATATGACTATATTAACCAACCAAATTTTAATCTTCGCTTTAAAATTGTGTCATGTTATAATTAGAATTATTAAATATTGGATGGGAGAAACAGATTTTAATTTCATTACTTCAAAGTAAACCAATAAAGGAAAGTGAGATGAGATGTTAAACTTCCTTCAACTGTTATTGAAAGTAATTATTTTGGGATGGGAAAAAGTACAAATGAGGAACTTAAATTTCATTTGCAAGGGAAAATCTATGGCAAAAATTGTTCTCGCCAATACCATAAATCACAAAAATTGGATTGAAATCGGAAGTTGTTCTCACCTTGGGATGATATTTTCTTGGAATGACATCATCTTCGATTGAAATCAAATAATGAGGACAAGTTTGACAAGATTGGTCCCGATACTCGTTTGATATTTTAGTCCAAAGAGGATTCCCAAAGAAGCGTTTCCTCCATTTGGATCTTTAGGATGGACCAAATCATGACAACTTTGACAAAATAGGTTTCGATCGTCGTTTGAAATTTTGATCCAATGTGAATTACCAAAGAAGAGGTTCTTCCATTTGAATCTTTAGGATGGACCCAATAATTAGGACAACTTTGACAAGATTGGTTCCGAAACTTGTTCTATATTTTGGTCCAAAGAGGATTCCCAAAAAAGAATTTCCTCCATTAAGATCTTCAGAATAGACAAAATCAGAAGGAGAAGTTTAACAAGATTGGTTCTTATACTCAATCTTCATTTTGGTCCAATGAGGATTCCCAAAGAAGAGTTTCCTCCATTTAGATATTTAGGATGGACCAAATCATGAGGAGAAGACGTTCCTCCATTTGGATCTTTTAGATGGACCAAATAATGAGGACTAGCATTTCATCCATTTGGATCTTTAGGATGGGCCGAATCATGACGACAACATTGACAAGATTTGTTCTGAACCTCGTTTAAAATTTTTGTCAAAAAGGGATTCCCAAAGAAGAGGTTCCTAAAGAAGGGTTTCCTCCATTTGGATCTTTAGGATAAACCAAATCAAAAGGACAACTTTGAAGTTCGATATTTTTATCCAAAGAGGATTCCCAAAGAAGAAGTTCTTCCATTTGGATCTTTAGGATGGACCACATCATATGGACAAGTTCAACAGGCATGTTTCCAATCCTCGTTCGATATTTTTGTCCAAAGATGATTCCCAAAGAAGAGTTTCCTCCATTAGGATCTTTAGGATGGACCAAATATAGAGGACAGATTTGACGTATGACATTTTAGTCCAAAGAGGATTCTGAAAGAAGAGTTTCATCCATTTGGATCTTTAGGATGGACAAAACATTGAGGACAACTTTGACAAGATTGTTTTCGATCCTCATTTGATATTTTGTTTCAAAGAGGATTCCCAAAGAAGAGTTTCCTCCATTTGAATCTCTAGGATGGACCAAATCAAGAGGACAACTTTGACGTTCGACTTTTGGTCCAAAGAGGATTCCCAAAGAATAGGTTTCTCAATTTGGATCTTTAGGATGGACCAAATCATGAAGACAAGAATTTCCTCCATTTGGATCTTCGAATGGACCAAATCATTAGGACAACTTTGACCTGATTAGTTTTGTCGACGTATGATATTTTGCTCCAAAGAGCATTTCCTTCATTTTGATCTTCAGGATGGACCAAATCAAGAGGACAACTTTGACGTTCGATATTTTCATCCAAAGAGGATTCCCAAAGATTAGATTTCTCCATTTGGATCTTTAACATGGACCGAATTATGAGGACAACTTTGACAAGATTAGTTCCGATCCTCGTTTGATATTTTGGTCCAAAAAAGATTACGAAAGAAGAGTTTCCTCAAGATTACGAAAGAAGAGTTTCCTCCATTTGGATCTTTAGGATGGACCAAATCATGAGGACAAGAGGTTCCTCCATTTGGATCTTTAGGATGGACCAAATCATGAGGAAAACAGGTTCCTCCAGTTGGATCATTAGGATGGACCAAATCATGAGGAAGTGTTTGACAATATTGGTTCTAATCCTCGTTTGACATTTTGGTCCAAAGAGCATTCCCAAATAAGAGTTTCTCCATTTAGATCTTTAGAATGGACCAAATAAAGAGGACAACTCAGACGTTTGCTATTTTGGTCCTAAGAGGATTCCCAAAGAAGAGGTCCCTCAATTTGGATCTTTAGGAGTGACCAAATCATGAGGACAAGAGGTTCCTCCATTTGGATCTTTAGGATGGTCAAAATCCAGAGGACATTTTTTACGTTTGACATTGAGGTCCAAAAAGGATTCCCAAAGAATAGGTTCCTCCATTTGGATCTTCAGGATGGACCAAATCATGATGACAAGAGGTTCCTCCATTTGGATCTTTAGGATGGACCAAATCATGATGAAAAGTTTGAAAAGATTCGTTCTGATCCTCGTTTGACATTTTTGTCCAAAAAGGATTCTCAAAGAAGAGTTTCCTCCATTTGGATCTTTAGGAAGGACCAAATCATGAGGACAACTTTGACAAGCTGGAAACCTAGGTCTATGGTTTCAATTTGGTCTAGAGAGTGAAACAAGTACTTTGAAACATGCTATTCAATTACAAAAAAGTTTTTGGATTGGTTCTGATCCTCGTTCGATATTTTGGTCCAAAGAGGATTCCCAAAGAAGAGTTTCGTCCATTTAGATCTTTAGGATGGACCAAATCATGAGAATAACTTTGACAACTGGGAAACCTTATGGTTTCACTTTTGTCTAGAGAGTGAAACAAGTACTTTGATACAAGCTTTTCAATTAATTACAATCAAGTTTTTGGATTGGTTCCAATCCTCGTTTGACATTTTGTCCATTGTGAATTCTCAAAGAAGAAGTTCCTCCATTTGAATCTTTAGGATGGACAAAATGTTGAGGACAAGAGGTTTGTCCATTTGGATCTTTAGGATGGACCAAATCATGAGGACATGACGTTCCTCCATTTAGAATATTTAGGACAGACGAAATCATGAGGACAAGTTTGACATGATTGGTTCCGATCCTTGTCTGACATTTTAGACCAAAGTGAATTCCCAAAGAAGAGGTTCCTCCATTTGATTCTTTAGGATGGACAAAATCATGAGGACAATAGGTTCCTCCATTTTGATATTTAGGATGCAACAAATAATGAGGACAACTTTGGCACGATTAGTTCCGATCCTTGTTCATTTTTGGTCCTAAGAGGATTCCCAAAGAAGAGGTTTCTCAATTTGGATCTTTAGGATGGACCAAATCACGAGGACAACATTAACAAGTTTGTTTCATATCCTCGTTCTATATTTTAGTCCTAAGAGGATTCCCAAAGACGAGTTTCCTACATTTGGATCTTATGGATAGACCAAATGATGAGGACAAGTTTGACAAGATTGGTTCCGATCCTCGTTCGATATATTGGTCTAAGTAGGATTCCCAGAGAAGAGTTTCCTCCATTTGTATCTTTAGGATGGTCCAAATCATGAGGACAACTTTGACAATATTTATTTCGTCCACGTTCGATATTTTTGTACTAAGAGGATGCCCAAAGAAGAGGTTTCTCCATTTGGATCTTTAGGATGGACCAAATCATGAGGAGAAGAGGTTCCTCCATTTCGATCTTTAGGATGGACCAAATCATGAAGACAACTTTGATAAGATTATTTCTGATCCTCTTTTGACATTTTGTTCCAAAGAGGATTCTCAAAGAAGAGTTTCCTCTATTTGGATTTTAAGATGGACCAAATCATGAGGACAACTTTGACATGTGGGAAACCTTAGGTCTTTGGTTTCACTTTGGTCTAGAGAGTGAAACAAGTATTTTGATACAAGCTTTTCAATTACAAATAAGTTTTTTGATTGATTCCCATCCTCGTTCGATTTTTGGGTCCAAGAGGATTCCCAAAGAAATGGTTCCGCCATTTGGATCTTTAAGATGGACAAATCATGACGACAAGTTTGAAAAGAATTGTTCCAATCCTCGTTTGACATTTTGGTCCAAAAAGGATTCCCAGAGAAAGGTTTACTCCATTTGGATCTTTAGGATAGACCAAATCAAGAGGACAACTTTGACAAGATTGGTTTCGTCCTCGTTCGATATTTTGGTCCAAAAATGTAACGTCCCGTTATTTGTAGTGACATTTTTTATTTTATTTTATTTTATTTTATTTATTTTATTTATTTATTTTATTCTATTATTTATTTATTTCAATTTAAGTATTTAGATTAATTATTATTTTGTAATTTCGATTTTAGTAGTTAATTTCGCCCGAAATCCTTTTTAATCGTTTTAATGCTCTAAATTGGTTTCGGTGACATTAATAATTATTAATAGGCCAATTAATAATAATTAATCAACTTTAGATTAATTTAAGAGCTTCGGGTTTCGATTCTTAAGTCAAAAGTCATAAAAGGACGCAACCGGCATTTCCAATTTCTTAAAAAATATCTAAACACTATTCTCCTTTCTTCTTTAAATCACCATTGACCAAAAGTTGACATTTTACTCATCCAAAACACTCCCAAAACCGTGGCTCTCAAGGGGGGTAAGGATTTTTTTGGTTTTAGCTCGTTTCTCGGCGGATCGACTCGATTTCGGTTGCATTGGAAAGCCCTCGGGTCTAGGATTCATTTCCACCTAACCATCGTGCTTTTCTCTCGAGATCCACGGAATTCTCGGTAAGTTAAACTTCAAACCCTAAGCTCCAAATAGTGTTTTAATGGAGTTTTCTTTTATTTCCTTCGATTTCATGTTGTGAAACTCGGTTTTTGTAATTACGGGAGTTGTTTTTACTAATTTTGAAACTTTCCCTAAACCCTAAAACCGAGTTTCAGTCGAAACCCTTCCCGTTTGAAATTTACCTTTTGGGTTCAATTATGGGTTATAAATTAATGAAATAATGTTTATTGAAGTTCGATTCGGGAAAGGGCTTAATGTTAAAAAACCCTAATTATCGATACCCATTGAATTCGGGAATATCGAATTTGTTTAAAACCAACTCAAAACACTTTTAAAGTGCCTAAAAGCCGAAAAACCAAACCCGAGGCCCAATTTCCATGTGAAGGCCGAGAGCCTCTTTGTGGGGGGTTTGATGGAATTTTCGTCATTTTGTATGTTTAGTTGTTGTTTGATCAATAGTTGGTAATTTATTAATTCTTGAGATATAATTCCAACTGTAGGTGTTTTTGAACCGTTCGCTTGATCGCTCTTCCGGATTTAGGAGCGAAGTCATCACTTTTTAAGGTGAGAATAGTTAGGACTTATAGTAACTATAGAAAGAAAATGAGTATGATGGTTTGTAGAATTGGAAACTAATGCTAGGATTCGAATATAAGATTAGAGGGATGTGAGTTAGTGTCCTTAGGATTAAGAGTTAATCCTTTAAGTGAGAACTTAGGAGTTCTCGAGGAAACTATTGAATCTTAGAAGATTCTAAGTTAGATTCGTTTCGAAGCTTAGGTTGGATCATTGGAAGTTAAAAGATCCACTTGTATTTAGAACGATTAATAGAACCTCGGATTATGTTGGAAGTTTAGAATCCTGAAAGGTATAGGTTAATCGTTTAAGTTATGATTTTACTCTTATTATTGTTAGCAGAGTTCGATTGACATATCGTTCGTCCGGAGTTTTCTATTTATTTACTTTATGTCCTTTACTTTATGCCTTTTACTCTATGTTTGTATCGGCTACTTTAATTCCACATTTTATTTATTTAGTCCAAAACATATCATATTGCATCATAATATCTCGCTTCATGGAAAAAAAGTGAGAATGAGAAAGATATGAATGGGAGAATGATGGATCCTACGGGATAGACCACATTACCTTCATAGAAAAAGAAGAGAGAATGAGAAAGACGTGAATGGGAGAATGATGGATCCTTTGGGATAGACCACATTACCTTTACAGAAAGAAAAGAGAAAGTGAGAAAGAAAAGGAGGGAGAACGATGGATCCTACGGGATAGACCACATTACCTTCTTCATGCATAAGGGCGTATGCGAATCCTACGAGATGTCCTCATGCATTCATGCTTATGATCGATGAGAAAGAGAATCGAGATGTTATATTCTATGCAAAGTTATTTATTTTTCTTATTTTATGTCATAACAAGTTAATGGATGAGGATTGACTACGAGTGTTAGTAATATCATCCTTTGGAAAGTTTAGAATACCTAGAGTTTAGAGAACTTTAGGAGTGAATTGTGTCAGGTAAATAGGACTCAAATCGGAATACGAATTGGAGGTCTATCCTTACTTTTTATTCTTATTATTCTCACTGGGCTTAGTTTGTTAGCTCATGATATTACAAACATTTCAGGTAATGTTTGGGACTGTGGAAGAGGAGCTGGTGCGCGCTTGATCGAGATGATGATGATTTCGAGATGGACTAGGTGTTATGTAAAAATCCATGTACATGGTTTTGTGAATTTTATATAATTTTGGAGTTGTATATTTGTAAATGGCTCTTAAGTGTCTTTACTTTTATGTTTATAAATCATTTTGAACTCCTGATAGGAACTTAATGTTCCTTGTGTTTTTAGATGTCTGAATTTAAGATGTAAACCGGTTTTGGCTAGCCTATTTTCAAACGTAATCACGCCAATTTTTCTTAAAATAAAAGACTTCCACTGTGTTTTCTAATTTAAATTATTTTAAAGTGACGGGTCGTCTCAGTTGGTATCAGAGCCTACGGGTTCAGTAGACTACATGCGATGAATGTTTGTTTTTCATGTTTTGTTTTAAGTCCATTCTCAAGTCATCATCTGAGATCAGCGGCACCAGGTATGCCTATAACTTCTATTCTCATGCTTTATTTCTTTGATATTGAAATAATTATGAGAATATTGTTGGAAGTTAATGATGTTTGTGATATTTCACATCCTTGTAAAACCACTAAGTGGTTATGTTTATTTGACCCTTTTTGAGATTTGGGTAAGGGTGTCGAGAAAGTGAATAACCCCGTGCAGATTGGAGGTTATACACCTCATTAAGAGTATTGACATAATGTCAAAGAAAAGGAGATGAGATACTCCAAGAGATCAATCGTTTGATCCTTCAACCTGATTAAAGTGTTAATGTCACACAATTACTAAGTAGTGGTCTTAGTAGATGTGTGTGGACATTTACGGGTAAAAAGGGGACATGTTTGTTCGGAGCCCAGTATTAAAAGATGAAACACCTGTTTGAGGTGAGAAATTGTTGAAAATAAATCGGTTTGGCTTGAGTCCAGTGACCTAGATTTAACTCAGTGGACAAGTACCTGGTTTGAGTTGAGAAAGTTGAATTAAGGTAAGTGGTAAATCCTTATGGTAGCATTGTGTTAAAAGGAAAGTGTGTTACCACTCAAAAGAGGAAGTAAGGACTTTTTGTGATGAGTCTCAATGAGGACCATTAACGGTTTTGTTAATTGGTGAATGACCTAGTTTGGTCGCTATTACACTATGGTGTATCAATCTGAATTGGAAATACTCGAGGTTGAGTAATGAAGATCCATATTCAGTAAATTCCCAAGTTTGACTAACACTAAGGTTAAGTGTTGATACTTGATTGGAATATAGAAGGAAGTTGATGGACCGTGGTATCGGTAACCTCTATAAGGCAATTAGATTGTTTGGTGAACATCAATTCACATTGAGTATGACCATCTAATTGGATGGTGAACTTTGAGAAACTTGTAGGTCATAGTTGGGACCTACTGAGTCTTTTCAAGATAGACTCTAAAGTGAATCCTAGGTTGGGATGTTAGAATGTTAATGAACTAAGGTGTTTGACAGACACCAGATTTGCTTTGTAAGAAAGGCAATGATCTCTGAAGTTGAGTTCATTCAAGATTGAATAAGGAGGCTTATGAGTCGTCCTTATCTTTGATTTTACATCTTCTGAAAAGAAAAGAAGATTAACTACTACGGGACAAATTACCTCTCAGAAGAAGAAAGCAAAGGATGATGAGGCCAATCAAGGGATACCGTAGCAGCAACAACAGGAACATCAACAACATTAACAACATCAACATCAACAGCAACAACTGCAGCGGCAACAATAACAACTGGTTCGAGGTGGAGCTCAACAAGGATTGGATCATCCTTACTACAATAGTTGTGTCAGTTTCCATCAGGGAGATGCACACTTTCACCAAGATGCTATGTTGTGATCAAACTTGGATTCACGCCACTTTTATAGGGCGTATAAGACTTAACCATCACAACGTAGTAATAAGGTCAGGATTATCAAGAAAAGCTACTAGTATGGTAGTGATTTATATTTTGTTATTTTCAGGCCGTTTGGCTTTTATTTTGTTTAATGCTGGAGCTAGCCATTCTTTTATTTTTATCTTGTTATGATGAATTGGCAGCTCTTGAGCCGAGACTGTTAAGTTTCAAGATATGTACTTTTACCCAAGAGGGGAAGCTTATTATTGTGATAGTGCGTATGGCACTTATGACATGTGTATTACATTTTACTTTGATTGTTATGCATATGTCTGATTTTGATGTGATATTGGGTATGGATTGGCTATCAGATAATCGTGCCACCATTGATTGTACTAAGAGAGTTTTGATTGTATGAGTCCATGTGGGACTAGCTTATGCTTTCGTGGGTCTAGTAGACGAGTAACACCCACTTTGATATCTATGATAGAAGCTAGAATGCTTCTAAGTGATGGAGCTTGAGAATATTTAGCTAGTGTTTTCAATACTTCTGTACAGGAGACTAGCTGGGTTAAAAGAGCTTAAGAGTCAGTTATAGGAACTCTTAAACTTAAGGTTTATTCACCCTAGTGTGTCCTCATAATGAACACTTTGTTGTTTGTGAAAAGAAAGACAGTTCAGTGAGACTGTGTATTGATTATCGAGGGTTGAATCAAGTTACAATGTAAAATAAGTATCAATTGCATTGGATTGATGATCTATATGATCAGTTGGGGAGCCCCGGTGTTATTTGTGAAAAAGAAAGATGGCTCTATGCAATTGTGTATCAATTATAAAGAGTTGAGCCATGTTACGGTGAAAAACAAGTAACCTTTGCCAAGGATAGAGGAATTGTTTGATCAATTGAGAGGAGCCACTATCTTTTCGAAGATAGATTTGAGATCTGGCTATCATCAGTTGAGGATTCGGGATGAGGATATTCCCAAGACTGCATTCAGGACGCGTTATGGACATTATGAGTTTGTAGTTATGTCCTTTGGCTTGACCAACGCACCTGCAACTTTTATGGACCTTATGCACACGGTGTTCAGGAGGTTCATTGACTCTTTTGTGATTGTTTGATTGATGATATCTTGGTTTATTCCAAGACAGAGGAGTTGCATGCGATGCACCTACGGGAAGTTTTGACAGTACTACGAGATCAGAAATTGTATGCCAAGTTCTCGAAGTGTGAGTTTTGGCTGAGAGAAGTGGCATTTTTAGGCCATATAGTATCGAGTAGAGGAGTATCTGTTGATCCCTCTAAGATTGAGGCTGTTAGTAACTGGCCTAGACCGACGAGTGTGGCTGATATTCGCAGTTTTCTAGGACTTGCAGGCTATTATAGACGGTTTGTGCAAGATTTCTCCAAAATTGCTTCAGCCTTGACACGTTTGACTCGGAAGGGAGTTGATTTTGTATGGTCTGAGGATTTTGAGAGGAGCTTTGAGGAGCTCAAGAGGAGGCTTGTGACAGCACCTGTTCTAGTGTCGCCTGACAGAACCGGTGGTCTGACTGTGTACACAAATGTTTCCCACAGAGGTTTGGGATGTGTGTTGATGCAACACGGGAAAGTTATAGCTTATGCATCTCGTCAGTTGAAAGAGCATGAGAAGAAATATCCGACTCATGATTTAGAGTTGGCAGCTGTTGTTCATGCATTGAAAATATGGAGACGTTATTTGTATGGCGAGAAGATTTTGATATTTACTGACCATAACAGTCTCAAGTATTTCTTCACTCAGAAGGAATTGAATATGAGACAGCGGAGATGGTTAGAGCTCGTTAAGGATTAAGATTGTAATATTCAGTATCATCCTATGAAAGCCAATGTAGTGGCTGACGTGCTCAGTAGGAAGTCTTCTCATTCATCAGCTTTGTCGGCCATACCTTGAGATTGAGATGGGATATGGAACAAGATGAGATAGCATTTCTGACTGCCAAGGTTACTGTGAGTCTGGCTAGTATAGTGGGACCTACTTTGAGGCAGAAAATGATTGATGCACAAAAGGAAGAAAATCATCTACAGGCCGGTTTTAGAGAGGCTGAGTCAGATTTACCTATCCATTTTACCTTCTCTGCAGATAGTGCTCTGATGTATCGTAAGAGGCTATGTGTGCCTTAAGGATCGAGTTGGAGGAGGCTCACAATTCTATCTTTTTTATTCATCCAGGTAGTACAAAGAAGTACGAGAATCGGGACAATATTATTGATGACCTGGGATGAAACATGAGATTGTAAAGTATGTGAATAAGTGCTTGATTTGTTAGCAAGTCAAGGCCCTAAAGATCTACCGGGCTATCTTACCTTTGAAAATGCTTGAATGGAAATGGGAGAAGATTCCCATAGAGTTTATCGGGGGGTTGCCGAAAGAGAGCAAAGAGTTATGATATCATTTAGTGATTGTAGACCATTTGATGAAAACCACACACTTTACTCTTGGAAGGATCATCTATCCAATTAAGATTAGGGTACAGTTGTACCTAAGAAAGATTGATAGATTGTAGTGTGCCGGTGAAGATTTTATGACATCTAGACACTCACTTTCTCTCGAAGTTTTGGCACTGTTTAGGCACTTTGTGATAGAAAGTGTTGTTCTCCCGCTCATTTGGACGAGATTGGAAAAAATAGACTTTTGGTACTCAAGTTGTAACAAATGACTAACGAGTCTAGTATTTGTTTAGAGAATGGTTAAGGGCTAACCAAAGTTGACAACAGGATTCGATGTAATCCCTTCAAGTTGTAGAAGTGGATCTCGTATACTTAGAGTGGCACTATTAAAGGGTGTTATGAAAGTTGGAAATAAGGGTCAGTTGAGCCCTAGGTTTATTGGCCTATCGAGATACTCAATCAAGTAGAAGTGGTAGCTTATTGTTTAGCTTCTCCACTTTTGTTATCGGCCGTTTATAATGTTTTCCATGTATTGATGCTTCGGAAATACATGGAGAATTCATTCCACATGATTGATTATGAACTAGTAGTTTTGAATGCTAATACGTCTCATGAGAAGACACCAGTTAAGATAGAGCATTCAAACAAAAGTGATGTGAAATAAAAAGGAATTCACTTGGTTAAGATTCTTGAAAGAACCAAGTGTCAAAGAAAGCAACGTGGGAACGTGAGGATGAGATACAGTCTAAGTACCCTCGCTTTATTCACTTAGTGAACGCACTTTTCGAGGACGAAAAGTCTTTTAAGGAGGGTAGACTGTAACGTCCCGTTATTTTGAAGTGAAATTTTTTATTTTATTTTATTTTATTTATTTATTTTATTTATTTATTTTATTCTATTATTTATTTATTTATTTATTTATTTATTTCAATTTAAGTATTTAGATTAATTATTATTTTGTAATTTTGATTTTAGTAGTTAATTTCGCCCGAAATCCTTTTTAATCGTTTTAATACTCTAAATTCGTTTCGGTGACATTAATAATTATTTATTGGCCAATTAATAATTATTAATCACCTTTAGATTAATTTAAGAGCATCGGGTTTCGATTCTTAAGTCAAAAGTCATAAAAGGACCCAACCGGCATTTCCAATTTCTTAAAAAATATCTAAACACTATTCTCCTTTCTTCTTTAAATCACCATTGACCAAAAGTTGACATTTTACTCATCCAAAACTCTCCCAAAACCGTGGCTCTCAAGGGGGGAAAGGATTTTTTTGGTTTTTTCTCGTTTCTCGGCGGATCGACTAGATTTCGGTTGCATCGGAAAGCCCTCGGGTCTAGGATTCATTTCCACCTAAACATCGTGCTTTTCTCTCGAGATCCACGGACTTCTCGGTAAGTTAAACTTCAAACCCTAAGCTCCAAATAGTGTTTTAATGGAGTTTTCTTTGATTTCCTTCGATTTCATGTTGTGAAACTCGGTGTTTGTAATTACGGGAGTTGTTTTTACTAATTTTGAAACTTTCCCTAAACCCTAAAACCAAGTTTCAGTCGAAACCCTTCCCGTTTAAAATTTACCTTTTTGGGTTCAATTATGGGTTATAAATTAATGAAATAATGTTTATTGAAGTTCGATTCGGGAAAGGGCTTAATGTTCAAAACCCCAAATTATCGATACCCATTGAATTCGGGAATATTGAATTTGTTTAAAACCAACTCAAAACACTTTTAAATTGCCTACTTTCCATGTGAAGGCCGAGAGCCTCTTTGTGGGGGGTTTGATGGAATTTTCATCGTTTTGTATGTTTAGTTGTTGTTTGATCGATAGTTGGTAATTTATTAATTTTTGAGATATAATTCCAACTGTAGGTGTTTTTGAACCGTTCGCTTGATCGCTCTTCCGGATTTAGGAGCGAAGTCATCACTTTTTAAGGTGAGAATAGTTAGGATTTAAAGTAACTATAGAAAGCAAATGAGTATGATGGTTTGTAGAATTGGAAACTAATGCTAGGATTCGAATCTAAGATTAGAGGGATGTGAGTTAGTGTCCTTAGGATTAAGAGTTAATCCTTTAAGTGAGAACTTATGAGTTCTCGAAGAAACTATTGAATCTTAGAAGATTCTAAGTTAGATTCGTTTCAAAGCTTAGGTTGGATCATTGGAAGTTAAAAGATCCACTTGTATTTAGAACGATTAATAGAACCTCAGATTATGTTGGAAGTTTAGAATCCTGGAAGGTATAGGTTAATTGTTTAAGTTATGATTTTACTCTTATTATTGTTAGCGGAGTTCGATTGACATATCGTTCGTCCGTAGATTTCTATTTATTTACTTTATGCCTTTTACTCTATGTTTGTATCGGCTACTTTAATTCCGCATTTTATTTATTTACTCCAAAACATATCATATTGCATCATAACATCTTGCATCATGGAAAAAAAGTTAGAATGAGAAAGATATGAATGGGAGAATGATGGATCCTACGGGGTAGACCACATTACCTTCATAGAAAAAGAAGAGAGAATGAGAAAGACGTGAATGGGAGAATGATGGATCCTACAGGATAGACCACATTACCTTCACAGAAAGAAAAGAGAAAGTGAGAAAGAAAAGGAGGGAGAACGATGGATCCTACGGGATAGACCACGTTACCTTCTTCATGCATAAGGGCGTATGTGAATCCTACGGGATGTCCTCATGCATTCATGCTTATGATCGATGAGAAAGAGAATCGAGATGTTATATTCTATGTAAAGTTATTTATTTTTCTTATTTTCTGTCATAACAAGTTAATGGATGAGGATTGACTACGAGTGTTAGTAATATCATCCTTTGGAAACTTTAGAATACCTAGAGTTTGGAGAACTTTAGGAGTGAATTGTGTCAGGTAAATTGGACACAAATCGAAATACGAATTGGAGGTCTATCCGTACTTTTTATTCTTATTATTCTCACTGGGCTTAGTTTGTTAGCTCAGAATATTACAAACATTTCAGGTAATGTTTGGGATCGTGGAAGAGGAGCTGGTAAGCGCTTGATCGAGATGATGATGATTTCGAGATGTACTAGGTGTTATGTAAAAATCCATGTACATGGTTTTGTGAATTTTATATAATTTTGGAGTTGTATATTTGTAAATGGCTCTTAAGAGCTTTTGTCTTTACTTTTATGTTTATAAATCGTTTTGAACTCCTGATAGGAACTTAATGTTCCTTGTGTTTTTAGATGTCTGAATTTAAGATGTAAACAGGTTTTGGCTAGCCTATTTTCAAACGTAATCACGCCAATTTTTCTTAAAATAAAAGACTTCCGCTGTGTTTTCTAATTTAAATTATTTTAAAGTGACGGGTCGTTTAAAAAAAGGTTGGACCAAATCATGAGGACAAGAGGTTCTTCCATTTGGATCTTAAGGATGGCCCAAATCATGAGGACAAGTTCGACAAGATTTGTTCTGATACTCGTTTATTATTTTGGTAGAAAGAGGATTCCGAAAGAGGAGTTTCCTCCATTTGGATCTTAAAGATGGACCAAATCATTAGGACAACCAAATCATTAGGATTCCGAAAGAGGAGTTTCCTTCTTTTCTCTTTCACTTTCTTTTCTTTTTCACTTTCGTTTCTTTTTCATGAATGGTGCGAGAATGGTATGATGCAATATGATATGCATATGCTTGCATATCCTTGTAAAAGTAAATAAATAAAGTGCGGAATTAAAGTAGTTGATGCAAGCATAAGGTAAAGGGGTATAAAGTAAAAGATATAAAGTAAAAGACATAAACTAAAATAGATAAGCATCTCAGACGAACGATACGTAAGTCGAACTCCGCTAATAATAATAAAAGTAAAATCATAACTTAAGCGATTAACCTACACCTTCAAGGATTCTAACTTCCGACATAATCCGAGGTTCTATTAACCGTTCTATATAGAAGTTTGGATCTTCTAACCTCCAATGATCCATCTTAAGCTTCGAAACGAATCTAACTTAGAACTTTCTAAGGTTCAATGCTTTCCTTGAGAACTCCTAAGTTCTCACTTAAAGAACTAGCTCCTAATCCTAGGGTACTAACTCATTTCCCTCTATTCTTAGATTCGGTTTCTAGTCTTAGTTTAAAATGCTACAAACCTTCATACTCATTCGCTTTTTATAGTTACTTTAAATCCTAACTATTCTCACCTTAGCCAAATAAGAAAAATAGCTTTGCTCCAAGTTTTCGAAAGCACAATCAAACAACGATGCGAAACACCTACAATTAATTATATCTAACAATTAATAAATAAACATACATCGATCAAATAACATCTAAAAGCTCAAAACGAACAACCTCATAAACCCCACTATGAGGCTCTAGGCCCTCCCATGAAAAGTGGGTCTCGGGTTTGGTTTTCAGGCTTTTAGGTACTTTAGAGGTGTTTCGAGTTGGTTTCAAACAAATTCGATATTCCCAATTTCAATGGGTATCGATAATTAGGGTTTTTGAACATTATGCAATTTCCCGAATTGAATGTAAATAAACATTATTTCACTAATTTATAACCCATAATCAAACCCAAAAAGGTAAATTTCAAACGGGAAGGGTTTCGACTAAAACTCGGTTTTAGGGTTATGGGAAAGTTTCCAAAAACTCTTAAAACTACTCCCGTATTTACAAACACCGAGTTTCCCGACAAGAAATCGAAAGAAAACAAAGAAAACTCCATTAAAACACTATTTGGAGCTTAGGGTTTGAAACTTTACTGACCGAGAACTCCGTGGATCTCGAGAGAAAAGCACGATGGTTAGATGGAAAAGAATCCTAGACTCGAGGGCTTCCGATGCAACCGAAATCAAGTAGATCCGTCGAGAAACGAACGAAAACCGAATTCTCTCTTTCCCCCCTAAGACCCACGGTTTGGAGAAGGAAAAATGAGAGGTTTTGGTCAACTTTGATCAATTTCTTGATTTTTAAAGATGAATGAATAGTATTTTGATATTTTTAAGAAATCAGAAATGACGGTTGCGTCCTTTTATGACTTTTGACTTATAAAACGAAACCCGATGCTCTTAAATAAATCTAAAGGTGATTAATAATTATTAATTGGCCTATTAATAACTATTAATGTCACCGAAACGAATTTAAAATATTAAAACGATTAAAAAGGATTTCGGGTGAAATTAACTACTAAAATCGAAATTACAAAAATAATAATTAATCTAAATACTTAAATTGAAATAAATAAATAAATAAACAATATTAAAAAAAATTCACTTCAAAATAACGAGACGTTACACGGTCGAACACCCCATGGTGTGGGTTTTGTGGATTTTTATTCTATAGCCATTTGGATTTTAATATATATATATTTATACCTTCTTCTTTTCCTTTTATTTTTACAAAACAAAACAGAAAATAAAAGCTGAAAATCCCTTCCTCCATACCCTTTTTGACCGAACAGCTACTGTGAGGGAGGGGGCGATTTTTCTTTCAATTTTTGCTTCCTTTAGCTTGAAATCAACTAAAAAATAGAGGATGAATGAAGGGTTTTACGTTCTAGGAAGATTGGAGCAAGTGTCCTCAAGGAAACAAAAAGAAAAGTAAGTTTTTCTAAAACCTAGAGTTTTCTAAATTGGGGGTTTTAGGAATATGAGTAGTTTTCAGTTGATGGGTGTTAAATTTAAAGAAAGAGTATGTTATTTCTTATAACAAAAATGTTTTATAAACAAAACTTAAAGTTATGGGTTATGGATTTTTTTTTAATTGAAAAGTGATTTAATTAAAGACATAAATTATTTTCTTGAAAATTTGTAAAACCTCCATGGATGTTCATGTTTAAACTTTACCAATTTAGATAGTAAAGTAGTTATTTGTTCCTTTCATATTTAAAATAGCTTAAACTTATTAATGAAGGAATTAACCTCAAGATCAAGCTTGAGAATAAATTTGAAACATACAGTTTGAATTACATCACTTAGCCGAATATGCTCACTATTTTTGGTTGATTATAGGGGCTGTTTTGTAGGCTCAGGTTGTGGGGCTGTTTTGTAGGCTCAGGTTGTGGGGCTGTTTTGGGGTCCCGGGATGTTGTTTAATATGTTATAAATGTTTAATGAATGGTAAATAAGGTGTTGTATATAAATGTTGTTTTGTGTAGGTAAGGGATCAAACAACTACAAGTTATGCAAGCTAATTCCATTGTAGAAAGGTGGGAATAATTAGAAACTAAAGTACTTTTATGTTTGAGTTTTATAATATGAATTGAATTGTGTAAGGATGTTTAGGCTTGTTTAGTATCATCAAGTTTTAGATAAGTTAGGCGGGAGGTTATTCGCAAACAAGCAAATGGGAGTGAGTATGACAAGAATGGGATATATAGAGTACGAGTATGTAAGGATGTTAGGATTTCTTTTGGTAAGCCAAGTCGTTATTATTTGATCTTAGGATAGTTAAGGATGAGGTTATGCAATGGAGGGTCTATGTGATGTTTTTATGATTAATAACGTGGTAAGTGGAAGAGTGAACAAATGGCTAATGCGTCCTTTTATTAACCTTGTTGGTTGGGTCGAAGTGATTACGTTACTAACATTTTCCTGTTTGATTGAGTTATAGAATGAGCATTGTTTAAGCATAGTTATGTATGGCATACATTCATTTCATGACTCATTAACATTTTCATTCATGTGTTTGAGCGCCATGCGGTTGTAACCCATGTAATGGTGGGAGGAGTAAGACGTTACATGTGGTTGCCGTGGCGGTATGAGGAACACTCTTGAAAGCATGAGATTTGCTACCGATGAAAGCATGAGATTTGCTACCGATGAAAGCATGATATTTGCTACCGATGAAAGCATGTGATTTTCTACCGATGATGAAAGCATGTGATTTGCTACCGATGAAAGCATGTGATTTGCTACCGATGATGAAAGCATGTGATTTGCTACCGATGAAAGCATGTGACTTGCTTCTCATGTGAAACGGGTGACTATAGTGTTGTGATACGCGGGGTGTAGATGAAAGTTCATGATTGTTAGTCTTTAGGTTTGGGAAAGAGCATAGTATGTGAGTTGAGTTAGCGTATACCTAGGATTGTTTTGGGCTTGTAGTATTGAGATAGGAAAACTATTGGGCGGGAAGTAGGAAGGAAGAGTGGTTTTAGCTAAGGCTCGAAAGGTAGATTCGGTTGTCGTTTTAGCTTATAATGGAGTAGGGGGTTGATTTAGATGTTTACTGTTTGGTTAGATCGGTAGAGTGAGAGCTTCAGTTTGGGTATGGAATGAACGATAGGATCTAGACTCTCTAACAAAGGTAAAAGGCTCGAAAGAGGGGCGAGAGATTCTCAAGTGTTTGGACTCTTTTCAGATGATAGATTTCTTACGTAATTTTACTTTATTTTCTTTTTATTTCCACTGAGTTATCAAACTCAGAAGTGCTTTATATCACCTTTCAGGTTTGTTGCAGTCGAGGTCGTGATGAGGAAGCTGGTATGCGTTGGAGCTTGGATGCCGGACTTGGAAATGGACTAGTTGTCGTCGTTCTGGAGCTCGAGTGGTGTTAAATGCCTAAGAAATGACTTATGTAAATTGTAAAATTGTATAGTTAGTGTCTTGAGCTCTTCAAAGCATAATTTCAATTTTTTCATGAAGTCGTTTAAACTTTCTTTATTTTAGAAATGTACTTTCTCGCTTTTCTGCTGAGTCCATGTAAAACAGGTTTTGGTTGCTCAATTTTTAAATGGACTCACACGATCTTTTTGAAAAAATATTGTCTTCCGTTGCGTTTTATTTTTAAATGGCAACTATTTTATTTTGAGTTTGATGTTTTCCACGCTTCGGCTGAGATTACTCGCGGTCTAGCCTCTTTTTGAGTCGGGTCGTTACAACAACCTTGTATTCTCTCATTATCAATTCAATCTCGTTTCTTTTCCTATAGCATTCGGCTATCAAAAGTTTACTTTCCGTTATTTTAAATATATTAATGTTAAGCACACTCGGACTTAACATATTCAACAATCACAAATTTCGATTAATGACAATAACATTAGTACACGTAGTCTAATCATTATTCATTAATTCGCTAAACAAGTGTAAAGGACATATAACCTTTACATCAATATAACTATCACATGCGAATAAGGTCAGGTAATGAAGCTCCCGTAGGTCAGTTCATTCACCTCATTATCTTGCTTTCCAAAATAAAATATTCAAACTCCTTTCAATAATAGTACTCCATCTCTAGTGAATAATGACAGGTAATAAAGCTCCCGTAAGTCAATTCATTCACCTCATTAAACTCACTTTCCAAAATAAAATATACAAGGTCTTTTCTATAATATCTTCCCATATCTAGTGAATAATGTTAGGTAATGAAGATCCCGTAGGTCAGTTCATTCACCTCATTATCTCACTCACAGAATACAGGTAATGAAGCTCCCGTAGGTCATTTCATTCACTCTGTATCTTCGTATATGTATCATAGTAATTATGGGTAATACCAGATAATGTGAACTCGCATAGTTCCATCAGTATCCCATTATCCATCTCCTCGGATCATGCAAAGTTCTGCAGTCCTTTAGCATTCCTCATGTACATATACAAAAATATAAAACGAATAATATCAGACAATGCAAGCACACTCAGTCTATGCATTGCCTCATTATTCCTCCCAAATACGATAATGCAATATGATATGATTTATGCTTTCGAGTGCAAGTAAAGTAAATATAAACATTCAGCATAATCGAAAGGGCATAAAGTAGAGGATATAAAGTAAAGTGCATAAGGTAGATGGATCATAGATGTCCTTATGCGTAAAGTAAATAGATAGGAATTCCGAAAGAACATTAAGTAGATCGAAGTTCCGATACTTCAATAAAAGTAGCTCTTATCTTAAATAAGTAATCTACACTTCCAAGGATTTCAAACTTCCAAATAAAATCCAAAGTTCTATTTTCGAAATCCTTTAACCATTCTATCTAAAAGTTTGGATCTTTTAACTTCCAATGATCCATTTTTAATCTCCGAAACGATTCTAACTTAGAACGTTCTAAAGTTCAATGTTTCCCTCCAGAAACTCCAAGTTTTCACTCAAAGAACTAGTTCCTAATCCTAAGGTCACTAGCTCACTTTCTTTTACTCTTAGATTCGAATCCTATTCTTAACCTTCGATTTTACAAACCGTTCTACTTATTCGGTTTCAAAGTTACTTTAAATCCTATTTATTCTCACCTTAGCCAATAGTTTTGCTCTAAATCTCCGAAGCACGATAAATCAACGATCCGAAACACCTACAATTTAAAAGTATGTCTAACGATCATTAATAAATCAAACATCGATCAATTAACATCTAAAAGCTCAAAACGATGAAAAACCCTATAAACCCAACTATGAGGCTCTCGGCCCCCCCATGAAAAGTGGGTCTCGGGTTTGGTTTTCCGGCTTTTAGGTACTTTAGAGGTGTTTCAAGTTGGTTTTAATCAATTTCGAAGTTCCCGATTTCAATGGGTATCGATGATTCGGGTTTTTGAACAATAAACGATTTCCCGAATTTAATTACAATAAACATTATATCAATAAAAGTAAACCCCAAAAAGACCCCCCGATGTAAAAATCAAACGGGAAGGGCTTCGACTGAAACTCGGTTTTAGGGTTTAAGGAAAGTTGTCAAAATTACTAAAAACAACTCCCGTAATAAAAAGTCATCGAGTTTAACGGCAAGAAATCGAAGATTCAAAATGAAAACTCCATTAAAACACTATTTGGAGCTTAGGGTTTGAAATTTAACTTACCGAGAAGTCCGTAGATCACGAGTGGAAAGCACGATTGTTAGGTGGAGAAGAATCCTAGACTCGAGGGCTTTCCGATGCAACAAAAATTGAGCCGATCCACCGAGAAACGAGCAAAACCCAAGTTTTTCTCCCCCCCAAGCTTCCCCACGGTTTTGAGAAGAGAAAGGATGAGCAAAATGAAGTAAATCTTGGTCAAAGGCAATTTAAAGAAGAATATGAATAGTGTTTTGGATATTTTTAAGAAATTGGAAATGACGGTTGCGTCCTTTTATGACTTTTGACTTCTAAATCGAAACCTGAAGCTCTTAAATTAATCTAAAGGTGATTAATAATTATTAATTGGCCTATTAATAATTATTAATGTTACCGAAACGAATTTAAAGTATTAAAACGATTAAAAAGAATTTCTGGCGAAATTAACTACTGAATTCTAAATTACAAAAATAATAATTAAACTAAATACTTAAATTGAAATAAATAAATAACATAAAATAAAATAAAATAAATAAAAAATTCACTTCAAAATAACGGGACGTTACAGTCTACCCTCCTTAAAAGACTTTTCGTCCTCGAAAAGTGCGTTCACTAAGTGAAAAAGCGAGGGTACTTAGACTGTACCTCATCTTCACGTTCCCACGTTGCTTCCTTTGACACTTGGTTCTTTCAAAGAACCTTAACCAAGTGAATTCCTTTTTATTTCTCAACAACTCTTGTTCGAATGCTCTTATCTTAACGAGTGTCTTCTCATAAGACATAATAGCATTCAAAACTGCTAGTTCATAATCAATCACGTGGAATGGATTCACCATGTATTTCTGAAGCATCAATACATGGAAAACATTACAAAACGGCCGATAACGAAAGTGGTAAAGCTAAACAATAAGCTACCACTTCTACTCGATTGAGTATCTCGATAGGCCAATAAACTTAGGGATCAACTGACCCTTAATCCCAACTTTTATAACACCCTTCGTTGGTGTCACTTGAAGTATACGAGATCCACTACTACAACTTGAACAAACTACGCCGTTTCCTGCTGTCAACTTTAGTTAACCCTTAACCTTTCTCTAAACAAATGATAGACTTGCTAGTCATTTGTTACAACTTGAGTACCAAAAGTCTCTTTTCTCGAATCTCATCCAAATGAGCTGGAGAACAACACTTTGTACCAAAAAGTGCCCTAACAGTGACAAAACTTTGAGACAAAGTGAATGTCTCGATCTGATAAAATCTTCACCGGCACACCACAATCTATTAATCTTTCTTAGGTACAACTGTACCCTAGTCTTAACTGGATAGATGATCCTTCCAAGAATAAAGTGTGCGGTTTTCATCAAATGGTCTACAATCACCAAATGATATCATAACTCTTTTCTCTCTTTCGGCAAACCCGTGATAAACTCCATGGAAATCTTCTCCCATTTCCATTCAAGCACTTTCAAAGGAAAGATAACCCGGTAGATCTTTAAGGCCTTGACTTGCTAACAAATCAAGCACCTATTCACGTACTTTATAATCTCATGTTTCATCCCAGGTCATCAATAAAATTGTCTCGGTTCTCGTACCTCTTTGTATTGCCTGGATGAACATAAAAGATAGAACTGTGAGCCTCCTCCAACAGTTCTTTTCAAAAGTCGATCCTAAAGGCACTCAAAGCCTCTTACGATGTATTACGAACTATCTATAAAACAAAGATAGATCAACTATGCATGTCTTATTCGGCCTCTCGAAACAAACCTGTAAGCCTTAGAAACCAATAGAATCTTAGGCACACTCGTCAGTCTAGGCCAACTACTATATTCCTCCATCTTAGAGGAATCAATATAATCCTTTTCTTGATACCACATGGCTTAAGATGCCATTTGTTTTAGCCAAACTCACACTATGAGAACTTGGCATAATCTTTTGATTTCTTAATACTGTCAAAATTTCCTTCAAATGCATACCATGCATCTCCTCAGTCTTAGAATAAATAAGACTGTCATCATAATCACAACATCAAAGTTACAGGTGCATTTGTTAAGTCAAAAGACATGACTACAAACTCATAATATCCATAACGCGTCCTAAAAGCAGTTTTAGAAATATCTTAATCCTGAATCTTCAACAGATTTAACCAGATCTCAATCCTATCTTTAAAAAGATAGCGGTTTCTTTCCAACTGATCATATAGATCATCAAACCAATGCAATTGATACTTGTTTTGCCATGTAACTTGATTCAACCCTCGATAATCAATACACAGTCTCATTGAACTGTCTTTCTTTTCACAAACAACAAGGTGCTCCTTATGAGGACGCACTAGGATGAATAAACCCTGAGTTTAAGAGTTCCTATAACTAACTCTTAAACTCTTTTAACTCAGCTAGTCTCCGGTAGGGAAGTATCGAAAATACTAGCTAAATAAACTCAAGTTACATCATTTAGAAGCATTCTAGCTTCTATCATAGATATCAAAGTGGGTGCTACTCGGCTATTAAACCCACGAAAACATAAACTAGTCCCACATGGACTCATGAAATCAAAACTTTCTCAGTACAAACTATAATGGTATGATTGGATAATAGCCAATCCATAATCAATATCACATCAATATCAGACATATGCATGACAATCAGAGTAAACTGTGAACATCTACTCATAATGCACATGTAATAAGTGCCATACACACTATCACAATAATAAGTTTCCCCACTTGGGTAAAAGCACACATCTCGAAATTCAACAGTCTCGACTCAAGAGTTGCCAACTCATCATAACAAGATAAAAATAAAAGAGTGGCTAGCTCAAGAATTAAACAGAATAAAAGCCAAACGGCCTGAAAATAATAAAGTATAAAACACTACCATACCGGCAGCTTTTCTTAATAATCCTGACCTTGCTACTATGTTGTGATGGTTTAGTCTTATACGCTCTACAAAAGTGGCGTGATTCCAAGTTTGATCACAACATAGCATCTTGATGGAACTGTGCATCTCCCTGATGGAAACTGGCACAACTATTTTAGTAAGGATGATCCTATCCTTGTTGAGCTCCACCATGAACCAGTTGTTGTTGTTGTCATTGTTGTTGTTGCTGTTGCTGTTGTTGCTTCTGCGGTATCCCTTGACTGGCGTCGTCATCCTTTGCTTTCTTCTTCTGAGAGGTAATTTGTCTCGTAGTAGTTAATTTTCTTTTCCTTTCATAATATGCGAAATCCAAGATAAGGATAACTCCTAAGCTTCCTTATTCAAAATTTGAATGAACTCGACTTCAGAGATCATTTTCTTTCTTACAAAAAAAAAACTAGTGTCTGTCAAACACCTTAGTCCAATAACATTCTTAACATTCCAAAATAGGATTTACTTTAGAGTCTATCTTTAAAAGACTCAGTAGGTCCAAACTACGACCAACAAGTTTATCAAATTTCACCGTACAATTAGATGGTCAAACACCATGTGAATTGAAATTCACCAAACCATCTCATTGCCTTATAGAAGTTACTGATGCCACGGTCCATTAACTTCCTTCTATACTTCAATCTAATAGCGACACTCAACTTAGTGTTAGTCAATCTTGACGATTTACTGAATATGTATCTTCATTACTCGTCCTCGAGTATTTCCAATTCAGATTGATACACCATAGTGTAATAGTGACCATACTAGGCCATTCACCAATTAACATTGTCGTTAATGGTCCTCGTTGAGACTTATCACGTAAAGTTCTTACTTTCTCTTTTGAGTGGCATCACATTTTCCTTTTAGCACAATGCTACCATAAGGATTTACCACTTACCATAATCCAACTTTCTTAACTCAAACCAGGAACTTGACCATTGAGTTAAATCTAGGTTACTGGACCCGAGCCAGACTGATTACTTATCAACTATTTCTCACCTCCAATAGGTGCTTCATTTCTTAATTCTGGGCTACAGACAATCATGTCCCCCTTTACACACAAATGTCAACACACATTTACTAAAACACTATTTAGCAATTGTGTGACAATTAAACTTCAATCAATCCTTGAGGATCAAATGACCACTCTCTTGGAGTATTTCATCTCTTTTAATTCGACATCATGACGATACAGTTAACGAGGTGTATAACCTCCAGATTTGTACAGGGTCATTTACATTCTCAGCATCCTTACCAAAATCTCAATATGGGTCAATAGAAACATCACCACATAGTGGTTTTTACGAGGATGCGAACTATCACATAAAAAAAATAAACAACATTCTCATAACTTTAATACCATTAAAGAATTTAAAGCTTGAGAATAAAGTTCTAGGCATACTTGGTGCCGCTGATCTCAGATGATGACTAGATAGTGGACTTAAAACAAAACATGAAAACAAACATGCATCGCATGTAGTCTACAGAACCCTAAGGCTCTGATACAAACTATGACTACCCGACACTTTTAAATATTTTAAATATAAAACACAGCGGAAGTCTTTATATTTTAAGAAAAATGGCGTGGTTATGTTTGAAAGTTGGCTAGCCAAAACCTGTTTACATCTTAAATTCTGAAATCTAAAAACACAAGGAACATTAAGTTCCTATCCAGGAGTTCAAAAGAGTTATAAACATAAAAGTAAAGAGGAAAAGCTATTAAGAGCTATATACAATTTACATTTCAAAAGACACAACGTAACAAAATGAGACCATGGTCTTTTACAAGTATCTAGTCCATCTCTTTGTCATCGTCCTCTCGATCAAGCGCGCACCAGCTCCTCTCCCACGACCCCAAACATTACCTTAAATGTTTGTAATATCATGAGCTAACAACTTAAACCCAGTGAGAATAAACAAAATAAAAAGTAAAGTTAGACCCCAAACTCGTATCCGGATTCGTGTCCAAGAACATACTTACTTTTTGCTATCAAACCATTCAAAGAGTTTATATCAAGTGTTCAACTTTTTCTTACCAATACTCCAATAATCGTGGAACTACAATTTGTTGAGAAAATAGTTCTCTTACATATATCACTAAATAAATATACAAGGTTCAATACAACCTTGTATTCTCTCATTATCAATTCAATCTCGTTTCTTTTCCTATAGCATTCGGCTATCAAAAGTTTACTTTCCGTTATTTTTAATATATTAATGTTAAGCTCACTCAGACTTAACATATTCAACAATCACAAATTTTGATTAATGACGATAATATTAGTACACGTAGTCTAATCATTATTCATTAATTCGCTAAACAAGTGTAAAGGACATATAACCTTTACATCAATATAACTATCACATGCGAATAATGTCAGGTAATGAAGCTCCCGTAGGTCAGTTCATTCACCTCATTATCTCGCTTTCCAAAATAAAATATTCAAAGTCCTTTCAATAATAGTATTCCATCTCTAGTGAATAATGACAGTTAATGAAGCTCCCGTAGGTCAGTTCATTCACCTCATTAAACTCACTTTCCAAAATAAAATATACAAGTTCTTTTCTATAATATCTTCATATCTCTAGTGAATAATGTCAGGTAATGAAGCTCCCGTAGGTCAGTTCATTCACCTCATTATCTCACTCACCGAATACAGGTAATGAAGCTCCCGTAGGTCAGTTCATTCACTATGTATCTTCGTATATGTATCATAATAATTATGGATAATACCAGATAATGTGAACTCGTATAGTTCCATCAGTATCCCATTATCCATCTCCTCCGATCATGCAAAGTCCCGCAGTCCTTTAGCATTCCTCATGTACATATACGGAAATATAAAACGAATAATACCAGACATTGCAAGCACACTCAGTCTATGCATTGCCTCATTATTCCTCCCAAATACCATAATGCAATATGATATGATATGATTTATGCTTTCGAGTGCAAGTAAAGTAAATATAAACATTCAACATAATCGAAAGGGCATAAAATAGAGGACATAAAGTAAAGTGCATAAGGTAAATGGATCATAGATGTCCTTATGCATAAAGTAAATAGATAGGAATTCTGAAAGAACATTAAGTAGATCGAACTTCCGATACTTTAATAAAAGTAGCTCTTATCTTAAATAAGTAGTCTACACTTCCAAGGATTTCAAACTTCTAAATAAAATCCAAAGTTCTATTTTCGAAATCCTTTAACCATTCTATCTAAACGTTTGGATCTTTTAACTTCCAATGATCCATTTTTAATCTCCGAAATGATTCTAACTTAGAACCTTCTAAAGTTCAATATTTCCCTCGAGAAACTCCAAGTTTTCACTCAAAGAACTAGTTCCTAATCCTAAGGGCACTAGCTCACTTTCTTTTACTCTTATATTCGATTCCTATTCTTAACCTTCGATTTTACAAACCGTTCTACTTATTCGGTTTCTAAAGTTACTTTAAATCCTATTTATTCTCACCTTAGCCAATAGTTTTGCTCCAAGTCTCCGAAGCACGATAAATCAATGATCCGAAACACCTACAATTTAAAAGTATATCTAACGATCATTAATAAATCAAACATCGATCAATTAACATCTAAAAGTTCAAAACGACGAAAAACCCTATAAACCCCACTATGAGGCTCTCGGCCCCCCCCATGAAAAGTGGGTCTCGGGTTTGGTTTTCCGGCTTTTAGGTACTTTAGAGGTGTTTCGAGTTGGTTTTAAGCAATTTCGAAGTTCTCGATTTCAATGGGTATCGATGATTCGGGTTTTTGAACAATAAACGATTTCCCGAATTTAATTACAATAAACATTATATCAATAAATGTATACCCAAAACAACCCCCACGATGTAAAAATCAAACGGGAAGGGCTTCGACTGAAACTCGGTTTTAGGGTTTAAGGAAAGTTGTCAAAATTACTAAAAACAACTCCCGTAATAAAAGTCATTGAGTTTAATGGCAAGAAATCGAAGATTCAAAATGAAAACTCCATTTAAACACTATTTGGAGCTTAGGGTTTGAAGTTTAACTTACCGAGAAGTCCGTAGATCATGATTGGAAAGCACGATTGTTAGGTGGAGAAGAATCCTAGACTCGAGGGCTTTCCGATGCAACTGAAATCGAGCCGATCCGCCGAGAAACGATCAAAACCCGAATTTTTCTCCCCCCCCAAGCTTGCCCACGGTTTGAGAAGAGAAAGGATGAGCAAAATGAAGTTAATCTTGGTCAAAGGCAATTTAAAGAAGAATATGAATAGTGTTTTGGATATTTTTAAGAAATTGGAAATGACGGTTGCGTCCTTTTATGACTTTTGACTTATAAATCCAAACCCGAAGCTCTTAAATTAATCTAAAGGTGATTAATAATTATTAATTGGCCTTGTAACGTCCCGTTATTTTGAAGTGAGTTTTTTTTTTTAATTTTATTTAATATTGTTTATTTATTTATTTATTTCAATTTAAGTATTTAGATTAATTATTATTTTGTAATTTCGATTTTAGTAGTTAATTTACCAAAATCCTTTTTAATCGCTTTTAATATTTTAAATTCGCTTGGGTGACATTAATAATTATTAATAGGCCAATTAATAATTATTAATCACCTTTAGATTTATTTAAGAGCATCGGGTTTCGTTTTATAAGTCAAAAGTCATAAAAGGACGCAACCGTCATTTCCGATTTCTTAAAAATATCAAAACACTATTCATTCATCTTTAAATATCCACCAATTGACCAAATTTGATCAAAACTTGTCATTATTCTTCTCCATGGTTGTGGGCTTCAAGGGGGGAAATGGGGAATTTGGTTTTTCGTTCGTTTCTCGGCGGATCGACTCGATTTCGGTTGCATCGGAAAGCCCTCGGGTCTAGGATTCATTTCCACCCAACCATCGTACTTGCCACCCGAGATCCACCGAGTTCTCGGTAAGTTTATTTTCAAACCCTAGCTCTTAATAGTGTTTTAATGGAGTTTTCTTTGTTTTCTTTCAATTTTTTGTCGGGAAACTCGGTGTTTGTAAATACGGGAGTAGTTTTATGAGTTTTTGGAAACTTTCCCTTAACCCTAAAACCGAGTTTCAGTCGAAACCCTTCCCGTTTGAAATTTACCTTTTTGGGTTTGATTATGGGTTAGAATTTAATGAAATAATGTTTATTTAAATTCGTTTCATGAAAGGGCATATTGTTCAAAAACCCTAATTATCGATACCCATTGAAATCGAGAATATCGAATTTGCTTAATACCAACTCAAAACACTTTAAATTGTATAAAAGCCGGAAAACCAAACCCAAAGCCCATTTTCTTTGATAGGGCCGTGGGCCTCTTGTGGGAGGGTTGTTGAGTTTTTCGTTGTTTTGATCGATAGTTGGTAAAATTATTGCTTATGTGATATAATTCAATTGTAGGTGTTTTCAAACCGCTTGATTGATCGCTCTTCCGGACTTAGGAGCGAAGCTAACTTTCTTTAAGGTGAGAATAGTTAGGATTTAAAGTAACTATAGAAAGCAAATAAGTATAATGGTTTGTAGAATTGGAACTAAGATTAAAATTCGAATCTAAGATTAGAGGGAAGTGAGTTAGTGCCCTTAGGATTAGGAGTTAATACTTTAAGTGAGAACATAGGAGTTCTTGAGGAAAGTATTGAATCTTAGAAGATTCTAAGTTAGATTTGTTTCGAAGCTTAGGATGGATCATTGGAGGATAAAAGATCCAAACTTGTATTTAGAACGATTAATAGAACCTCGGATTATGTTGGAAGGTTAGAATCCTTGAAGGTATAGGTTAATCGTTTAAGTTATGATTTTACTTTTATTATTGTTAGCGGAGTTCGACTTACGTATCGTTCGTCCGAGATGCTTATCTATTTTACTTTATGTCTTTTACTTTATATCTTTTACTTTATACCACTTTACCTTATGCTTGCATCAACTACTTTAATTCCGCACTTTATTTATTTACTTTTACAAGGATATGCAAGCATATGCATATCATATTGCATCATACCATTCTCGCACCATTCATGAAAAGGAAACGAAAGTGAAAAAGAAATGAAAGTGAAAAAGTAAAGAAAATGAAAGAGAAAAGAAGGAAGAATGATGACCCTACGTGGAGTTCACATCACCTTTAGTGAAAAAGAAACGAAAGTGAAAAAGAAATGAAAGAGAAAAAGAAAAGAAAGTGAAAGATAAAAGAAGAAAGAATGATGAACCCTACGTGGAGTTCACATCACCTTTAGAGAAAAGAAAGAATGTGAAAGAAAAGGAGTTGAATGAGTATCCTACGGGATGTTCTCATTACTCCTAGATTCAAAAGGAGTGAATGGTATCCTACGGGATTGACACATTACTTCTTTATACATAGGGAGTTGAATGGTATCCTGCAGGATGTACGCATTACTTCCTCATGCATAAGGCTGAATGGGATCCTACGGGATGTTCTCATTACCGTTCATTCACCCACAAAAAGGGCAAATGCGAAGTCCTACGGGATGCTCTCATGCATTCATGTTTATGATAGATGAAAGAGAGAATCGAGAAGTTGTATGATGTGCAAAGTATATTTACTTTTCTTACTTATGTCATAACAATGTTGATGGATGAGTATTGACTATGATTATTAGTAATATCATCCTTAGAAAGTATAAAACAAAATTACATAGAGTTTAGAGAACTTTAGGAGTGAATTGTGTCAGATTAATTGGACACAAATCGGAATACGAGTTTGAGGTCTATCTTTACTTTTTATGCTTATTATTCTCACTGGGCTTACGTTGTTAGCTCATGATATTACAACATTTCAGGTGTTCGGGTCATGAGAGAGGAGCTGGTGTGGCTTGATCGAGATGATGATGATGCTGAGATGGATTAGTTGTCATTTAAAAGTTCCAGAACTTGCCTTATTTTATTTTGTTTTATTTTCGGTCTTTGAGATGTAAATTTGTTATAAGCTCTTAAGAGCTTTTCATTTCACTTTTATTATTATAAATCTCTTTGAACTTCTGATAGGGACTTGAGTTCCTTGTGTTTTAGATTTCGGAATTTAAAATTGTAAACAGGTTATGGATAGTCCGAGTTTTAAACATATCCATGCCAATTTTTTTTTAAATTTAAAGACTTCTTGTCAAACCGATTTTAAATTATTTAAAAGTGTCGGGTCGTCACAGGCCTATTAATAATTATTAATGTCACCGAAACGAATTTAAAGTATTAAAACGATTAAAAAGAATTTCAGGCGAAATTAACTACTGAATTCTAAATTACAAAAATAATAATTAAACTAAATACTTAAATTGAAATAAATAAATAAATAACATTAAATAAAATAAAAAAAAAAAAAAAAAATTCACTTCAAAATAACGGGACATTACAAATCTATAGAGATAAATACAAAAAGAAAAAACATTATCTCTTTCCTTTATCTTCCAATTTCGAAAATGCCATAGATAAATAGGAGAATATTTTTTACTTTCTTTATTTTATTTATCTTGGGTAAATAAATCTATGTAATTATTTTAGGATATAATTCAAACAATTATCTCCTCCATAATTACATGGCATGGCCGAAATTACCATTAATAATTAATAAATAATTCTAATTTATTTAATTAATTATTTTGGGCCAATCTCAATTGGGTTCATTAATCCAATTGGGCTTGAAACAATCTCTTAAATTAATAAGTCCAACTTAATTAATTATCATTTAAATAAAAAAATTTATTTAAACAATTAATAATATTAATATTTTCTCCCGACTAAATATTATCAAATTATATTTAATTATTAATTTCCATTTAAATAATTTTCATTATTTAAATAATTAATAATAAATATTTTAATTATTAATTTCCATTAAATAAACTCATTATTTAATTAACAATTTTATTGATAACATTTTATTATTAATTAATTAATTTTAATTATTAATTCTGTTCAAATAAAATTAATTATTTAAATAATTAATAATTGTTATTTAATTTCAAATTATTAATTACCATTTACATATACTCAATATTTAAATAATTAATAATATCTAATTAATAATATTTCATTATTAATTTCCTGTTTAAATAAACTCATTATTTAAACAATTAATAATGTTTATAATAATTACTGTTTAAATATACTCAATATTTAAACAATTACTATTTCCTATTTTAAGTAATTCACTTTACTTAAAATTTCCATTTCTTCTACTTGATTTTGCGACTACGATATATGGGCTAGCATAGGGACCCGAGGGACATATAGATCATGGGCTTAATAATTAGTCAATTAAGTGATTAACACATAATCAGTTAATAACTTATTATCTAACTATGAATAATTCCACTATAGATTCATAACTGAACTCCCCTCACTATAGATGAGTTATTGTCCATTTAGTTTATCATTTTTTATATCTGTGATATTATCCTTCACGTGGAACCCTCATAATTACAGGCGGATAAATTTATCGTTTTGCCCCTGTAATTACCGCTTTATCCTTGTGTTCCTGCTCATTCTCCAATGAACTTTATCTTTAGTCGAACTAGCGATAAGATACTTCTGTGATCAATAGAAGTCGTGACGTCACTTGTTCATGTCTCGAATCAATACATCAAGGGAGTTTCCTAAAGTTCCTAAAATGTTTAGGTATCGCACTGATACCGTTAATTTATAGGAAAGTTATGAATTCCATCTCGTGAAAATGAGTTCCCAACTACTTATCTAGTCATGTTCCCAAAACAGGAGTGTATTGAACGTTCTTACAGATCACTCTCAACTATGTGAATCAAAGAACATAACTCCACAAATAGGAGTCCCCATTTCACTCAGGATTGAGATTTATCACGGTTGATAAACTTAGTTTGATATTCGATTATTTCTCGTAAACGGTACTAATGAGAAATTTAATCGAACATCGTGGTCCTGTCTTATACAATCAACATTGCATATGATACTTCCATTTCATGTCTCCCACATGAATGATCAGGATTAGATCATTTGTCTATAAACAAAATGTGAAGCTATCAACAGTGTTACCAGGATAAGGTTCTCAAACGTTATCCATTTCATCAGACACTTTTAAGTTACTCATCTCGACTTTAATCCTCTCGTATGACTCACATACTAAGTCGTGATTTCATAAGAGTAACTTATGGTTTACTATTTGAATGTTTGATATTAATATATTTCCATATATTCCTAATATCGTCAATTGAATCAATCTAGATAATATAAAGAAGTTATGTTTATTCATTTAATTTATTCTTAATAAATTATTATTATTAAATAATTACAAGTTCTAGGACACCGTTCCTAACAGACCAATATGTCGAACAAGGATTGAAACCAATCCAAAAACTTGTTTGTAATTGAAAAGCATGTTTCAAAGTACTCGTTTCACTCTCTAGACAAAATTGAAACCATTGACCTAAGAAACCAATCGACAAGAGGTTCACCCATTTGCATCTTTAGGATGGACCAAATCATAAGTACAAGTTTGACAAGATTGTTTCCAATCCTCGATTGACATTCTGGTCCAAAGCGGATTCCTTAAGAATAGGTTCCTGCATTTGGATTTTTAATATTGACCATATCATGAGGACAAGTTTGACAAGATTGGTCCATCCTAAAGATCCTAATGCAGGAACCTATTCTTTGGGAATCCTCTTTGGACTAAAATGTCAAACGAGGATCAGAACCAATCTTGTCAAACTTGTCCTCTTGAATTGGTCGATCCTAAAGATCCAAATGTTGGAACCTCTTCTTTTCAAATGCTCTTTGGATGAAAATATTGAACCAGGATCAGAACTAATCTTGTCAAAGTTGTCCTCATGATTTAGTCCAGCCTAAAGATACAAATAGAGGAACCACTTGTCCTCATGATTTGGTCCAGCCTAAAGAGCCAAATGGAGGAACCTCTTCTTTTGGAATCATGTTGGGACAAAAATATCAAATGAGGATCGGAAGCAATCTTGTCATATTTTTCATCATGATTTGGTCCAACCTAAAGGTCCAAATGGATGAACCTCTTGTCCTCATAATTTTGTCCATCCTAAAGATCCAAATGGAGAAACCTCATCTTTGGGAATCCTCTTTGGACCAAAATGTAAAACGATTATCGGAACCAATCTTGTCCTCATTGTTTGGTCCATCCTAAAGATCCAAATGGAAGAATGTTTTCTTATGGAATCCTCTTTGGACCAAAATATCAAAGAGGGTCGGAACCTATTCTGTCAAACTTGTTCTCATGATTTGGTCTGTCTTTAAGATCAAAATGCAGGAACCTTTTATTTGGGAATCCTCTTAGGACTAAAATATCGAACGAGGATCGAAAACAATCTTGTCAAAGTTGTCCTCATGATTTGGTCCATCCTAAACATCCAATGGGATGAAACTCTGTCTTAGGACTCCTCTTAGGACTAAAATATCGATCGAGGATCTGAAACAAATCTTGTTAAAGTTGTTCTCATTATTTAGTCCATCCTAAATATCCAAATGGTGGAACCTCCTGTCCTCATGATTTAGTCCATCCTAAAGATCAAAATCGAGGAACCTATTCTTTGGGAATCCTCTTTGGACCAAACTGTCAAACAGGGATTGGAAACAAGCATGTCAAACTTGTTCTCATGATCTGGTCCATCCTAAAGATCAAATGCAGGAACCTATTCTATCGGAATCCTCTTTGGACAAAAATGTCGAACGTAAAAGTGTTCCTCATGATTTGGTCCATGCAAAAGATCCAAATGGAGGAAACTCTTTTTTGGGAATCCTCTTTGGACAAAAATATCGAACGAGGATCGGAAACAATCTTGTCGAAGAGTTCCTCATAATTTGGTCCGTCCTATAGATCCAAACGAAGGAACCTCTTGTCCTCATGACTTGGTCCATTCTACAGATGCAAATGGAGGAACCTATTCTTTGGGAATCCTCTTTGGACCAATATGTCGAACAAGGATTGAAACCAATCCAAAAATTTATTTGTAATTGAAAAGCATGTTTCAAAGTACTCGTTTCACTCTCTAGACAAAATTGAAACCATTAATCTAAGAAACCAATCGACAAGAGATTCATCCATTTGGATCTTTAAGATGGACCAAATCATGAGTACAAGCTTGACAAGATTGTTTCCAATCCCCGATTGACATTTTGGTCCAAAGCGGATTCCATAAGAATAGTTTCCTGCATTTGGATATTTAGGATTGACCATATCATGAGGACAAGTTTGACAAGAATGGTTCTGATCCTCTTTCCACATTTTGGTCCAAAGAGGATTCCCAAAGAAGAGTTTCATGTATTTAGATCTTTAGGATTAAACAAATCATGAGGACAACTTTGAGAAGTGGGAAACCTTAGGTCTTTAGTTTCACTTTGGTCTAGCGAGTAAAACAAGTACTTTGATACAAGCTTTTCAATTACAAACAAGTTTTTGATTGGTTCTGATCCTCGTTCGACATTTTAGTAAAAAGAGGATTCCCAAAGAAGAGGATCTTCCATTTGGATCTTTAGGATGGACCAAATCATAAGGAAAAGTTTGACAAGCAACATTTTGGTCCAAAAAGGATTCCCAATGAATAGGTTCCTCCATTTGAATCTTTAGGATGGACCAAATCATGAGGACAAATTTGACAAGATTGGTTTTAAAACTCGTTTGATATTTTGGTTCAAAGAGGATTCCAAAAGAAAAGTTTCCTCCATTTGGATCTTCAGGATGGACCAAATCGTAAGGAAAACTTTCAAATTTGTCCACATGATTTTGTTCATCCTAAAGATCCAAATGGATGAACCTATTGTCCTCATAATTTGGTCCATCCTAAAGATCCAAATGGAGGAACCTATTGTTTGGGATTCCTCTTTGGATCAAATTGTCAATCGAGGATTGAAACCAATCTTGTCAAACTTGTCCTATTGAATTGGTAGATCCTAAAGATCCAATTGTTGGAACCTCTTCTTTGGGATTGCTCTTTGGATGAAAATATTGAACCAGGATCATAACCAATCTTGTCAAAGTTGTCCTCATGATTTAGTCCAGCCTAAAGATCAAAATAGAGGAACTACTTGTTCTCATGATTTAGTCCAGCCTAAGGAGCCAAATGGAGGAACCTCTTATTTTGGAATCATGTTTGGACGAAAATATCAAGTGAGGATCATAACCAATCTTGTCAAATTTTTCCTCATGATTTGATCCACCCTAAAGATCCAAATGGATGAACCTCTTGTCCTCATTATTTTGTCCGTCCTAAAGATCCAAATGAAGGAACCTCATCTTTGGGAATCCTCTTTGGATCAAAATGTCAAACGATTATCGGAACCAATCTTGTCAAACTTGTCCTCATTATTTGGTCCATCCTAAAGATCCAAACGGAGGAAGCTATTCTTTGGGAATCCTCTTTGGACCAAAATGTCGAACGTTAAAGTTTTCCTCTTGATTTGGTCCATCCTAAAGATCCAAATGGAAGAATGTCTTCTTATGGAATCCTCTTTGGACCAATCAATGAGGATCGGAACCGATCCTGTCAAACTTGTTCTCAAGATTTGGTCCGTGCTAAAGATTAAAATGGAGGAACCATTTCTTTTGGAATCCTCTTAGGACCAAAATATCGAAAGAGGATCGAAAACAATCTTGTCAAAGTTGTCCTCATGATTTGGTCCATCCTAAACATCAAAAGGGAAGAAACTCTTTTTTGGGAATCCTCTTAGGACCAAAATATCGATTGAGGATCTGAACAAAATCTTGTTAAAGTTGTCCTCATTATTTAGTCCATCCTAAAGATCCAAATGGTGGAACCTCTTGTCCTCATGATTTAGTCCATCCTAAAGATCCAAATGGATGAAACTATTCTTTGGGAATCCTCTTTGGACCAAAATGTCAAACGGGGATTGGAAACAAGCATGTCAAAGTTGTCCTCATGATTTGGCTCATCCTAAAGATCCAAATGCAGGAACCTATTCCATCGGAATCCTCTTTCGACAAAAATGTCGAACATAAAAGTTGTCAGATTTGGTCCATCCAAAGGATAAAAATGGAGGAAACTCTTTGTTGAGAATCCTCTTTGATAAAAATTATCAAACGAGGATCAGAAATAATCTTGTCAAAGAGTTCCTCATGATTCGGTCCATCACTACAAAAAAAAGTCAAATTACGACCAGCAATTTGCGACCAAAAGGTCGTTTTTATTGTAGAATGCGACCAAAAAAGCGACCAACATGGTGATGGCAAAAAAGCTGGTCTTTCCGGCATTTTGTGCGACTGGATAGTCACAAAAATACGAACAAGCATGTTTGGTTGCAAAAAAAGTCAACATTTTGAAAAAACGACCAGTTGGCCGCTTAAAAAAGTGACCATCTGGTCGTAATTTAAGCTGAAGATTAGTGACTAGTTGGTCACATAAAAAAGTGACCACGTGGTCGTTTTTATAAGCGACTAAATGGTCACTTTTGAACTTAGAGAAATGTGACCAGATGGGCGTTTGTTTAGGGATAAAATACGACCATCTGGTCTTTTTCTTCTAGGGTAAATGCGACCATCTGGTCGTATTTAATTTTTTTTTAATTATTTAATTATTATTTGTTTATTTAATTATTATTTATTTATTTATTTAATTAATATTAATTAATTATTATTTATTTAATTAATATTAAAATTTAATAATAAAAAATTAGAATTAAAATAAAATATATATAAATCAAAAAATGTTCTATACAAAAGAAATCATCCTAGAACTACTACGGAGGGGCGGGGGGTGGCGGAGGCGGCATCGATGATGAATAGCCGCCGTCTAGGGATCTGAAGTACGCGGCCAAAGATGCTGCTACCTGGGCCTCGACCCGTGCTTGCATGTCCGTCTCAATCGCAATGACTCGAGAAATGAAGTCGTCGCGTATAGCGTCCATGTCGGTGTGAAGCTGCTGAACCTCCTCGCGCAGCTGCTGCTCAACCAGAGAAAAGCCGGAGCTAGTGCTCGCTCCGCTGCGCTGAGGCCGAGGCACATCGGCGTAAAGGCGTCGCCAGTATGAGCCGAGCCCAGGAACTCATCCATCAGGCCGAACCCCTCCAGCAGCCTCCATGAACACCTCTCTACGGTCTTCCTGAGTCGGTTGTGAGTCTGGTGTGGGTAACCGCTGACTCAACGATTCTTTGAAACGTTCCTTAACATTTAAAATTCAGAAAATAAAATAGTTAATATATAAGATAGAAAAAATTGTAAACAAAAAATAATAATTGAAAAAATTATTAAATACCTGAACTTCTTTCGCCTTCCCGTCGATGATTGTCTCGTCCTTCTTCGTGTGAAGAACGAGGTGCTGCTCATCGGGTGGGACAGGGCGACCGTGCTTCGCTTCCTAAAAAGATTAGAGATTGAAGAAGAAAAAATAATAAATTAATAACTAATTGAAAAAAGAAAACAAGAAAAAAGTACGTAAAAACAAAAAAAAATAAACTTACCAAACAATGATGGTGGTCGTCGTCGGTCCGGGCCCCGCCTGTGTGTTTAGTAGGATTCTTTTCACGGTTGGCCGTATTCCTCCTTGACACTTCCTTGCCCTCGGGAGTGTTCAAGCTTGCGATAAGCCGCGCGTGGACCTCCGCGCTCATCTACATGGGGCAGTTTGCTGCTTGCTTTCTACGCGCCCGGTAAATGAAGTCCTTGAATCGATCCAGGACGTGATTGTCCCATTGGGGGAACAATCTACCGTCCGTGATATCGGGATCGATAACAGGAAACTTGCCCTAAAAAAATTAAAATAAAAAATTGTTAAAGTAATAAAGTAATAAATTTATTTTTAAAAATTCAAAATCAGTTAATTATAAAAAATAAATGATGTTTTTTACCTTCCAATTATCGTACATCCGACATTTCTCAGTCGTCGGAATCTTCTGCCAGCGAAGATCGCTGGGTATGTGGCTGTACTTTGCAAAAACATAAAAATTATTGTGCTATTAGAAACTATTAGTTAAAACAACAACAAAAAAAACACTTTTAAAATGTTTAAAGATTTAAAAATTAAGTAATTAAAACAATAAACAAAATTACTTACGTGTTCCCTTCAATCTGAAGGGTAGAGTCTACGGCCCGAGGAGGCTGCGTGCCTGAAGTGGAGGGTCCCGCTGGATCGGGCTGTGATGCAGACCCTGATGCTCCCGTGGAAGTTGTGGCCTGGGAGTCCTGCGCCAAGCGTGGTGTCACAGGCTGGGTCTCAGGGACTGCATCATCGAGAGAGGCAGTAACTCCCGGCTCGTAACCAAAGAGGATGATGTCCAACTCCTCTGTAGTCAGGTCCGCATCAGGGGCAGCGACAGTAGGAGGCTGCGGAGTCCCCTCGTCAATCTTGTCGTCAGGCTCGTCTGACTGGGGAGGACGTCGTCTGCCCGTCATAATCCTACAACTAAACTAAACTAATTTAATACAAAGTAATTAAAATAATGAAAGAAATTAATTTAATTAATTAATTAAATACTTCAAATTAAATTAATTAATGGAATAATCTAAATTAAATTGATTAAATAATGTAAATTAAACTAACATAAATTAATTAACTAATTTAAACTTAAATAATTAATTAAATTGAATTAAGTAAATTAAAATTAGATTAATTTGAACTAAAATGAATTAATTAAAGTAAACTAAGTACTGAAGAATTAAACTCTTAGATTAATTAAACTAAAATTAATTAAATTAAAGTAAATTAAGTAATGATGAAGAAATAAACTAAAGTAGATTAATTGAACTAAAATTAATTAAATTAAACTAACATTAATTAATTAAAACTAAGATAAAATAAACTAATTAATTAAATTAAAGTAAATTAAAATTAGATTAAGTGAACTAAGTAATTAATTAAAGTAAACTAAGTAATGAAGATTACAACTATTAGATTAATTTAAACTAAAATTAATTAAATTTAACTAACATTAATTAATAAAAACTAAACTAAACTAATTAATAAATTAAACTAAATTAAAATTAGATTAATTGAACTAAAATTTATTAATTAATTAAAGTAAACGAAATTAGATTAATTAACCTTAAGTAAACTAAGTACTTAATTAAACTAAATTACATTAATTACACTAAAATTAATTAAATTAACAAAATTAAACTAAACTAATTAAGTAATTAATTAAAGTAAACTAAAATTAGATGAATTAAACTAAAGTAAACTAAGTAATTAATTACACTAAATTAGATTCATTAAACTAAAATTAATTAAATTAACAAAATTAAACTAAACTAATTAATTAAAACTAAGTAAACTAAAGTTAAACTTAAACTAACTAAAAACTAAAACTAACTTAATTAAAACTTAAAATCTATAAGAAAACTAACCTCGTAATAGAAACCGGGATTGGAGGTTTAGGGTTTTTAGGTTTAGAGTAGGAACGGAGAATGGGAACGGGGAAAAAATAACGGGGAACGGAATGGGGGAAAGAGAGAAAAGAAAGAAAAGAGAGAAAGGAAAAAAGAAGAAACGGGGGAAAGGAAAACTGATCTGAATTTAAATCAGATTTTGCGACCAACTGGTCGCAAATATGTAATCATGACTAGAAACGAAAGGTTGCGCGTGCTGGGGAAATCACGACCACCTGGTCGCATTTTTACACATATTTGCAACCACCTGGTCGCATTTATTGAAAAACTGACCATCTGGTCGAAAAATTGGGATTATTTACAACAGCTGTCATATCACGCGTCCCATCAAGAATTGCGACCAACTGGTCGTAATCTTTAAATTCACCGCCAAGGATTGTGACCAGATGGTCGTAATCTTTAAATTCACCACCACAAATTTCATGAAAATTTAAATTTACCGCTCAGATTTATGACCATCTGGTCACACTTATTAAATTAACCGCCAAAAATTTCATTAACATTTTATAATATCCTTTGAGTTTTGCTACCAACTGGTCGTAATTCAACTTATATTTTTTGAAAAACATAATTCAACTTTTCCACAAATGCGACAAACTGGTCCCATTGAACTTCTAAATTACTACCATGTGGTCACCTTTTATGTTAAATTGTGACCAACTGGTCGCAAATATTAATATATATATATTTTTTTATCATCATTAAAGACATAGTTTTAATAAAACATACACAGTGATATCATAAAGTTTTGATATTTTGTTTCGGGTACCGTTTGAGATAATTTTAAAAGTTATCAAAAACACTTTCAAAAGTTATCGCAAACAGACAGTTTAGTTGTAAAGAATAAGATTCCATTTTTCATTTCTTAGAATATTGCAAGGAAGTTTGTTCGAGAACACGGAAATGCTTTGAGAAATAAGCAGGTATGTCTTAAGGTGTCGGGTGGTGCAGAATGGAATGTGGGATTGACAAAAAGCAAGGGACAAATATGGTTTCAAAATGGTTGGCAGGATTTTGTGGAGTTTTACTCTGTTAAATTGGGTTACTTTCTGATATTTAGATATGAAGGGAACGTTTGTTTTCCATGCTGTTATATTTGATCATAGTGCTTTTGAAATCCAATATCCAATCAAGGAAAAGAAAGTGATGTTTAAAACTGAGCATATTGAAGAAGATGATGATTCTGTCCAAATATTGGATCATGAAACTCAAGCTGATTCATGTTTCATGAACATTTTAGAATACCCTTTGAGTTTTGCGACCAACTGGTCGTAATTTAACTTATATTTTTGAAAAAATTATTCTACTTTTCCACAAATGCGACCAACTGGTCGCATTTAACTTCTAAATTACTACCATGTGGTCACCATTTGTGTTAAATTACGACCATATGGTCGGAAATATTAATATATATATATATTTTTTATCATTCATTAAAGAAATAGTTTTAATAAACACATACACAGTGAATCATAAAGTTACAAAATGTCTCATTCCTCATTCTCAGTTTCTTTGGTCGTCGATTCTTCTTATATTTCTTCGTCGGATTCATCGTCTCAAAGAAGAGTCCCTCACATAAAGTCTTCTTCTTCTGTTTCTTCATCAGATTCATCGTCTCGAATAAATTCAGCATCAATGTCACGTGCGTGAGAAGTGGAAGCATTTGTTTCATCATCATGCAATGTTATCATTCCATCGTTCAAAGGATGAACAATACTTGCATTCTGACCATCGTCGACTACACGACATTTTATCTCATCTTCTTGAAAAGCAACAACTTCCTCTGCATGGTCGTCTTTCTCGGACAAGTTTTCTTCTACCTGGCGTTGTTTAACTTTACAAACAACTAACCAATATGTCAGATCTTGTCTATTAATCGGATAGTTCAGGTAATAAACTTGAATCGCCTGTGATTCCAGGACAAACCTATCAGCGGTGCGCATATGCCTAGACTTGTTTACTTCAACGATTTGTAAATGATCAATCTTACGGACTCCGCCTTGTCTGGTTGTCTCGAACCAAGTGCAGTTGAACAGAATAATGTGTTTTAGCGTCGGACTTGCGTATTGAATCTCAAGAATCTCATCGATTACTCCGAAGTAATCGTCTTCGTTTGCGCCGAACACATGACCTTTTATGCAAACACCACTATTGTTTATCTACCACTGGTCACTTAAAATCACAAAATTTGCGACCATCTGGTCACTTAACAATGTGACCACCTGGTAGCCTTTCTCCGGCCAAATTTACGTGCCTTTTTTTGCTACTAAATGATACCTCGTGTCACAAAATTGCGACCATATGGTCGTAATTTTGTAGTGACTATATGGTCACTTTCGTCCTGCTAAAATTCGCACAATTTTTTATGACTAATTCTTTAATTGGTCGCAATTTGGTCGCAAAAAAGTGACCATTTGGTAATTTTAAGTCAAACTTCATATTTACTACTAGAGTGGTCACCAAAAAAATTACCCAATACTTTGGTCGCAAATTTCTGGTCGCAATTTGACAGTTTTTTTATAGTGCATCCTAAAGATCAAACGGAGGTACATTCTAAAGATGCAAATGGAGGAACCTATTCTTTGGGAATCCTCTTTGGACCAATATGTCAAAAAAGGAGTGAAACCTTATGTTGGTCCAAAGAGGATTCCCAAATAAGAGTTTCCTCTATTTGGATATTTATGATGGACCAAATAATGAGGACAACTATGACAAGTGGGAAACCTGAGGTCTTTGGTTTTACTTTGGTCTAGAGAGTAAAACAAGTACTTTGATACAAGCTTTTCAATTACAAACAAGTTTTTGGATTGGTTCCGATCCTCGTTCGACATTTTAGTCTAAAGAGGATTCCCAAAGAAGATGATCATCCATTTGGATCTTTAGGATGGACAAAATCATAAGGACAACTTTGACAAGCGACATTTTCGTCCAAAGAGGATTCCCAATGAATAGGTTCCTCCATTTGAATCTTTAGGATGGACAAAATCATGAGGACAAGGTTGATAAGATTGGTTCTGAAACTCGTTTGATATTTTGGTCCAAAGAGGATTCCCATAGAAGAGTCCATCCTAAAGATAAAATCATGAGGACAACTTTAAAATTTGTCCACATGATTTAGTCCATCCTAAAGATACAAATGGATGAACCTCTTGTCCTCATAACTTGGTCCATCCTAAAGATCCAAATGGAGGAACCTATTCTTTAAGAATCCTCTTTGAACCAAAATGCAAACGAGGATCTGAACCAATCTTGTCAAACTTGTCCTCTTAATTTGGTCCATCCTAAAGATCTAAATGTTGGAACCTTTTCTTGGGGAATGCTCTTTGGACGATAATATCGAATGAGGATCAGAACCAATCTTGTCAAAGATGTCCTCATGATTTAGTCCATCCTAAAAATAGAGGAACCTATTGTCCTCAAGATTTGGCCCATCGTAAAGATCCAAATGGAGGAATCTCTTCTTTGGGAATCTTCTTTGGACGAAAATACCAAACGAGGATCGGAACCAATCTTGTCAAATTTGGTCCATCCTAAAGATCCAAATGGATGAACCTCTTGTCCTCATGATTTTGTCCATCCTAAAAATCAAAATGGAGGAACCTCATCTTATAAGGATCAGGGAAGCACTCCAAGTCCAATACATGTTCCAACCGGCCCAATCACAACATCCAAAGCAAAGAAGATCGAACAAGTTTTGATTACTCATGTGCAAGAATGGCCAGGCTCAGATCAAGCTTTATTTCCAACTGAGCAGCCCATTTCGGATGAATACTTAACATATCCTACTTTGAAGATCAATGTGTGCAACTTAAAAATCCATAAGGAAGATATCTACAAAGATAACCTTGTGCAAGTCTCAACTATGCTTTAATTGGAGGAATGCAACAATTAAGCAAATGAGATTCACTTTTATTTGAATTTTAGTCAAAGTTTCCTTATTTGTAGCCGTGTGCATTAAAAGCTCTACTTTCCTTTTATGTTTTTGCCAAATGTAACCGAATGCTTTATTGCTTTATTTCCTTTTGTTATTTGAAGGCTATTTAAGCCATGGAACATATTGTAAAATTCAAATTATTAGTGAATGAAAAACAAGTACTCTTGAGAGTTTCTTTTTGAAAACCAAATTAGTTTTCAATTTCTTTGCAATTCTTGTATTTAGGGTTGCTGTCGAGTCATTCAACTAGGAATTGATCAACTTAGTTGTGGTGTGATTCAATCTTGAACGAGAAACCTCATTCTTGTCTCTATATCATTGATCTAAGAGGTAATCTCATCTAGCATTAAATCTCTTGGTTGAAACTGATTAGTTAGGGAGGGTTTGCCTTCTTGCTTCAAAGGTTCATGCTAAGCATTATAGCATAGGGTCTTTGGACTTGCAATTTGAGTTTGCCTTATCAGTTGGTATCAGAGCATTGGTTGAAACCTTGGCCAAACTCCAGATTTTATTTTATCCTTTAATTTCCTTGCAATTTGCTTGTTTATTTCAATCTGCCTTGTGTTTTAATTTCTATCGAAACCACCATTTTTTTCTTTTTTTTTCGTACTGATCTTATTCCCATATTGTAGATCATATTCTGATCTTGAAAAAAAAAATAAAATAAATAAATAAAATAAGTGAGAAAGAGAACTTTGCATCCGAGAGCACTATATTGTTCATCTTGTGTTCTTCATTGCTTTGTTTTGAAAATTCTGAGTTTGATCCATAGAAAATGAAAAAAGTATGAGTTTTGAATGTTATTTTATCAATCTAGATCCACAAATTAAGCATCAATTGATTTCAGATTTTTTTACAATCAAATCCTGCTCATACTTTCCATAATTGAATCTGCCGCATTTAGTGCTCTGTCTAGCTGTCTAAAACGCGTGAAATAGTTCGAATTAGCCTTCACAGCCTAGATATGAAAGTTAATTTAATTTGTTATATTTCATTGTCAAGAAAGACATTTAAGGCAATTCTATCTGTAAACAACTCAAATTTTAATAATCAAACAAGTGCGCAATCTGCTCCTAAAATTCCGGATCTTGTCTTTTAATTGATTCGCATCTTCAATCTTCATCATTATTTCGGATTTTTCCAGCTCTACACTCTTAATAACTGATTGATTAAGATATATATGAGTTGCCATCTTAAAATTTATATTTCCAATAATTTCGAATTTGCCTTACCATATTTGGCATTTTCCTAATTTTTCCTTGTCTTAAATTCTGTTTTTCCTACCATCTTGTTTTCTTTTCTGTTAATTAGTTGTATTTTTCTAATTGAATTACTTTAGTAGCTTTGTAAACACAATTCTTTCCTAAAAAGTGAGTTTATATTAGAGAGCACCTACATACAAATTGGCCTACCTTGAGTGTTAAACACAAGTGTTTCCTTGAGTGATATATAGTAAGGGAGTGTTGTAAAGTCTTTAATACTTGTTACTTTGTGAGGAACGTCATGACACAAGAGGGAAACAATGGGGGTGAGATTAGTGATGCCAGGTGGAGGGAGGCACAAATAGGGAGTTTTGCTAGGCTTACTCAAACCATAGAAGAACTTAATGAGCGTATGGGTAGACTAGAGCTAGCTAACAACCAACTAAGGGACGGGCACCTAGATGAGGGAGTTGAACATGAAGAAGATGACAATGTAACTTTATTGGCTGGAGTAAACTCTAGGAGAGAACAAGGAGGGGGCCGAGGAAGGGGTAGAGATAGAGGAAGGGGTAGAGAATTAGGACCACCTAGGAGACCTATTAGGGAGTTATGAGAGGAAAGAGTGGAAGAGAGAAACCCAGGGGGTATTAAGCTTAAAATTCCACCATTCCATGAGAGGTCTAATCTGGAGGAGTACTTGCAATATGAAGACAAATAGAGCATGTCTTCGATTGGAATAATTTTAGTGAGGAAAGGAAGATGAAGCTAGCAGTGGCTGAATTTTGTGATTATGCTAGTATTTGGTGGACTCATCTTAGGGCTGAATGGAGGAGAATTATGAGCAACCAATTGAGACATGGGAGGAGCTAAAAGTATTGATGAGAAAGAGGTACATCCCAAGGCATTACCAAAGAGAAATCAGAAACAAATTGTTCTCATTACATCAAGGATCAAATAGTGTGGAGGAATACTATAGAGAGATCGATGTGCTAATGACTCGATCTAATGTTAATGAGAGTGAGGATGATGCTATGTCATGGTTCTTGGGAGGAATGAACAAGGAGGTAGCTCATAGAGTTGATATGTACCAATACTTTGACATGAAGGAACTCTTGCACATTGCAGAGAAGATTGAGGAACAAATAGCTTGGGAAAAGGATAATACCAAGAGATACACTTCTAAATCCACTTTTCCATCATCCAATACTTTGAAAAAGAGAGTTAGTAGTTCCAAAGGAGACTTTAAGCCTAGAACTTCATTTGAGGCTGCCAAGAAGGATAAGGGGGAGTCTTCTTAGGGGAAGGGAAAAGAGAAGGTGGATGAAACAAAAGTTGAGAGAAATAGGGACATAAAATGCTGAAAATGTCAAGGAACAGGTCACATAAGCCAAGACTGTCCAAATAAAAGAGCTATGATCATTAGAAATGGGGAGGTAGTCGCGGATGGGGAGGAAAGTGTCACAATGAAGAGGAAGAGGAGGAGGCTGAGGAGTTTGATGAGGAAGTGGGGGATGGGAATCAATTAGCTCTTGTGACTAGAAGAGTTTTGAGCACCCAATTGAAGGAGGATTGTGTGGATGACCAAAGAGACAACTTGTTCCACACAAGATGTCTAGTGAATGGCACACCATGTAGTCTAGTGTATGATGGAGGAACTTGTACAAATGTGGTGAGCTCTATTCTGGTCAAGAGGTTACAACTACCAACTCAAGAACATCCTACACCATACAAGCTTCAATGGCTCAATGATTGTGGAGAAATAAAAGTAGTATCTCAAGCTCTGATTTCCTTTAATTTAGGTAAATATTATGATGAGATATTATGTGATGTTGTACCTATACATGCTGGAGATATTTTACTTGGCCGACCTTGGCAATTTGATAGGAAAGTCATGCATCTTAAATAGGTATAGTTTCACTAAGGATGGTAGAAAAGTCATTCTTGTACCTTTATCTTCAAAAGAAGTTTGTATTGATCAAATGAAACTTTAGAAAAAAAGAATTGAATTTGAAGAAAAAGAAATGAGAGAAAAGAAAGAAATGAGTGAAAAGAAAGAGGTGAGTGAACAATTAGAGAAGAACTTGAGAAAAAGAGATGCAAAAAAAAAGAAAGCAAGTGAGCTTATTAGCAAGAGTTGGGGAAATGAGGAAGCCTTTACTTGTCCAAAAACCAATCTTTGTGCTTTTGTACAAAGGAGGGTATTTGGCTACTAACTCTAACCAAACTTTGTCTTTGCCAAGTGTGTTTTCTTCTTTTTCAGGAATTCAAGGACATGTTTTTGGTTGACGTACCTAATGGATTGCCACCAATCAGAGGCATTGAGCATCAAATTAACTTCATTCTTGGGGCTGGAATTCCAAATAGGCCAGCTTATAGGACAAATCCAACCGAAACCAAGGAAATTCAAAAGCAAATGTAGGAGCTTCTTGCTAAGGGATATGTAAGAGAAAGTTTGAGTCCTTGCTCGATTCTGGTCATCTTGGTGCCTAAAAAGGATGGAACATGGAGGATGTGTTTGGATTGTCGAGCCATAAACAAAATAACTGTAAAGTATCATCACCCTATTCCTAGGTTAGATGATATGCTTGATGAGTTGTATGGATCTTGTCTTTTCACTAAAATAGACCTTAAATCTGGATATCACCAAATAAGAATGCAAGTAGGTGATGAATAGAAAGCAGCATTTCAAACGAAATTTGGGTTGTATGAATGGATTGTTATGCCATTTGGCTTGACTAATGCACCTAGTACTTTCATGAGATTGATGAATCATGTTTTAAGGGATTTTTTTGGAAAGTTTGTAGTTGTTTATTTTGTTGACATACTGATTTACTCAAAGAGCTTAAATGATCATGTAGAGCATGTTAGGTTACTTCTAATTACATTTAGAAAAGAGAAGCTTTATGCTAATTTTAAAAAGTATAGTTTTTGCTTGGATAAAGTTAACTTTCTAGGATTCATTGTAAGTAAGGATGGAGTTGAAGTAGATGATGAGAAAGTTAAAGCTATTAGAGATGGGCCACAACCTAGAAGTGCTAGTGAAGTTAGGAGTTTTCATGGTCTGGCTAGTTTTTATAGAAGATTCATTAAAGACTTTAGCATTATAGCAGCACCATATTGAATGAACTTGTGAAAAATCATGTGACATTTGTGTGGGGGGAAATGCAAGAAAAGGCTTTCAAAGAATTGAAAGACAAATAAACCAATGAACCTTTGCTTGTTTACCAAACTTTGAGAAATCATTTAAAATTGAATGTGATGCAAGTGGGATTGACATAGGGGCAGTGTTAATGCAAGATGATAAGCCTTTAATGTACTTTAGTGAAAAGTTGAATGGACCATCTTTGAATTACCCTATCTATGATAAGGAGTTATATGCTTTAGTGATAACTTTGCAGGTTTGGCAGCACTATCTTTGGCCGAGGGAGTTTGTGATCCATACCGATCATGAGAGTTTAAAACACCTTAAGGGACAAAGAAAGTTGAATAGAAGACATGCCAAATGGATAAAATTCATTGAGACCTTTCCATATGTCATTAAGTACAAACAAGGTATGGACAATGTGGTGGCTGATGCATTATCAAGGAGGTACAACTTGTTCTCTACTCTTAGTGCTAAGATCTTAGGATTTAAACAAGTAAAAGATTTATACCCTCTTGATTCTGATTTTTGGACTATCTATGCTTCTTGTGTTAATGGAAAATCCGTGGATGACTACTTTGTGTTTGAAGACATGTTATTTAAGAAAAATAAGTTGTGTGTGCCCAATTGCTGAATGAGAGAATTTCTTTTTAAAGAATTACATGGGGGAGGCTTAATGGGTCACTTTGGGATACACAAAACATTTGACATGTTAAATGAGCATTTCTATTGGCCTAAAATGAGACATGATGTTCATAAAGTGTGTAAAAACTGTTTTAAATGTAAAGAGGCTAAGTCTAGATCACAGCCACATGGACTTTATACACCATTGAATGTTCCTAATGAACCTTGGACAAACATATCTATGGATTTTGTTATAGGTTTACCTAGGACTAAGAGAGTTCATGATAGTATCTTTGTTGTAGTTGACCGTTTTAGAAAAATGACACATTTCATTGCATGTCACAAAACAGATGATGCTAAGCATGTTGCGGATTTTTTCTTTAGGGAAGTGGTTAGATTGCATGGTATTCCTACTACTATTGTTAGTGATAGGGATGTTAAGTTCCTAAGTCACTTTTGGAAGGTTTTGTGGGGTAAGCTTGGCAGTAAGATACTTTTTTCAACTACTTGTCATCCCCAAATCAATGGACAAACTGAGGTGGTTAATAGAACTTTAGGGGGTTTGCTTAGAGCCATTATTTCCAAGAATATCAAGTCTTGGGAAACATGTCTTCTTTTTGTGGAGTTTGCTTACAACCGAGCCATACATAGTACTACACATTGTTTTCCATTTGAGGTAGTTTATGGCTTTAATCCTACTACTCCACTTGATTTACTTCCTTTGCCTACTAATGTGTTTGTTTGTGATGAAGCTACTTCTAGGGTTGATTTTATCAAGAATTTGCACAAAGAAGTTAGGGAAATAATTGAGAAGCAAAACACCAAGGTTGCTTCTAGGATCAACAAAGGAAGAAAGGAGCTTGTTTTTAAACCGGGAGATTGGGTGTGGATACACTTTAGAAAAGAGAGGTTTCCTTCACAAAGGAAAACCAAACTTCATCGAAGAGGAGATGGCCCTTATCAATTGCTTGAAGAGTTAACAACAATGCTTACAAGATAGATATCCCGGGTAAGTTTTCTGTTAGTTCAACTTTTAATGTTCCTGATTTAAGCCCTTTTGATGTAGGGGATGATGACCTTGATTCGGGGACGAATCTTTTTGAAGAAGGGGAAGATAATAAGGATCATGGAAGCACTCCAAGTCCAATACATGTTCCAACCAGCCCAATCACAAGATCCAAAGCAAAGAAGATCCAACAAGCTTTGATTACTCAAGTACAAGAATGGCTAGGCTCAGATCAAGCTTTATTTCCATGTGAGCAGCCCATTTCGGATGGATACTTAACATATCCCACTTTGAAGATCAATGTGTGCAACTTACAAATCCATAAGGAAGATATCTACAAAGATATCCTTGTGCAAGTCTCAACTATGCTTTAAGTGGAGGAATGCAACAATTAAGCAAATCAGATTCACTTTTATTTGAATTTTAGTCAAAGTTTCCTTATTTGTAGCCATGTGCATTAAGGGCTCTACTTTCCTTTTCTGTGTTTGCCAATTGTAACCAAATGCTTTAATGCTTTATTTCCTCTTATGTTTTTGTTTCCTTTTGTTATTTGAATGCTATTTAAGCCATGGAACACATTGTAAAATTCAGATTATTATTGAATAAAAAACAAGTACTCTTGAGAGTTTCTTTTTGAAAACCAAACTAGTTTTCAATTTATTTGCAATTCTTGTGTTTAGGGTTGTTGCCGAGTCATTCAACTAGGAATTGATAAACTTAGTTTGGAGTGATTCAATATAGAACAAGAAACCTCATTCTTGTCTCTAGATCATTGATCTAAGAGGTAATCTCATTTAGCCTTAAATCTCTTCGTTGAAACTGATTAGTTAGGGATGGTTTGAGTTCTTGCTTCAAAGGTTCATGCTAAGCATAATAATATAGGGTCTTTGGACTTCCAATTTGGGTTTGCCTTATCATCATCTTTGGGAATCCTCTTTGGACTAAAATGTCAAACAAGGATCGGAACCAATCTTGTCAAACTTCTCCTCATGATTTGGTCCATCCTAAAGATCCAAATGTTGGAACCTCTTCTTTGGGAATGCTTTTTGGACGAAATATCGAACGAGGATCGAAACCAATCTTATCAAAGTTTTCCTTATGATTTGGTCCATCCTAAAGATCGAAACTTAAGAACCTCTTGTCCTCATGATTTGGTCGATGCTAAAGATCTAAATGGATGAACCTCTTCTTTGGGAATCCTCTTTGGACCAAAATGTCATACGATGATCAGGACCAAACATGTCAAAGTTTTCCTCATGATCTGGTCCATTCTAAAGATCAAAATGGAGGAACCTCTTGTCCTTATGATCTGGTCCATCCTAAGGATCCAAATGGAGGAACCACTTGTCCTCATGATCTGGTCCATCCTAAAGATCCAAATGGAGGAACCTCTTCTTTGGGAATCGTCATTGGACCAAAATGTGAAATTACGATCAGAACAAATCATGTCAAACTTGTCCTCATGATTTGGTCCATCGTAAAGATTCAAATGGAGGAACCTCTTCTTTGGGAATGCTCCAAATCTTGTCAAAGTTGTCCTCATGATTTGGTGCATCCTAAAGATCCAAATGGAGGAAAATCTTCTTTGGAAATCCTCTTTGGACAAAAATATCGAATGAGGATCGGAAACAATCTTGTTAACGTTGTCATCATGACTTGGTCCATCCAAAAGATCCAAATAGAGGAATCTATTCTTTGGGAATCCTCTTTGGACCAATATGTCGAAGAAGGATAGGAACAAATCCAAAAACTTGTTTGTATTTGAAAAGCATGTTTCAAAGTTCTCGTTTCACTCTCTAGACAAAATTGAAACCGTTGACCTAAGAAACCATTTGATAAGAGGTTCATCCATTTGGATCTTTATGATGGACCAAATTATGAGGACAAGTTTGACAATATTGTTTCCAATCCCTATTTGACATTTTTATCTAAAGAGGATTCCAAAATAATAGGTTCCTCCATTTCGATCTTTACGATGGACCAAATCATGGGGACAAAAGGTTACTCCATTTGGATCGTTAGGTTGGACGAAATCATGAGGACAAGTTTGACAAGATTGTTTCTGATCCTCGTTCGATAATTTGGTCCAAAGAGGATTCCCAAAGAAGTGTTTCCTGTATTTAGATCTTTAGGATTGACCAAATCACGAGGACTACTTTGGCAAGTGAGAAACCTTAGGTCTTTGGTTTCACTTTGGTATAGAGAGTTAAACAAGTACTTTGATACAAGCTTTCAATTACATATAGGTTTTTGGATTGGTACCAATCCTTGTTCGACATAATGGTCCAAACAGGATTCCCAAAAAAGAGTTTCCTCTACTTGGATATTTATGATGGACAAAATGATGAGGAGAACTTTGACAAGTGGGAAACCTTAGGTTTTTTGTTTCACTTTGGTCTAAAGTGTAAAACAGGTACTTTGATACAAGCTTTTCAATTACAAACAAGTTTTTGGATTGGTTCTGAACCTCGTTTGACATTTTAGTCAAAAGAGCATTCCTAAAGAAAAGTTTCCTCCATTTGGATCTTTAGGATGGACCGAATGATAAGAACAACTTTGACAAGATTGGTTCTGAAACTCGTTCGATATTTTGGTCCAAAAAGGATTCTCAAAGAAGAGTTTTCTCCATTTGGATCTTTAGGATGGACCAAATCATGAAGACAACTTTCAAATTTGTCCACATCATTTAGTACATCCTAAAGATCCAAATGGATGAACCTCTTGCCCTCATAATTTTGTGCATCCTAAATATCCAAATGGAGGAACCTATTCTTTGCGAATCTTCATTGGACTAAAATGTCAAACGAGGATCAGAACCAATCTTGTCAAGGTTGTCCTCTAGATTTGGCCCATCCTAAAGATCGAAATGTTGGAACCTCTTCTTTGGGATTGCTCTTTGGATGAAAATATCGAACGAGGATCAGAACCAATCATGTCAAAGTTGTCCTCATGATTTAGTCCATCCTAAAGATCCAAATAGAGGAACCTCTTGTCCTCATGAGTTGGTGCATCCTAAAGATCCAATGGAGAAACCTATTCTTTGGGAATCCTCTTTGGAAAAAAATGTCGAATGTATAAGTAGTCCTAAGGATTTGGTCCATCCTAAAGATCCAAATAGAGGAACCTCTTGTCCTCACGATTTGGTTCATCCTACAGATTCCAATGGAGTAAACTATTCTTTGGGAATTCACTTTGGACCAAAATGTCAAACAAGGATCGAAGCGAATCTTGTCAAAATTTTCCCCATGATTTAGTGCATCCTAAAGATCCAAATGGATGAACCGTTGTCCTCATAATTTGGTCCATCCTAAAGATCCAAATGGAGGAACCTCTTCTTTGGGAATCCTCTTTGAATAAAAATGTCAAACGTGGATAGGAACCAATCTTGTCAAAGTTTTCCTCATGATTTGGTCCATCCTAAAGATCCAAATGGATGAAACTTTTGTCCTCTAGATTTGGTCCATCCTAAAGATCCAAATGAAGGAACCTCTTCTTTGGGAATCCTCTTAGGACCAAGATATTAAACAAGGATCAAAAACCATCTTGTCAACGTTGTCTTTACGGTTTGGTCCATCCTAAAGATCCATATGGAGGAACCTCTTGTCCTCATGATTTGATCCATTTAAAAGATCCAAATGGAGGAACCGATTTTTATGAATCCTCTTTGGACCAAAATGTCAAATGTCAAAGTTGTCCTCTTAATTTGATCCATCCTAAAGATCCAAATGGAGGAAACTCTTCTTTTGGAATCCTCTTTGGACCAAAATGTCAAACGAGGATCAGAACCAATCTTGTCAAACTTCTCCTTATATTTGAAATATCCTAAAAATCCAAATGGAGGAACCTCTTGTCTTTATTATTTGGTCTATCCCAAAGATCCAAATGGAGGAACCGCTTCTTTGGGAATCCTCTTTGGACCAAAATATCAAACGAGGATCGTAAACAATCTTATCAAAGTTGTTCTCATGATTTTTTCCATCCTAAAGATTCAAATGGAGGAACCTATTTTTTGGGAATCCTCTTTGGACAAAAATATCAAACTTCAAAGTTCTCTTCTTGATTTGGTCCATCCATAATATCCTAATGGAGGAAACTCTTCTTTGTGTTCCCCTTTGGACCAAAATATCGAACGAGAATCGGAAACAATCTTGTCAAAGTTGTTGTCATGTTTTGGTCCATCCTAAAAATCCAAATGGAGGAACCTCTTATTCTCATGATTTGGTCTATCCTAAAGATCCAAATGGAGGAAACTATTCATTGGGAATCCTCTTTGGACAAAAATAACGAACGTAAAAGTTTTCCTCTATTTGGTCCATCCTAAAGATCCAAATGGAGGAAACTCTTCTTTGGGAAAATAAAACATTTGTAAAATATATTTAACTCTAATTAAACCTTGTAAATGACCATTAAATGTTGTCTTGAAGTTGCTTTGAGTTCCCATAATAATGGTTAGGTTGGCTTGAATGAAGATTGGGTTATCATCAATTCATCTTGAATTGTAGTTAATGCATCTTAACTTGACTTGTAATAAATGAACTTTTGTTGCCATTAATGAAGTCGGATTGCATTTAATTCAAGTACTCTTGAAGCTTTAATTCCTCAAATGCAAGGCTACATAATTCATATCACAAAAGACCTAAGGTTTCCCACTTGTGAAACTTGTCCTCATGATTTGGTCCATCCTAAAGATTCAAAAAGAGGAACCTTTTCTTTGGAGATCACTTTGGACAAAAATGTCGAACGATGATCGGAACCAATCCAAAATTTTGTTTGTAATTGAAAGGCTTGTATCAAAGTACTTGTTTCACTCTATAGCCCAATGTGAAACCAACGACCTAAGGTTTCCAACTTGTCAAAAGTGTCCTCATGATTTGGTCCACCAAAAGATCCAAATGGAGGAAACTCTTCTTTGAGAATCCTCTTCTGATCAAAATATCGAACGAGGAGGGAACTAATTTTGTCAAAGTTTTCCTCATGATTTGGTCCATCCTAAAGATCCAAATGGAGGAAACTCTTCTTTGGGAATCCTCTTTGGACCAAAATATCGAACGAGTATTAGAACCAATGTTGTCCTCATTATACTCGGTTGTAATAAATGATATTCGATTGCATCAAATGAACTTGAGTTCGAACTTGACTTGCATTTACTAAAGTAGGCTTGAACTTGACTTATATTTATTGAACAAGACTTGAATTTTAATTTCATTTATTGAAGTATCTTGTACTTTGTGCTTGACGTGAACTTGGAGTGTAATGAATGCAACTCCGCCAAAATATCAACTTGTAAAGTTCCTTGGTTTATATCACTCTTCTTTGGGAATCCTCTTAAGACTATAATATTGAACGAGGATAGGAAACAATCTTTTCAAAGTTGTCCTCATGATTTTGTCCATCCTAAAGACCCAAATGGAAAAACTCTTCTTTGGGAATCCTCTTTGAACCAAAATATCAAATGAGGATCGGAACCAATCTTGTCAAATTTGTCCTTATAATTTTATCCATCCTAAAGATCCAAATGGAGGAACCTCTTCTTTGAGAATCCTCTTTGGACCAAAAAGTCAAACGAGGATCGGAACAAATCTTGTCAAAGTTGTCCTTACGATTTGGTCCATATGGAGGAACCTCTTGTCCTCTTGATTTGATCCATCCAAAAGATCCAAATGAAGGAACCGATTCTTTGCGAATAGACCAAAATGTTAAATATCAAAGTTGTCCTCCTAATTTTGTCCATTCTAAAGATCCAAATGGAGGAAACTCTTCTTTAGGAATCCTCTTTGGACCAAAATGTCAAACTAGGATCGGAACAAATCTTGTCAAACTTCTCCTTATGATTTGGAACATCCTAAAAATCCAAATGGAGGAACCTCTTGTCCTCATGATTTGGTCCATCCTAAAGATCCAAATGGGGGAATTGCTTCTATAGGAATCCTCTTTGGACCAAAATATCAAACGAGGATCGTAAATAATCTTATCAAAGTTGTTCTCATGATTTTATCCATCCTAAAGATTCAAATGGAGGAACCTATTCTTTGAGAATCCTCTTTGGACAAACATATCAAACTTCAAAATTGTCCTCTTGATTTGGTCCATCCTAAATATCCTAATGGAGGAAACTCTTCTTTGTGATTCCCATTTGGACCAAATATCGGACGAGAATCGGAAACAATATTGTCAAAGTTGTCGTCATGATTTGGTCCGTCCTAAAGATCCAAATGGAGGAACCTCTTGTCCTCATGATTTGTTCCGTTCTAAAGATCCAAATGGAGGAAACGCTTCTTTAGGAATCCTCTTTGGATCAAAATGTCAAACATCAAAGTTGTCCTCTTTATTTGATCTATCCTAAAGATCCAAATGGAGGAAATTCTTCTCTAGGAGTCCTCTTTTGACCAAAATAACGAACGTGAAAGTTTTCCTCTATTTGGTCCATCCTAAAGATCCAAACGGAAGAAACTCCTCTTTGGGAAAATAAAACATATGTAAAATATATTTAACTCTAATTGAAGCTTGTAAATGACCATTAAATGTTCTCTTGAAGTTGCTTTGAGTTCCCATGAATGATGGTTAAGTTGGCTTGAATGAAGCTTGGGTTATCATCAATGCATCTTGAGTTGTAGTTAATGCATCTTAACTTGACTTGTAATAAATCAACTTTGGTTGCGATTAATGCAATAGGATTGCATTTAATTCCTAAAATGCCAGGCTACATAATTCATATCACAAAAGACCTAAGGTTTTCCACTTGTCAAACTTGTCCTCATGATTTGGTCCATCATAAAGATTCAAAAAGGAGGAACCTCTTCTTTGGAGATCACTTTGGACCTAAATGGCGAACGAGGATCAGAACCAATCCAAAAAATTGTTTGTAATTGAAAAGCTTGTATCAAAGTACTGGTTTCATTCTCTAGACCAAAGTGAAACCAACGACCTAAGGTTTCCAATTTGTCAAAAGTGTCCTCGTGATATGGTCCACCGAAAAATCCAAATGGAGGAAACTCTACTTTGTGAATCCTCTTTCGACCAAAATATCGAATGAGGACGGAACTAATCTTGTCAAAGTTTTCCTCATTATTTAGTCCATCCTAAAGATCCAAATGGAGGAAACTCTTCTTTGGGAATCCCTTGTGGACCAAAATATCGAACAAGGATCGGAACCTATCTTGTCAAACTTTTCCTCATGATTTGGTCCATCCTAAAGATTCAAATTGAGTAACCTCTTCTTTGGTAATTCACTTTGAGCCAAAATGTCGAACGAGGACTGAAACCAATCCAAAAACTTGTTTGTAATTGAAAAGCTTGTATCAAAGTACTTGTTTCACTATCTAGACTAAAGTGAAACCAAAGACCTAAGGTTTCCCACTTGTCAAAGTTGCCTACATGATTCAGTTCATCCTAAATATCCAAGTAGAGGAAACTCTTCTTTTGGAATCCTCTTTGGACTAATATGTCGAACAAGGATTGGAGCCAATCCAAAAACTTGTTTGTAATTGAAAAGCTTGTATCAAAGTATTTGTTTCACTCTCTAGACCAAAGAAAAACCAAAAACTTAAGGTTTCCCACTTGTCAAAATTGTCCTCATGATTTGGTAAGTCCTAAAGATCCAAATGGAGGAAACTCTTCTTTTGGAACTCTCTTTGGACCAAAATATCGAACGAGTATCGGAACCAATTTTGTCAAAGTTGTTCTTATGATTTGGTCCATCCTAAAGATCCAAATGGAGGAACCTATTCTTTGGAAAAACTCTCTAGACCGAAATAGCAAACGAGGATTGGAAACAATCTTGTCAAACTTGTCCTCATGATTTGGTCCATCCAAAAGATCCAAATGGAGAAACCTATTCTTTGGGATTCCTCATTGGAGCAAAATGTTGAATGTCAAAGTTGTCCTCATGATTTGGTCTATCCTAAATATCCAATTGAAGGAAACTCTTCATTGGGAATCCTCTTTGGACCAAAATATCGAACGAGGACAAAACCAATCTTGTCAAAGTTGTCCTCCTGATTTGGTCCATCCTAAAGATCCAAATGGAAGAACCTCTTTTTTGGGAATCCTCTTTAGATCAAAATATCGAACGAGGATCGGAACCAATCCAAAAAATTTTTTATAATTGAAAAGATTTTATCAATGTACTTGTTTCATCTCTAGAGCAAAGTGAAACCAAAGACCTAAGGTTTCCCAGTTTTCAAAATTCTTCTCATGATTTGGTCCATCCTAAAGATCCAAATGGAGGAAACTCTTCTTTGGGAATCCTCTTTGGACAAAAATAACCAACGAGTATTGGAACCAATATTGTCAAACTTGTCCTCATGATTTGGTCCATCCTAAAGATTCAAATGAAGGAACCTATTCTTTGGGAAACCTCCTTGGACAAAAATGTCGAACATCAAAGCTGTCTTCTTGATTTGATCCATCCTAATTATGCAAATGGAAGAAACTCTTTATTGGGAATCCTCTTTGGACCAAAATGTCAAACGAGGATTGAAACCAATCTTATTAAATTTGTCTAAATGATTTGGTCAATCCTAAAGAACCAAATGGAGGAAACTCTTCTTTGGTAATCCTCTTTGGACCAAAATATAAAACGAGGATCGAAAATAATCTTGTCAAACTTGTCCTTATGATTTGGTCCATCCTAAAGATCAAAATTGAGGAAACTCATCATTGGGAATTCTCTTTGGACTAAAATGTCGAACGCCAAAGTTGTCCTCATGTTTTGGTCCATCTGAAAGATCCAAATGGACGATACTCTTCTTTGGGAATCTTGTTTAGACCAAAATATCGAACGAGGATCAGAAACAATCCAAAACATTGTTTGTAATTGAAAAGCTTGTATCAAAGTACTTGTTTCAATCTCTAGAACAAAGTGTAACCAAGCTCCTAAGGTTTCCCACTTGTCAAAATTGTCCTCATGATTTGGTCGATCCTAAAGATCCAAATGGAGGAAACTCTTTTTTGGAATCCTCTTTGGACCAAAATATCAACGAGTATCGGAACCAATCTTGTCTAAGTTGTCCTTATGATTTGGTCCATTCTAAAGATCCAAATGGAGGAACCTATTCTTTGGGAACCCACTTTGGACCAAAATGTCAAACAAGGATTGGAACCAATCTTGTCAAACTTGTCTTCATGATTTGGTCCATCCTAAAGATCCAAATAGAGGAACCTCTTGTCCTCCATATTTGGTCCATCCTAAAGATCCAAATGGAGGAACCTATTTTTTAGGAATCCTCTTTAACCCAAAATGTCGAATGTCCAAGTTATCCTCTTGATTTGGTCAATCCTAAAGATCCAAATGGAGGAAACTCTTCTTTGGGAGTCATCTATGGACCTCATGTTCCTTTCGACCAATCTTGCTTAAGATGTCATCATGATTTGTTCCATCCAAAAGATCAATATGGAGAAAACTCTTCTATGGGCATCCTCTTTGGACCAAAATGTAGAACGCAAAGTTTCCCGCTTGTCAAACTTGTCCTCATGATTTGGTCCATCCTAATGATCCTAATAGAGGAACCTATTCTTTGGGAATCCGATTTGGACCAAAATGTTAAACGAGGATCGGAACCAATCTTGTCAAACTTGTCCTCATGATTTGGTCCATCCTAAAGATCCTAATGTTCCTTTGGACCAATCTTCATCAAACTTGTCCATCCTAAGATTTTTGTCCATAGAGGATTCCAAAAGAAGAGGTAAGTTGTCCTCATTATTTGGTCCGTCCTAAACATCCAAAGAATAGGTTCCTCTATTGGGATTCATCTCAAAGAGTTTCCTCCATGGACAAGAGGTTCCTCCATTTCTGAATGGACAGAGTTTGTTAAATTTGTCGAACGTTAAAGTTGACCTCATGATTTGATCTTTAGGATGGACCAAATCATGGACAAGAGAATATCCATTTGGATCTTTAAGATGGACCAAATCATGAGGACAAGTTTAACAAGATTGGTTGCGAGATCCTCATTTGAAATTTGGAACCAAAGAGGATTCGTAAAGAATAGGTTCCTCCATTTGGATATTTAGGATGGACCAAATCATGAAGACAAGTTTGTCATTCTTTATTTTGGTCCAAAGATGATTTTCAAATAATAGAAATCTCTTCTTTGGGAATTTTATATGGAAAAAAATGAATGGATATTTTATCCTCATGATTTTGTCATTCCTTAAGATCCATATGGATGAACCTCTTCTTTGGAAATCCTCTTAGGACAAAAATGTCAAATGAGGATCGCAACCAATCTTGTCAAAACTGTCCTAATGATTTGGTCCATCCTAAAGATCCTAGTGGAGGAACCTCCTCTTTGGGAATCCTCTTTGGACAAAAATATTGAACAGGTATTGGAACCAATCTTATCAAACTTGTCTTAATGATTTTGTCCATCCTAAATATCCAAATGGAGGAAACTCTTATTTGGGAATCCTTTTTGGACCACAATGTCAAACGAGGATTGGAACCAATATTGTCAAAGTTGCCCTCATGTTTCGGTCCTTCCTAAAGATCCAAATGTAAGAAACTCTTCTTTGGGAATCCTCTTTGGACAAAAATGTTGAACGTCAATCTTGTCATGATGTTTTGGTCCATCCTAAAGATCCAAATGGAGAAAACTTTTCTTTGGGAATCCTCTTTGCATCCAAATGTGGAACGAGGATTGGAACCAATCTTGTCAAACTTTTCCTCATGATTTTGTCCATCCTAAAGATTCAAAAGGAGGAACCTCTTGTCCTCATGATTTAGTCCGTCCTAAAGATCAAAATGTTCCTTTAGACCAATCTAGTCAAACTTCATCCAAAATCAAGAGGACAAGATTGACGTGTATAATTTTGGTCAAAGTTGAGTTTGAACAAAAAATGAGAACCTCTTTAGAAACCTCTTGTTCATGGTCCATCAAATCCTCTATGGACCAAAATGTTGAACGTTTGATATTTTGGTCCAAAGAGGATTCCCAAAGAAGAGTTTCCTCCATTTGGATCTTTAAGATGGACCAAATCAAGAGGACAACTTTGACACGAAATATGATCCAAATGGATGAACCTATTCTTTGGGAATCCTCTTTTGACCAAAATCTTTAACATCAAAGTTGTCCTCATGATTTGATCCATCCTAAAGATCCATATGGAGGAAAACCTTCTTTTGGAATTCTCTTTGGACCAAATTGTCAAACGAGGATTAAAACAAATCTTCTCAAACTTGTCCTAATAGTTTGGTCTATCCTAAATATCCAAATGGTGGAAACTCTTCTTTGGGAATCCTTTTTAAACCAAAATGATTGGACTATAGAAACCAATCTTGTCCTCTTGTCCTCATGATTTGGTACATCCTAAAAGTTCCAAATGGATGAACCTCTCGTCCTCATGATTTGGTCCTTCCTAAAGATCCAAACGGAGGAAACTCTTCTTTGGAAATCCTCTTTCGACAAAAATGTCAAACGAGGATCGGAACCAATCTTGTCAAAGTAGTCCTCCTGATTTGGTCCATCCTAACTCTTCTTTGGAAATTCTCTTTGCACCAAAATGTCAAACTAGGATCGGAACCAATCTTGTCAAAGTTGTCCTTGTAATTTGGTTCATCCATTTGGATCTTTGTCAAACTTGTCTAGGATTTGCTCCATTCTAAAGATCCAAATGGAGGAAACTCTTCTTTGAAAATGCTCTTTGGTCCAAAATATTGAACGTCAAAGTTGTCCTTATGTATTGGTCCATCCTAAAGATCCATATGGAGGAAACTCTTCCTTGGTAATCCTCTTTGGACCAAAAATGTCAAAAGAAGATTGGAACAAATCTTGTCAAACTTTTCCTCATGATTTGGTCCATCCTAAAGATCCAAATCAAGAGAACCTCTTGTCCTCATAAACAGGTTAATTTTCTAAACTTTATATAATTGTCTTAAAATTTAGGCGTCTCAAAGTTTATTTTATATGCTTTTATTGTTTGCATGAAAATTATAGGGAGTAATCGTAGCTTTTCAAATTAGAATCGAATGCACATTTTTTGCATAAGAAATAGTGAAATACTTCCCATTTAGATTTGAGCAAGCAAGAACATTGGAAGGTAGTGGATGATCAGATGAAGTCTAGTGCCAAACAGTTTTGATATGAGCTACAACGAGCTTACAAAAATAACGTACTTGAGTTTGGGGATGAAGCAAGACACGTGAAGCTTCCAAGAGTTGAACGTGACGAAGACTGACAACTTTTAATCAAAAAGTGGGAGTCAAAAGAGTTTAAGGTAAGATCCTACAATTTCTTGTTTTAAATATTTTAGTTGCTTATGATTCTAATGATTAATATCGTTGTATAGAATTTGTCGCAACAAAATATCGAATCCCAGAAGCTCCTTCCATATGTGCACAAGGGCGGGTCAAAATCTAATGTTTTATTGATTTCAAGTGCGAATTATAGTTTTTTTTCTTCTAAAATTATATCATTTTAGTAACTCTATATCATATGTTTTAATGTTTTGTATAGCAAACAATGGTTAAATATATGAATACGCCTGAGACTGATGATGACTCAGACACCGTGGAGTCTAAACAACCTCTCAGTGATATTGATGCCATGCAGAAGGTGTTGGGTGATAGACCGGGATATCAGAGAGGTATGGGTAGAGGCCCTAAACCTTCCCCCAAGTATGGTTCATCGTCACACTCATTTGGGCCTTCACAAAATGAGCTCCTAACTTAAGAGAAGCTCAACGATGCACTCTTGTCTATTAAGGCACTTAAGGATGCGTGAAATGCAACACAAAGATGAGTATAAGAAGCTTCAAGATATGAACGTGCTCATGAGATTTTTTAAATCTCAAGGGGGTGGGGTGATGGCCAAGGTAGTGGAGGTGGTGCTGCATAATTAGAGACTTTATAGTTTGTAATTTATAAGAACTGGGTTATTTATGCTGCAAACTCTTTTTTGACTTGAGTAAAATCGTGTTTTAATGTTGTAAACTAGTATTTGACTGTAAAACTGTGTATTTTTATGAAATATATAATGGTTTAGCTTGTCTGGTGTTTAGAAATATGAATATGTATATGTTTGTTGCAGGTATGCATTTGGGGAGTCTCTAAACAAATAGTTTTTTTTTAAAATTTAGAGGCTATTAGCCACGCTATGGCGTCACTAATGACTAGCCTTTTAAAAAAAACTCAGATAGTCACCCAGTGACGTCACTAATGATTAAAATTTATAAAAAAACCTAGATAGCCACATTTGGCAGGCGTGGCAAATAACCATAGGCCATTCACCACGCATGCCAAGCGTGGTAGATGCCAGACATTAGCCATGCCTGACTTGCGTGGCTAATAATCAAGCATTAGCCACGCAGGTCAGGCGTGGTTGATGCTTGACCGCATCAGTGAGGCACGTCACTAATTCTCAAAACAGACATTCATGACGGGGTATTGATGACGTGCCTGTTGACGCGTGGTTCGCGTCACCAAAGATTATTGGAGATGCGAAGGTATACTATTAGTGACGTGATGGTGTGTGGAAAATACAAGAGTTTTTTGTAGTGTTTGACAAGATTGGTTCCGATCCTCGTTCGACATTTTGGTCCAAAGAGGATTCCAAAAGAAGAGGTTCCTCCATTTGGATATTTAAGTAGCACCAAATCATGTGGAAAACTTTCACAAGATTTTTTCTGATCCTCGGTCCATATTTTGGTCCAATGAGGATCCACAAAGAGGGTATTCCTCCATTCAGATCTTTAGGATGGACCAAACCATGAGGACAACTTTGGCAATATGGGTTCCGATTCTCGTTCGACATTTTAGTCCAGAGAGGATTCCCAAAGAAGAGGTTCCTCCCTTTGGATCTTTAGGGTGGACAGAATCAGGAGGTCAACTTTGACAAGATTGGTTTCGATCCTTGTTTGATATTTTGGTCCGAAAAGGGTTCCCAATGAAGAGGTTCCTCTATTTCGATCGTTAGGATGGACAAAATCATGAGGTCAACTTTGACAAGATTGGTTCTGATCCTCGTTCCACATTTTGGTCCAAAGAGGATTCCCAAAAAGAAGGTTCTTCGATTTGGAACTTTAGGATGGACCAAATCATGAGGTCAACTTTGACAAGATTGGTTCCGATCATCGTACGACATTTTGGTTCAAAGAGGTTTCCCAAAGAAGAGGTTCCTCAATTGGGATCTTTAGGATGGACACGGACAACATTGACAAGATTGGTCCTGATTCTCGTTCAACATTTTGGTCCAAAGAGGATGACCAAAGAAGAGGTTCCTTCTTTTGGATCTTTGGGATGGTCTAAATCATGAGAAAAACTTTGACAAGATTGGTTTTTTGGATGCATTAAATCATGAGGAAAACTTTGACAAGATTGGTTCAGATCCTCGTTCGACATTTTTGTTCAAAGAGGATTCCCTAAGAAAAGCTTCCTCCATTTGGATCTCTAGGGTTGACCAAATTATGAGGACAACTTTGACAAGATTGGTTTGAATACTCGTTCAAAATTTTGGTGCAAAGAGGATTCTCAAAGAAGAGGTTCCTCTATTTGGATCTTTTGAATGGTCAAAATCATAAGGAGAACTTTGACAAGATTGGTTCCGGTCCTCATTTGAAATTTTTGTCGAAAAGGATTCCCAAAGAAGAGGTTCCTCCATTTGGATCTTTAGGATTGACCTAATCATGAGAACAACTTTAACAAGATTGGTTCCGATCCTCGTTCGACATTTTGGTCCAAAGAGGCTACCCAAAGAAAAGCTTCCTCCATTTGTATCTTTAGGGTGGATCAAATCATGAGGAAAACTTTGACAAGATTGGTTCCGATCCTCATTCGACATTTTGGCCCAAAGAGTATTCTCAAAGAAGAGGTTCCTCCATTAGGATATTTAGGATGGTCCAAATCATGAAGAAAGCTTTGACAAGATTGGTTCTGATCCTCTTTCGACAATTTGGACCAATGAGGGTTCCCAAATAAAAACTTCCTCCATTTGGATCCTTAGGATGAACAATATCATGAGGACAATTTTTACAAGATTGGTTATGATCCTCTTTCAATATTTTGGTCCAAAGAGGGTTCCCATTGAAGAGTTTCCTCCATTTGGATCTTTAGGATGGACAAATAATGAAGACAACTTTGACAAGATTGGTTCCGATCCTCGTTCAACATTTTGGTCCAAAGAGGATTCCCAAAAAGAAGGTTCCTCCATTCGGATCTTTAGGATGGACCAAATCTTGTGGTCAACTTTGAGAAGATTGGTTCCAATCATCTTCCGACATTTTAATCCAAAGAGGATTCCCAAAGAAGAGGTTCCTCCATTTCGATCTTTAGGATGGACCAAGACAACATTGGTTCCGATCCTCGTTCGACAATTTGGTCCAAAGATGATTCCCAAAGAATAAGCTTCCCTATATGGATCTTTAGGATGGTCCAAATCACAAGGAAAGCTATGACAAGATAAGTTCTGATCTTAGGATCCACAATTTGGATCTTTAGGATGGTCGAAATCATGTGGAAAAGTATGACAAGATTAGTTTCAATCCTCGTTCGACATTTTGGTCCAAAGAGGATTACCAAAGAAGAGGTTCCATCTTTTGGATCTTTTGGATGGTCCAAATCAAGTGGAAAAGTTTGAAAATATTAGTTTTTTTCGATTGGCTAAATCATAAGGAAAACTTTGACAAAATTGGTTCTAATCCTCGTTTGACATTTTAGTTCAAAGAGGATTCCCAATGAAAAGCTTCATCCCTTTGGATCATTAGGGTTGACCAAATTATTAGGATAACTTTTAAAAGATTGGTTCTGATCCTCATTGGATATTTTGGTTCAAAGAGGCTTCCCAAAGAAGAACTTCCTCTATTTGGATCTTTTGGATGGACCAAATGAAGAGGACAACTTTGTCAAGATTGGTTTCGATCCTCGTTCTACATTTTGGTGCATAGAGGATTCCCAAAGAAGAGGTTCCTCAATTTGGATCTTTAGGATGGTCCAAATCATACGGAGAACTTTGACAAGATTGGTTCCGATCCTCGTTTGACATTTTGGTCAAAGAGGGTTCCGAAAGAAAAGGTTCCACCATTTGGATCTTTAGAATTGACCAAATCATGAGGACAACTTTGTCAAGATTGGTTCTGATCCTCGTTCGACATTTGGGTCCAAAGAGACATCCCAAAGAAGAGCTTGCTCTATTTGGATCTTTTGGATGGATCAAATCAAGAGGACAACTTTGACAAGATTGGTTTCGATCCTTGTTCTCCATTTTGGTCCAAGAGGATTCCCAAAGAAGAGGTTCCTCCATTTGGATCTTTAGGATCGATCAAATGAAGAGGAAAACTTTGACAAATTTAGTTCTGATCCTCGTTCGACATTTTGGTCCAACAGGATTTCAAAAGAAGAGGTTCCTCAATTTGGATCCTTAGGATGGACCAGATCATGAGGAAAACTTTGACAAGATTGGTTCCGATCCTCGTTCGATATTTTGGTCCAAGAGCATTCTTAAAGGAGAGGTTCCTCCATTTGGGTCTTTAAGATGGACCAGATCATGCGGAAAACTTTGACAATATTTGTTCCGATCCTCGTTCGACATTTTTGTCCCAAGAGGATTCCCAAAGAAGAGGTTCCTCCTATGGATCTTTAGGATGGACCAAATCATGAGGACAGTTTTGACATGTTTGGTTCCGTTTCTCGTTCAACATTTTGGTCTAAAGAGGATTCCCAAAGAAGAGGTTCCTCCATTTGGATCTTTAGGATGGTCCAAATCATGAGGACAACTTTTACAAGATTTGTTCCTATTCGAGGTTCCTCCATTTGGATCTTTAAGATGGACAAAGTCTTGAAGATAACTTTGACAAGATTTGTTCTGATCCTCGTTCGTCATTTTGGTCCAAAGAGGATTCCCAAAGAAGAGGTTTCTCCTTTGCATATTAAGGGTGGACCAAATCAGGAGGTCAACTTTGATAAGAATTGTTCCAATCCTTGTTCGACATTTAAGTCCAAAGAGGTTTCCCAAAGATGAGGTTCTCCATTTGAAACATTAGGATGGACCAAATCATGAGGACAACTTTGACAAATTTGCTTCCGAACCTCATTCGAGATTTTTGTCCAACAAGATTTTCAAAGAAGAGGTTCCTCAATTTGGATCCTTAGGATGGACAAAATCACGAGGACCACTTTGACAAGATTGGATCTGATCCTCGTTCGACATTTTGGTCCAAAGAGGATTCCCAAATAAGAGGTTCCTCCATTTGGATCATTAAGATGTACCAAATCATGCGGAAAACTTTGACAAGATTTGTTCTGATGCTCATTCGACATTTAGGTCCAAAGAGGATTCCCAAAGAAGATGTTCCTCCATTTGGATCTTTAGGTTGGACCAAATCATAAGGACAAGAGGTTCCTCCATTTGGATCTTTAGGATGGACCAAATCATTAGGACAACTTTGACAAGATTGGTTCTGATTCTCATTCGACATTTTGGTCCTAAGAGGATTCCGAAAGAAGAAGTTCCTCTTTTTGGTTCTTTAGGGTGGACTAAATCAGGAGGTCAACTTTGACAAGATTGGTTCCGATCCTCGTTTGACATTTTGGTCCAAAGAGGATTTCCAATAAAGAGGTTTCTCCATTTGAATCTTTTGGATGGACCAAATCATGAGGACAACTTTGACAGGACTTGTTCTGATCCTCATTATACATTTTGGTCCAAAGTTTATTTCCAAAGAAGCAGTTCCTCCATATAGATCTTTAGGATGGTCCAAAACATGAGGACAATTTTCACAAGATTGGTTCCGATCCTCGTCCGACATTGTGGTCCAAAAAAGAATCCCAAAGCAGAGGTTCCTCCATTTGGATCTTTCGGATGGATCAAATGAAGAGGAAAAATTTGAAAATTTTTATTCCGATCCTCGTTCGACATTTTGGTCTAATAGGATATCCAAAGAATAAGTTCCTTTATTTGGAACCTTAAGATGGACCAAATCATGAGGACAACTTTGACATGATTGGTTTCGATCCTTGTTCCACATTTTAGTCCAAAGAGGATTCCTAAAAAAGTGGTTCCTCCATTTGGATATTTAAGATGGACCAAATCATGTAGAAAACAATAACAAGATTTATTTTTATCCTCGTTTGACATTTTGGTCCAAAGAAGAGGTTCCTCCATTTGGATCTTTAAGATGTACCAAATCATGCGGAAAACTTTGACATGATTGTTCCTTTGGTCCAAAGAGGATTCCCAAAGAAGAGGTTCCTTCATTTGGATCTTTAGGATGGACCAAATCATAAGGACAACTTTGACGTTCGACATTTTAGTCCAAAGTGGATTCCCAAAGAATGGATTCCTCCATTTGGATCTTTAGGATGGACCAACTCATGAGGACAAGAGGTTTCTCCATTTGCATCATTAGGATGGACCAAATCATGAGGACAAGTTTTACAAGACTGGTTCCGATCTTTGTTTGACATTTTGATACAAACTTTTCCATTACAAACAAGTTTTTGGATTGGTTCTAATCCTCATTTGATATTTTGAACAAAAAAGGATTCCCAAGGAAGCGGATCCTCCATTTGGATCTCTAGGATGGAACGAATAATGAGGACAACTTTCACAAAATTCTTTCTAATCCTCTACGATATTTTGGTCCAATGAGGATTCCAAAAGAATAGGTTCCTCCATTTGGATCTATAGGATGGACCAAATCACGAGGAGAAGAGGTTCCTCTATTTGGATCTTTAGGATGGAGCAAATAATGAAGACAAGTTTGACAAGATTAGTTTCGATCCTCATTTGACATTTTGGTCAAAAGAGGATTCCCGAAGAAGAGGTTCCTCTATTTGGATATTTAGGATGGACCAAATCATGAGGAAAAGAGGTTGCTCCATTTGGATCTTTAGGATGGACTAAAGAATGACGACAAATTTAACAAGATTGGTACCAATCCTCTTTTGACATTTTGGTCCAAACAGGATTCAAAAAGAAGAGTTTACTCCATTTGGATCTTTATAATGGACCAAATCAAGAGGACAACTTTGACATCCAAAATTTTGGTCCTAAGAGGATTCCCAAAGAAGAGGTTCCTCCATTTGGATCTTTAGGATAGACCGAATAATGAGGACAAGTTTGACAAGATTGGTTCTGATCTTGGTTTGATATTTTTTTCCAAAGATGATTCCCAAAGAAGACTTTCCTCCATTTGGATCTTTAGGATATATCAAAACATGAGGACAACTTTGAAAAGATTGGTTCCTGATCGTCGTTCGACATTTTGGTTCAAAGAGGATTCCAAAAGAAGAGGTTCCTCCATTGGGATCTTTACGATGGACCAAATTATGAGGATAACTTTGACAACATTGGTTCCGTCCTAATTCAATATTTTTTTCCAAAGAGGATTCCTAAAGAAGTGTTTCCTTCATTTGGATCTTTAGGATGGACCAAATCAAGAGGACAACTTTAACATTCGACAATTTGGTCCAAAGAGGGTTCCCAAAGAAGAGGTTCGTCCATTTGGATCTTTATGTTGGACCAAATCATGAGGACAAGTTTAACAAGATTAGTACCGATCCTTGTTTGACATTTTGGTCCTAAGATGATTCCCAAAGAAGAGTTTCCTCCATTTGGATCTTTAAGTGCAAAACCGTACGTTTTTTGTTTCACTCTTGTCTAGAGAGTGAAACAAGTATTTTGATGCAAGCTTTTCAATTACAAATTTTTTTCTGGATTGGTTCCAATCCTTGTTCGACATATTGTTCCAAAGAGGATTCCAAAGAAGAGTTTCCTTTACTTAGATATTTATAATGGACCAAATCATGAGGACATGATTGACAAGATTGGTTCCGATCGTCGTTTGATATTTTCGTCCAAAGAGCATTCCAAAAGAAGAGGTTCCTCAATTTGAATCTTTAGGATGGACCAAATCATGACGACAGCTTTGACAAGCGGGAAACCATATGTCTATGGTTTCACTTTGGTCTAGAAAGTGAAACAAGTACTTTAATACAAGCTTTTCAATTACAAACAACTTTTTGGATTGGTTCCAATCCTCATTCGACATTTTGGTCCAAAGAGGATTCCCAAAGAAGAAATTCCTCCATATGGATCTTTAGCATGGACCAAATCATGAGGACAACTTTGACAAGATTGGTTCCATCCTTGTTCGATATTTTGGACCCAAGAGGATTCCCAAAGAAGAGTTTCCTCCATTTGGATCTTTAGGATGGACCAAATAAAGAGGACCACTTTGACAAGATTGGTTCCGATCCTCATTTGAAATTTTCCTCCAACGAGCATTCCCAAAGAAGTGTTCCTTCTTTTGGATCTTTAGGATGGACTAAATCATGAAGACAAGAGGTTCCTCCATTTGGATCTTTAGGATCGACCAAATCATGAGGACAAGTTTGACAAGATTCGTTCCAATCCTCGTTTGACATTTTGGTCCAAAAAGGATTCCAAAAGAAGATTTTCCTCCATTTGGATCTTTAAGATGGACCAAGTCATTAGTACAAGTTTGACAAGATTGGTTGTGATGCTCGTTTTAAATTTTGGCCCAAAGAGGATTCCCAAAGAACAGTTTCCTCCATTTGAATCTTTAGGATAGACAAAATCATGAGGACAACTTTGAAAAGATTGTTTCTGATCCTCGTTCGATATTTTTGTCCTATGAGGATTACAAAAGAAAAGGTTCCTTCATTTAGATATATAGGATGGACAACATCATGAGAAGAGGTTCCTCCATTTGGATCTTTAGGATCGACCAAATCATGAGGAAACTCTTTTTTGGGAATCCTCATGTGACCAAAATGTATCTTGTCAAAGTTGTCCTCATTATTTGGCCCATCACAAAGATCCAAATGGCAGAACCTCTTCTCTGGGAATCCTCTTTGGACCAAAATGTCGAACGAGGATCAGATCAAATCCAAAAAATAGTTTGTAATTGAAAAGCGTTTTTCAAAGTACTTGTTTCACTCTCTAGACTAAATTGAAACAAAAGACCTAAGGTCTCCAGGTTGTCAAAGTTGTCCTCATGATTTGGTCCATTCTAAAGGTCGAAATGGAGGAACCTCTTGTTTGGGAATCCTCTTTGGACAAAAATATCGAATGAGGATCGGAATCAATACAAAAACTTGTTTGAAATTGAAAAGCATGTTTCAAAGTAATTGTTTCACACTTTCAAACAAATTGAAACCATAGACCTAAGGTTTCCCGCTTGTCAAAGTTTTCCTCATGATTTGATCCATTCTATAGATCCAAATGGAGGAACCTCTTCTTTGGCAATCCTCCTTGGACCAAAATATCGAATGAAGATCGGAACCAATCTTGTCAATGTTGTCCTCATTATTTGGTCCATCCTAAATTTCCAATCGTAGGAACCTCTTCTTTAGGAATCCTCTTTGGATCAAAATGTATCTTGTAAAAGTTGTCCTCATAATTTGGTTCATCCTAAAAATTCAAATGGAGGAACCTCTTCGTAGGGAATCCTCTTTGGACCGAAATATCGAACAAGGGTCTGAAGCAATCTTGTAAGAGTTGTCCTCATGATTTAGTCCATCCTAAAGATCCAAATGGAGGAACCTCTTCTTTGGGAATCCTATTTGTACCAAAATATCAACTGATGTTCGGAACCAATCTTGTCAAAGTTATCCTCATGATTTGGACCATCTTAAAGATCTAAATGGAGGAAACTCTTCTTTGGGAATCCACTTTGGACCAAAATATATCTTGTCAAAGGTGTCCTCATAGAACAATGATTGGAACCAAACTTTTCAAACTTGTGCTCATGATTTGGTCCATCCTAAAGATCTAAATGGAGGAACCTCTTCTTTGGGAATCCTCTATGGACCAAAATGTCAAATGCGGATTAGAATCAATCCAAAAATTTGTTTGTAAATGAAAAGAATATTTCAAAGTACTTGTTTTAGTCTCAATCCCAAGACCTACGGTTTCTCGCTTGTCAAAGTCGTCCTCATGATTTGGTCCATCTTAATGTTCCAAATGGAGAAACCACTTCTTTTGGAATCCTCTTTGGACCAAAATATCGAACGAGGATCAGAACAAATCTTGTTAAAGTTGTCCTCAATATTTGGTATATCCTAAAGATCGAAATAAAGAAACCTCTTCTTTTGGACCAAAATGTAAAACGAGGACCAGAATCAATTCCAAATTTTTTTTGTAATTGAAAAGCTTGTATCAAAGTCCTGTTTCACTCTCTAGACCAAGTTGAAACAAAAGACCTAAGGTTTCCCGCTTGTCAAAGTTATCCTCATGATTTTGTCCATCATAAAGTTCCAAATGGAAGAATCACTTCTTTAGGAATCCTCTTTGAACCAAAATATTGGATGAGGATCCAAACCAATCTTGTCAAAGTTGTCCTCATGATTTGTTCCATCCTAAAGATCCAAATGGATGAACCTCTTCTTTGGAAATCCTCTTTGGACCAAAATATTGAATGAGGATCGGAACAATCATGTCAAAGTTTTCCTCATGATTTGTTCCATCCTAAAGATCCAAATGGAGGAACCTCTTCTTTTGGAATCCTTTTGGACCAAAATACCGAATGAGAATCGAAACCAGTTTTGTCAAAATTGCCCTCATGATTTGGTCCATCCTAAAGATCCAGAAAAAGGAATATCCTATTTGGGAAACCTCTTTGGACCAAAATATCGAACGAGCTTCGGAACCAATTTTTCAAAGTTTTCCTCATGATTTGGTCCATCCTAAAGATCCAAATGGAGGAACCGCTTTGGTAATCCTCTTTGGACCAAAAAAAACTTGTTTGTAATTGAAAAGCTTGTTTCGAAGTATTTGTTTCACTCTCTAGACCATATTGAAACAAAGGATCTAAGGTTTCCCGATTGTCAAAGTTGTCCTCGGGATTTTGTACATCCTAATGTTCATCTTCTTTGGGAATCCTCTTTGGACCATAATATCGAATGAGGATCGGAACCAATCTTGTCAAAGTTGTCCTCATGATTGTGTCCATCCTAAAGATCCAAATGGAGGAAACTCTTCTTTTGGAATCCTCTTGTGACCAAAATGTATCTTGTCAAAGTTGTCCTCATTATTTGGCCCATCACAAAGATCCAAATGGTAGAACCTCTTCTTTGGGAATCTTCTTTGGACTAAAATGTCGAACAAGGATCAGATCAAATCTAAAAAATTGTTTGTAATTGAAAAGCGTTTTTCAAAGTACTTGTTTCACTCTCTAGACCGAAGCAAAAGACCTAAGGTTTCTAGCTTGTCAAAGTTGTCCTCATGATTTGGTCCATTCTAAAGGTTCAAATGGAGGAACCTCTTTGTGACGGCCCGGGTTTTGGAAAAATAAATAAAATAGTTAAATTCATTTATTTTAATTTAGTTTATTTATATTATTTTGTTTCCTCATTTTTAAATTGGTTATATGAACTTTGGGCTAGTTTTGTTTTAAAAAAATATATAAAATATAAAGATATATAAATGCAAAGCAAACAAAAGTAAAAGAAATTTTTGTTTCATTCTTTCTCTCTTCTTCAGCCGCACGCCGAGAGCCATGGGAGGGGGAGAAATTCTTGCTTCCTTCTTCGATTCCAAGCCAAATCCTCCTTATTTCCAATCCCAAAATACTCAAACCAATTATTTCCTTGCTTTCATCTTCTTTCTTTCAATTAAGAGAACAAAAATATGCTTCTTCCTCTTCTCTTCTTCGGCCGACGCAGCAACAAGCAGGGGGCGATTTTATTTGGTTAAAATTATGCTTCTCCTTGCTTGAATTCAAATGGGTTTTGAAGATTTGTGATGAGTTTTCTATTCTAGGAGGATTGGAGCAAGAAGCCATGAGTTTTCAAGACATTTGGTAAGTTTTCTAAAAACCTAGAAATCACAAAAAGTGGGGATTTTGGGGCTTTTGATGATTTGGTTGAGTTTGGGAATTATAAATTCAAAAGAATAATGAAGTAAACCATAAAAATTGATACCTTTAAAGTGAAAATCTTTAAGTTTAGCTTTTGGTTTAAGTAGGATTCAATGGAAAAGTAAGGGATATTTGGAATCAAAGCAAACTCTCCATTAACAACACTTGGATGCTTTTTAATTTTGAAACTAAAATGATTTCCTTTGTTCTTTTGACTTGAAGCTGAATTGTTAGTAAAATATTACTTAAACTAAAGCTTGGGAAATAAAGTTACATAATTTCTTTAAAGTTTCACATCTTGGCCGAACCCCCCGTTTTTGTAATGATGAGTTTGGGGACTGTTTTTATGTTTCCGGGATAGGGGCTGTTTTTGGGGTCTTGGATGATGTTTAAATGTTAATTTATATATATTCATGCTATATAAAGTCTATTAAATAAATAGCATGATTTGTGTGTAGGTTTGGCTCAAAGTAACACTCCAATGTGCAAGCTTGATGCTTTATATCACAAGGTGGGAATAAAAAGAATCTAAAGTACTTTTATGTTTGATTTTTATATGATGAATTGTTATGTGTTTTGTTGTTTAAGTTTTGGGTAAAATTGTTAAGTTTTGATGGTTAGATGAAGGGTTACACATGAATAAGTATTTGGAAGTGTGTAAATCAAGAATGGGTTATGGGGAGTGAGAGTGTTATATTGTGTAAGGTTTTTGTTAGGGAAAGCCTAGATGTTTTACTTGGAGTTAGTATGGTTAAGAAACAAGATTATGTTATGGAAGTCTTTCACAATTTTAGATACCATGAAAGGGTAGGAAACCATGGATGGAAGCCAAGGTCAAAGCCTCCATTGTTGCCCCTTGAAAGCTTACTAGTTTTTCTGAATTTTGGAGTTTTCTTATCTTTCCCTAAACGTCTTTCAATTCTGGTTTATTTGGGAGCCTAAATACATTTTTTATGTAAGAAAATCAAGTTAGAAACTCCAACCAAATATTTTTCAAAAAACCCCTCAAATGGCCAAAATCACCACTTTTCTAGTTTAGCTTGTTTAAAGAATTTTTGGAGCATACCGGGTTCTTGGATTTAGTTTAATGTTCTTACTGATTTAATTATGATATTTTAAGCTTAAGGTTAGTTGTTAATTGATTGTGAATGATGAGGAACGGAAAGCCAAAGTCAAGCCTTGTTTCGACTAGAAAAGTGAAAACAAAAGAAACAAAGTGATGATGGTGTATTGTCGTGGATGTTAGTGGAATGGTGTTGGATGGATTTTGGTAGTGATGATGGTTATATTTGAGGTACATTGGTGTTTGAAATTAGAAGGAAATGGAGGTTGAGAATGGAACGGAAGTTACGAGCTAAACATGCTTGTTGTTGAGAATAATAGAAAAACGAAAAATGCCTTGAACCACTTTGTTTTTACTCTTAACTTGAGCTTTTCTTACATACTTATGTGAATCTATACATGTGGCATGTCAAAGATCGAGTCATATACTGGATTGGGATTAATTTTCTTTGTGCTTAATATGCTTTTGATTATTGCCTGATGAGTAATGTATAGTCGAAACGTAAAACATAATGCTTAAAGTGTGACTTTTATACGCTTGAGTACTCTTTGAAAGTGTTAAGAGGAATGATTGAGTCATATGCTGATGGGAGGAATATCCCATGTGTGCTTGTTATGCCAAAGCTTGTTTTCGATGAGAATTGCAAAGGAAGCATGTTTAGTTACATTCCATCCCATTCATGCATATCATGTTACATTCCATTTTTATTCATTGCATACCATGTGATCGGTTGTGGCCATGGGGTCGTAACCCGTGTAACGGTGTGTGGGTGTTGGACGTTACACGTGGTTACCGTGGCGGAGATGTGATTAACTCATGTAACGGTGTGTGGGTGTTGGACGTTACACGTGGTTACTGTGGCGGTGATGTTGTGGAGCTCCGGAGTACTATGTGATGAATGGCCCGGATGCTAGTGGTTATTGAGGTAACCTGAGGTTGTGAAATGAGCTTCGGCTCGGATGATGTAAAATGAGCTACGGCTCGAGTGGTTATTGAGATTGATTTTGAGATATGCGTAGAAAGACGCGAGAAAAGTGTAAACGAGAAATGGAGTAGACTTGAATGAAAGTACGACATGATTGACCGAAAACTTGCATTGTTGTTGATTTTATTAAGCACACTTGTTTAGGTTTTTAGTTATTTACTTATGAAATTTTCTTATTAAGTCATTTAGCCACTTCTGATGCATCATTTCCAATCATTACACTTACATCATTTCATTATTTTGTTTAGCCATTGCGAGCATATCATTTTATATTGCTTTTTACTTATTTGGTTAGTGGCCCAGAAGTTCAATGTTTCTATGGTGCTATGACTGCCTTGTAATTGAGTGGAGTAGATGTTTGGTTTGATGTTGATCTTTGGAGTGAGCTAATGTGTTGGTCTCCAAGGCTATCGGTCCTTGTGTAAGATGCGTGGAAGGGGTATTTGTTTGATGAACGGTGATTTGGAATGAGCTATGTGATGCCCTCTCAGTAAATCGATTCTCTGAGTAAAACATGGGAGTTAAAATGGTACTTATTTGAAGAGAGATGGATTCATTTGCTTATATCATCCTGATAATCTTAACAGCACTATAGTGTTATTTTTAACTTTAAGATGTGAATACCTTAAGGTTAGATAATGTGAGTAAAGCGGGTGAGAGAAAGTGCGAGTGTGAAAGGGGGAAAGTGACTTAGTTTTGTTTGAGTGAGTGACAAGAGGGTGCTAAGTTTAAATATACTAAGAAGATATGACTTGTAGATAGTTACACTAGTTAGTAGGATGTTAAGGCAAAGTGTAACGAGTATCGAGTGGAGGTAGATATGAGATGGGAATAAGAAAGATGAATGGATTTTGAGTTAGGCATGAAGAGTGAGTATGTTTGTAGCTTGAGTGATTTGTAAGAGCTTCTGGTTTTGACTATTTTGTAACGGTGTAAGAGTTAGCTTAGTTATTTATACGTTTACTTATTTCTGGGTTCGGGAATGCTTATAGTTTGGGTACAGGATAAACAATTTGAGATAGAACCTCTAGTAAAAGCAATGATTCGATTAAGGGACGAGTGACCCGAGTGCTTGGACTCATTTCAGACGATGGAACTCATGCATAAACATTCTTTCTTTTCTTTTTATTTCCACTGATTTATCAAACTCAGAGGTGCTTTATATCACCTTTCAGGTTTTGTTGCGGTCGTAGTCTTGACGAGGAAGCTGGTATGCGTTGAAACTTGGATGTCGGACATGGAAATGGATTAGTTGACGTCGATCCTCGAGCTCGAGTCATGTTCATTGCATAAGAAGTGTCTTATGTAAACATTAGTCTAATGTCGTTGTTTATAGTCCATGTATAAAGTTGTTTAAGTTATTACACTTTTGAAACGTCATTTATTGTTTTTTTTCTGCTTGGTAAATTGTTGTAAACAGGTTTGGTTTATTCGATTTTTAAATGGACCCACGCAATTTTTTTTTTGTAGAAATTGTTATTTTCCATTACAAGACGTTTAAATGAAATTTAAATTTCTTATTTTCCGCGCTTCCGCTGAGAGTACTCGCAGCCAGTCTTTATTGGAGTCGGGTCGTTACTCTCTTGTTTGGGAATCCTCTTTGGACTAAAATGTGGAATGAGGATCAGAATCAATACAAAAACTTGTTTGAAATTGAAACGCATGTTTCAATGTAATTGTTTCACACTCTCAACCAAATTGAAACCATAGACCTAAGGTTTTCCGCTTGTCAAAGTTTTCCTCATGATTTGGTCCATTCTATAGATCCAAATGGAGGAACACTACAAAAAAAAATGTCTATTTGTGACCAACAGGTCATTTTTATTGTAGAATGCGACCAAAAAAGCGACCAAGAAAGTGGTGGCAAAAAAGCTGGTCGTTCGGGAATTTTGTGAGACTGGATAGTCACAAAAATATGACCAAGAAAGTTTGGTCTCAAAATAGTCAACATTTTGAAAAAACGACCAGATGGTCGCTTAAAAAGTGACCATCTGGTCGTAATTTATGTTGAAGACAAGTGACCAGTTGGTCACATGAAAGAGTGACCACGTGGTCGTTTTTATAAGCGACCAAATGGACACTTTTGGACTCAGGCAAAATGCGACCAGATAGTTGTTTTTTAGGGATAAAAAACGACCATCTGGTCGTTTATCTTCTAGGAAAAATGCGATCAGATGGTCGTTTATCTTCTAGAGTAAATGTGACCATCTGGTCGTATTTAATAATTTTTTTATTTAATTATTATTTATTTATTTAATTAATATTAAAAGTATTATTTATTTATTTAATTAATTATTATTTATTTATTTAATGAATATTAAAATTTAATAATAAAAAATTGGAATTAAAATAAAATATATATAAATCAAATATTCAAAAAATGTTGTATACAAAAAGAAATCATCTATCTACTGCGGAGGGGCGGGGGGTGGCGGAGGCTGCGTCGATGATGAAGGCCCACCGTCTCGAGATCTAAAGTACACTGCCAAAGATACTGCGACATGGGCCTCGACTCGTGCCTGCATATCCTCCTCAATCGCAGCGACTCGAGAAATGAAGTCCTCGCGCATAGCGTCCATGTCGGTATGAAGCTGCTGAACCTCCTCGCGTAGCCGCTGGGGCCGAAGCACATCCGCGTAAAGACGCCTCCCGTACGTGCTGAGACCAGGAACGGATCCATCTGGATGAACGCCTCCAGCAGCCTCCAAGAACGCCTATCGACGGTCTTCCTGAGTCAGTTGCGAGTCGGGTGTGGGCAACCTCTGACTCAAAAACTCCTTGAAACGGTCCTAAATATTTAAAATTCAGAAAGTATGTAAAAGTTAGAAAATGATGAACAAATTCTAAGTAATAATTGAAAAAACATATTAAATACCTGAGTTTGTTGCGCATTGTCGTCGACGATCGTCCCGTCCTTCTTCGTGTGAAGGACCAGGTGCAGCTCATCAGGCGGAACAGGACGACCGTACTTTTCTTCCTAAACATATTATAAAAAGAGACAAAATTTAAATTAATAAATAATTGAAACAAAAAACAAAAAAATGACGTGAAAGAAAAATGACAATTACTTACCAATATACGATGGTGCTCGTCGTGAGGCTTCGCGCCACTGGTGTGCTTCCTCAGGTTCTTAGCCCGGTTGGCCTTATTCATTGTAGACATTTTTTTGCCCTCTTGAGACTGTAAGCTCGCGAGGAGTCGGGCATGCTCCTCCTCTCTCATCCACACAGGCCGGTGTTCAGCTTGGTTCTGCCGCGACCGGTACATGAGGTCCTTGAATCGATCCTACACGTGCCTGTCCCATAGGGTGAACATCCGACCGTCCGTGACATCGGGATCGATCATAGGAAACTTGCCCTGAAAAAATTTGAAATAAGAAAACATTAAATTAATAAATTGATTGTTACAAATTTATAAATTAATTAATTATAAAAATAAGTGAAGTTATTTACCTTCCAGTTGTCGTACATCCGACTCTTCTCCGTCGTCGGAATCTTCGTCCAACGAAGCTCTCTGGGTAGAGGCATGCTCTGGAGGACCTATCGAAACCGCTTTGAAGTGGTTTGATGCGGCTGTATTCTGCAAAAAAAAAAAAGTAAAAACTATTTTTAGGTTATAAATAACATGAATATTTAATTAAAAAAATTACTTGGCTACTTACGTATCCCCTTCTATTCGAAGGGTCGGGTTGGCGGTGGCCCGAGGACGGCCAGTGCCAGAAGCTCGAGCTCCCGCTGGATCGCCCGCGGTGCCAGAAGTGGAGGGTCCCGCGACAGTAGTGGCTGGAGCCTGTGAGTTCTCCCCCAAACGCGGTGTCTCAATCTGCGACTCGGGTACTGCGAAGGGATATGTCGGGTCGGGATTGTCGTCCAACCGTAATATCTCGTCCAGGTCAGCATGCGTCCAGTCCCCCGCATCTGGAGAACTGTCCAACTCCTGTGCGTCATCCTCTGGCGGTAGATCAGTGCGGTCCTACGCATCATCGCCGGACATCGGAGGACGACGTTGGCATGCCATTTTCCTAATCAAACTAATTAAATTTATTAATTAAGTATATTAAAATAAATTAAATTAAAATAATTAATTAAATAAACTAAACTAAACTAAAGTAAATTAAATTAAATTAATTAAATTAAAGTAAGTAAACTACACTAATTATTTAACTAAATTAATTAATTAAATTTAAGAAAAATAGTTAAGTAAGTAATTAAAGTAATCTAATATATTTAATTTACTAAATTAAATTAAATTAATTAAGTAATTATACTAAAAGTAATTTAACTATATTAAATTAATTAACTAATTACTTAACTAAGTTTAACTAAACAAATTAAAGTAACTAACTAAACATAATTAATTAATTACACTAATTTAAAATTAAACTAAACTATTCAATTAAATGCAACTAAATTTAATTATGTAATTAAACTAAATTCAATTAATTAACTAAGTTTAACTAAACAAATTAAAGTAACTAACTAAACATAATTAATTACACTAATTTAAAGTTAAACTAAACTATTCTATTAAATGTAACTAAATTTAACGAAACTAAAACAATTTTTAATAACTTAAATAAATTAAAAAACGAAAACTAACCTCGAATATGCTACCGGGTTCTGGAGGTTTTTGAATCGGAATGGGTGAAAAACGGGGAACGGGAAAGGTAAGAAAGAACGGGGTTTAGGGGAACAGGCAAAAAGCAACGAGGGAACGGGAACAGGGAAAGAGAGAAAAGGAAAGAAAAGAAAGGAAAAGAAAATCGGGTGGGGGAGGGAAAGAATCAGGTGGGGAGTTTAAATTAAGAATTGCGACCATTTGGTCGCAATTTTGTAATTATGACGAGAAACGAAAAATCGCTCGATTACGACCAGTTGGTCGCATTATGGTTCAAAAATACGACCAGCTGGTCGTATTTTAAGAAGAATGCGACCAACTGGTCGTAATCGTGTAATTATAACAACCAGCTGTCACATCACGCTTCCCATCAACAAATGCGACCAAATGGTCGTAATTGTCAAATTAACCGCCATATTTTGTGACCAAATGGTCGTAATTATTAAATTCACGGCCAAAAATATAATGAAAATTTAAATTTACCGCTGAAGAAAGCGACCAGATAGTCACTAAAATACGACCAAATGGTCGTAAATGAATACAAATTTTTAAAAAACTTAAGTCTGCATTTACATAGTTACGACCATATGGTCGCATTTTTGCTTAAAAATACGACCAGATGGTCGTATTTTTGAAGCAAAATGCGACCATTTGGTCGTAATTATACCTCTATATTTTTTTATAACATATTTATATATATTGTTTAATGAAACACAACAATGACGATATTATAAAATATAAAGTGAATCATATAAATTTACAAAGTGTATTATTCTTCATCCTCAGTTTCTTCAGTCATTGCTTCTTCTTTTTCTTCGTTTTCTTCTTCTTCTTCATCATCTCGAATAAATTCAGCATCAATGTCACGTTCGTGAGAAGTGGAAGCATTTGTATTGTCATCATGCAATGTTATCGTTCCATCGTTCAAAGGACGTGCGGTTCCTGCATTCTGGCCATCGTCTATTGCACGACATATTACCTGATCTTCTTGAAAAGCACCGGCTTTGTCTGCATGGTCGTCTTTCTCGGACAGGTTTTCTTCTACGTGTCGTGGTTTAACTTTACAAAAAACTAACTAATCTGTCAGATCTCGTCTATTACTTGGATAGTTCAGGTAATAAACTTGAATCGCCTGTGAAGCGAGGACAAACCTATTAGTGGTGCGCATATGCTTGTACTTGTTTACCTCAACGATTTGTAAATGATCAATCTTACGGACTCCGCCTCATCTTGTTGTCTCGAACCAAGTGCAGTTGAACAGAACAATGCGTTTTAGCATCGGACTTGCGTATTGAATCTCAAGAATCTCATCGATTACTCCAAAGTAATCGTCTTCGGTGCCGAACACTTGAGCTTTTATGCTAACACCACTGTTGTTCGTTGCCTTGTTAACAGAATGCACCTTCGTTTGAAATCAATCCGTTCTCGACGATATCATGATATGACCTTGCAATCCGTGCGGTCCCTTTGCCAAAGAAATCATGCGAGGATCATCTACCAGGTAACGTAGGGGAGTCCACCTGTCATTCAAAGACACATAGAGTATAATTAGAAGGATATGGTATTTTTCAACAAATGAATTGACATGATATTTTTGACAATTTCAAATAACTCACGTATGCACTGAACCAGGAACGAAACTCCTTCTCGATTATTGACCCCTCCTCAGCGGCTGTAGGACCGACTCGTGTCATTCGAACGTATACGTTCAGAAATAGTCTGTATGTTATGAAAATAGTAAGAAAATATTTTAAACAGTTGTGATTGTTAAGTCAATGGAATAATGTAACGTTGTGAGAACTCACTCGATGTAAGGCTCGACTTCTGGGCTGTTGCATAACACGTAGGTCTGCATTACGTGATACTCAGAATCGGTCAACGGCCTACGCACTGATCTTCTAACTGTCATGTCAGGTTCAGTAAATATGGGTAGGTCGTTTACGTCAACACCTTCAAGTAAATTTTCGACAACGTTTTGTGTCGCTGGACGAAACTGCTCAGCAATGTGTTGATCAAAGTAGTATGAACAAAATGTGGTAGTCTCTTGCGTTAGGTACGCACTACAGATAGATCATTCGACTCTTGTTTTGTTTCCGACCGTCTTTTTCAATAGACGTAAGTACCTGTGGGTTACAAACAATTAAGTAAACCTCTGATATGTTTAACATTAAAAAATTTGAATTATATACAAAGTAAGTTTGATAACCTTTCAAATGGGTACATCCAGCGATAATGGACCGGACCCCCTAAGAATGCCTCGTATGGAAGATGCACTGAAAGATGCTCTATTGAGTCAAAAAAGCCAGGTGGGAACATTCGCTCCAACTTACAGATAATAACAGCGATCTCCGAACTCATTGAAGCGATAGTAGCTTCAGTCAGCTCTGTACACGTCAAGTCCCTGAAAAAAAACACTCAACTGGGCAAGCGGCTCCCAATGTCTGTTCTCTAGGAACGGTCTGAACGCGACGGGCATCAATCGTTGCATGAATACATGACAGTCGTGGCTTTTCATACCGAACATGACATGTTTTTGACTGTCTATACACCGACTCAGATTCGAAACGTATCCGTCAGGGAATTTGATGGATTTGATCCACTCAAATAGTGTTTTCTTTTCATCCGTCGTCAACATGTACTTTGCTTTTGCGTAATTATCATTGTCGTCAGGCTCTAACTCAGGACGGTTACATATCTCCCGTACATCGTAACGTGCCTTCAGATTGTCCTTTGTTTTGCCAGGAATGTTCAAAATCGTATTGAAAATGTTGTCAAAGAAGTTCTTCTCGATATGCATTACATCCAGGTTTTGTCCGATAAGTAGATCTTCCGAATACGGTAGATCCCAAAACATACTCCGTTTCTTCCAACCCGTGTTTTTTCCAGCTGCATTGTTTGCAAGCTCTGCACCTTCCACTGTAATCTTCCGCATCCCTATAGCATCTATACCATGCAGAATCTGCCTTCCACTCTACATTATCGGGGGGGTTTCCTTTCTTACTAGCCGACCCTTCTTCCAGTCAGTACCGTTTGAACGGAACGCGTGATTCAACAGCAGAAATCGACAGTGGCAATCAAACCAACAAGTTTTCCTACCGTTTCTGAGGTAAAACGCATATGTGTCTAGCATGCAATGTGGACATGCGTATTTACCGGACGTACTCCATCCTTGAATAGAGGATGGGGATCGATATTTACAATTACTAAACTAATAAACGCTAAGCAAAACAATAACAAAACTCATACTCAAGAAATAATGAACGTGAACACAACATACCTGACAACATTGAATACGCAGGGAAGTCACTGATCGTCCAGATTAACGCCGCGTGCAACAAGAAATTTTGTTTCTTCGAGATGTCGTACGTCATGACAGCGTCTGTCCACAACCTCTTCAACTCTGCGATAAGTGGTTGCAAATACACATCCAGCTTCTGTTTTGGACTTTTTGGGCCAGGTACGATCACTGTGAGAAAAATCACCGGGTCTCTCATACACATCGAGGGTGGCAAGTTATACGGGGTTACCATCACCGGTCAAACTGAATATTGCTCCCCTGATGCCCCAAATGAGTTAAAGCCATCTGTGCATAAGCCTAATCTCACGTTTCTCAGATCTTGTGCAAAATCAGGATGACAATTATTTAAATTCTTCCAAGCCGCAGCGTCTGAGGGATGTCGCATAACACCTTCATCCTGTGCATGCTCGTGATGCCATCTCATGTGTGAAGCTATGACATCCGATGCATACAACTGTTGCAGATGTGGGGTCAGCGGTAAATAGAACATGCGGGTGTACGAAATCATCCCGCGTTTCCCCTGTTTATATCTTGGAAGGAAACAGAATTTGCAGTGATGCAGATCCGCATCCACATCCCAGTAGATCATGCATCCGTTTCGACACGAATCTATCTTCTCTACGGGTAACCCGAGTCCCTCCACTAGCTTTTTCGTGTCGTACAAACTTTGCGGCATCAGGTTTTCTTGTGGAGCGCATCGACAAAACCACGATGCGACCGAATCAAATCCTTTAGCAGGTAAGTTATACTGTGCTTTTATATTTAAAAGTTTGTACAACGGTCGGCTCGCTGTCTTCAGCAGATCGTGCATCTTACGTGCTTCCGAATTCATTTCTTCTTCAACAGCCCCTTCTCTTTTGTCGTATACGTTCAAACTTTCGCGATAACTTTCATTTCCGCCCCCATATCCCACACCATCAAGTATCATCTGCTGCATCTGACTATACTATTGTATTTCATTGGGTTCTTCGACGACAGCGTCCGCATTCGAGCTGCTACCCTCGTACTGTCTCGCTTCCTGTACTACAGCGTCGAACATTTCCCTCGTCTCCCCATGATACACCCAGTGATAATAATTCTCCATAAATCTCCGACTATAAAGATGAACCTTAAAATCTGGAACCGATATGATTCTCCTATTGTCGCATTTTCTGCACATACATCGTAGCTTTTCACCATAATTCGCGTAATGAACAGTTGCTTGCAAAACTCAACAAACTATTCAACCCCGGCCATGAACTCATCGCTCAAATACGCGTCTATCAAACGAATATACATCCAGTCTCTCATTTTTCTTTTTTCTTATCTTTACAAACAATAGGCGGAGGAGATTTTATAATGCATTCCTCTGCTCAATTGCAACCTTATGGTGGCAAAATTACTACCACCTGGTCGTATTTCTCCCGCCAAAATTTCCCGCCTTTTTTACTACCAAGTGGTCACTTCCAAATGCGACAAGATGGTCACTTCCAAAGGGTACTACTTGGTAGCTTTCTTCCCGCTAAATTTACGCGCCTTTTTTTGCTACCAACGTATATTTCTAGTCTCCAAAATGCGACTAGATGGTCACTTCCATAGGTGACCAACTGGTAGCTTTCTTCCCACCAAAATATGCTAAATTTACGCGCCTTTTTTTGCTACCAAACTATATTTTAAGTCACAAAAATGTGATCAGATGGTCGTTTTTTCAGGTGACCAAATGGTCGCTTCTTTCGCGCCATAATTTCGGGCCATTTTTTGCTGCCAAGCCATTTTTTAAGTCACAAAAATGCGACCACTTGGTCGTTTTTTAAGGTGACCAATTGGTCACTTCTTTCGCTCCATTTTTTATGACACTTTCTGATTTTGGAAGCAATCTGGTCGCAAAAAAAGTGACCAGATGGTCACTTTGAGTCAACCTTCAATAAAAGTGACCAAATGGTCACCAAAACACTAACCCCCTTTTTTTGGTCGCAAATGGTTGGTCGCATTTTTGAATTTTTTTTTGTAGTGGAACATCTTCTTTGGCAATCCTTTTTTTACCAAAATATCGAATGAAGCTCGGAACCAATCTTGTCAATGTTGTCCTCATTATTTGGTCCATCCTAAAGTTCCAAACGTAGGAACCTATTCTTTTGGAATCCTCTTTTGACCAAAATGTATCTTGTAAAAGTTGTCCTCATAATTTGGTCCATCCTAAAAATTCAGATGGTGGAACCTCTTCTTAGGGAATCCTCTTTGGACAAAAATATAGAATAGTGATCGGAACCAATCTTGTCAGAGTTGTCCTTATGATTTAGTTCATCCTAAAGATCCAAATGGAGGAACCTCTTCTTTGGGAATCCTATTTGGACCAAAATATCAACTGAAGATCGGAACCAATCTTGTCAAAGTTTTCCTCATGATTTGGACCATCTTAAAGATCGAATTGGAGGAAACTCTTCTTTGGGAATCCTCTTTGGACCAAAATATATCTTGTCAATGGTGCCCTCATAGAACAATGATTGGAACCAAACTTTTCAAACTTGTCCTCATGATTTGGTCAATCCTAAAGATCTAAATGGAGGAACCTCATCATTGGGAATCCTATATGGACCAAAATGCGGATTAGAATCAATCCAGAAACTTGTTTGTAATTGAAAAGCATATTTCAAAGTACTTGTTTCAGTCTCAAACCCAAGACCTAAGGTTTCCCACTTGTCAAAGTTTTTCTCATGATTTGGTCCATCTTAAAGATCCAAATGGATGAACCTCTGCTTTGGAAGTTTTCTTTGGACCAAAATATATCTTTTCAAAGTTGTCCTCATAATTTGGTCCATCCTAAAGATACAAATGGAGAAAGTTCTTCTTTGGGAATCCTCTTTTGACAAAAATATTGAACGAGGATCGAAACCAATCTTGTCAAAGTTTTCCTCATTATTTGATCCATCCTAATGATCCAAATGGAGGAACCTCTTCTTCGGGAATCCCCTTTGGACAAAAATGTCGAACAAGGAATGAAATCTCTTAAAAAACATTGTAATTGAAAAGCTTGTTTCAAATTACTTGTTTCACTCCCTAAACCAAATTGAAACAAAAGACCTATGGATTCCTGCAAATCAAAGTTGTTCAAAGTCTCAGTTTACTGTCCAGACCAAATTAAAACAAAAGACCTAAGGTTTCCCATTAATCAAAGTTGTCCCATGATTTGGTCCATCCTAAAGATCCAAACAAAGGAACCTCTTCCTTGGGAATCCTCTTTGGACGAAAATATCAAACGAGAATAAGAACAAATCCAAAAACTTGTATGTAATTGAAAAGCTTGTTTTAAAGTACTTGTTTCACTCTCTAGACCAAATTGAAACAAAAGACCTAAGGTTTACTGCTTGTCAAAGTTGTTCTCATGATTTGGTCCATCCTAATGTTCCAAATGGAGGAACCTCTTCTTTAGGAATCCTCTTTGGACTAAAATTTAGAATGAGGATCGGAACAAATCTTGTCAAAGTTGTCCTCATGATTTGGTCCTTGGTAAACTGCCAAATGCAGGAACTTCTTCTTTGGGAATCCTCTTTGGACCAAAATGCCAAACGAGGAACAGAATAAATCCAAAAACTTGTTTGTAATTGAAAAGCATGTTTCAAAGTACTTGTTTTACTCTCTAAAAAAAATTGAAACCAAATACCTAATGTTTCCCGCTTGTCAAATTTTCCTCATGATTCTGTCCATCCTAAGATTCAAATGGAGAAAACGCATCTTTGGGAATCCTCTTTAGACCAAAATACATCTTGTTAAAGTTGTACTCATAATATGGTCCACCCTACAGATCCAAGGGGAGGAACCTCTTCTTTAGGAATCCTCTTTGGACCATAATATTAAACGAGGATCGGAACCAATCTCTTTAAAGTTGTCCTCACGATTTTGTCCATCCTAAAGATCCAAATAAGAGAGTGAAAGAGGTTCGCAAATCAGAGGTTCCTCCATTTGGATCTTTAGGATGGACAAAATCATGAGGACAACTTTGACAAGATTGGTTCCAATTCTTGTTCGATATTTTGGTCCTAAGTAGATTCCAAAAGAAGAGATTCCTAATTTTGGAACTTTAGGATGGACAAAGTCAGAAGGATAACTTTAACAAGATTGGTTTCGATCCTTATTCGATATTTTACTCCAAAGAGGATTACTAAAGAAGAGTTTCTTCCATTTAGATCTTTAGGATGGACCAAATCATGCGAAAAACTTTGACAACAAGGAAACATTAGGTCTTTGATTTCAATTTGGTTTAGATAGTGGAATCAGTACTTTGAAACAAGTTTTTGGATTGATTCTGATCCTGGTTCGACATTTTGGTCCAAAGAGGATTTTCAAAGAAGAAGTTGCTCTATTTGGATCCTTAGGATGGACCAAATCATGAGGACAACTTTGACAAGATTGATTTTGATCCTCGTTCGACATTTTGGTCCAACTAGGATTCCCAAAGAAGAGGTTCCTCAATTTGGATTTTTAGGATGGACCAAATCATGAGGACAACTTTGACAAGATTGGCTTTGATCCTCGTTTGACATTTTTGTCCAAAGAGGGTTCATAAAGAAGTGGTTCCTCCATTTTGATCTTTAGGATGGACAAAATCATGAGGACAACTTTGACAAGATTGGGTTCGATCCTCGTTCGTTATTTTTGTCCAAAGAGCATTCCCAAAGAAGAGGTTCCTCCATTTGGATCTTTAGGATATACCAAATCATGAGGACAACTTTGACAAGCGGGAAATCTAAGCTCTTTTGTTTTCATTTGGTCTAGAGAGTTAAACAAGTACTTTGAAACAAGTGTTTTAATTACAAATAAGTTTTTGGATTTGTTCCGCTGCTCATTCAACATTTTGGTCCAAAGAGGATTCCCTAAGAAGAGTTTCCTCTATTTGAATCTTTAGAATTGGCCAAATTATGAGGACAATTTAACAAGATATATTTTGGTCCAAAGAGGATTCGTATAGAAGAGATTCTTCCATTTGGATGCTTAGGATGGACCAAATCATAAGGACAACTGATAAGTCATTGTAAAGGGAGTTTTGCATAGCTAAACTTGGATAAATCTAGGTTAAAAGGCCAAATAATCTAGTAGAATGGTAGATCATTGTATATAATTAAACTACTTTTGTGATTGATAGTTCTTTTGAAGGATGGACCAAATTATGAGGACAAGAGGTTCATCAATTTGGATCTTTAGGATGAACTAAATCATGTGGACAAATTTGAAAGTTGTCCTAATGATTTGGTCCATCCTAAAGATCCAAATGGAGGAAACTCTTATTTGGGAATACTCTTTGAACCAAAATATCAAACGAATTTTGGAACCAATCTTGTCAAATTTGTCGTCATGATTTGGTCAATCCTAAAGATTCAAATGGAGGAACCTATTCATTGGGAGTCCTCTTTTGACCAAAATGTGGCTTGTCAAAGTTGTTCATATGATTTGGTCCATCCTTAAGATCCAAAAATGGAGGAAACTCTTCTTTGGAAATCCTCTTTGGACCAAAATATCAAACGAGGATCGGAACTAATCTTGTCAAACTTGTCCTCATGATTTTGTCCATCCTAATGATCTAAATGGAGGAACCTCTTGTTCTCATGATTTGGTCCATCCTAAAGATCAAAATGGAAGAACCTCTTGTTCTCATAATTTGTACTCATGATTTAGTCCATCCTAAAGATCCAAATGGATGAAACTCTTGTTCTCATAATTTGGTCCATCCTAAAGATCCAAATGGAGGAAAATCTTCTTTGGGAATCTTCTTTGGACCAAATTGTCAAACATCAAAGTTGTTTTCATCAACTTAGTTTGTATTTAAGGTCTCACTGCAAGCATAATACTTGATGATAAAAGCCTATTCTAATCCCCAGAAAAGCATCACAACCACACTCTCCTGATCTACACCAAGTGTCTGATACATTTACTTTGAGCATTATAACAATTAGCTTTGACATTTATCTTGCCTTGCTAATTGCATTCACCCTTACTTTCTGATTTTGCTTTAAACAAACCATCCTCGTGGGACACAACACTCACTTACCACTACTATTATATGTTGACCATATGCACTAGCATGCCACCCTTCACCACCTAATTTGATCACCAATTCCACCAACAACAACTTTGAAAAGATTGGTTCCGATCCTCGTTCGATATTTTGGCCCAAATAGGATTCTGAAAGAAGAGGTTCCTACATTTGGATCTTTAGGATGTACCAAATTATTAGGACACTCCAAAGATCCAAATGGAGGAAACTCTCCTTTGGGAATCCTCTTTGGACCAAAATGTCGAACGTCAAATTTGTTCTCTCGATTTGGTCCATCCTAAAGATCCAAATTGAGGAAACTCTTCTTTGGGAATCAACTTTGGACCAAAATGTCAAACGAGGATCAGAAACAATCCTGTCCATCTTGGCCTCAAAGATTTGGTCCATCCTAAAGCTCCAAATGGAGGAACCACTTCTTTGGGAATCCTCTTAGGACCAAAATATCGAACGAGGATTGGAAACAATCTTATCAAAGTTGTCCTCGTGATTTAATACGTCGTAAAAATCCAAATGAAGAATTCTCATCGAAAGATGATGTAAACCAATCTTGTCAAAGTTGTCCTCAGGTTTCGATTCATCCTAAAGATACAGATGGAGGAACCTATTCTTTGGGAATCCTCTTTGGACAAAAGTGTCGATGGTCAAAGTTATCCTCTTAATTTTATCCATCCTAAAGATCCAAATGGAGGAAACTCTTCTTTGGGAATCCTCTTTGGACCAAAATATCAAATGAAGATCGGAAACATGTCAAACTTGTCCTCGTGATTTGGTCCATCCTAAAGACCCAATTGGAGGAAACTCTTTCTTTGGTAATCCTCTTTGGACAAAAATGTCGAACGATGATCGGAATAAACCAAAAATTTGTTTGTAATAAAAAAGAATGTTTCAAAGTTCTTGTTTCACTCTCTAGACCAATTTAAAACCGTAGACCTAAGATCCAAACGAGGATCAGAACCAATCTTGTCAAACTTTTCCTCATGATTTAGTCCATCCTAAAGATCCAAATGGAGGAACCTATTCTTTGGGAATCCTCTTTAGACCAAAATGTCGAACGTCAAAGTTTTCCTCTTGATTTGGTCCATCCTAAATATCCAAATGGAGGAAACTCTTCTTTGGGAATCCTCTATGGACCAAAGAGCCAAACAAGGATCAGAACCAATTTTGTCAAAGTTGTGCTCATAATTTGGTCCATCAAAAGGATCCAAATGGAGGAAACTCTTCTTTGGGAATCTTCTATAGACCAAAATGTTGAATGATGATCAGAACAAATCTTTTCAAAGTTATGCTCATGATTTGGTCTATCCTAAAGATCCAAACGGAGGAACCTCTTGTCCTTTTGATTTGGTCCATCCTAAATATCAAAATGGAGGAACCTATTCTTTGGAAAACCTCATTGGACTAAAATGATGAACGTCAAAGTTGTCCTCTTGATTTGGTCCATCCTAAATATCCAAATGGAGGAAACTCTTCTATAGGAATCCTCTTTGGACGAAAATGTCAAACGAGTATCGAAACCAATGCTGTCAAATTTGTCCTTATGATTTAGTCCATCCTATAGATCCAAATGGATGAACCTCTTGTCCTCATAATTTGGTCCATCGTAAAGATCTGAATGGAGGAACCTCTTCTTTGGGAGTGCTTTTTAGACAAAAATATCAAACGAGGATAAGAACCAATCCAAAAACTTGTGTGTAATTTAAAATTGTGTATCAAAGTACTTGTTTCACTTTCTTTACCAAAGTGAAACTAAAGACCTAAGAATTTCCACTTGTCAAAGTTGTCCTCGGGATTTGGTCCATCTTAAAGATCTAAATGGAGGAAACTCTTCTTTGGGAATCCTCTTTGGACCAAAATGTCAAACGACAATCGGAACCAATCTTGTAGAATTTGTCCTCATGATTTTTTCCGTCCTAAATATCAAAATGGGGGAACCACTTTTTCTTATGATTTGGTCCATCCTAAAGATCCAAATGGTGGAACCTATTCTATTGGATTCCTCTTTTAACCCTGTCGAACGTCAAAGTTGTCCTCTTGATTTGGTCCATCCTAATGATTCAAATGGAGGAAACTCTTCTTTGGGAATCCTCTTCCGACCAAAATATCAAAAGAGGATCAAAACCAATCTTTTAAAATTTGTCCTCATGATTTAGTCCATCCTAAAGATCCAAATGGATGAACCTCTTATCCTTATAATTTGGTCCTAAATATCTAAATGGAGGAATCTCTTCTTTGGGAATGCTTTTTGGACAAAAATTTTGAACGACGATCATAACCAATCCAAGAACTTGTTTCTAATTGAAGAGCTTGTACAAAAGTACTTGTTTCACTCTCTAGACCAAAGTGAAACAAAAGATCTAAAGTTTCCCACTTGTCAAAGTTGTCCTCATGATTTGGTCCATCCTAAAGATTCAAATTGAGGAAACTACACTTTGGGAATCCTGTTTGGGCCAAAATGTTAAATAAGGATTAGAACCAATCTTGACAAACTTGTCCTCATGATTTGGTTCATCATAAAGATCGAAATGGAGGAACCTCTTGTCCTCATGATTTGGTCCATCCTAAAGATCCAAATGGAGGAAACCCTTCTTTGGGAATCCTCTTTGGACCAAAGTGTCGATTGTCAAAGTTTTCCTCTTAATTTTATCCATCCTAAAGATCCAAATGGAGGAAACTCTTCTTTGGTAATCCTCTTTGGACCAAAATGTCATATGAGGATCGGAAACAAGTCAAACTTGTCCTTGTGATTTGGTCCATCCTAAAGATCCAAATGGAGGAAACTCTTTCTTTGGTAATCCTCTTTGGACAAAAATGTCGAACGAGGATCAGAATAAAACCAAAAAAAATTTTGTAATCGAAAAGCATGTTTCAAAGTTCTTGTTTCACTCTATAGACCAATTTAAAACCGTAGACCTAAGGTTTCTCGCTTGTCAAAGTTGTCACCATGATTTGGTCCATCCTAAAGATCCAAATGGAGGAAACTGTTGTTTGGAACTCCTCTTTGGACAAATATCAAACGAGGATTGGAACCATTCTTGTCAAACTTTTCCTCATGATTTTATCCATCCTAAAGATCCAAATGGAGGAACCTATTCTTTGGGAATCCTCTTTGGACCAAAATGCCAAACGTCAAAGTTTTCCTCTTGATTTGGTCCATCCTAAAGATCTAAATGGAGGAAACTCTTCTTTGGGAATTCTCTATGGACCAAAGAGCCAAACAAGGATCAAAACAAATCTTTTCAAAGTTGTGCTCATGATTTGGTCCTTCAAAAAGATCCAAATGGAGGAAACTCTTCTTTTGGAATCATCTATGGACCAAAATACCGAACGAAGATCAGAACCAATCTTGTCAAAGTTGTGCTCATGATTTAATCTATCCTAAAGATCCAATTGGAGGAACCTCTTGTCCTATTGATTTGGTATATCCTAAGTATCCAAATGGAGGAACCTATTCTTTGGGAAACCTCTTTGGACTAAAATGGCCAACGTGAAAGTTGTCCTCTTGATTTGGTCCATCCTAAAGATCCAAATGGAGGAAAATCTTCTATGGGAATCCTCTTTGGACGAAAATGTCAAACGAGGATCGAAAGAAAAGTTGTCAAATTTGTCCTCATGATTTAGTCCATCCTATAGATCCAAATGGATGAACCTCTTGTCCTCATAATTTGGTCCATCGTAAAGATCTGAATGGAGGAACCTCTTCTTTGGGAGTGCTTTTAAGACGAAAATATCAAACGGGGATAAGAACCAATCCAAAAACTTGTGTGTAATTTAAAAGCTTGTATCAAAGTACTTGTTTCACTCTCTTTACCAAAGTGAAACTAAAGACCTAAGGTTTTCCACTTGTCAAACTTGTCCTCGGGATTTGGTCCATCTTAAAGATCTAAATGGAGGAAACTCTTCTTTGGGAATCCTCTTTGGACCAAAATGTCAAACGACGATCGGAACCAATCTTGTTAAACTTGTCCTCATGATTTTGTCCGTCCTAAATATCCAAATGCGGGAACTTCTTTTTCTCATGATTTGGTTCATCCTAAAGATCCAAATGGTGGAACTTATTCTATTGGAATCCTCTTTTAACCCAAATGTCAAACGTCAAAGTTATCCTCTTGATTTGGTCCATCCAAAAGATCCAAATGGAGGAAACTCTTCTTTGGGAATCCTCTTTGGACCAAAATGTAAAAAGAGTATAAGAACCAAATCTTTAGGACAAGAGGTTCCTCCATTTGGATCTTTAAGATGGACAAAATCATGAAAACAAGAGGTTCCTCCATTTGGATTATTGAACACGGGCGAAATCATGAGGACAAGTTTCACATTATTGGTTCCGATCCTTGCCAGACATTTTATACCAAAGTGAATTCTCAAAGAAGAGGTTTCTCCATTTGATTCTTTAGGATGGATAAAATCATGAGGACAAGAGGTTCCTCCATTTTGATATTTAGGATGTACCAAATAATGAGGACAACGTTGACAAGATTGGTTCTGATCCTTGTTCGATTTTGGTCCAAAGAGGATTCCCAAAGAAGAGATTCCTCCATTTGGATCTTACGGATGGACCAAATCATGAGGACAACTTTGACGTTCTACATTTTGGTCCAAAGAGGATTCCCACCAAAGAAGACGTTCCTCCATTTTGATCTTTAGGATGAACCAAATCATGAGGACAAGTTTGACAATATTGGTTCCGACCTCGTTTGACATTTTGGTCCAAAGAGGATTCCCAAAGAAGAGTTTTCTCCTTTTAGATCTTTAGAATTGACAAAATAAAGAGGACAACTAAGACGTTCGACATTTTGGTCCTAAGTGGATTCCCAAGGAAGAGGTTCCTCCATTTGGATCTTTAGAAGTGACCAAATCATGAGGACAAGAGGTTTCTCCATTTGGATCTCTAGGATGGTCGAAATCAAGAGGACAACTTTGACGTTTGACATTTGGCTCCAAAGAGGATTCCCAAAGAATAGGTTCCTCCATTTGGATGTTTATGATGGACCAAATCATGAGGACAAGTTTGAAAAGATTGATTCCGATCCTCGTTTGACATTTTGGTCCAAAGAAGATTCCCAAAGAAGAGTTTCCTCATTTGGATCTTTAGGATGGACCAGATCATGAGGACAAGTTTGACAAGATTGGTTCCGATCCTCGTTTGACATTTTGGTCCAAAGAAGATTTCCAAAGAAGTGATTCCTCCATTTTTGGATATTAAGGATGGACCAAAACATAAGGACAACTTTGACAAGCCACATTTTGGTCCAAAGAGGATTACTAATGAATAGGTTCCTCAATTTGAATCTTTAGGATTGACCAAATCATGACGACAAATTTGACAAGATTGATTCCAAAACTCGTTTGATATTTTCGTTCAAAGAGTATTCCCAAAGAAGAGTTTCCTCCATTTGGATCTTTAGGATGGACCAAATCATTAGGACAACTTTCAAATTTGTCCACATGATTTAGTTCATCCTAAAGATCCAAATTGATGAACCTCTTGTCCTCATAATTTTGTCCATCCTAAAGATCCAAATGGAGGAACCTATTCTTTGGGAATCCTCTTTGGACCAAAATGTCAAACGAGGATCAGAACCAATCTTGTCAAACTTGTTCTCTTGTATTGGTCGATCCTAAAGATCCAAATGTTGGAACCTCTTCTTTTCGAATGCTCTTTGGATGAAAATATTGAACCTGAATCAGAACCAATCTTGTCAAAGTTGTCCTCATAATTTAGTCTAGCCTAAAGATCCAAATAGAGGAACCACTCGTGCGCATGATTTGTTCCAGCCTAAAGAGCCAAATGGAGGAACCTCTTCTTTTGGAATTATGTTTGGACGAAAATATGGAATGAGGATCGGAACAAATCTTGTCAAATTTGTCCTCATGATTTGGTCCACCCTAAAGATCCAAATGGATGAACCACTTGTCCTCATGATTTTGCCCATCTTAAAGATCCAAATGGAGGAACCTCATCTTTGGGAATCCTCTTTGGACCAAAATGTCAAACGATTATCAGAACCAATCTTGTCAAACTTGTCCTTATTATTTGGTCCATCCTAAAGATCCAAACGGAGGAACCTATTCTTTGGGATTCTCTTTGGACCAAAATGTCGAACGTTAAAGTTTTCCTCTTGATTTGGTCCATCCTGAAGATCCAAATGGAAGAATGTGTTCTTATGGAATCCTCTTTGGACCAAAATATCAAAGAGGTTCGGAACATATCCTGTCAAACTTGTTCTCATGATTTGGTTCGTCCTGAAGATCAAAATGGAGGAACCTTTTCTTTGGGAATCCTATAGGACCAAAATATCGAACGAGGATCGAAAACAATCTTTTCAAAGTTGTCCTCATGATTTGGTCCATCCTAAACATCTAATGGGAAGAAACTCTTTTTTGGGACTCCTCTTAGGACCAAAATATCGATCGAGGATCTAAACCAAATCTTGTTAAAGTCGTTCTCATTATTTAGTCCATCCTAAATATCCAAATGGTGGAACCTCTTAACCTCATGATTTAGTCCATCCTAAATATCCAAAATGGAGGAACCTATACTTTGGGAATCCTTTTTGGACAAAAATTTCAAACGAGGATTGGAAACAAGCATGTCAAACTTGTCCTCAGGATTTGGTCCATCCTAAAGATCCAAATGCAGGAACCTATTCTATCAGAATCCTCTTTGGACAAAAATGTCAAACGTAAAAGTTATCCTCGTGATTTGGTCCATCCAAAAGATCCAAATGGAGGAAACTCTTTTTTGGGAACCCTCTTTAGACAAAAATATCGAACGAGGATCAGAAACAATCTTGTCCAAGAGTTCCTCATGATTTGGTCCATTCTAAAGATCCAAACGGAGGAACCTCTTGTCCTCATGACTTGGTCCATTCTAAAGATGCGAATGGAGGAACCTATTCTTTGGGAATCTTCTTTGGACCAATATGTTGAACAAGGATTGAAACCAATCCAAAAACTTGTTTGTAATTGAAAAGCATGTTTCAAAGTACTCGTTTCACTCTCTAGACAAAATTGAAACCATTGACCTACGAAACCAATCGACAAGAGTTTCATCCATTTGGATCTTTAGGATGGACCAAATCATGAGTACCAGTTTGACAAGATTGTTTCCAATCCACGATTGACATTTTGGTCCAAAGCGGAATCCATAAGAATAGGTTCCTGCATTTGGATCTTTAGGATTGACCATATCATAATGACAAGTTAGACAAGATTGGTTCTGATCCTCTTTTCATATTTTGGTCGAAAGAGGATTCCCAAAGAAGAGTTTCCTGCATTTGGATCTTTAGGATTAACCAAATCATGTGGACAACTTTGGGAAGTGGGAAACCATAGGTCTTTAGTTTCACTTTGATCTAGCGAGTAAAACAAGTACTTTGATACAAGCTTTTCAATTACAAACAAGTTTTTGATTGGTTCTTATCCTCGTTCAACATATTAGTAAAAAGAGGATTCTCAAAGAAGAGGATCCTCCATTTGGATCTTTAGTATGGACCAAATCATAAGGACAACTTTGACAAGCGACATTTTGGTCCAAAGAGGATTCCCAATGAATAGGTTCCTCCATTTGAATCTTAAGGATGGACCAAATCATGAAGACAAATTTGACAAGATTGGTTCCAAAACTTGTTTGATATTTTGGTTCAAAGAGGATTTCCAAAGAAGAGTTTCCTCCATTTGGATCTTTAGGATGGACCAAATCATAAGGACAACTTTCAAATTTGTCCTCATGACTTAGTTCATCCTAAAGAACCAATTCGATGAACCTCTTGTCCTCATAATTTGGTCCATCCTAAACATCCAAATGGAGGAACCTATTCTTTGGGAATCCTCTTTGGACCAAAAAGTCAATGGAGGAGCGGAACAAATCTTGTCAAACATATTCTCTTGAATTGGTAGATCTTAAAGATCCAAATGTTGGAACCTCTTCTTTGGGAATGCTCTTTGGAAGAAAATATTGAACCAAGATCATAACCAATCTTGTCAAAGTTGTCCTAATGATTTAGTCCAGCCTAAACATCCAAATAGAGGATCCACTTGTTCTCATGATTTGGTCCAGCCTAAAAAGCCAAATGGAGGAACCTCTTCTTTTGGAATCATGTTTGGACGAATATATCAAGGGAGGATCGATACACATCTTGTCAAATTTTTCCTCATGATTTGGTCCACCCTAAAGATCCAAATGTATGAACCTCTTGTCCTTATGATTTTGTCCATCCTAAAGATCCAAATGGAGGAACCTCATCTTTGGGAATCCTCTTTCGCCCAAAATGTCAACTGATTATCGGAACCAATCTTGTCAAACTTGTCCTCATTATTTGGTCCATCCTAAAAATCCAAACGGAGGAACCTATTCTTTGGGAATCCTCTTTGGACCAAAATGTCGAACGTTAAAGTTTTCCTCTTGATTTGGTCCATACTAAATATCCAAATGGAAGAATGTCTTCTTCTGGAATCCTCTTTGGACCAAAATATCAAAGAGGATCGGAACCTATCCTGTCAAACTTGTTTTTATGATTTGGTCTGTCCTAAAGATCAAAATGGAGGAACCTTTTCTTTGGAAATCCTCTTAGGAATAAAATATCGAAAGAGGATTGAAAACAATCCTGTCAAAGTTGTCCTCATGATTTGGTCCATCCTAAACATGCATAGGGAAGACACTCTTTTTTGGGAATCCTCTTAGGACCAAAATATCGATTGAGGATCTGAACAAAATCTTGTTAAAGTTGTCCTCATTATTTAGTCCATCCTAAATATCCAAATGTTGGAACCTCTTGTCCTCATGATTTAGTCCATCCTAAAGAGCCAAATGGAAGAACCTATTCTTTGGGAATCCTCTTTGGACCAAAATGTCAAACAAGGATTGGAAACAAGCATGTCAAACTTGTCCTCATGATTTGGTCCATCTTAAAGATCCAAATGCAGGAACCTATTCCATCAGAATCTTCTTTGGACAAAAATGTCGAAAGTAAAAGTTGTCCTCATGATTTGGTCCATCCAAAAGATCCAAATGGAGGAAACTCTTTTTTGAGAATCATCTTTGGACAAAAATATCGAACGAGGATCGGAAACAATCTTGTCAAAGAGTTCCTCATGATTTGGTCCATCCTAAAGATCCAAACGGAGGAAACTCTTGTCCTTATGACTAGGTCCATTCTAAAGATGCAAATGGAGGAATCTATTCTTCGTGAATCCTCTTTGGACCAATATCTCGACAAGGATTGAAATCTTATATTGGTCCAAAGAGGATTCCCAAATAAGAGTTTCCTCTATTTGGATATTTATGATGGACCAAGTCATGAGGACAACTATGACAAGTGGGAAACCTTAGGTCTTTGGTTTTACTTTGGTCTAGAGAGTAAAACAAGTACTTCGATACAAGCTTTTCAATTACAAACAAGTTTTTGGATTGTTTCCGATCCTCGTTCGACCTTTTCGTCTAAAGAGGATTCCTAAAGAAGTGGATCCTCAATTTGGATCTTTATGATAGACCAAATCATAAGGACAACTTTGACAAGCGACATTTTGGTCCAAAGAGGATTCCCAATGAATAGGTTCCTCCATTTGAATCTTTACGATGGACAAAATCATGATGACAAGTTTGATAAGATTGGTTCTGAAACTCGTTCGATATTTTGGTCCAAAGAGGATTCCCATAGAAGAGTTTTCACCATTTGGATCTTTAGGATGGACCGAATCATGAGGACAACTTTCAAATTTGTCCACATGATTTAGTCCATCCTAAAGATACAAATGGATGAACCTCTTGTCCACATAACTTGGTCCATCCTAAAGATCCAAATGGTGGAACCCATTCTTTAAGAATCCTCTTTGAACCAAAATGTCAAACGAGGATCTGAACCAATCTTGTCAAATTTGTCCTCTTAATTTGGTCCATTCTAAAGATCTAAATGTTTGAACCTTTTCTTGGGGAATGCTCTTAGGATGATAATATCAAATGAGGATCAGAACCAATCTTGTCAAAGATGTCCTTATGATTTAGTCCATCCTAAAGATCCAAATAGAGGAACCTATTGTTCTCAAGATTTGGCCCATCGTAAAGATCCAAATGGAGAAACCTCTTCTTTGGGAATCTTCTTTGGACGAAAATGCGAAACGAGGATCGGAACCAATCTTGTCAAATTTGTCCTCATGATTTGGTCCATCCTAAAGATCCAAATGATGAACCTCTTGTTCTCATGATTTTGTCCATCTTAAAAATCAAAATGGAGGAACCTCATCTTATAAAGATCAGGAAGCACTCCAAGTCCAATACATGTTCCAACTGACCCAATCACAAGATCCAAACAAAGAAGATCCAACAAGTTTTGATTACTCATGTGCAAGAATGGCTAGGCTCAGATCAAGCTTTATTTCCAAGTGAGCAGCCCATTTCGGATGAATACTTAACATATCCCACTTTGAAGATCAATGTGTGCAACTTACAAATCCATAAGGAAGATATCTACAAAGATAACCTTGTGCAAGTCTCAACTATGCTTTAAGTGGAGGAATGCAATAATTAAGCAAATCAGATTCACTTTTATTTGAGTTTTAATCAAAGTTTCCTTATTTGTAGCTGTGTGCATTAAGGGCCCTACTTTCCTTTTCTGTTTTTCCCAATTGTAACCGAATGCTTTAATGCTTTATTTCCTCTTATGTTTTTGTTTCCTTTTGTTATTTGAAGGCTATTTAAGCCATGGAACACATTGTAAAATTCAGATTATTATTGAATGAAAAACAAGTACTCTTGAGAGTTTCTTTTTGAAAACCAAACTCGTTTTCAATTTCTTTGCAATTCTTATGTTTAGGGTTGTTGCCGAGTCATTCAACTAGGAATTGATCAACTTAGTTGTGAAGTGATTCAATCTAGAACAAGAAACCTCATTCTTGTCTCTAGATCATTAATCTAAGAGGTAATCTCATTTAGCCTTAAATCTCTTGGTTGAAATTGATTAGTTAGGGAGGGTTTGAGTTCTTGCTTCGAAGGTTCATGCTATGCATAATAATATAGGGTCTTTGGACTTGAAATTTGGGTTTGCCTTATCATCATCTTTGGGAATCCTCTTTGGACTAAAATGTAAAACAAAGATTGGAACCAATCTTGTCAAACTTGTCCTCATGATTTGGTCCATCCTAAAGATCCAAATGTTGGAACCTCTTCTTCATGAATGCTTTTTGGATGAAAATATCGAACGAGGATAGAAACCAATCTTATCAAAGTTTTCCTTATGATTTGGTCCATCCTAAAGATCGAAACTGAAGAACCTCTTGTCCTCATGATTTGGTCGATCCTAAAGATCCAAATGGAGGAACCTCTTCTTTGGGAATCCTCTTTGGACTAAAATGTCATACGAGGATCAGGACCAAACATGTCAAAGTTGTCCTCATGCTCTAGTCCATCCTAAAGATCCAAATGGAGGCACCTCTTGTCCTCATGATCTGGTCCATCCTAACGATCAAAATGGAGGAACCTCTTCTTTGGGAATCGACCTTTGACAAAAATGTGAAATTACTATCACAACAAATCTTGTCAAACTTGTCCTCATGATTTGGTCTATCCTAAAGATGCAAATGGAGGAACCTCTTCTTTGGGAATGCTCTTTGGAAAAAATTTTGAACGAGGATCAGAACAAATCTTGCCAAAGTTGTCCTCATGATTTGGTGTATCCTAAAGATCCAAATGGAGGAAAATCTTCTTTGGAAATCCTTTTTGGACCAAAATATCGAACGAGTGTCAAAAAAAATCTTGTCAAACTTGTCCTCATGATTTGGTCCATTCTAAAGATCCAAATGGAGGAAACTCTTCATTGGGAATATTCGTTATACCAAATTGTTAAACAAGGATTTGAACCAATCTTTTCAAACTTGTCCTCATGATTTGGTCCATCCAACAGATCCAAATTGAAGAAACTATTCTTTGGGAATCCTCTATGGACCAAAATATCGAACGTTAAAGTTATCCTCTTGATTTGGGAATCCTCTTTCGGCAAAACTGTCAAACGAGTATCGAAACCAATCTTGTCAAACTTGTCCTCATAATTTGGTCCCTCCTAAAGATCCAAATGGAGGAACCTATTCTTTGGGAATCCTCTTTGGACCAAAATGTCGAACGTCAAAGTTGTCGTCTTGATTTGGTCCATCCTAAAGATCCAAATGAAGGAAACTCTTTTTTGGCAATCCTTTTTTGACCAAAATATCAAAGAGGATCGGAACCTATCGTGTCAAACTTCTTCTCATGATTTGGTCCGTCCAAAAGATCCCAATGGAGGAACCTCTTCTTTGAGAATCCTCTTAGGACCAAAATATCGAACGAGGATCGGAAACAATCTTTTCAAAGTTGTCCTCATGAGTTGGTCCATCCTAAAGATCCAAACGGAGAAAACTTTTTTTTGGGAATCCTCTAAGGAACAAAATATCGTACGAGCATCCGAACTAGTCTTGTCAAAGTTGTCCTTATGATTAAGTCCATCCTAAAGATCGAAAAGGAGGAACCTTTGTCCTTATGATTTGGTCCATCCTAAAGATCCAAATGGAGGAACCTATTCTTTGGGAATCCTCTTTTGACCAAAATGTCAAACGAGGATTGGAAACATGCTTGTCAAACTAGTCCTCATGATTTGGTCCATCCTAAAGCTCCCAATGGAGGAACCTATTCTATTGGAAACCTCTTTGGACCAAATTGTCGAACTTCATGGTTGCCCTCATGATTTGTTCCATCCTAAAGATACAAATGGAGGAAACTCTTCTTTGGGAATCCTTTTTGGACCAAAATATCGAATGAGGATGAGAAACAATCTTGTAAAAGTTGTCATCATGATTTGGTCTATCCTAAAGATCCAAATAGAGGAACCTATTCTTTTGGTATCTCTTTGGACCAATATGTCGAACAAGGAAAGGAACAAATCCAAAACTTGTTTGTAATTATAAAGCATGTTTCAAAGTTCGCGTTTCACTCCCAAGACAAAATTGAAACCATTGACCTAAGAAACCATTTGACAAGAGGTTCATCCATTTGGATCTTTAGGATGGACCAAATCATGAGGACAAGTTTGAAAAGATTGTTTCCAATCCCCGCTTGACATTTTGTCCAAAGAGGATTCCAAGATAAAGGTTCCTCCATTTGGATCTTTACGATGGACAAAATGATGAGGACAAAAGGTTACTCCATTTGGATCGTTAGGTTGGACGAAATCATGAGGACAAGTTTGACAAGATTGTTTCTGATCCTCGTTCGATAATTTGGTCCAAAGAGGATTCCCAAAGAAGTGTTTGCTGCATTTAGATCTTTAGGATTGACCAAATCATGAGGACAACTTTGGCAAGTGGGAAACCTTAGGTCTTTGGTTTCACTTTGGTCTAGAGAGTTAAACAAGTACTTTGATACAAGGTTTTCAATTACAAATAGGTTTTTGGATTGGTACCAATCCTTGTTCGACATAATGGTTCAAACAGGATTCCCAAAGAAGAGTTTCCATTACTTGGATATTTATGATGGACAAAATCATAAGGAGAACTTTGACAAGTGGGAAACCTTAGGTTTTTTGTTTCACTTTGGTCTATAGAGTAAAACAGGTACTTTGATACAAGCTTTTCAATTACAAACAAGTTTTTGGATTGGTTCTAATCCTCGTTCGACATTTTAGTCATAAGAGCATTCCTAAAGAAAAGGTTCCTCCATTTGGATCTTTAGGATGGATCGAATGATAAGGACAACTTTGACAAGATTGGTTCTGAAACTCGTTCGATATTTTGGTCCAAAGAGGTTTCTCAAAGAAGAGTTTTCTCCATTTGGATCTTTAGGATTGACCAAATCATGAGCACAACTTTCAAATTTGTCCACATGATTTAGTACATCCTAAAGATCCAAATGGATGAACCTCTTGCCCTCATAATTTTGTGCATCCTAATTATCCAAATGGAGGAACCTATTCTTTGCGAATCTTCATTGGACCAAAATGTCAAACGAGGATCAGAACCAATCTTGTCAAGGTTGTCCTCTGGATTTGGCCAATCCTAAAGATCCAAATGTTGAAACCTCTTCTTTGGGATTGCTCTTTGGACTAAAATATCGAACGAGGTTCAGAACCAATCATGTCAAAGTTGTCCTCATGATTTAGTTCATCCTAAAGATCCAAATAGAAGAACTTCTCATCCTCATGATTTGGTCCATCCTAAAGATCCAATGGAGAAACCTATTCTTTGGGAATCCTCTTTGGAAAAAAATGTTGAATGTATAACTTGTCCTAAGGATTTTGTCCATCCAGAAGATCAAAATGGAGGAACCTCTTGTCCTCATGATTTGGTTCATCCTACAAATTCCAATGGAGGAACTTATTCTTTGGGAATTCACTTTGGACCAAAATGTCAAACGTGGATAGGAACCAATCTTGTCAAATTTGTCCTTATGATTTAGTGCATCTTAAAGATCCAAATGGATGAATCGCTTGTCCTCATAATTTGGTTCATCCTAAAGATCCAAATGGAGGAACCTCTTCTTTGGGAATCCTCTTTGGACAAAAATGTCAAACGTGGATCGGAACCAATCTTGTTAAACTTGTCCTCATGATTTGGTCCATCCAAAAGATCCAAATGGATGAAACTCTTGTTCTCTGGATTTGGTCCATCCAAATATCCAAATGAAGGAACCTCTTCTTTGGGAATCCTCTTAGGACCAAGATATAAAACAAGGATAAAAAACAATCTTGTCAACGTTGACCTTTCGATTTGGTCCATCCTAAAGATACATATGGAGGAACCTCTTTTCCTCATGATTTGATCCGTCCAAAAGATCCAAATGGAGGAACCGATTTTTATGAATCTTCTTTGGACAAAAATGTCAAACGTCAAAGTTGTCCTCTTAATTTGATGCATCCTAAAGATCCAAATGGAGAAAACTCTTCTTTGGGAATCCTCTTTGGACCAAAATGTCAAACGAGGATCGGAACCAATCTTGTCAAACTTCTCCTTATGATTTGAAACATCCTAAAAATCCAAATGGAGGAACCTCTTGTCCTGATTATTTGGTCAATCCTAAAGATCCAAATGGAGGAACCACTTCTTTGGGAATCCTGTTTAAACCAAAATATCAAATGAGGATCGTAAACAATCTTATCAAAGTTGTTCTCATGATTTTTTCCATCCTAAAGATTCAAATGGATGACCTATTTTTGGGAATCCTCTTTAGACAAAAATATTAAACTTCAAAGTTGTCCTCTTGATTTGGTCCTTCCTAAATATCCTAATGGAGGAATCTCTTCTTTGTGATTCCCCTTTGGACCAAAATATCGAATGAGAATCGGAAACAATCTTGTCAAAGTTGTGGTCATGTTTTGGTCCATCCTAAAGACCAAATGGAGGAACCTTTTGTCCTCATGATTTGGTCTATCCTAAAGATCCAAATGGAGGAAACTCTTCATTGGGAATCCTCTTTGGACAAAAATAACGAACGTGAATATTTCCTCTATTTGGTCCATCATAAGATCCAAATGAAGGAAACTCTTCTTTGGGAAAATAAAACATTTGTAAAATATATTTAACTCTAATTAAAGTTTGTAAATGACCATTAAATGTTGTCTTGAAGTTGCTTTGAGTTCCCATAATAATGGTTAAGTTGGCTTGAATGAAGCTTGGGTTATCATCTATGCATCTTGAATTGTAGTTAATGCATCTTAACTTGACTTGTAATAAATGTTTTTTGGTTGCCATTAATGTAGTCAGATTGCATTTAATTCAAGTACTCTTGAAGCTTTAATTCCTAAAATGCAAGGCTACATAATTCATATCACAAAAGACCTAAGGTTTCCAACTTGTGAAACTTGTCCTCATGATTTGGTCCATCATAACGATTCAAAAGGAGGAACTTCTTCTTTGGAGATCACTTTGGACCAAAATGTCGAATGATGATCGGAAACAATCCAGAAAATTGTTTGTAATTGAAAAGCTTGTATCAAAGTACTTGTTTCACTCCCTAGACCAAAGTGAAACCAACGACCTAAGGTTTCCAACTTGTCAAAAGTGTCCTCATGATTTGGTCCACCAAAAGATCCAAATGGAGGAAACTCTTCTTTGGGAATCCTCTTCTGATCAAAATATCAAACGAGGATGGAACTAATTTTGTCAAAGTTTTCCTCATGATTTGTTCCATCCTAAAGATCCAAATGGAAGAAACTCTTCTTTGGGAATCCTCTTTGGACCAAAATATCGAATGAGGATCAGAAACAATCTTGTCAAAGTTGTCCTCATTATATTCGATTGCAATAAATGATATTCGATTGCATTAAATGAACTTGAGTTCTAACTTGACTTGCATTTACTAAAGTAGGCTTGAACTTGACTTGTATTTATTGAACAAGACTTGAACTTTAATTTCATTTATTGAAGTATCTTATAGTTTCAGCTTGACGTGAACTTGGAGTGTAATGAAAGCAACTCCGCCAAAATATCAACTTGTAAAGTTACTTGGTTCATATCACTCTTCTTTGGGAATCCTCTTAAGACTATAATATCGAACGAGGATCGGAAACAATCTTTTCAAAGTTGTCCTCATGATTTGGTCCATCCTAAAGACCCAAATGGAGGAAACTCTTCTTTGGGAATCCTCTTTGAACAAAAATATCAAATGAGGATCGAGAACCAAGCTTGTCAAATTTGTCCTTATAATTTTGTCCATCCTAAAGATCCAAATGGAGGAACCTCTTCTTTGAGAATCCTCTTTGGACCAAAATGTCGAACGAGGATCGGAACAAATCTTGTCAAAGTTGTCCTTACAATTTGGTCAATATTGGGGAACCTCTTGTCCTCTTGATTTGATCCATCCAAATGATCCAAATGAAGGAACCGATTCTTTTCGAATGGACTAAAATTTTAAACGTCAAAGTTGTCCTCCTAATTTGGTCCATCCTAAAGATCCAAATGGAGGAAACTCTTCTTTGGAAATCTTCTTTGGACCAAAATGTCAAACGAGGATCGTAACAAATCTTGTCAAAACTTCTCCTTATGATTTGGATCATCCTAAAAATCCAAATGGAGGAACCTCTTGTCCTCATGATTTGGTCCATCCTAAAGATCCAAATGGAGGAACCGCTTCTTTGGGAATCCTCTGTGGACCAAAATATCAAACGAGGATCGTAAACAATCTTATCAAAGTTGTTCTTTTGATTTTTTCCATCCTAATGATTCATATGGAGGAACCTATTCTTTGGAAGTCCTCTTTGGACAAACATATCAAACTTCAAAGTTGTCCTCTTGACTTGGTCCATCCTAAATATCCTACTGGAGGAAACTCTTATTTGTGATTCCCATTTGGACCAAAATATCGGACGAGAGTCGGAAACAATCTTGTCAATGTTGTCGTCATGATTTGGTCCATCATGAGAACAACTTTAACAAGATTGGTTCTGATCCTTATTCGACATTTTGGTCCAAAGAGGCTGCAAAAAGAAAAGCTTCCTCCATTTGTATCTTTAGGGTGGATCAAATCATGAGGAAAACTTTGACAAGATTGGTTCCGATCCTCGTTCGACATTTTGGCCCAAAGAGTATTCTCAAAGAAGAGGTTCCTCCATTCAGATATTTAGGATGGTCCAAATCATGAAGAAAACTTTGACAAGATTGGTTTTGATCCTCTTTCGACAATTTGGACCAAAGAGGGTTCTCAAATAAAAACTTCCTCCATTTGGATCCTAAGGATGGACAATATCATGAGGACAATTTTGACAAGGTTGGTTCTGATCCTCTTTCGATATTTTTGTCCAAAAAGGGTTCCCAATGAAGAGTTTTCTCCATTTGGATCTTTAGGATGGACCAAACCACGAAGACAACTTTGACAATATTGGTTCCAATCCTCGTTTAACATTTTGGTCCAAGGAGGATTCCCAAAAAGAAGGTTCCTCCATTCGGATCTTTAGGATAGACCAAATCATGTGGTGAACTTTTAGAAGATTGGTTTCAATCATCTTCCGACATTTTAGTCCAAAGGGATTCCCAAAGAAGAGTTTCCTCCATTTCGATCTTTAGAATGGACCAGGACAACATTGACAAGATTGGTTCTGATTCTCGTTCGAAAATTTGGTCAAAGTGGATTCCCAAAGAAGAGGCTTCCCTATATGGATCTTAAGGATGGTCCAAATCACGAGGAAAACTTTGACAAGATAAGTTCTTATTTGAGGTTCCTCAATTTGGATCTTTAGGATGGTCTAAATCCTGTGGAAAAGTATGACAAGATTAGTTTCGATCCTCGTTCCATATTTTGGTCCAAAAAGGATTACCAAAGAAGAGGTTCCTTCTTTTGATCTTTGGGATGGTCCAAATCAAGAGGAAAACTTTGAAAAGATTGGTTTTTTGGATGGGCTAAATCATGAGGAAAACTTTTACAAGATTGGTTCTGATCCTTGTTCGACATTTTAGTTCAAAGAGGATTCCCAAAGAAAAGCTTCCTCCATTTGGATCATTAAGGTTGACCAAATTATTAGGATAACTTTTACAAGATTGGTTCTGATCCTCGTTGGACATTTTGGTTCAAAAAGGCTTCCCAAAGAAAAGTTTCCTCTATTTGGATCTTTTGGATGGACCAAATCAAGAGAACAACCTTGACAAGATTGGTTTCGATCCTCGTTCTACATTTTGGTGCATAAAGGATTCCGAAAGAAGAGGCTCCTCAATTTGGATCTTTAGGATGGTCCAAATCATAAGGAGAACTTTGACAAGATTGGTTCTGATCCTCGTTCGATATTTTGGTCCAAAGAGGCATCCCAAAGAAGAGCTTGCTCTATTTGGATCTTTTGGATGGATCAAATCAAGAGGAAAACTTTGACAAGATTGGTTTCGATCCTTGTTCTACATTTTTGTCCAAGAGGATTCCCAAAGAAGAGGTTCCTCCATTTGGATCTTTAGGATCGATCAAATATAGAGGAAAACTTTTACAAATTTGGTTTTTATCCTCGTTTGACATTTTGGTCCAACAGGATTTTAAAAGAAGAGGTTCCTTCATTTGGATCCTTAGGATGGACCAGATCATGAGGAAAACTTTGACAAGATTGGTTCCGATCCTCGTTCGATATTATGGTCCAAGAGGATTCCCAAAGAAGAGGTTCCTCCTTTTGGATCTTTAAGATGGACCAAATCATGCGGAAAACTTTGACAATATTTATTCCGATCCTCGTTCGACATTTTGGTCCCAAGAGGATTCCCAAAGAAGAGGTTCCTCCATATGGATCTTTAGGATGAACCAAATCATGAGGACATTTTTGACATGTTTGGTTCCATTTCTCGTTCAACATTTTGGTCCAAAGATGATTCCCAAAGAAGAGGTTCCTCCATTTGGATCTTTAGGATGGTACAAATCATGAGGAAAACTTTTACAAGATTGGTTCCTATATGAGGTTCCTCCATTTGGATCTTTAAGATGGACAAAGTCTTGAGGATAACTTTGACAAGATTTGTTCTGATCCTCGTACGTCATTTTGGTCCAAAGAGGATTCCCAAAGAAGAGGTTCCTCCTTTTGGATCTTAAGGGTGGCCAAATATGGAGGTCAACTTTGACAAGAATTGTTCCGATCCTTGTTCGACATTTTGTTCCAAAGAGGTTTCCCAAAGAAGAAGTTCTCCATTTGAATCTTTAGGATGGACCAAATAATGTGGAAAACTTTGACAAATTTGCTTCCGATCCTCATTAGACATTTTTGCCCAACAAGATTTTCAAAGAAGAGGTTCCTCAATTTGGATCCATAGGATGGACCAAATCATGAGGACCACTTTGACAAGATTGGATCCGATCCTCGTTCGACATTTTGGTCCAGAGAGGATTCCCAAATAAGAGATTCCTCCATTTGGATCTTTAAGATGTACCAAATCATGCAGAAAACATTGACAAGATTTGTTCCGATTCTCGTTCGACATTTAGGTCCAAAGAGGATTCCCAAAGAAGAGGTTCCTCCATTTGGATCTTTAGGTTGGACCAAATCATAAGGACAAGAGTTTCATCCATTTGGATCTTTAGGATGGACCAAATCATTAGGAAAACTTTGACAAGATTGGTTATGATTCTCGTTCGAAATTTTTGTCCTAAGAGGATTCCCAAAGAAGAAGTTCGTCCTTTTGGTTATTTAGGGTGGACCAAATCAGGAGGTCAACTTTGATAAGATTGGTTCCAATCCTCGTTTGACATTTTGGTCCAAAGAGGATTCCCAATAAAGAGGTTTCTCCATTTGAATCTTTGGATGGACCAAATCATGAGGACCAAATCGGAACAAGTCTTGTCAAAGTTTTCCTCATGATTTGGTCCATCCTAAAGATCCAAATGGAGGAACCTCTTCTATGTGAATCCTCTTTGGACCAAAATGTCAAATGAGGATCAGAACGAATCCAAAAACTTGTTTGTAATTGAAAAGCTTGTTTTCAATGTACTTGTACCTTCTCTAGACCAAATTGAAACACAAGACCTACGATTTCCCGCTTGTCAAAGTTGTCCTCATGATTTGGTCCATCCTAAAGATCCAAATGGAGGAACCTCTTCTTTGGGATTACTCTTTGCACCAAAATATCAGACGAGGATCAGAACCAAACACTACAAAAAAACTATCAATTTGCGACCATGAAATTGTGACCAAATGGTCATTTTTTGTCTATAATGCGACCAAAAAAGCGACAAAATAAGTGGTGGCCAAAAAGCTGGCCGGTCCAGAATTTGTGCGACTGGATAGTCACAAATATACGACCATAAATTTTTGGTCGCAAAAAAGTCAACCTTTTGAAAATACGACCAGATGGTCGCCTAAAAAGTGACCATATGGTCATAATTTATCTTGAAGATAAGTGACCAATTGGTCACATAAAAAAGTGACCAAATGGTCGTATTTTATGTGACCAAATAGTCACTTTTAGACTCAGTCAAAATACGACCAGATGGTCGCCTAAAAAGTGACCATCTGGTCGTAATTTATGTGAAAGATAAGTGACCAATTGGTCACATACAAAAGTGACCAAATGGTCGTATGTTATGTGACCAAATGGTCACTTTTAGACTCAGTCAAAATATGACCAGATTGTTGACCATATGGTCGCATTTAAGATTTTTTTTTTAAATTTAAATTTCAATAATTAGTTAATTAATTAGTAATTATTAATTATTTATTTAATTAATATTAAAATTTAATAACAAAAATTGGAATTAAAATAAAAAATATATATATCAAATATTCAAAAAACGTTTTATACAGACGAAAGCATCCAAGAACTACTGCGGAGGGGCGGGGGGTGGCGGAGGAGGCGTCGATAATGAAGGGCCGCCGCCTAGGGATCTGAAGTACGCGGCCAAAGCTGATGCGACCTGGCCCTCGACTCGTGCCTGCATGTCGGCCTCAATCGCAGCGACTTGAGAAACGAAGTCCTCACGCATAGTGTCCATGTCCGCGCGCAGCTGCTGCTCAACCGGAGAAGGGCTGGAGCTAGTGCTCGCTCCGCTCCGCTGAGGCCGGGGCACATCTGCATAGAGGCGTCGCCCATACGAGCCGAGCCCAGGAACTGACCCATTAGGCCGAACCCCTCCAGCAGCCTCCAAGAACGCCTCTCTACGGTCCTCCTGACTCAGTTGCGAGTCTGGTGTGGGTAACCGCTGACTCAAGGACTCCGTGAAACGTTCCTAAACATTTAAAATTCAAAAAATAAAATAGTTAATATATAAGGTAGGAAAAATTTTAAAGAAAAAATAATAATTGAAAAAATTATTAAATACCTGAACTGCTTTCGCCTTATCGTCGACAAACGTCCCGTCCTTCTTCGTGTGAAGAACGCGGTGCAACTCATCGAGCGGGATTGGGCGCCCTGCTTCGCTTCCTAAAAAATTAAAGATTGAATAATAAAACATAATAAATTAATAACTAATTGAAAAAAGAAAACGAGAAAAAAGTACGTAAGTAAAAAACAACGAAAAAAAAACTTACCAATCGACGATGGTGCTCGTCGTGTGTCCGAGCCCCCGCTGTGTGTTTGGTGGGATTCTTCGCGCGGTTGGCCTTATTCCTGCTTGACACTGCCTTGCCCTCAGGAGTGCTCAAGCTCGCGAGAAGCCACGCGTGGTCCTCCGGGCTCATCCACACGGGGCGGTTTGCTGATTGCTTTCTGCGCGCCCGGTACATGAGGTCCTTGAATCGATCCCGGACGTAACTGTCCCATAGGGGGAACAATCTACCGTCCGTGATATCGGGATCGATAACCGGAAACTTGCCCTGAAAAAATTGAAATAAAAAATCGTTAAAGTAATAAATTTATTTCTATAAATTTCAAAATTAATTAATTATGAAAATAAATGATGTTTTTTACCTTCCAATTGTCGTACATCCGAGCGTTTCTCCGTCGTCGGAATCTTCGCGCCAAAGGTCGCTGGGTAGAGGCATGCTCTGGAGGACCTCGCGAAACCGTTTTGAAACGGTTGTATGCGGCTGTACTCTGCAAAATCATAAAAATTATTGTGCTATTAGAAACTATTAGTTAACGGGGAAAAAAAACACTTTGAAAAAAGTTTAAATTTTTAAAAATTAAGTAATTAAAATAATAAACAAAATTACTTACGTATCCCTTTCAATCCGAAGGGTAGAGTCTGCGGCCCGAGACGGCTACGTGCATGAAGTGGAGGGGCCAGCTGGATCCGACCCTGATACAGACCCGGACGCATACCCTGATGCAGACCCTGATGCTAAGCCGGGAGTCGTGGCCAGGGAGTCCTGCAGCAGTCGTGGTGTCGCAGACTCGGTCTCAGGGACTGCATCATCGAGCGTGGCAGCAAGTCCCGTCTCGTAACTGAAGAGGATGTCCAACTCCTCTGTAGTCAGGTCCGCATCAGGGGCAGCGGCAGTAGGCGTCTGCGGAGACGCCTCGTCACCCGCGTCGTCAGGCTCGTCTGACTGGGGAGGACGTCGTCTACCCGTCATAATCCTACAACCAAACTAAACTAATTTAATACTAATTACGTGAGTAAAATATTGAAATAAATTAAATTAATTAATTAATGAAATAATGTAAATTAAACTAACATAAATTAAGTAAATAATTTAAAAAAAACTAATTAATTAATTTGAATTAAAGTAAATTAAAATTAGATTAATTGAACTAAAATTAATTAAATCAAACTAAATTAAGTAATGAAGAATTAAAATAAATTAGATTAATTGAACTAAAATTAATTAAATTAAACTAACATAAATTAAGTAAATAATTTAAAATAAACTAATTAATTAATTTGAATTAAAGTAAATTAAAATTAGATTAATTGAACTAAAATTAATTAAATCAAACTAAATTAAGTAATGAAGAATTAAAATAAATTAGATTAATTGAACTAAAATTAATTAAATTAAACTAACATAAATTAAGTAAATAATTTAAAAAAAACTAATTAATTAATTTGAATTAAAGTAAATTAAAATTAGATTAATTGAACTAAAATTAATTAAATCAAACTAAATTAAGTAATGAAGAATTAAAATAAATTAGATTAATTGAACTAAAATTAATTAAATTAAACTAACATAAATTAAGTAAATAATTTAAAATAAACTAATTAATTAATTTGAATTAAAGTAAATTAAAATTAGATTAATTGAACTAAAATTAATTAAATTAAACTAAATTAAGTAATGAAAAATTAAAATAAATTAGATTAATTGAACTAAAATTAATTAAATTAAACTAACATAAATTAAGTAAATAATTTAAAATAAACTAAACTAAGAAATTAATTAAAGTAAACTAAGTAATGAAGATTTCAACTATTAGATTAAATTAAACTAAAATTAATTAAATTTAACTAACATTAATTAAATTTAACTAACATTAATTAATAAAAACTAAACTTAACTAAACAAATTAATTAAATTAAACTAAATTAAAATTAGATTGATTGAACTAAAATGTATCAATTAATTAAAGTAAACGAAATTAGATTAATTAACCTTAAGTAAACTAAGTACTTAATTAAACTAAATTACATTAATTAAACTAAAATTAATGAAATTAACAACATTAAACTAAACTAATTAACTTTAAACATAAACTTAAACTAAAACTAACTTAAAACGGATAAGAAACTAACCTCGTAATAGAAACCAAGATTGGAGGTTTAGGGTGTTTAGGTTTAGAGTAGGAACGGGGAACGGGGAACGGGGAAAAAAGAACGGGGAACGGAACGGGGGAAAGAGAGAAAAGAAAGAAAAGGGAGAAAGAAAAAGAGAAAGGAAGAAAAGAAACGGGGGAAAGGAAAAGTGATCTGATTTTAAATAAAATTTTGTGACCAAATGGTCGCAAATATGTAATAATGACCAGAAACGAAAGGGCGCGCGTGCTGGGGAAAATACGACCAAATGGTCGCATTTCTTGAGATATTTGCGACCATATGGTAGCATTTCTTGGAAAAGCGACCATCTGGTCGCCACTTTGCCATGATCCAGAACAGCTGTCATATCACGAGTCCCATCAATAATTGCGACCATCTGGTTGCAATAATGAAATTCACCGCCAAATATTGCGACCAGATGGTCGTAATCTTTAAATTCACTGCCATAAATTTCATGAAAATTTAAATTTACCGCTCATATTTGCGACCATATGGTCGCAATTTCACTTATATTTTTTTAAAAAATATAATTATACTTTTCCAAAAGTGCGGCCATTTGGTCGCCTTTCCCTTCACAATTACTACCATGTGGTCACTTTTTGTGTGAAATTGCGACCACATGGTCGCAAATATTAATATATATATATATATATTTTTTTTTTTTTTTAATTGGGTTACTTTGTGGAGTTTTACTCTGTTAAATTGGGTTTCTTTCTGATACTTAGATATGAAGGGAACTCTTGTTTCCATGTTGTTATATTTGATCATAGTGCTTCTGAAATCCAATATCCAATCAAGGAAAAGAAAGTGATGTTTAAAAGTGAGCATATTGAATATGAAGATGATGATGATTCTGTCCAAATATTTGACCATGTGGTCGCAAATATTAATATATATATATATATATAATTTTTTTTTAATCATTCCTTAAAAGAAATAGTTTTAATTAATAAACACATACACACACATTGAATAATCAAGTTAACGAAATATCTCATTCATCATCGTCTCCAAAAAGTCCGTCACATAAAGTCTTCTTCTTCTTCTTCTTCTTCTGTTTCTTCATCAGATTCATCGTCTCGAATAAATTCAGCATCAATGTCACGTGCGTGAGAAGTGGAAACATTTGTATCATCATCATCATGCAATGTTATCGTTTCATCATTCAAAGGACGAACAGTACTTGCATTCGGACCATCGTTGATTATTGACCCCTCCTCAGCGTCTGTAAGACCAACTCGTGTCATTCGAATGTATACGTTTAGAAATAATCTGTATGTTACAAAAATAGTTAGCAAATAGTTTGTAATTGTTTATGCGATGAAATAATGTTAAGTTACAAACTCACTCTATGTAAGGCTCGATCTCTGCGCAGTTGCATAACACGTATGTCTGCATTACGTGATAATCAGAATCGGTCAACGGCCTATGCACTGATCTTCCAACTGTCATGCCAGGTTTCGTAAAAATCGGCAAGTCGTTCATGTCAACACCTTCAAGTAAATTTTCGACAATGTTTTGTTTTGCCGGTCGAAACTGCTCTGCAATGTGTTGATCAAAGTAGTATGAATAAAATGTGGTAGTCTCTTGCGTCAGGTACGCACTACAGATAGATCCTTCTACTCGTGATCTATTTCCAACCATCATTTTCAACTGACGTAAGTACCTGTGGGTACAAAACATAATTTACATTCGATGATCACATCTTGATTTATTCGCTTACATTACAAAATAAGCGTGCTTACCTTTCAAATGGGTACATCCAGTGTAATGTACGGGACCCCCTAAGAATGCCTCGTATGGAAGATGCTCCATGGAGTCAAAAAAGCCAGGTGGGAACATTCGCTCCAACTTACAAATAATAACGGCGATCTCTGAACTCATTGAAGCGACAGTAGCTTTCGTCAGCTCTGTACATGTCAAGTCCCTGAAAAAAACACTCAACTGGGCAAGCGGCTCCCAATGTCTATTCTCTAGGAACGGTCTGAACGCGACGGGCATCAATCGTTGCATGAATATATGACAGTCGTAGCTTTTCATCTCAAACATGATATGTTTTTGACTGTCTATACACCGACTCACATTCGAAACGTATCCGTCCGGGAATTTGACGGATTTGATCCACTCAAATAATGTTTTCTTTTCATCCGTCGTCAACATGTACTTTGCTTTTGCGTAATTATCATTGTCGTCAGGCTCCAACTCAGGACGGTGACATATCTCCCATATATCGTAACGTGCCTTCAGATTGTCCTTCATTTTTCCCGGAACGTTCAAAATCGTATTGAAAATGTTGTCGAAGAAATTCTTCTCGATATGCATTACATCAAGATTGTGTCTAATCAGTAGATCTTCCCAATACGGTAGATCCCAAAAAATACTCTGTTTCTTCCAACCCGTGTTTTTCCCAGTCGCATTGTTTGCACTCTCTGCACCTTCCACTGCAATCTTCTGCATCCCTATAGCATCTATACCGTGAAGAATCTGTCTTCCACTATACATGGTCGGGGGGGTTTGTTTTCTTACTCGTCGACCCTTCTTCCAGTCACTGCCGTTTGAACGGAAAGTGTGATTCAACGGCAAAAATAGATGGTGACAGTCAAACCAACAAGCTTTCCGACCGTTTCTGAGATAAAATGCATCTGTGTCTAGCATGCAATGTGGACATGCGTATGTCCCCGCCGTACTCCATCCTTTAAGAGGAGGAAATTAAGGTTCACACAATTAACTACACTGACTAAGGAAAGCAATAACAAAAGCTAAACACAGACTAAAAAATGTATATGAAAGCAATTAAAGATCAACATACCTGACAACATTGAATACGCAGGGAAGTCACTGATCGTCCAGATTAACGCGGCGGGCATCAAGAAATTTTGTTTCTTCGAAATGTCGTACCTCATAACACCGTCAGTCCACAACCTTTTCAACTCTGCAACAAGTGGTTGCAAATACACATCCAGTTTCTGTTTTGGACTTTTCGGCCCAGGTACGATCACTGTTAGAAAAATCACCGGGTCTCGCATGCACATCGAGGGAGGCAAGTTATACGGGGTTACCATGACTGGCCAAACTGAATATTGTGCCCCAGATGCCCCGAACGGGTTGAAGCCATCTGTGCATAAGCCTAATCGGCGTTTCTCGGATCTTGTGCAAAATCCTGGATGACAATTATTTAAATGCTTCCATGCCGCGAAGATATGAGGGATGTCTCATAACACCTTCATCTTGTGAATGCTCGTGATGCCATCTCATGTGCGAGGTCACACATCCGATGAATACAACCGTTGTAGACGTGGGGTCGGCGGTAAATATAACATGCGGGCGTTCGAATCGGTGCGTTTCCCTTGTTTGTATCTTGGAAGAAAACAGAATTTGCAATGATGCAGGTCCTCATCCACATCCCAGTAAATCATGCATCCGTTTTGACACGAATCTATTTTCTCCACGGGTAATCCAAGTCCCTCCACTAGCTTTTTCGTGTCGTACAAATTGTGGGACATATTATTTTCTTCTAGAGCGCATCGACGAAACCACGATGCAATCGCATCAAATCCTCTACCAGGTATGTTGTACCGCGCCTTTATATTTAAAAGTTCTGTAGCAGCAGCAAGTTGACTTACCTCACACCCATCGTACAATGGTCGGCTGGCTTTCTTTAGCATCTCGTGCATCCGGATTCATTTCCTGATCTTCTACAACCCGTTCATCTTTGTCTACGTTTAAACTTTCACAGAAATTTTCATTGCCCCCATAGCCGGCACCATAAAGTATCATTTGCTGCATCTGACTATACTGTTGTTCATCATTCCGTTCTTTGTCAACAACCTCTACATTAGAGCTGCTACCTTCGTATCGTCTCGATTCCTGTAATGCAGCTCAAACATTTCCTGTGTTTCCCCAAAAACACCCAGGTGATAATAATTCCGCACAAACCCCCGACTATAAAGATGCACCTTCAACTCTGTAACCGGTATGATTCTCCTATTGTCGCATTTCCTGCGCGGGCAACGTAGCTTTCCACCATACTTTTCATAATAGACAGTTGTCATGCAAAACTCAACAAACTGTTCAACCTCGGCCACGAACTCATCGTTCAAATACCCGTCTATCAAACGAACATACATCCACTCTCTCATTTTCTTTTTTATTAATGCTAACAAACAATAGGTGGAGGGATTTTATAATGGACTCCTCTGCTCATTTGCGACCAGATGGTAGTATTTTTACTACCATCTGGTCGCATTTTCCAGCCAAACTTTCCCGCCATTTTCCTCACTGCCCAGAGTTACATCAAGTCAGAATTTACGACCAGATGGTCACTTTTTTGGTGACCAGTTGGTAGCTTTTATCCCACCAATTTTTTTATAAATAATTGGTCACATAAAATCACAGAATTTGCGACCATCCGATCACTTCTTAATGTGACCACGTTGTAGCTTAATTCCTTCCAAAATTTTAAGCCACCGCTGCTCAATAATGGTCACAAAAATTGCGACCAGTTAGTCACTTTTAATTGTGACCACTTGGTAGCTTTTTTCCCTCCAATTTTAAGCTACCACTAGTCAATAAATGTCACAAAAATTGCGACCAGGTAGTCACTTTTAATTGTGACCACTTGGTAGCTTTTTTCCCTTCAAAATTACGCGCCAGCTGGTCGTTTTTTTAGGTGACCAATTGGTCGCTTCTTTCGCGCCATTTTTATGACTACTTCTGCTTTTAGTCTCAATCTGGTCAAAAAAAAAGTGACCAGATGGTCACTTAGAGTCAACCTTCAAAGAAAGTGACCAGGTGGTCACCAAAAAACCACCACTTTTTTTTGGTAGCAAATTTCTGGTCGCATTTTGACAGTTTTTTTGTAGTGAAACTTTTCAAAGTTTTCTGCACAATTTGGTCCATTCTAAAGATCCAAATGGAGGAACATCTTCTTTAGGAATCCTCTTTGGACCAAAATGTCGAACGAGGATTGGAACCAATCTTCTTAAACTTGTCCTCATAATTTGGTCCATCCAAAAGTTTGAAATCGAGGAACCAGTTGTTTGGGAATCCTCTTTGTACGAAAATATATCTTGTCAAAGTTTTCCTCATAGTTTGGTCCATCCTAAAGATCTAATTGGAGGTACCTCTTCTTTGGTAATCCTCTTTAGACCAAAATATTGAACAAAGAATAGAACAGATCTGGTCAATGTTTTACTCATGATTTGGTTCATCCTAAAGATCCAAATGGAGAAACCTCTTCTTTGCGAATCCTCTTTGGACCAAAATATCGAATGAGGATTGCAACCAATCTTGTCAAACTTGTCCTCATGATTTGTTCCATCCTAGAGATCCATATAGAGAAACCTCCTTTTTGGGAACGCTCTTTGGACCAAAATATATCTTGTCATAATTGTCCTCATGATTTGGTCCATCCTAAAGATCCAAATGGAGGAACCACTTCTTTGGGAATCCTCCTTGGACCAAAATATCGAACGAGGATCAGAACATATCTTGTCATAATTGTCCTCATGAGTTGGTCCATCCTAAAGATCCAAATGGAGGAACCACTTCTTTGGGAATCCTCCTTGGACCAAAATATCGAACGAGGATCAGAACAAATTTTGTCAAAGTTATCCTCATTATTCGGTATATCCTAAAGATCCAAATAGAGAAACCTCTTCTTTTGGAATCCTCTTTGGACCAAAATATCAAATGAGGATCAGAATCAATACAAAAATTTATCTGTAATTGAAAAGTTTGTATCAAAGTCTTGCTTCACTCTCTAGACGAAGTTGAAACAAAAGACCTAAGGTTTCCCACTTGTCAAAGTTATCCTCATGATTTTGTCCTCGGGATTTGGTCCATCTTAAAGATCTAAATATGGAAGAAACTCTTCTTTGGGAATCCTCTTTGGACCAAAATGTCAACGACGATTGGAACCAATCTTGTCAAACTTGTCCTCAAAATTTTGTCATTCCTAAATATCCAAATGGGGGAACCTCTTTTTCTTATGATTTGGTCCATCCTAAAGATCCAAATGGTTGAACCTATTCTATTGGAATCCTCTTTTAACCCAAATGTCGAATGTCAAAGTTATCCTCTTGATTTGGTCCATCCTAAAGATCCAAATGGAGGAAACTCTTCTTTGGGAATCCTTTTCAGACCAAAATGTCAAAAGAGGATCAGAACCAATCTTTTCAAATTTGTCCTCATGATTTAGTCCATCCTAAAGATCCAAACGGATGAACCTCTTATCGTTATAATTTGGTTCTAAATATCTAAATGGAGGAAACTCTTCTTTGGGAATGCTTTTCGAACAAAAATTTCGAACGACGATCACAACCAATCAAAAAAATTGTTTCTAATTGAAGAGCTTGTATCAAAGTACTTGTTTCGCTCTCTAGACCAAAGTGAAACAAAAGATCTAAAGTTTCCCACTTGTCAAAGTTTTCCTCATGATTTGTTCCATCCTAAAGATCCAAATCGAGGGAATCCTGTTTCGACTAAAGTGTCCATTATCAAAGTTTTCCTCTTAATTTTATCCATCCTAAAGATCCAAATGGAGGAAACTCTTCTTTGGGAATCCTCTTTGGACCAAAATTTCAAATGAGGATCGGAAACAAGTCAAACTTGTCCTTGTGATTTGGTCCATCCGAAAGATCCAATTGGAGGAAACTCTTTCTTTGGTAATTCTCTTTGGACCAAAATGTCGAACGAGGATCAGAATAAAACCAAAAATTTGTTTGTAATAGAAAAGCATGTTTCAAAGTTCTTGTTTCACTCTCTTGACCAATTTAAAACAATAGAACTAAGGTTTCTCGCTTGTCAAAGTTGTCACCATGATTTGGTCCATCCTAAAGATCCAAATGGAGGAAACTGCTCTTTGGAACTCCTCTTTGGACAAATATCAAACGAGGATCGGAACCAATCTTGTCAAACTTTTCCTCATGATTTGGTCCATCCTAAAGATCCAAATGGAGGGACTTATTCTGATAAGGCAAACTTTGCCCTATGTGATCTAAAAATCATGAAACGGACAAACTTTTATGTTCCATCATCTCATGACTCGAAACACTCCACAAGTTGGTTGATCACTCCCCTCTTGAATGTTTCTAAACATGTAATCTAAAGCAAGATTACAAAGGGTGAGGCACAAGGCTCTCAATGTGCATAAAAATGCTACATTTCATTCAATCTTTTGAATCTGTCAAGTCTTACAAGTCTCCTTTACATTGGCTGATACATGGCCTATTTATAGGCTTAAATTACATGTAAATTTCGTTCATAATGCTCCCATAACAGCCCAATTAAGTTCCTAGCATGTAACCTACGAATTTAAAGTAAAAGCTTAAGCTACGTCTACCACCATTTAATTTGTAACTTAAAATACAACTATTACAATAGAAACTGATATTTGAACTATAAATTAAGCTTTTAAATCTTCATTAAAGCTTGTCTTGATATTGCTTTGAGTTCCCTTGAATGAAGCTTTGAGTTGTCATAAATGCATCTAGAGTTGTCATCAATGCTAGTACACTTGAAGCTTAAGTTGTCATAAATACATCTTCAGTGCATTTAATGCAATTTGAGTTGTCATCATCAATGCATGTACTCTTTAAGCTTGAATTCCTTAAATGTATGGCTACATAATTCATATCACAAATGGAGGAGCCTTTTCTTTGGGAATCCTGTTTTGACCAAAATATCGAAAAAGGATCCGAACCACTCCAAAAACTCGTTTGTAATTGAAAAGCTTGTTTCAAAGTACTTTTTTCACACTTCGGACCATATTGATACCAAAGACCTAAGATTTCGAACTTGTCAAAGTTGTGCTCATAATTTGGTCCATCCTAAAGATCAAAATGGAGAAACCATTTCTTTGGGAATCCTGTTTGGACAAAAATATCGAAAGAGGATCTGAACCACTCCAAAAACTTGTTTGTAAGTGAAAAACTTGTTTTAAAGTACTTGTTTCACTCTTCGGACCATATTGATACCAAAGACCTAAGGTTTCCCCCTTGTCAAAATTTTCATCGCGATTTGGTCCATCCTAAAGATGCAAATGGAGGAACCTCTTCATTGGATATCCTCTTTGGACCAAAATATCGAAAGAGGATTTGAACCACTCCAAAAACTTGTTTGTAATTGAAAAGCTTGTTACAAAGTACTTGTTTCACTCTTCGGACCATATTGATAGCAAAAACATAACGTTTCCCCCTTGTCAAAATTTTCCTCGTGATTTGGTCCATCCTAAAGATGCAAATGGAGAAACCACTTCTTTTGATATCCTCTTTGGACCAAAATATCGAAATAGGATCCAAACCACTCCAAAAACTTGTTTGTAATTGAAAAGCTTGTTTCAAAGTACTTGTTTCACTCTTCGGACCATATTGATACCAAAGACCTAAGGTTTACCACTTCTCAAAGTTTTCCTCGTGACTTGGTCCATCCTAAAGATGCAAATGGATGAACCTCTTCTTTCGGAATCCTCTTTGGTCCAAAATTTTGAAAGAGGATCTGAACCACTACAAAAACTTGTTTGTAATTGAAAAGCTTGTTTCAAAGTACTTGTTTCACTCTTCGGACCATATTGATACCAAAGACCTAAGGTTTACCACTTGTCAAAGTTTTCCTCACGACTTGGTCCATCCTAAAGATTCAAATGGAGGAACCTCTTCTTTGGGAATCCTCTTTGGACCAAAATTTCGAAAGAGGATCCGAACCACTCCAAAAACTTGTTTGTAGTTCAAAAGCTTGTTTAAAATGACTTGTTTCACTCTTCGGACCATATTGATACCTAAGACCTAAGGTTTCCCACTTGTCAATGTTTTCCTCGTGATTTGGTCCATCCTAAAGATGCAAATGGAGGAACCTCTTCTTTGGGAATCCTCTTTGGACCAAAATATCGAAAGAGGATCCGAACCACTCCAAAAACTTGTTTGTATTTGAAAAGCTTGTTTCAAAGTACTTGTTTCACACTTTGAACCATATTGATACCAAAGACCTAAGGTTTACCACTTATCAAAGTTTTTCTTGCGACTTGGTCCATCCTAAAGATGAAAATGGAGGAACCTCTTCTTTGGGAGTCCTCTTTGGACCAAAATTCCGAAAGAGGATCCGAACCACTCCAAAAACTTGTTTGTAATTCAAAAGTTTGTTTCAAAGCACTTGTTTCACACTTCGGACAATAATGATACCAAAGGCCTTAGGTTTCCCATTTGTCAAAGTTTTCCTCATGATTTGGTCCATCCTAAAGATGCAAATGGAGGAACCTCTTCTTTGGGAATCCTGTTTGGACCAAAATATCGAAAGAGGATACGAACCACTCCCAAAACTTGTTCGTAATTGAAAAGCTTGTTTCAAAGTACTTGTTTCACTCTTGGGACCATATTGATACAAAAGACCTAAGGTTTCCCCCTTGTCAAAGTTTTCCTCTCGATTTGGTCCATCCTAAAGATGCAAATGGAGGAACCTCTTCTTTGGGAATCCTCTTTGGACCAAAATATCGATAGAGGATCCGAACCACTCCCAAAACTTGTTTGTAATTGAAAAGCTTGTTTCAAAGTACTTGTTTCACTCTTCAGACCATATTGATACCAAATATCTAAGGTTTTCCATTTGTCGAAGTTTTCCTCGTGATTTGGTCCATCCTAAAGATCCAAATGGAGGAACCTCTTCTTTGGGAATCCTCTTTGGACCAAAATTTCGAAAGAGGATCCGAACGACTCCTAAAACTTGTTTGTAATTGAAAAGCTTGTTTCAAAGTACTTGTTTCACTCTTCGGACCATATTGATACCGAAGACCTAAGGTTTCCAACTTGTCAAAGTTGTCCTCATGACTTGGTCCATCCGAAAGATCCAAATGGAGGAACCTTTTCATTGGGATTTGGACCAAAATATCGAAAGAGGATCCGAACCACTCCAAAAACTTGTTTGTAATTGAAAAGCTTGTTTCAAATTACTTGTTTCACTCTTTGGACCTTATTGATACCAAAGACCTAAGGTTTCCCACTTGTCAAAGTTTTCCTCTCGATTTGGTCCATCCTAAAGATGCAAATGGAGGAACCTGTTCTTTGGGAATCCTGTTTGGACCAAAATATCGAAAGAGGATCCGAACCTCTCCAAAAACTCGTTTGTAATTGAAAAGCTTGTTTCAAAGTACTTGTTTCACACTTCGGACCATATTGATACCAAAGACCTAAGGTTTCCAACTTGTCAAAGTTGTGCTCATGATTTGGTCCATCCTAAAGATCAAAATGGAGGAACCTCTTCATTGGGAATCCTCTTTGGACCAAAATATCGAAAGAGGATCTGAACCACTCCAAAAACTTGTTTGTAAGTGAAAAGCTTGTTTTAAAGTACTTTTTCCACTCTTCGGACCATAATTATACCAAAGACCTAAGGTTTCCCCCTTGTCAAAATTTTCATCGCGATTTGGTCCATCCTAAAGATGCAAATGGAGGAACCTCTTCTTTGGATATCCTCTTTGATACGAAAACCCTTTCGAAATGCTTGAAGAACCCTTAAACATAACTAAGGACTCAAAAAGATCACAACCAAAGAACCCACATATGCTATTTGAAACAACCCCAAGGAAAGGCTAGAAACCGATTTCCTTGTGTGATCTAAAAATCATGAAATGGACCCAAACAATTACGTTCCATCATCTCATGACTCGAAACACTCCACAAGTTGGTTGATCACTCCCCTCTTGAATGTTTCTAAACATGTAATCTAAAGCAAGATTACAAAGGATTGAGGCTCAAGGCTCTCCATGTGCATAAAAATGCTGCATTTCATTCATCATTCAAATATGATATACAATAGCTAAAACAAATCCTATTTATAGGCATAAAATACATGTATATTTCGTTCATAATGCTCCCATAACAGCCCCATGATGTCCCTAGCTTGTAACCCCCGAAATTAAAGCTAAAATATGAGTTACAATCTGCCACTATTACTTTGTAACTTACAATGCATCTAAAACAATTGAAACTGATACATGATGCTTAAAAGTAGCTTTTAAATGCCATTAATGCTTGTCTTGAAGTGTATTGAAGTTATCTTGAAAGAAGCTTTAAGTTGCCTTGAATGAAGCTTGGGTTGTCATAAATGCATCTAGAGTTGTCATCAATGCTACTACACTTCAAGCTTGAGTTGTCATAAATACGTCTTGAGTGCATTTAATGCAACTTGAGTTGTCATCAGTACATGTACTCTTTAAGCTTGAATTCCTTAAATGCATGGCTACATAATTCATATCATTCTCCTATTCTTCAAAATGATTCGTCCTCGAATCAAAAAGTGTGGCTGCAAAAGAAAGTAAGAGAGAAAACACAAAATTGGACCTTACAAGCACTCCCTCACTTTTTACAACTCTCTTTGTTCCACTTGTGCTTGCACTCAAATTTCCTTCAAGATTGGCCTTTACTTTTAGAGAAGCAGACCATATATAGGTTAATATCTCTATTATGAAGAGCTTAAAATTGGCCAAACTCATAAATTCAATCACAAATGAAAACACCAATCAACGGAGATAAGGTGTTGCAATTTAAGAGTAATCTACGCACTGAAATGAATCCCAATATTTGAATATTTTTCGTTACGAATTTGTCTATGAGCCCTTCTGATATTTGAATGATAACAAGATGATAAATATTTTCTCTTCAAAACAAACAAGAAAATTCGAACGTTATGAAAGGATTTCGACACAAAACAGCAGCATTAAATACGACAGTTACAAAAGTGGACAGTTTTTGAAACACTTTTAATTTAGCCATTTTTGGGACTTTAAATTCGTGCAAAGGAAGGTGTAACTGACATAATAACACATTACAATCAGAAATACACGAATTTCAAAGATCAAACTCAGAAAACCTCAAGAATTTGCAAGAAGAACGCAAGATGAACAAACCAGTGGTCTTGAATGCAAAGTTTTTTTTTTTAGATCAGAAAGTGATATTTAAGATAGAAACAAGATCAGAATGAAAAGATGAAGACAAATTCATGCTTGGACAAAAACGAAAAGATAGGACAGAATTGAAAACAACAAGAATAGAAAAGGATAGATTGGATAAAACCTGTTCTAGAGATTGGCCACAATAAGAGGCATTGAGCATCAAGTGCATTTCATTCCCGGGGCAACTATAACTAATAGGCCAGCTTATAGGGTTAACCTAACGGAGACAAAGGAAATTCAAAAGCAAGTGGAGGAGTTGCTTGCCAAGGGCTATGTGAGGGAAAGTTTGAGCCCATGTTTGGTTCCGGTGATTTTAGTTCCAAAGAAGGATGGAACTTGGAGAATGTGTTGATTGTAGAGCCATCGACAAAATAACAGTAAAGTATCGTCATCCTATCCCTAGGCTAGATGATATGTTAGATGAATTGCATGGTTCTATTTTATTTACAAAAATTGATCTTAAATCTGGTTATCGTCAAATTAGAATGCATATAGGTGATGAATGGAAAACAGCTTTTAAGACTAAGTATGGCTTGTATGAATGGCTTGTGATGCCTTTTGGTCTTACTAATGCACCTAGTAATTTTATGAGATTGATGAACCATGTTCTTAGGGAATTTTTGGGAAAGTTTGTTGTGGTCTATTTTGATGATATTCTGATTTACTCCAAGAGTTTAGATGAACATGTTGAGCATGTTAGACTTGTCTTGCTTACACTTAGGAAAGAAAAGTTGTATGCTAATCTTAAAAAGTGTAGTTTTTGCATGACTAAGGTTAACTTTCTTGGTTTTATAATTTCTGGAAATGGGGTTGAAGTTAATGAAGAGAAGATTAAGGCAATTAAAGAATGGCCAACACCCAAAATCCAAGTGAGGTAAGAAGTTTTCATGGTTTAGCTAGTTTCTATTGGAGGTTCATTAAGGACTTTAGTTCTATTGCTTCTCCATTGAATGAATTAGTTAAAAAGCATGTTGTATTTGTTTGGGGAGAGTCACAACAGAAGGCTTTTAATGAACTGAAAGCTAAGTTATGTAATGCACCTTTGCTTTCTTTGCCTAACTTTGAGAATACATTTGAGATTGAATGTGATACTAGTAGTGTAGGCATTGGAGCCGTTTTGATGCAGGAACAAAAGCCTTTGATGTACTTTAGTGAGAAACTTGGAGTGGCTGCCTTGAACTATCCAACCTATGACAAGGAGCTTTATGCATTGGTTAGAGCTTTGCAAACATGGCAACACTATCTTTGGCCAATAGAGTTTGTGATTCACACGGATCATGAGAGCTTGAAACATTTGAAGGGACAAAACAAGCTTAACTGAAGGCATGCCAAGTGGGTGGAATTCATTGAGACATTTCCTTATGTTATTAAGTACAAGCAAGGTAAAGAAAATGTGGTGGCTGATGCATTATCTAGGATGTACAATATCTTTAATTCTTTAAGTGCAAAAGTTTTAGGATTTGAGCATATTAAAGAATTATACATGTATAATTCTGATTTTGGTAATACTTATGCATCTTGCATTAATGGGGCTGTTTTGAATGACTTTTATGTGTTTGAGGGATTCTTGTTTAATAAAGACAAATTATGCATACCCAATTGTTCTATTAGGGAGCTTTTAGCTAAAGAAGCTCATGGAGGGGGTTTGATGGGTCATTTTGGTGAGGCTAAGACATATGCTATGCTAAATGAACATTTTTATTGGCCTAAAATGAGACATCTTGTGCATAAAGTTTGTAATGCTTGTTTTGTTTGTAAAGAGGCTAAATCTAAAATGAAACCACATGGACTGTATACTCCTCTTCCCGTGCCTAATGAACCTTGGATAGAAATTTCTATGGATTTTGTGCTTGGTTTGCCAAAAACTAGGAAGGGTCATGATAGCATCTTTGTTGTGGTTGATAGACTTAGTAAAATGGCTCATTTCATACCTTGTCACAAAACTGATGATGCAAAGCATGTGGCTGATTTTGTTTTTCATTCATATTGTTAAATTGCATGGCATTCCAAAGAGCATTGTTAGTGATAGGGATGTAAAATTTCTTAGCTATTTTTGGAGAGTGTTATGGGGGAAGCTTGGAACTAAGTTGTTATTTTCTACTACATGCCATCCACAAACTGATGGGCAAACAGAGGTAGTAAATAGGACTTTAATTCAATTGCTTAGGGCTATACTTGATAAAAACATAAAATGTGGGAGGATAGTTTACCATTTGTGGAGTTTGCTTACAATAAGGCTATACATAGCACTACTAATTGTTCTCCATTTGAAATTGTTTATGGTTTTAATCCTCTTACTCCTATTGATTTATTGCCTATGCCTCCTAACAATTTTGTGAGTGATGAAGCTAGTTCCAAGGCTGAATTAGTAAAGAAGATTCATATGGAAGTCAAGGAACGGATTGAGAAGCAAAATGCTAAGGTTGCTTCAAGGATTAACAAAGGTCGAAAGGAATTGATCTTTAAACCAGGTGATTTGGTTTGGGTGCACTTTAGGAAGGAAAGTTTTCCACTTCAAAGGAAATCAAAGCTAAATCCAAGGGGAGATGGTCCTTTTCAAGTTCTTGAGTGGATCAACAACAATGCATACAAGATTGATCTACCCGGAGAGTTTTCTATTAGTGCAACTGTTAATGTCGCTGATTTGAGTCCTTTTGATGTAGGGGATGGTCAAGATTCGAGGACGAATCCTTTTGAAGAGGGGGGAAATGATGACAATCAAGGAAGCTCTATCATCTTACCTCAAGGTCCAATAACAAGATCAAGGGCAAGGAAGCTTCAAGCCAACCTCAATCTACATGTACAAGCACTAGTGAATTCGGCCAAGGACTATTTTGCAAATATGGATTCTTCCAAGGGCTGTCTTACAAGGAAAGGAGTTTGTATTGAAGAAGCATACAATGTTTTCAAGATTAAAGTTCAAAATGAAGATGCATTTATTGCAAGTTCGGTTGCATTAATGACAACTCCAGTTACATTTAATGCAACTCAAGGCTAGCTCATTACAACTCAAGGCTTCATTAAAGACTCTCATCAAGACTTGTGATCAATGAGTTTAAGTTACAAAGTCTTTAAAATCATATTTGTAACTCCTTTAATTTCAGTTACAAGTTTTTAATTAGTTAATGTCTTAATTATGTTGTTCATGCAATTTTGGTTTTATCTTGGCTTTGTAAGGCTTATATAGCCATGTTTCAGATTGTAAACAATCAGATTAAGATTATTATGGAAGTAAAAATACAAAGCCTTATTGAGAGCTTTTTCTTTGAATTGTTGTGAGTTGTGCAACTTTTCATCTTGTCATTACTTGTGTTTAGGGTGGCTGTAGAATCAAGCCTTTAGGATTGATCATTCTAAATTGGTGGATTGATTCGAATCTAGAGCAAGAAATTCAATTCTTGTCTTTAGATCATTGATCATAAGGATAATAATTTTCTAGCCTTTTTCCTTGGGTTGTTTCAAATGGCATATGTGGGTTCTTTGGTTGTGATCTTTTTGGGTCCTTAGTTAAGTTTAAGGGTTCTTAAAGCATTTCCAAAAGGGTTTTCGTATCATTTGGTATCAGAGCATTGGTTGCGTTTTTGTGGCCGACCTCTAGAACAGGTTTTATCCAATCTATCCTTTTCAATTCGTATTCTTTTCAATTCTGTCCAAACTTTTCGTTTCTGTCCAAGCATGAATTTTTCTTCATCTTTTGGTTCTGATCTTGTTTCTATGTTAAAGATCACATTCTGATCTTGATATGAATTACAATCGTTTGCAAGAACCTTTGAAACAAGATTTTGAATTACAAACATGTTTTTGGAGTGGTTCGGATCCTCATTCGAAATTTTGGTCCAAAGAGGATTCACAAAGAAGAGGTTCCTCCTTTTGCATCTTTAGGATGGATCAAGTCGCGAGGAAAACTTTGACAAGTGGGAAACCTTAGGTTTTTGGTATCAATATGGTCCGAAGAGTGAAACAAGTACTTTGAAACAAGCTTTTCAGTTACAAACAAGTTTTTGGAGTGGTTCAGATCCTCTTTCGATATTTTGGTCCAAAGAGGAATAACAAAGAAGAGGTTCCTCCATTTGGATCTTTAGGATGGACCAAAACACGAGGAAAACTTTGACCATTGGAAAACCTTAGGTCTTTGGTATCAATATAGTCTGAAGAGTGAAACAAGTACTTTGAAACAAGATTTTGAATTACAAACATGTTTTTGGAGTGGTTCGGATCCTCTTTCGATATTTTTGTCCAAATCCCAAAGAAAAGGTTCTTCCATTTGGATCTTTAGGATGGACCAAATCATGAGGACAACTTTGACAAGTGGGAAACCTTAGGTCTTTGGTATCAATATGGTCCGAAGAGTGAAACAAGTACTTTGAAACAAGCCTTACAATTACAAACAAGTTTTTGGAGTCGTTCGGATCCTCTTACAAAACTTTGGTCCAAAGTGGATTCCCAAAGAAGAGGTTCCTCCATTTGGATCTTTAGGATGGACCAAATCACGAGGAAAACTTTGAAAAATGGAAAACCTTAGGACTTTGGTATCAATATGGTCCGAAGAGTGAAACAAGTACTTTGAAACAAGCTTTTCAATTACAAACAAGTTTTTGGAGTGTTTCGGATCCTCTTTCGAAATTTTAGTCCAAAGAGGATTCCCAAAGAAGAGGTTCCTCCATTTGCATCTTTAGGATGGACCACGTCGCGAGGAAAACTTTGACAAGTGGGAAACCTTAGGTCTTTGGTATCAATATGGTCCGAAGAGTGAAACAAGTCCTTTGAAACAAGCTTTTGAATTACAAATATATTTTTGGAGTGGTTCGGATCCTCTTTCGAAATTTTGGTCCAAAGAGGATTCCTAAAGAAGAGGTTCCTCCATTTGCATCTTTAGGATGGACCAAGTCGCGAGGAAAACTTTGAGAAGTGGTAAACCTTAGGTCTTTGGTATCAATATGGTCCGAAGAGTGAAACAAATACTTTGTAACAAGCTTTTCAATTACAAACAAGTTTTTGGAGTGGTTTGGATCCTCTTTCGATATTTTGGTCCAAAGAGGATATCCAAAGAAGAGGTTCCTCCATTTGCATCTTTAGGATGGACCAAATCACGAGGAAAATTTTGACAAGGGGGAAACCTTAGGTCTTTGGTATCAATATGGTCCGAAGAGTGAAACAAGTACTTTGAAACAAGCTTTTATTTTACAAACAAGTTTTGGAGTGGTTCGGATCCTCTTTCGAAATTTTGATCCAAAGTGAATTCCCAAAGAAGAGGTTCCTCCATTTGCATCTTTAGGATGGACCAAATCGCGAGAAAAACTTTGACAAGTGGGAAACCTTAGGTCTTTGGTATCAATATGGTCCGAAGAGTGAAACAAGTACTTCAAAACAAGCTTTTCATTTACAAACAAGTTTTCTGAGTGGTTCGGATCCTCTTTCGATATTTTTGTCCAAAGAGTGATATGAATTATGTAGCCATGCATTTAAGGAATTCAAGCTTAAAGAGTACATGCATTGATGACAACTCAAGTTGCATTTAATGCTCTCAATATGCATTTATGACGACTCAAGATTCATTCAAGCCAACTAAAGCTTCATGCAAGGGAACTCAAAGATACTTCATGACAAGCATTAATGAACATTTAAAAGCTTCATTTAGAGTTCAAATATCAGTTTTAAAAGTTTTAGTTGCATTATAGGTTACGAATTAAATGGGGGCATGTATCAGCCAATGTAAATCAGATTTGAAAATGTAATGAAATGTTGCTTTTTATGCACATGGATAGCCTTGAGCCTCAACCCTTTGTAATCTTGCTTTAGATTACATGTTTAGAAACATTCAAGAGGGGAGTGATCAACCAACTTGTGGAGTGTTTCGAGTCATGAGATGATGGAACGTAATTGTTTGGGTCCATTTCATGATTTTTAGATCACACAAGGCAATCTGTTTTCTAGCCTTTCCTTGGGGTTGTTTCAAATGGCATATGTGGGTTCTTTGGTTGTGATCTTTTTGGGTCCTTAGTTATGTTTAACGGTTCTTAAAGCATTTCGAAAGGGTTTTCGTATCAGTATCTCATCGGGAAATATATCCTCAAAGTCCTGCAAAAGAGACACAAAAACACTAGGCAAAGTAAGGTTAGGTGTGTTAGTCATAAAACAAGTTCCTTTGTACAAAAGTACAAGGAAGTTTTGTTTTGAAAACAAAACATGCCTCACTTCACTCTTAGTAGCAATTAAACTCACTTTTCTCTCTTTGTCTCTTTTGTTTTCCTTTTCTTTTCTCTCATTATTTTCACTCTTGATTTTTCCACTTAAAACATTCTTTTCTCTCTTACTCATCTCTTCACTCAATTCTTTTTCTTTCAACTCTTTTTCTTTCATCTCAAACTCAAGCCTCCTTTGTTCAAGCTTGCATTGATCAATGAAAACCTCTTTGGAAGACAAAGGCACCAAAGTAGTTTTCCTTCCATCCTTGGTAAAAGTGTAGCGATTAAGGTAACCATCATGAATAGCCTTCCTATCAAACTTCCATGGTCTTCCCAAAAGTATATCCCCGGCATGCATTGGCACTACATCACAAACTATTTCATCCTTATACTTCCCAAGATGAAAAGAAATGTTAGCTTGCTTAAGCACCTTCACCTCACCACTATTATTTAACCATTGTAACTTGTAAGGTGTGGGATGTGGAATGGTAGGCAAATTGAGTCTCTTGACAAGAATTGAACTCACAACATTGGTACAACTCCCACTATCAATCACCACACTATAAGGAGTCCCTTGCACCGAACATCTAGTATGGAACAAATTGTCCCTTTGATCATCAATATCATTCTCCTTCACTTGAGCACTAAGTAGTCTTCTAGTAACAAGTGCTACTTGATTTCCCTCTTCTATGCTTGCATCACTATCCTCATCAATATCACACTCGTCCTCCTCAACTTCACAATCTTCATCATCCGTGACTACTTCCCCATTCCTAATAATCATAGTTCATTTATTAGCACAGTCGCGGCTAATGTGCCCAACTCCTTGACACTTCCAACATTTAAAATCCCTATTTCTCTCAACTTTTGTTTCATCCACCCTCTCCTTCCCTTTCCCCTTAGAAGACTCCCCCTTATCCTTCTTGGCAGGCTCAAATGTGCCTCTAGGTTTAAAGTCTCCTTTGGAACTACTAACTCCCTTTTTCCAAGGATTGGATGGTTGAAAAGTGGATTTAGAAGTGTATTTCTTGGAGTTATCTTTCTCCCAAGCCATTTGTTTCTCAATCTTCTCGGCTATATGCAAAAGTTCATCCATGTCAAAGTAAGGATACATATCTACTCTATGAGCCAACTCTTCATTTATTCCTCCTAAAAACCGTGACATAGTATCATCCTCACTCTCTTCTATATGTGATCTAGTCATTAAAACATTCATCTCCCTATAGTATTCTTCAACACTCTTTGATTCTTGCTTTAAGGAAAACAACTTATTTCTGATTTACCTATGATAATGCTTTGGTATGTATCTCTTCCTCACCAAAACCTTAAGCTTCTCCCAAGTTTCAATTGGTTGCTCATAGTTTCTCCTCCATTCAGACCTAAGATGACTCCGCCAAATACTAGTATAATCACAAAACTCAGCCACTACAAGCTTCATTTTCCTCTCCTCACTAAAATTGTGGCAATCAAAGACATGCTCTATTTTATCTTCATATTGCAAGTACTCCTCCGGGTTATACCTCCCATGGAAAGACGGAATTTTAAGCTTAACACCTCCTGAATTTCTCTCTTCAACTCTTTCTTCAAGTAACTCCCTCATAAGCCTCCTAGGTGGTTCTATGTCTCTACCTCTTCCTCTACCTCTACCCCTTCCTCGGCCCCCTCCTTGCTCTCTCCTAGGGTTTACTCCAGCCAATAAGGTAATATTGTCTTCCTCTTCATGTTCAACACCCTCTTTTAAGTTGTCTTCCACCCGCTGATTGTTAGCTAACTCCAATCTATGCTACAAAAATCTCTGGAACTAGCCACGCGCGATTGCGTCACCAATACTATACATTTGCGTCACTAATAACCTTTTGTGACGTAACCTACGCGTGGCAAAGCACGTCGTCAATACCGCGTCATGAATATCCATTTTGAGCATCGGTGACGCCCTATTGCAGCGTGTCACCAATGCTTTCAAGCATCTACCACGCTTGACTTGCGTGACTGATGCTCAACATTAGCCACGATTGGCTTGCGTGGTTGATCCCCAATATTAGCCACGCAGGCAAGAAGTGGCTAATTGCCTGCATCTACCACGCTGAGTCTGCGTGGCACATGACCAATAGCCAATTGCCACGGAAGGAAGGGTTGACTGATTCTCACCATTCGTGACGCGATTGGGTGGCTATCTGAGTTTTATTTATTTTTAAGGCATGTCATTAGTGACGCGATTGCGTGGCTAATGTCTTTAAAAAATTAAAAAAAAAAACTTCCTATTTAGACTCCCCTAATGCATCCCTGTAATAAGCATACACATATTTCAGATCTCTAGACAGCAGCAAGCATTTGTAAAGCTAAGTCATTATAAATTTCATAGAATAAGCATTTTTAATGTCGAATAAGAGTTTACAATATATAGAACACGGTTTTACTTAAGTCAAAGAAGAGTACAATATAAAGAACATGGTTTTTATAAATTACAAACTAGAAAGTGTCTCATTATGCATTGCCGCCTCCACTACCTTGGCCCTGACCCCCACCCCCTTGAGATTTAAAAAATCTCATGAGCACGTTCATATCTTCTTGAAGCTTCTTATATTCTTCTTCGCGTTTCAATTCACGCATCTTATATTCTTCTTTGGGTTGCAACTCACGCATCTTATATTCTTCTTCACATTGCAACTCACGCTCTTGAAGTGCCTCAATAGACAGAAGAGCCTCGTTGAGCTTCTCTTGAGTTAGGAGGTCATTCTGTGAAGGCCCTAATGAGTGTGACGATGAACCAGACTTGGGGGGAGGTTTTGGGCCTCTACCCATACCTCTCCGATATCCTGATCTATCACCCAACGTCTTTTGCATGGCATCAATGTCACATAGAGGTTGTCTAGACTCCACCGTGTCTAAGCCATCATCAGTCTCGGGCGGACTCATATATTGAACCATTTGTTGCTATACAAACAATAAAACATATGATATAGAGTTATTAGTAAAAAGAAATTTAAAAAAAAAACTATAATGCGCACTTGAAATCAATGAAGTACACATACGTGTTGTTCTTTCGCCAAATCGCTCACCCACACATCCTTTTTGTATGAGTGTTGTTTCTCAAACACATCCACCCATGTATTTTAGGGATTTTCCTATCTCTGAACACGCTCATATATAAAATGTTAAGAAAATAACAAAATTTACAAACAATAGTAAATATTGTTGAATAGAGATATGATTTTACCTTCTCATGAAGCTTAATTGCATTCGATTTTGACCCGCCCTTGTGCGAATATGGAAGATGCTTTCGGGATTCGATATTTTGTTGCAACAAATTCTATACAAAGATGTTAATCATTAGATTTACAAACTAAAATATTAAAAAGAAGAAATGGTACGATCTTACCTTAAACTCATTTGACTCCCACTTTTTGATTAAAAGGTCCCAGTCTTTGTCACGCTCAACTCTCGGAAGCTTCATGTGTCTCGCTTGATCGCCAAACTTAAGTACGTTATTATGGTAGGCTCGCCGAAGCTCATATCGAAACTGTTTGGCACTAGACTTCATTTGGTCATCCACTACCTTCCAATGTTCTCGATTGGTCAAATCAAAATGGAATTCATCATAATTATTATGAGAAATGTTAGAGCCAATTAAAGTATATTTAAAACAAACATTGCATATAGAAGACTTACCGCGATAAGAACTCTAATATGATCCAGTATATGTGATGGCACCTGTTCATAAGTAAGGTGGCTAGGCGGAATGAGCTAACGGACCAGTATGCCTACCTCAGTGGCAAAATTACTAGTATCTTTGCCAACCACCCGGTTGACGGTAGGCATTATCATGACATCCTTCTTACCAGTTGACTTCTTTTTTCGCAAGGCATTGTTTTTTGCCCATCCTCGTGTCGATGGTTTATTAGATGATTCAGACGTTGCTGTAAAATGAAACATTTTATATACTATCAAAAAAATAAAAAAATAAATGAAATTTGAAAGAATAAGTTATGAAATTTTTACCAATGTTGTCACAATTAGATGAGGGCATCAATGTTTCCTCTTCATGTGATGTTGAGGTCGAAAAATGCCTCGAGGATGGCGTCAATGATGGAGGACTCATCGGGGAATCTGATGGCTCTGCAATCACTATTCCAGAACGACGAGCTGGTGTCTTTCTGTTGCCTGGTGCGATGGGTTGTGTCATGTCTATCGATCTCTTCCCCTTATCATTTGACCCCTTTCCATTCTTGTTGCAAACAAAAAACACAAATATTATAAAAAATAATATTAAGTGAGCAAATAAAATATGATTTCAAAAGAAAGAAAAAACCACAAGAACCTGACTCATCACTATCGTTTTCTGTCTCATCACTCTCGTCATCTACCAATTCTTCATCATCCAACTCCTCACCTTCTCTCACTGAACTCGAAGTATTTCGTTCTTGTTCGATAACTGCTGCATTGACAATATTTCCAGGAATTTCATACCTGTCGAGTCTTGAGCATCCAGGTTATCACTCACAAGTGTATCAAGGGGTGAAATAGGGTGCAAAATATTTTCATTTTCGTCAATTTCCTCCAACTCAAGGATATTCCACACATTTTTTTGTCTTAATATTTGCACCACCCTCCAGTCTCTCCCATATTTAAGATCATCTAGGTATAAAACTTGCTGGGCTTGACTTGCTAAGATGAATAGTTATTCCTTAAACCACTTACGAGAGATATTAATCGATGTAATACCTGACTCAACCTTCACTCTAGGTGTAGATGTATCAAACCATTCACATCGAAACAAAACGACTCGTTTTGCTCCCAAGTAACTAAGTTCTATAAACTCATTTAACATTCCATAAAATGTCGTCGATCCTTCATCGTGATCACCCTGAACTGAAACCACACAACTCAAAGTAGTACGACTTGAAGATCTATCTAACGTATGAAAACGCATCCCATTAACACAACATCCAACATATGATTTAATACGCATATCCGGACCTAAAGCTAAAGCGTATAAATCATTACTTTCTTCGCCACGTCTCCTTAATTCATGAACCTGTGATATGACATAAAGTAACATTAAAATATTATATATGCGTTGACGAAAATAAAGAAACTTAATTTATTTGGTTAACAAGATGACATCTTACACGACATTTGAACCATGTGACAAATTGTGATTCATGTCGTTTATGTATGTCGATCGAGCTCTCGTGTTCAAGCAAATCAAGATGGTCCCTATATGGATGGTTAGGTTAATACACAATATTTATATTAATATGCAAAATTATCGTGTGTAGATATACATACCGCAAGTATGGTTCTACTTCATCGCAATTTGTCAATGTGTACCATTGTGCTTTCTTAATATCCGCTTGTGTTAAAGTTAATGTATCATAACGGCCAAGAGGACGAGGCGTATCTCTAAATACTGATATATCACTCTCTGCACAACCTTCAACTTCATTCTCAAAATTACGCTCTAGTCTGTTAAATCGTGTTTCAATGCCCTTAAGATACCGAGAGCAGAATGTGATTGACTCATTCATAACATATGCCTCTTCTATGCACCCTTCCGAATGTGCCTTATTCCGAACATAATTCTTTAACGTACGAAGACTCCGTTCAATTGGATACATCCAACTATAACATACAGGCCCTACTATTTTGGCTTCATATGGCAAATGAATTGCTAAGTGAATCATGACATCGAAGAAAGCAGAGGGAAATATTCTTTCAAGTTTGCATAAGATGAAAGTGATGTCACGTTGCAACTGGTCTAACTCATCTAAAGTAATAACTTTGGCACACAACCCACGAAAGAAATTACTAAATTTTGTTATCACTTGACTTATATTATAGTTTAAGAAACCTCGAATTGCTAATGGGAGCAATCGTTGAAATAGAACGTGACAATCGTGGCTCTTTAACCCAAGAAGTTTTCCAGTCTGAACGTTAACACAGCGAGATATGGTTGATGCAAACCCATCTGGAAATTTCACATTTTTTAAGAACTTACATGCCTCGAGACGCTGACTTGTAGTCAATGTGTACGCAGCCACAGGTTTCATAAACTTATCTTTCCCAACCTTCTTTAAATGCAATTCAGAACGAATGCCCATGTCCTTTAGACCGTGACGAGCCTTTAATGTGAATATATCGTCGGTGACCCATGAAACATATTTTACTTCGAATACCCTTAGAAGACGTATCTTCTAAACATATGGGACACGCTTTGTATCCTTTCGTACTCCATCCAGACAAATCACCGTATGCTAGAAAATCATTGATTGTCCATAACAAAGCCGCACGTAACTGGAAAAACTCAGACTTTGAGCTATCAAAAGTTCTTATCCCCTCACTCCACATTTCATTCAATTCATCAATCAACGGTTGTAAGAATATATCGATATCCTTCCCCGGTGACTTAGGCACAGGTATAAGTAAAGACATGAAAAAAAAAAGATTCTTTCATGCATATCCAAGGTGGCAAGTTATTTGGAACCAAAATAACGGGCCACATACTGTACGTCAAACTCATTTGGCCAGAGGGATTAAAACCATCAGAAGAAAGGGCTAGACGCACATTTCTAGAATCAGAAGCGAATAAAGGAAATTCTTTGTCAAAATACTTCCATCCTTCAGCGTTGGATGGGTGTCTTAGAACACCTTCAGTTTCTAAACGTCCATCCTTGTGCCATCTCATATCAGACGCTGTATGTTTCGACGCAAATAGTCTTTGTAACCTTGGTTTCAATGGGAAATGTCTCAACACTTTTTGAGCAACCTTGTTCTTACTTTTTCCCTCTCTCACCGTGTATCGTGATTCTCCACAAACCGGACACACATTCTCCTTAGCATATTCTTTTCTAAAAAGAACACAATCATATTTACAAACGTGGATTGATTTGTATCCTAATCCTAACCCACGTAACAACTTTTTCGAAGCATAGTACGATCCTGGCAACACCGTCCCTTCTGGTAATGCTTCTTTTAACAATTCGAGAAGCATATTAAAAGACTTATTACTCCACTTGCTCGTAACCTTGATGTGAATCAACTTCACCAAAAAATTGAGTGATGAAAAACTTTCACCCGGGGTATAACTCTTTTTGTGCTTCACCAAGTAAGTGTGAGAACTCGTCATCACACTCCCCCGCATTCATATTTTCTTGACCCTCGTCATTTTCGTCTTCCCCATCGGGTCCAACTTTGGTGTTTTCCATTCCGTGATCATGAAATACACCACTTTGCAAATCATTTAGCATGTCATCATTCCATCATCATCGTCGTCGTCTTCTTCACTTAATGATTTATCCATATTATCATGACTAGATTGTCCCACATCCTCCCCGTGGAATCCAACGAGTATAACCTTGTGATATTCCAAAAATGTGTAGATGTTCACTGATATCTTTAAGTGTGGCAAACACCGTGTTAAAACACTTTTTGCAAGGGCACGAGGTCCTTCCCCTCTCATTCAAAACCTTACTCGCAACCTCTAAAAATGACTCCACCCCTTTTCTATAGTCTATACAAAACCTATCATTTAATTTCATCCAACTTCTATCGACATTCAATCTAATTCAAATAAAACGCCTAGAAAAATCAGTAATCAATTCTACCCTTAATTTAAAAAGAAACTTTGAGACGACTAACTTTGCTGCAGGATAGTCGTCTCCCAAATGACTCTTTAACAGTAAATATAAGACAATTATATAAAGTTTAGAAATTTTACTTGTTTGATCCAGCATCGTTGAGCGTTGATGGAGATAACTTACTAAAACCTGTTTCAAGTTACATTTGCAAATTAATATATAATATATAACATTAGGTTAAAAAAACGGGGAGGAAAACAGTTAACAATTCATGGTTATAATTTTCATAATGATTTGACTAAAGGAAAAATAAAATGGAGATTACTCTACAAAATAACTAAGAAATGTATGATTTATATGATAAGATATTGACTGTTTATCCTAAAACAAAGACAAGTCTTGGTGCAAAGTAATTTAGAATTCCTTACAAAATTGGAAAGCGGTCTTTTAATAATATAACCAACTATCAGCTAACTAAATATAATTGATATCTGTCAAGATTTTCGATACTGACCAGTCTCGTTCGGCCCGGTCAAGAGAGTTCCTCCTTACTTTGTTACGTGTTTTACTTTAATTGGACTAAACATATAACTGTGATTATATATTATTATATCTAGTTTAAAATGAGACACGTAAAAAAGTTTGGAGGAAGTTCATCCAATCTTTAATGCATATTCAAATTTCATTTCAAAATAATAGATAATATGATTGTTGAACCATTCAATTCAATTTGTTCTTGGTTCAAGGAGAAAGGAATTGTTTAAAAAACGTATCAGCTTGATTGACTTAATTAAAGATGATCCACAATAAAATATTTTTTTAAAAAAAGAGAAGGGTTTGAAATCTCAATTTGATACTTCTCAAGGTTTTTTTTTTCAAACAATAATGAATAAAGTGTCTAAAAAGTAAAAACCAACAATATAGTCAGCTTTATTGACTCCAGGAAGATCAACACCAAAAATCACACAAAGAAAAATTAGAATTTTCCTCAATTAGTTAAAGGCTCGTTTGAGATAACTTTTTAAAAGTGTTGATGAATGGTTATAAAAAACACTTCGTTTATTCAAAAACATTTTTACACACTTTCAAAAGCTATCACAAACGGGTACTAAAACATTACCAAACTTTATTGCTAATAGGGTTATATAACATTATTGTTTTGACTAGCTCTTGAATGAAAACTGTTTGAAGAGGAAGAAAAAGAGATCTAAAATATGAAACTGATATAACATCATGAGCAGTGAATCTACTAAAACCAAAGGCTGATTGGCTAATGATGCTATGCAAACAAAATTCATCCTCATAAACTTTGAAAAAATCTAATATTATATCTCTGCATCTCTCAGTATTTTGGAGGGTCCTTTCCCTCTCTCTCACACACACATTATATCTCTGCATCTCCATCAATATCAATTTAAAAAAAAAAACATGTTTGACCAAACTAAAGGATGGAATGTTGGATCAAATTGTAAATGAAATGAACACCACATTATATTAAACCCAGTTACATACTTGGAGTTCCACCATTGACAGTGAAATAAACAAAAAATGGAAAGTAGAGATTTAGATTAGAAAGTAGAGATTCTTCAAACCAACAAATCCAGAAGTGAGATATATGACTATTAACACATATATGTGGTTTCATTTAATAAAATATCCGAAAAATTAAAAGGATTGAACAAACATTGAGATGAGATATCAAATTTCTTTGACAATTTTTGAAATCAGAGAGAAATTGAAAGTTAGGGCACATATTTCAGAAATCAGATAGACATGAGAGTATTATTGAACTTAATTTTTTGAAAAATAAAAGAGATTGGTCGCAATCTGGTCGCAATTTTTTATGACTACTTCTACTTTTGGTCGCAATATGGTCGCAAAAAAAGTGACCAGATGGTCACTTAAAGTCAACCTTCAAAGAAAGTGACCAGGTGGTCACCATAAAACTACCACTTTTTTTTTGTCGCAAATTTCTGGTCGCATTTTGACAGTTTTTTTGTAGTGAAACTTACTTTGAGATTTAGGTCTTGAGGAGGCGCTTCTGCTTGGGGACGAAGGGACGGCGATGCTGCTGCTGCTTGAGGAGGCGCTGCTGCTGCTTGCGAGATCCGAAGAAGAAGGACGAAGGACGAAGGGTGAAGGATGAAGGACGGACGAACGAAAAAAGGAAAGAAGTAAAAAATCAGCTGCTTGTTGGCTGCTTTTGGGGACAAATGAAAAAAGGAAAAAAGGAAAAAAGAGGATTTGAGGAAGAAGGACGCGAACGAAAATTTTTTTGTTGGCTGCTTTAATTTTCTTTTTTTATTAAATGTGAAAAAGGAAAATAATGAGGAAAACGGGCCTTTTTTTTTAAATGTATCCTCATTGGTGACGCAACTCAGGCGTGGCGAATGGCGGCCCACTTATTCATTTGGATAAATGGGCTGGCAAGCCCACCATCGCCCACGCCAACCCATCTGGCGTGGGAGATAGTTTTATGCCATGAACCATTGATGACGCCCCCTTTGGACGTGGTCAATGGTTCGCACTAGCTACCCATTTTTCGTGAGTGGTTAATACTTGCGTCACCAGTGATGCTGTTTTTTGTAGTGCTACCTATGCGATCGCTAAGCTCTTCTAGAGTTTGAGTAAGTCTAACAAAAGCCCCGGTTTGTGCCTCCCTCCACCTAGCATCACTAATCTCACCTTGATTATTTTCCCCTTGTGACATGATTCTGGACCTCACAACACTCCCTCACAAAATTTCACTTAAGGGAACTCTCGTGTTTAATCTCTCATGGTAGGCCAAAATATCAAGTAAGGCTATTCGATAAGTTGGAAGCAACTTGTGTTTAAAGTACTAAAAACCAAGCATTCAGAATTTAAACAACCTAAAATAATGAAAAGAAACAAAAATAAAGCAAGAAAAACAGATTGGATAGGCAAAAATCAAATTGGAAAAGCAAAACAGATTTTTGAATGCAAAGAACTCAAGAAAAATGGCAGTTACAATTCAAAATTCGTTGAGTTCGAGAATGAATTTTTTATTGGCAGTCTATATGTAGCTTATTAAGATGATAATAAAGAGCATACAAAAGGCCAAATACAAAATTCGTTCATAATTGAAAACACTAACTCACAGAATTGAAGTTCCCGGAAAATAGGATAAACCTGCGCATAGAAATGAAATTCTAGATTTGAACTGTTTCCGTTATGATTTTCATAAATCGCCCTTTTGAACTTTGAAAGCTAACAGAAAGATAAAACTTTTCTCTTCAAACAACAAAGGTAAATTTGGACGTTTGATTAGGGTTTGAATGGAAAACAGCAGCATTAAATGCGGCAATTACAAAACATAACAATTTTGGAAAATGTAACTTATAGCCATTTCTGAGATTTTAAATCAATGTGAAACTGATATATTTCAATGGTAAATGTTATAGAAACACAATTATATCAGTTATACACGAAATTATATGAATCAAACTCAGAAAAGTGAAGAATTTTCAAGAAGAACACAAGATGTACAGATTAGTGCTCTCGGATGCAATTGCTCTCCTCTTTCTTTCTTTTTTCTTTTCTTTTTTTTTTTTAGATTTTCAAGATCTAATCGTGATCTTTATGATGGATATGAAATCAGAATAAAATGATGAAGAAAAATGGATGAAAAGGCAGAAATGAATTCGATGGACAGAATGTGTAGAATTGAAAATCAAGTGAATAAAAGTAAGATAGAATCAATTCTAGAGATCGGCCAATAAGATGCAACCTATGCTCTGATACCAAATGATACGAAAACCCTTTTGGAAATGCTTTAAGAACCCTTAAACTTAACTAAGGACCCAAAAAGATCACAACCAAAGAACCCACATATGCCATTTGAAACAACCCAATGAAAAAGGCTAGAAAATGATTATCCTTATGATGAATTATCTAAAGAAAAGAATTGAATTTCTTGCTCTAGATTCGAATCAATCCACCAATTTAGAATGATCAATCCTAAAGGCTTGATTCTACAGCCACCCTAAACACAAGGAATGACGAGATGAAAAGTTGCACAACTCACAACAATTCAAAGAAAAAGATCTCAATGAGGCTTTGTATTTTTACTTCCATAATAATCTTAATCTGATTGTTTACAATCTGAAACATGGCTATATAAGCCTTACAAAGCCAAGATAAAACCAACATTGTCATGAACAACATAATTAAGACATTAACTAATTAAAAACTTGTAACTGAAATTAAAGGAGTTACAAATATGATTTTAAAGACTTTGTAACTTAAACTCATTGATCACAAGTCTTGATGAGAGTCTTTAATAAAGCCTTGAGATGTAATGAGCTAGTCTTGAGTTGCATTTAATGTAACTGGAGTTGTCATTAATGTAACCGAACTTGCAATAAATGCATCTTCATTTTGGACTTTAATCTTGAAAACATTGTATGCTTCTTCAATACAAACTCCTTTCCTTGTAAGACAGCCCTTGGTAGAATCCATATTTGCAAAATAGTCCTTAGTCGAATTCACTAGTGCTTGTACATGTAGATTGAGGTTGGCTTGAAGCTTCCTTGCCCTTGATCTTGTTATTGGACCTTGAGGTAAGATGATAGAGCTTCCTTGATTATCATCAGGAATCCTCTTTGGACCAAAATATCGAAAGAGGATCCGAACCACTCCAAAAACTGGTTTGTAAGTGAAAAGCTTGTTTCAAAGCACTTTTTCACACTTCGGACCATATTGATACCAAAGACTTAAGGTTTCCCACTAGTCAAAGTTGTGATCATGATTTGGTCCATCCTAAAGATGCAAATGGAGGAACCTCTTCTTTGAGAATCCTCTTTGGACCAAAATATCTAAAAAGGATCCGAACCACTCCAAAAACTTGTTTGTAAGTGAAAAGCTTGTTTCAAAGTACTTGTTTCACTCTTCGGACCATATACCAAAGACCTAAAATTTCCCACTTGTCAAAGTTTTCCTCACAATTTGGTCCATCCTAAAGATGCAAATGGAAGAACCTCTTCTTTGGAAATCCTCTTTGGACCAAAATTTCGAAAAAGGATCTGAACCACTCCAAAAACTTGTTTATAATTGAAAAGCTTGTTTGAAAGCACTTGTTTCACTTTCTAAACCAAATTGAATCCGAAGACCTAAGGTTTCCCACTTGTAAAAGTTGTGCTCATGATTTGGTCCATCCTAAATATCCAAAGGGAGGAACCTCTTCATTGGGAATCCGATTTGGACCAAAATATCGAAAGAGGATCCGAACCACTCCAAAAACTTGTTTGTAATTGAAAAGCTTGTTTGAAAGCATTTGTTTCACTCTTTAAACCAAATAAAATCCGAAGATCTAATGATTCCCACTTGTCCAAATTTTGCTCAAGATTTGGTCCATCCTAAAATCCAAATGGAGGAACCTCTTCTTTTGGAATCCTCTCTGGACCAAAATATCGAAAAAGGATCTGAAACACTCCAAAAACTTGTTTGTAATTGAAAAGCTTGTTTCAAATTACTTGTTTCACTCTTCGGACCATATTGATACGAAAGACCTAAGGTTTCTCACTTGTCAAAGTTTTCCTCGCGACTTGGTCCATCCTAATGATGCAAATGGAGGAACCTCTTCTTTGGGAATCCTCCTTGAAACAAAATTTCGAAAGAGGATCCGAACCACTCCAAAACTTATTTGTAATTGAAAAGCTTGTTTGAAAGCACTTGTTTCACTCTCTAAACTAAATTGAATCCGAAGACCTAAGGTTTCCCACTTGTCAAAGTTGTGCTCATGATTTGGTTCATCCTAAAGTTCCAAATGGAGGAACCTCTTCTTTGGGAATCCTGTTTGTACCAAAATATCGAAAGAGGATCCGAACCGCTCCAAAAACTTGTTTGTAATTGAAAAGCTTGTTTCAAAGTACTTGTTTCACACATCGGACCATATTGATACCAAAGACCTAAGGTTTCCCACTTGTCAAAGTTGTGCTCATGATTTGGTCCATCCTAAAGATCCGAATGGAGGACCATCTTCTTTGGGAATCCTCTTTGGACCAAAATTTCGAAAAATGATACGAACCACTCCAAAAACTTGTTTGTAATTGAAAAGCTTGTTTCAAAGTACTTGTTTCACCCTTCGGACCATATTGATACCAAAGACCTAAGGTTTCCCACTTGTCAAAGTTTTCCTCGCGACTTGGTCCATCCTAAAGATGCAAATGGAGGAACCACTTCTTTTGGAATCCTGTTTGGACCAAAATTTCTAAAGAGAATCCGAACCACTCCAAAAACTTGTTTGTAATTGAAAAGCTTGTTTCAAAGTACTTGTTTTACTCTTCGGACCATATTGATACTAATGACCTAAGGTTTCCCACTTGTGTCAAAGTTTTCCTCGCGATTTGGTCCATCTTAAAGATGCAAATGGAAGAACTTCTTTCTTTGGGAATCCTGTTTGGACCAAAATTTTGAAAGAGGATCCGAACCACTCCAAAAACTTGTTTGTAATTGAAAAGCTTGTTTCAAAGTACTTGTTTCACTCTTCGGACCATATTGATACTAAAGACCTAAGGTTTCCCACTTGTCAAAGTTTTCCTCGCGATTTGGTCCATCCTAAATATCCAAATGGAGGAACCCCTTCTTTTGGAATCCTGTTTGGACCAAAATATTGAAAGAGGATCCGAACCACTCCAAAAACTTGTTTGTAAGTGAAAAGCTTGTTTCAAAGTACTTGTTTAACTCTTCGGACCATATTGATAACAAAGAGCTATGGTTTCCCACTTGTCAAAGTTTTCCTCGCGACTTGGTCCATCCTAAAGATGAAAATGGAGGAACCTCTTAATTGGGAATCCTCTTTGGACCAAAATTTCGAAAGTGGATCCGAACCACTCCATAAACATGTTTGTAATTCAAAATCTTGTTTCAAAGTACTTTCACTCTTCAGACCATATTGATACCAAAGACCTAATGATATGAATCATGGAGCACAAGACAAGATAGACAAGCTTAGGATGGTTCAATGGCCAATGACAAGATCCAAAACCATGAAATTGCAACAAGCTTTGAATATCCATTGTCAAGCATACATGAGCAAACTCAAGGAGACTTTTGAAGATTGGAATATTGAGGGTAAGGAAGAAGACTTAAAGCACTTCAACTTGTGGCATGTGCAATTGGAAGAAGAATTTGGACAAGTTGTGCAATCAGATTCAAAGAATGAAGCTTAGAGAGAAAGTTGCAAACTTTCCATATTTGACAACTTTCCTTATTTGAGTCTTTTATTTATTTTATGCATTTAGGGATTTTGTATAATGTTTTCCATGGCCAAACGACATGTTTTAGGCCTTTTATATTCAGTTTATATGTTTGGAAAGGATTAGGAAAGATATTATTCTCTAGAAAAGATTTTCCACAAAATCTGTCAATTTCACATAAGGCAAGTTTTGGGAAGATTTTGTGCTCCTTGTAATCCGAATTTCCTAGCTTATTTTTAGGGTTTCTTTGCCTATTTAAAGGCCTCATTTGTAACCCTAGAGGCTCAGAATTCATATGATAATAATATTGCTTTTTTCTTTGCTAAAATTGCTTAGTTTTGTAGCCTTGTTCTTAGGTTGCATGTTTTAGGAACATTCAAGCAAACCTTGATCTAGTTTGTTTGTGAATTGTTTCAATCTTGAAATAAGAACAAGTTCTCTTATTTCAAGGTCTTTGATCATTGGAATAATCTTCTTTTTTTTTCAAAGGTTTTACCTTTTTGTTCATGGGGTTTTAGGATGTGCATCTAGGGGTTATTTGTTCTTTCAAAGGGTTTCTATTTCAATTCTAGGGTTTCATATCATTTGGTATCAGAGCTTAGGCTCAAGGGAAGATTTCTATCTTACTTGCTTTCTTGTTATTTCAATTTTATTCTTGTTTTGTTCTTAGTTCATCCGAAAAACTAGAAAAACACATTAAAAAAAACTGTTCCAGAATTTCCTTATTTGTTTTTGCCTACTGTTTTAATTTTTTTCATATAGTTCCCTTTTGATTATCAGAAAATCACCAACTACAAAAGTCTTTATTTTTGTTTCTAGTTTATTTGTTTTTCAGAAAAGTTTGTCAAAAAAAAAAGTGGGAGATTGTGAAAAAAATAGATCTTCGCATACTGTCGGATTGTGCAGAAAATTGTTATAAAAAAAAGTGTTCTTGCTATTTGCTTGAATTTCTGGAAAAAAGTGTTTAGTGTTCATATTGTTCTTGAATAATTCATCTTAAACTCATCATTTATGCATCTTGAATCCGAAATTGTCCAGTTGATTGAGCCAAAATTTGTTTGTTTCATAAAAAGCTAGAACTTACCATAAATAGCCAAAACAGTTTTAGGAAAGTTTCAAATCTGTCCCATATTTGATTGTTTGCTTCTCTTGCTTTAGGAAGGCTACATTTAGGCCCTAAAATCTGTTTTGAGTGCAAACACGAGTGAATTAACATCTTTCAGTGTAAACACTTAGGGAGTGAATTGGAAGGTCCTATTTTTACATTACTAACTTGTTTCTCTTGCAGCAATGACTAATGAAGGGGATTGTTCTAATATGAAGGAGGAGATTAAGAAAACTGAAACAATGGAGGGATACATCTTAAAAATACAAAGAGATGTTGATAGGAAGATGGAGGCTCAAACAAGGGAGATTGCCAACCTAAGTGCTCAAATACAAGCTTTGCTCTTAAACCAACCTAGAGCCAATCAAAATGTGGCTCCAAATGAGGCTAGGGAGCAACAAATTGTGCAAGGGGATGAGGCACATAATGAACAACAAGGGTGGGATCCTTATGCTTTTGATGAAGATCCTAGAAATCAAATGAGAGCACATAATGGAGGAGATAGAGGAAGAGGCCGAGGGTTCCAAGTTCAAAGACCAAACAGGGAGTTTCCTCTTGCTAGAGATGATGACTTAAAGGGAATCAAGTTCAAAATTCCACCATTCCAAGGCAAGACTAATCCAGAGGAGTACTTGCAATGGGAGGCATAAACTGAGCACATATTTGATTGCAACAACTTCAGTGAGCAAAGGAAGGTACTTTTAGCAATTACTGAATTTACTAATTATGCTTCTGTTTGGTGGATTCAGTTAAAAGCTAAACTTAGAAGGGAGAGACAACCTCAAATAGAGACATGGGCTGAGCTTAAGGGCATGATGAGGAAGAGGTTCATTCCAACAACTTATGAAAGAGATATAGTGTTCAAGTTGCAAAGGTTTGATCAAGGCTCAAAAAGTGTAGAAGACTATTACAAGGAGCTTGATATCTTGATGACAAGGGCTGGAATTGAGGAGACTGAATTAGCTACCATGGGAAGGTTTATGGGGGGCTTGAATAGAGAATTAAGGCACAAAGTTGATGCTCACTCTTGCTATGACATGGAGGAAATGTTACACCTTGCAATTAAATTTGAGTCACATATGCAAGAAGATTCTAAGTCAAGGTATTATTCTAAACCCTATCCATCCAAACCTACTTCATCTAAACCCACTTATAGCCAACCTTGGGGAAAAGACACTAAAAACACATATTCTAGCCGAGGGGACCAATTTCCAAAAGACAAACCTATTTTTGATAAAAAGCGGGAGGGTGAGAGTTCTTTCAAGGGTAAGGGTAAAATAGAAGAAGCTAGGACTAGGGACATCAAATGTTGGAAGTGTCAAGGGTTAGGGCATGTCATGAAAGATTGTCCAAACAAAAGAACCATGTTTATTGAGAATGGGGAATACATATCCGGGGATGATGAGAGTGAACATGAAAATATGGAGTTTGAGGAGGAAAGTGATGGGAGTGTTGAGGAGGGAAACAAAGTTACTCTAGTGTCTAGGAGGGTACTTAGTGCACAAGTGAAAGAGAATGACCAAGACCAAAGAGAGAACTTATTCTATACTAGATGCTATGTAGAAGGAGTGCCTTGTAGTGTCATCATAGATGGTGGGAGTTGCACAAATGTTGTGAGTTCTACCCTTGTCACTAGATTAAACCTAACAACCAAACCCCATCCAAAACCCTACAAACTACAATGGCTTACTGATTGTGGAGAGTTGAAAGTGAACAAAAATACTCTAATTTCTATGACTCTTGGGAAGTATAAGGATGAGGTGGAGTGTGATGTAGTTCCAATGCATCTTGGGGATATCTTACTTGGAAGGCCTTGGCGCTTTGATAGAAGGGCAATCCATGATGGTTATCTAAATAGGTACTCATTTACATTGAATGGAAGAAAGACCACACTTACACCATTAACTAGCTCCGAAGTATACATTGATCAATGTAAGTTAAAAAAGAGAAGGAAAGAGCTTGAGAGTGAGAAAAAGAAATTGAGTGATTCAAAAGAATTGAGTGACAAAAAGAAATTGAGTGATTCAAAAGAATTGAGTGACAAAAAGAAATTGAGTGATTCAAAAGAATTGAGTGACAAAAAGAAATTGAGTGATTCAAAAGAAGTGAGTGACAAAAAGAAATTGAGTGATTCAAAAGATTTGAGTGATAAAAATACTTTGAGTGAAAAAAGAGAGCAAAAGAAAGGAGTGAGCTTGTTAGCATGAACTAGTGAGGTTAAGAGAGCTTTGTTTTCAAACAAAACAATCCTTGTACTTTTGTGCAAAGGATCTTGCTTTATCACTAACCAACTTAAGCAAGATTTGCCTAGTGTCTTTGTAGATCTTTTGCAGCAATATGGAGATGTCTTTCCCGAAGAGATGCCTAATGAATTACCACCAATCAGAGGTATTGAACACAAGATTGACTTCATTCCAGGAGCTTCAATTCCAAATAGGCCAGCCTATAGATCAAATCCAACCGAGGCAAATGAGATTCAAAAGCAAGTTGAGGAGTTGCTTGCTAAAGGATATGTAAGAGAAAGTCTTTCTCCTTGCTCTGTCCCTGTTTTGTTAGTTCCTAAAAAGGATGGTACTTGTCGCATGTGTGTTGATTGTAGGGCCATTAATAAGATCACCATTAAGTATAGATATCCAATCCCTAGATTAGATGACATGCTTGATGAATTACATGGTTGCACACTCTTTACTAAAATTGATTTAAAATCAGGTTACCATCAAATTAGAATGGAATTGGGGGATGAATGGAAAACAGCTTTTAAAACAAAGTTTGGATTGTATGAATGGTTAGTAATGCCTTTCGGATTAACTAATGCACCTAGCACATTCATGAGGTTAATGAATCATGTTCTTAGAGATTTTTTGGGTAAATTTGTGGTAGTTTACTTTGATGACATTCTCATTTACTCTAGATCATTGCATGAGCATGTAAAGCATGTAGGGGCTGTTTGTGAAACACTTAGGAAAGAAAAGTTGTATGCTAATTTGAAAAAGTGTTCTTTTTGCATGGAAAGAGTAAAGTTCTTAGGGTTCATTGTGTCTAATAAGGGGGTAGAAGTAGATGAGGAAAAGATTAAAGCCATCCAAGAGTGGCCAACCCCAACAAATGTGAGTGAAGTGAGGAGCTTTCATGGGCTTGCTGGTTTTTATAGGAGTTTTATAAAAGACTTTAGCACCATTGCTTCTCCTTTAAATGAATTGGTTAAAAAGAATGTCGTGTTTGCATGGGGAGTAGCCCAAGAATCTGCCTTCCAAACTCTTAAGGATAAATTGTGTAATGCACCACTACTTGTTTTGCCTAACTTTGACTTGACTTTTGAGATAGAGTGTGATGCAAGTGGCATAGGCATAGGGGCTGTTCTGATGCAAAATGGGAAGCCAGTGATGTACTTTAGTGAAAAGTTGAGTGGAGCTTCATTGAATTATCCAACTTATGATAAAGAGTTGTATGCATTGGTGAGGGCAATGCAAACATGGCAACACTACCTATGGCCAAGAGAGTTTGTCATCCATACGGATCATGAAAGCTTGAAGCATTTGAAAGGACAAGACAAGCTCAACAAAAGACATGCAAAATGGGTAGAGTTCATTGAAACATTTCCTTATGTTATCAAGTACACGAAAGGTAAGGATAATGTTGTGGCTGATGCATTGTCAAGAAGGTATGCTCTTTTCAATTCTCTTAATGCTAAGTTCTTAGGTTTTGAGCATGTTAAGATACTTTATGCACTTGATGATGATTTTGGAGAGATTTATGCTTCCATTGGCCGAGGGACTTCTTTTGATGACTATGTGATGTGTAATGATTTTCTTTTTAAGAAAGGTAAACTTTGTATTCTTAAATGTTCTATTAGGGAGCTTTTGACTAAAGAGGCTCATGTTGGAGGTTTAATGGGACATTTTGGGGTAGCTAAGACATATGACATGTTGCATGAGCATTTTTATTGGCCTAAGATGAAGCATGATGTAGTTAAAGTTCGTTCTCATTGTATTACATGTAAGGCAGCCAAGTATTGAGTTAAACCACATGGATTGTATTCTCATTTACCTATTCCTTTAGCACCTTGGTTAGATGTTTCTATGGATTTTGTGCTAGGCTTGTCGAGGACAAAAAGGGGAAAGGATAGCATTTTTGTTGTTGTTGATAGGTTTAGCAAAATGGCTCATTTCATTGCATGTACTAAAACTGATGATGCTAAACACATTGCTGACTTGTTCTTTAGAGATGTAGTTAAATTGCATGGCATTCCTCAAAGCATTGTGAGTGATAGGGATGTTAAGTTTCTAAGTCATTTTTGGAGGGTTTTGTGGGGTAAGCTTGGGACTAAATTAATGTACTCTACTACTTGTCACCCCCAAATTGATGGTCAAACTGAGGTTGTCAATAGGACTATGGTTACATTGCTTAGGGCTATAATTGATAAAAACCATAAGACTTGGGAAGATTGCATGCCATTCATAGAGTTTGCATATAATAGGGCTGTCCATAGTACTACTAAATGCACTCCTTTTGAACTTGTTTATGGTTTTAATCCAACTACTCCTATTGATTTATTGCCCATGTTACCTACTGATTTGGTTAGTTTTGATGCTAGTACTAAGGTTGACAGGATTCAAAAGCTACACAAGGAGGTTCGAGAGAGAATTGAGAAGCAAAGCAACAAAGTAGCTTCTAGGATCAATGAGGGTCGAACTAAACTTGTTTTTCAACCTGGAGATTGGGTTTGGGTTCACTTTAGAAAATAGAGGTTTCCATTGCAAAGGAAATCCAAGCTTAATCCAAGAGGAGATGGTCCATTCCGAGTGCTAGAAAGAATCAATGTCAATGCTTACAAGATTGATCTTCCAGGTGAGTATAATGTGAGTGCTTCTTTTAATGTTTCTGACTTAAGTCATTTTGATGTAGGTGATGAATCAGATTTGAGGACAAATCCTTTTGAAGAGGGAGGCAATGATATGAATCATGGAGCACAAGACAAGATAGACAAGCTTAGGATGGTTCAAGGGCCAATGACAAGATCCAAACCAAGAAATTGCAAGAAGCTTTGAATATCCATTGTCAAGCATACATGAGCAAACTCAAGGAGACTTTTGAAGATTGGAATATTGAGGTTAAGGAAGAAGACTTAAAGCACTTCATATTGTGGCATGTGCAATTGGAAGAAGAATTTGGACAAGTTGTGCAATCAGATTCAAAGAATGAAGCTTAAAGAGAAAGTTGCAAACTTTCCATATTTGACAACTTTTCTTATTTGAGTCTTTTATTTATTTTATGCATTTTGCGATTTTGTATAATGTTTTCCATTGCCAAAGAACATGTTTTAGGCCTTTTATATTCAGTTTATATGTTTGGAAAGGATTAGGAAAGATATTATTCTCTAGAAAAGATTTTCCACAAAATCTGTCAATTTCACATAAGGCAAGTTTTGGGCAGATTTTGTGCTCCTTGTAATCCGAATTTCCTAGCTTATTTTTAGGGTTTCTTTGCCTATTTAAAGGCCTCATTTGTAACCCTAAAGACTCAGAATTCATATGATAATAATATTGCTTTTTGCTTTGCTAAAATTGCTTAGTTTTGTAGCCTTGTTCTTAGGTTGCATGTTTTAGGAACATTCAAGCAAACCTTGATCTAGTTTGTTTGTGAATTGTTTCAATCTTGAAATAAGAACAAGTTCTCTTATTTCAAGGTCTTTGATCATTGGAATAATCTTTTTTTCTTGTTTTTTCCAAAAGTTTTACCTTTTTGTTCATGGGGTTTCAGGATGTGCATCTAGGGGTTATTTGTTCTTTCAAAGGGTTTCTATTTCAATTCTAGGGTTTCATATCACCTAAGGTTTTCCATTTGTCAAAGTTTTCCTCGTGATTTGGTCCATCCAAATGATCCAAATGGAGGAACTTCTTCTTTGGGAATCCTCTTTGGACCAAAATATCGAAAGAGGATCCGAACCACTCCAAAAACTTGTTTGTAATTGAAAAGCTTGTTTCAAAGTACTTGTTTCACTCTTCGGACCATATTGATACCAAAGACCTAAAGTTTCCCCCTTGTTAAAGTTTTCCTCGCGATTTGGTTCATCCTAAAGATGCAAATGGAGGAACCTCTTCTTTGGAAATCCTCCTTGAACCAAAATGTCGAATGAGGATCAGAACCCCTCAAAAAACTTGTTTGTAATTGAAAAACTTGTTTGAAAGTACCTGTTTCACTCTTCGGACCATATTGATACCAAAGACCTAAGGTTTCCCACTTGTCAAAGTTTTCCTCGCGACTTGGTCCATCCTAATGATGCAAATGGAGGAACCTCTTCTTTGGGAATCCACTTTGGACAAAAATTTCGAAAGAGGATCCGAACCACTCCAAAAGCTTGTTTCTAATTGAAATGCTTGTTTGAAAGCACTTGTTCCACTCTCTAAAAGAAATTGAATCTGAAGACCTAAGGTTTCCCACTTGTCAAAGTTGTGCTCATGATTTGGTTCATGCTAAAGATCCAAATGGAGGAACCTCTTCTTTGGGAATCCTCTTTGGACCAAAATATCGAAAGAGGATCCGAACCACTCCAAAAACTGGTTTGTAAGTGAAAAGCTTGTTTCAAAGTACTTGTTTCACACTTCGGACCATATTGACACAAAAGACTTAAGGTTTCCCACGTGTCAAAGTTGTGCTCATGATTTGGTCCATCCTAAAGATACAAATGGAGGAAGCTATTCTTTGGGAATCCTCTTTGGACAAAAATTTCGAAAAACAATCTGAACCACTCCAAAAACTTTTTTGTAATTGAAATGCTTGTTTCAAAGTACTTGTTTCACCCTTCAGACCATATTGACAACAAAGACCTAAGGTTTCCCACTAGTCAAAGTTTTCCTCGCGACTTGGTCCATCCTAAAGATGCAAATGGAGGAACCTCTTCTTTGGGAAACCTGTTTGGACCAAAATTTCGAAAGAGCATCCGAACCACTCCAAAAACTTGTTTGTAATTGAAAAGCTTGTATCAAAGTACTTGGTTCACTCTTCGGACCATATTGAAACCAAACACCAAAGGTTTTCCAGTTGTCAAAGTTTTCCTCGTGATTTGCTCAATCCTAAAGATCCAAATGGAGGAACATCTTCTTTTGTAATCCTCTTTGAACCAAAATATCGAAAGAGAATCTGAACCATTCCAAAAACTTGTTTGAAAGTGAAAAGCTTGTTTCAAAGTACTGGTTTCACTCTTCGGACCATATTGATTCCAAAGACTTAAGGTTTCCCACTTGTCAAAGTTTTCCTCGTGACTTGGTCAATCCTAAAGATGCAAATGGAGGAACCTCTTCTTTGGGAATCCTCTTTGGACCAAAATTTCGAAAGAGGATCCGAACCACTCCAAAAACTAGTTTGTAATTGAAAAGCTTGTTTCAAAGTACTTGTTTCACTCTTCGGACCATATTGATACCAAAGACCTAAGGTTTCCCACTTGTCAAAGTTGTGCTCATGATTTGGTCCATCCTAAAGATCCGAATGGAGGACCATCTTCTTTGGGAATCCTCTTTGGATCAAAATTTGGAAAAAGGATCCGAACCACTCCAAAAACTTGTTTGTAATTAAAAAGCTTGTTTAAAAGTACTTGTTTCACTCTTCGGACCATATTGATACCAAAGACCTAAGGTTTCCCACTTGTCAAAGTTTTCCTCGCGATTTGGTCCGTCCTAATGGTGCAAATGGAAGAACCTCTTTCTTTGGGAATCCACTTTGGACGAAAATTTCGAAAAAGGATACGAACCACTCCAAAAACTTGTTTGTAATTGAAAAGCTTGTTTGAAAGCACTTGTTTCACTCTCTAAACCAAATTGAATCCGAAGACCTGAGGTTTCCCACTTGTCAAAGTTGTGCTCATGATTTGGTCAATCCTAAAGATGCAAATGGAGGAACCTCTTCTTTGGGAATCCTCCTAGGACCATAATGTCGAAAGAGGATCCGAACCCCTCCAAAAACTTGTTTGTAATTGAAAAGCTGGTTTCAAAGTACTTGTTTCACTCTTCGGACCATATTGATACCAAAGAATTAAGGTTTCCCCCTTGTCAAAGTTTTCCTCGCGATTTGGTCCATCCTTAAGATGCAAATGGAGGAACCTCTTCTTTGGGAATCCTCCTTGGACCAAAATATCGTAAGAGGATCCGAACCACTCCAAAAACTTGTTTGTAATTGAAAAGCTAGTTTCAAAGTACTTGTTTCACTCTTCGGACCATATTGATACCAAAGACCTAAGGTTTTCCACTTGTCAAAGTTTTCCCCGCGATTTGGTCCATCCTAAATAAGCAAATGGAAGAAGCACTTCTTTGGGAATCCTCTTTGGACCAAAATTTCGAAAAAGGATCCGAACCACTCCAAAAACTTGTTTGTAATTGAAAAGCTTGTTTCAAAGTACTTGTTTCACCCTTCGGACCATATTGATACCAAAGACCTAAAGTTTCCCACTTGTCAAAGTTTTCCTTGCGACTTGGTCCATCCTAAAGACGCAAATGGAGGAACCTCTTCTTTGGGAATCCTGTTTGGATCAAAATTTCGAAAGAGGATCCGAACCACTCCCAAAACTTGTTTGTAATTGAAAAGCTTGTTTCAAAGTACTTGTTTTACACTTTGGAACATATTGATACCAAAGACCAAAGGTTTTCCAGTCGTCAAAGTTTTCCTCGTGATTTGGTCCATCCTAAAGATCCAAATGGAGGAACCTCTTCTTTTGTAATCATTTTGGACTAAAATATCGAAAGAGGATCTGAACCACTCCAAAAACTTGTTTGTAAGTGAAAAGCTTGTTTCAAAGTACTTCTTTCACTCTTCGGACCATATTGATACCAAAGACTTAAGGTTTCCCACTTGTCAAAGTTTTCCTCGCGACTTGGTCCATCCTAAAGATGCAAATGGAGGAACGTCTTCTTTAGGAATCCTCTTTGGACTAAAATATCGAAAGAGGATCCGAACCACTCCAAAAACTTGTTTGTAATTGAAAAGCTTGTTTCCAAGTACTTGTTTCACTCTTCGGACCATGTTGATACCAAAGACCTATGGTTTCCCACTTGTCAAAGTTTTCCTCGCGACTTGGTCAATCCTAAAGATGCAAATGGAGGAACCTCTTCTTTCGGAATCCCGTTTGGACCGAAATTTGGAAAGAGGATCCGAACCACTCAAAAAACTTGTTTGTAATTTAAAATCTTGTTTCAAAGTACTTGGCTCACTCTTCGGACCATATTGATACAAAGGACCTAAGGTTTCCCACTTGTCAAAGTTTTCCTCGCGACTTGGTCCATCCTAAAGATGCAAAGGGAGGAACCTTTTCTTTGGGAATCCTGTTTGGACCAAAATTTCGAAAGAAGATCCGAACCACTCCAAAAACTTGTTTGTAATTGAAAAGCTTGTTTCAAAGTACTTGTTTCACTCTTCCGACCATATTAATACCAAAGACCTAAGGTTTCCCACTTGTCAAAGTTTTATTCGCGATTTGGTCCGTGCTAAAGGTGCAAATAGAAGAACCTCTTTATTTGGGAATCCTCTTTGGACCAAAATTTCGAAAAAGGATACGGACCACTCCAAAAACATGTTTGTAATTGAAAAGCTTGTTTGAAAGCACTTGTTTTACTCTCTAAACAAAATTGAATCCGAAGACCTAAGGTTTCCCACTTGTCAAAGTTGTGCTCATGATTTGGTCCATCCAAAAGATGCAAATGGAGGAACCTCTTCTTTGGGAATCCTCCTTGGACCAAAATGTCGAAAGAGGATCCGAACCCTTCCAAAAACTTGTTTGTAATTGAAAAGCTTGTTTCAAAGTACTTGTTTCACCCTTCGGACCATATTGATACCAAAGACCTAAAGTTTCCCACTTGTCAAAGTTTTCCTCGCGACTTGGTCCATCCTAAAGAAGCAAATTAAGGAACCTCTTCTTTGGGAATCCTGTTTGGACTAAAATTTCGAAAGAGGATCCGAACCACTCCAAAAACTTTTTTGTAATTGAAAAGCTTGTTTCAAAGTACTTGTTTCACTCTTTGGACCATATTGATACACAAGACCAAAGGTTTTCCATTGGTCAAAGTTTTCCTCGTGATTTGGTCCATCCTAAAGATCCAAATGGAGGAACCTCTTCTTTTGTAATCATTTTGGACCAAAATATCGAAAGAGGATCCGAACCACTCCAAAAACTTGTTTGTAAGTGAAAAGCTTGTTTCAAAGTACTTTTTTCACTCTTCGGACCATATTGTACCAAAGACTTAAGGTTTCCCCTTTGTCAAAGTTTTCCTCGCGACTTGGTCCATCCTAAAGATGCAAATGGAGGAACGTCTTCTTTAGGAATCCTCTTTGGACTAAAATATCGAAAGAGGATCCAAACCACTCCAAAAACTTGGTTGTAATTGAAAAGCTTGTTTCAAAGTAATGTTTCACTCTTCGGACCATATTGATAACAAAGACCTAAGGTTTCCCACTTGTCAAAGTTTTCCTCGCGACTTGGTCAATCCTAAAGATGCAAATGGAGGAACCTCTTCTTTCGGAATCCTGTTTGGACCAAAATTTCGAAAGAGGATCTGAACCACTCCAAAAACTTGTTTGTAATTTAAAAGCTTGTTTCAAAGTACTTGTTTCACTCTTCGTACCATATTGATACCAAAGACCTACGGTTTTCCAGTGGTCAAAATTTCCTCATCATTTGGTCGATCCTAAAGATCCAAATGGAGGAACCTCTTTTTTTGTAATCCCCTTTGAATAAAAATATCGAAAGAGGATCCGAACCACTCAAAAAACATGTTTGTAAGTGAAAAGATTGTTTCAAAGTACTTGTTTCACTCTTCGGACCATATTGATACCAAAGACTTAAGGTTTCCCACTTGTCAAAGTTCTCCTCGCGACTTGGTCCATCTTAAAGATGCAAATGGAGGAACCTCATCTTTGGTAATCCTCTTTGGCCAAAAATTTAGAAAGAGGATCCGAACCACTCCAAAAACTTGTTTGTAATTAAAAGCTTGTTTCAAGGTACTTGTTTCACGCTTCGGACCATATTGATACCAAAGACCTAAGGTTTCCCACTTGTCAAAGTTTTCCTCGCGACTTGGTCCATCCTAAAGATGCAAATGGAGGAACCTCTTCTTTGGGAATCTTCTTTGGACCAAAATTTCGAAAGAGGATCCGAACCACTCCAAAATTATGTTTGTAATTCAAAATCTTGTTTCAAAGTACTTTCACTCTTCAGACCATATTGATACCAAAGACCAATGGTTTTCCTTTTGTCGAAGTTTTCCTTGTGATTTGGTCCATCCTAAAGATGCAAATGGAAGAAACCTCTTCTTTGGGAATCCTCCTTGGACCAAAATGTCGAAAGAGGATCAGAACCCCTCCAAAAACTTGTTTGTAATTGAAAAGCTTGTTTCAAAGTATTTGTTTAACTCTTCGGACCATATTGATACCAAAGACTTAAGGTTTCCCACTTGTCAAAGTTCTCCTCGCGACTTGGTCCATCCTAAAGATGCAAATGGAGGAACCTCATCTTTAGTAATCCTCTTTGGACCAAAATTTCGAAAGAGGATCCGAACCACTCCAAAAACTTGTTTGTAATTAAAAAGCTTGTTTCACTCTTCGGACCATATTGATACAAAGGACCTAAGGTTTCCCACTTGTCAAAGTTTTCCTCGCGACTTGGTCCATGCTAAAGATGCAAATCGAGGAACCTCTTCTTTGGGAATCCTGTTTGGACCAAAATTTCGAAAGAGGATCCGAACCACTCCAAAAACTTGTTTGTAATTGAAAAGCTTGTTTCAAAGTACTTGTTTCACTCTTTGGACCATATTGATACCAAAGACCAAAGGTTTTCCATTGGTCAAAGTTTTACTCGTGATTTGGTCCATCGTAAAGATCCAAATGGAGGAACCTCTTCTTTTGTAATCATTTTGGACGAAAATATCGAAAGAGGATCCGAACCACTCCAAAAACGTGTTTGTAAGTGAAAAGCTTGTTTCAAAGTACTTTTTTCACTCTTCGGACCATATTGATACCAAAGACTTAAGGTTTCCCACTTGTCAAAGTTTTCCTCGCGACTTGGTCCATCCTAAAGATGCAAATGGAGGAACGTCTTCTTTAGGAATCCTCTTTGGACTAAAATATCGAAAGAGGATCCGAACCACTCCAAAAACTTGGTTGTAATTGAAAAGCTTGTTTCAAAGTAATGTTTCACTCTTCGGACCATATTGATTACAAAGACCTAAGGTTTCCCACTTGTCAAAGTTTTCCTCGCGACTTGGTCAATCCTAAAGATGCAAATGGAGGAACCTCTTCTTTCGGAATCCTGTTTGGACCAAAATTTCGAAAGAGGATCCGAACCACTCCAAAAACTAGTTTGTAATTTAAAAGCTTGTTTCAAAGTACTTGTTTCACTCTTCGTACCATATTGATACCAAAGACCTACGGTTTTCCAGTGTTCAAATTTTCCTCATTATTTGGTCGATCTTAAAGATCCAGATGGAGGAACCTCTTTTTTTGTAGTCCCCTTCGAATAAAAATATCGAAAGAGGATCCGAACCACTCAAAAAACTTGTTTGTAAGTGAAAAGCTTGTTTCAAAGTACTTGTTCCACTCTTCGGACCATATTGATACCAAAGACTTAAGGTTTCCCACTTGTCAAAGTTCTCCTCGCGACTTGGCCCATCCTAAAGATGCAAATGGAGGAACCTCATCTTTGGTAATCCTCTTTGGACCAAAATTTCGAAAGAGGATCCGAACCACTCCAAAAACTTGTTTGTAATTAAAAAGCTTGTTTCACTCTTCGGACCATATTGATACAAAGGACCTAAGGTTTCCCACTTGTCAAAGTTTTCCTCGCGACTTGGTCCATCCTAAAGATACAAATCGAGGAACCTCTTCTTTGGGAATCCTGTTTGGACCAAAATTTGGAAAGAGGATCCGAACCACTCCAAAAACTTGTTTGTAATTGAAAAGCTTGTTTCAAAGTACTTGTTTCACTCTTTGGACCATATTGATACCAAAGACCAAAGGTTTTCCATTGGTCAAAGTTTTACTCGTGATTTGGTCCATCGTAAAGATCCAAATGGAGGAACCTCTTTTTTTGTAATCATTTTGGACGAAAATATCGAAAGAGGATCCGAACCACTCCAAAAACTTGTTTGTAAGTGAAAAGCTTGTTTCAAAGTACTTTTTTCACTCTTCGGACCATATTGATACCAAAGACTTAAGGTTTCCCACTTGTCAAAGTTTTCCTCGCGACTTGGTCCATCCTAAAGATGCAAATGGAGGAACGTCTTCTTTAGGAATCCTCTTTGGACTAAAATATTGAAAAAGGATCCGAACCACTCCAAAAACTTGGTTGTAATTAAAAAGCTTGTTTCAAAGTAATGTTTCACTCTTCGGACCATATTGATTACAAAGACCTAAGGTTTCCCACTTGTCAAAGTTTTCCTCGCAACTTGGTCAATCCTAAAGATGCAAATGGAGGAACCTCTTCTTTCGGAATCCTGTTTGGACCAAAATTTCGAAAGAGAATCCGAACCACTCCAAAAACTAGTTTGTAATTTAAAAGCTTGTTTCAAAGTACTTGTTTCACTCTTCGTACCATATTGATACCAAAGACCTATGGTTTTCCAGTGATCAAATTTTCCTCATGATTTGGTCGATCCTAAAGATCCAAATGGAGGAACCTCTTCTTTTGTAATCCCCTTTGGACCAAAATATCGAAAGAGGATCCGAACCACTCAAAAAACTTGTTTGTAAGTGAAAAGCTTGTTTCAAAGTACTTGTTTCACTCTTCGGACCATATTCATACCAAAGACTTAAGGTTTCCCACTTGTCAAAGTTCTCCTCGCGACTTGGTCTATCCTAAAGATGAAAATGGAGGAACCTCATCTTTGGTAATCCTCTTTGGACAAAAATTTTGAAAGAGGATACGAACAAGTCCAAAAACTTGTTTGTAATTAAAAAGGTTGTTTCAAAGTACTTGTTTCACTCTTCGGACCATATTGATACCAAAGACCTAAGGTTTCCCACTTGTCAAAGTTTTCCTCGCGACTTGGTCCATCCTAAAGATGCAAATGGAGGAACCTCTTCTTTGGGAATCTTCTTTGGACCAAAATTTCGAAAGAGGATCCGAACCACTCCAAAAACATGTTTGTAATTCAAAATCTTGTTTCAAAGTACTTTCACTCTTCAGACCATATTGATACCAAAGACCTATGTGAAAGGATGATTTACTAAATTAGCGGAATTTATTTAGTAACACAAATTAACACTTAATTTAGGATCTATTAATATTATGCAATTTGTGATAAAAACATGTAGATTCATGCTCGTTTTTCGAAAATTAAAACCCTTTACTTACATTGAGTAAAATATGGAGAATCGATTAGAGGTTTCTTTACAGCATCAAATCCTCAGCAACACCGGATCTTCTATGTTATATCCCGATCGATCAAACGAAATCCGATTGTGGGATCGAACTTAAGAAGAAATTGGGAAGAAGAAAAATATTTTCTTCCCAATAATGACTAGGGAATTTCGGCTATGGGGGGAAAAGGGAAGAAGAGAGATTTCTAACTTTCTATGGAATTAATTTGTATGATTTATGAATGACCCAACCCTCCTATTTATAGAAAAATAGGAATCCTAATCATATTAGGATTAATCTATAGAGATAAATACAAAAAGAAAAAAGATTATCTCTTTCCTTTATCTAGCAATTTCGAAAATGCCATGGATAAATAGGAGATTATTTTATTTTCTTTATTTTTATTTATCTTGTGTAAATAAATCTATGTAATTATTTTAGGATATAATTCAAACAATTATCTCCTCAAAATACATCATGGCCGATTTTACCATCATAAAATAATAAATAAATACAATTTATTTAATTAATTATTTTGGGCCAATTCCAATTGGGTTCATTAATCCAATTGGGCTTGAAATTCTCTCTTAAATTAATAAGTCCAACATAATTAATTTATTTATTAATTACCATTTAAATAAAATATTTTATTTAAACAATTAATAATATTAATATTTTCTCCCAACTAAATATTATCAAATTATATTTAATTATTAATTTCCATTTAAATAATTTTCATTATTTAAATAATTAATAATAAATATTTTAATTATTAATTTCCATTAAATAAACTCATTATTTAATTAATAAATTTATTGATAACATTTTATTATTAATTAATTAATTTTTAATTATTAATTCCGTTCAAATAAAATTTATTATTTAAACAATTAATAATTGTTAATAAATTTCAAATTATTAATTACCATTTAAATATACTCAATATTTAAATAATTAATAATATCTAATTAATAATATTTCATTATTAATTTACTGTTTAAATAAACTCATTATTTAAACAATTAATAATGTTTATATTAATTACCGTTTAAATATACTCAATATTTAAACAATTAATATTGCCTATTTTAAGTAATTCATTTTACTTAAAATTTCCATTTCTTCTATTTGATTTCGCGACTACGATATTTGGGCTAGCATAGGGACCCGATGGACCTATAGATCATGGGCTTAATAATTAGTCAATTAAGTGATTAACACATAATCGGTTAATTACTTATTATCTAACTATGAATAATTCCACTATAGATTCATAGTTGAACTCCCCTCACTATAGATGAGTTATGTCCATTTAGTTTATCTTTTATTTATATCTGTGATATATCCTTCACGTGGAACCCTCATAATTACAGGGGGATAAATTTACCGTTTTGCCCCTGTAATTACCGCTTTATCGTTGTGTTCCCGCTGATTCTCCAATGAACTTTATCTTTAGTCGAACTAGAGATAAGATATTTCTGTGATCAATAGAAGTCATGATGTCACTTGTTCATATCTCGAATCAGTACATCAAGGGAGTTTCGTAAAGTTCCTAAAATGTTTAGGTATCACACTGATACCGTTAATTTATAGGAAAGTTATGAATTCCATCTCGTGAAAATGAGTTCCCAACTACTTATCTAGTAATGTTCCCAAAACAGGAGTGTATTGAGCGTTCTTACAAATCGCTCTCAACTATGTGAATCAAAGAACATAACTCCACAAATAGGAGTCCGCATTTCACTCAGGATTGAGATCTATCACGGTTGATAAACTTAGTTTGATATTCGATTATTTCTCGTAAACGGAACTAATGAGAAATTTGATCGAACATCGTGGTCCTGTCTTATACAATCAACATTGCATACGATACTTTCATTTCATGTCTCCCACATGAATGATCAGGATTCGATCATTTGTCTATAAACAAATTGCGAAGCTATCAACAGTGTTACCAGGATAAGGTTCCCAAACGTTATCCGTTTACTGTAGACACGTTTAACTTACTCATCTCGACTTTAATCCTCTTGTATGACTCACATACTAAGTCGTGATTTCATAAGAGTAACTTAGGGTTTACTATTTGAATGTTTGATATTTATATATTTCCATATATTCCTAATATCATTAATTGAATCAATCTAGATAATATAAAGAACTTATGTTTATTTATTTAATTTATTCTTAATAAATTATTATTATTAAATAATTACAAGTTCTAGGACACAATTCCTAACACTATGGTTTTCCATTTGTCGAAGTTTTCCTCGTGATTTGGTCCATCCTAAAGATGCAAATGGAGGAACCTCTTCTTTGGGAATCCTCTTTGGACCAAAATGTTGAAAGAGGATCAGAACCCCACCAAAAACTTGTTTGTAATTGAAAAGCTTGTTTCAAAGTACTTGTTTCACTCTTCGGATCATATTGATACCAAAGACCTAAGGTTTCTTACATGTCACAGTTTTCCTCGCGACTTGGTCCATCCTAATGATGCAAATGGAGGAACCTCTTCTTTGGGAATCCTCTTTGGACAAAAATTTCGAAAGAGGATCCGAACCACTATAAAAGGTTGTTTGTAATTGAAAAGCTTGTTTGAAAGCACTTGTTTTACTCTCTAAACCAAATTGAATCTGAAGACCTAAGGTTTCCCACTTGTCAAAGTTGTGCTCATGATTTGGTTCATGCTAAAGATCCAAATGGTGGAACCTCTTCTTTGGGAATCTTCTTTGGACCAAAATATCGAAAGAGGATCTAAACCACTCCAAAAACTTGTTTGTAAGTGAAAAGCTTGTTTCAAAGTACTTGTTTCACACTTCGGACCATATTGATACCAAAGACTTAAGGTTTCCCACGTGTCAAAGTTGTGCTCATGATTTGGTCCATCTTAAAGATACAAATGGAGGAACCTCTTCTTTGGGAATCCTCTTTGGACCAAAATTTCGAAAAAGGATCTGAACCACTCTAAAAACTTGTTTGACATGCTTGTTTCAAAGTACTTGTTTCACCCTTCGGACCATATTGATACCACAGACCTAAGGTTTCCCACTTGTCAAAGTTTACCTCGCGACTTGGTCCATCATAAAGATTCAAATGGAGGAACCTCTTCTTTGGGAAACCTGTTTGGACCAAAATTTTGAAAGAGCATCCGAACCACTCCAAAAACTTGTTTGTAATTGAAAATCTTGTATCAAAGTACTTCGTTCATTCTTCGGACCATATTGATACCAAAGACCTAAGGTTTTCCACTTGTCAAAGTTTTCCTCATGATTTGGTCAATCCTAAAGATCCAAATGGAAGAACATCTTCTTTTGTAATCCTCTTTGGACAAAAATATCGAAACAGGATCCGAATCACTCCAAGAACTTGTTTGAAAGTGAAAAGCTTGTTTCACTCTTCGGACCATATTGACTCCAAAGACTTAAGGTTTCTCACTTGTCAAAGTTTTCCTCGCGACTTGGTCCATCCTAAAGATGCAAATGAAGGAACCTTTTCTTTGGGAATCCCCTTTGGACCAAAATTTCGAAAGAGGATCCGAACCACTCCAAAAACTTGTTTGTAATTGAAAAGCTTGTTTCAAAGTACTTGTTTCACTCTTCCGACCATATTGATACCAAACACCTAATGTTTCCCACTTGTCAAAGTTTTCCTCGCGACTTGGTCCATCCTAAAGATGCAAATGGAGGAACCTCTTCTTTGGGAATCCTCTTGGGACAAAAATTTTGAAAGAGGATCTGAACCACTAAAAAAACTTGTTTATAATTGAAAAGCTTGTTTGAAAGCACTTGTTTCACTCTCTAAACCAAATTGAATCCGAAGACCTAAGGTTTCCCACTTGTCAAAGTTGTGCTCATGATTTGGTTCATGCTAAAGATCCAAATGGAGGAACCTCTTCTTTGGGAATCCTGTTTGGACAAAAATATCGAGATAGGATCCGAACCACTCCAAAAACTTGTTTGTAATTGAAAAGCTAGTTTCAAAGTACTTGTTTCACTCTTCGGACCATATTGATACCAAAGACTTAAGGTTTCCCACTTGTCAAAGTTTTCCTCGCGACTTGGTCCATCCTAAAGATGCAAATGGAGGAACCTCTTCTTTGGGAATCCTCTTGGGACAAAAATTTTGAAAGAGGATCTGAACCACTAAAAAAACTTGTTTATAATTGAAAAGCTTGTTTGAAAGCACTTGTTTCACTCTCTAAACCAAATTGAATCCGAAGACCTAAGGTTTCCCACTTGTCAAAGTTGTGCTCATGATTTGGTTCATGCTAAAGATCCAAATGGAGGAACCTCTTCTTTGGGAAACCTGTTTGGACCAAAATTTCGAAAGACCAACCGAACCACACCAAAAACTTGTTTGTAATTGAAAAGCTTGTATCAAAGTACTTCGTTTACTCTTCGGACCATATTGATACCAAAGACCTAAGGTTTTCCACTTGTCAAAGTTTTCCTCGTGATTTGGTCAATCCTAAAGATCCAAATGGAAGAACATCTTCTTTTTTAATCCTCTTTGGACCAAAATATCGAAACAGGATCCGAACCACTCCAAAAACTTGTTTGAAAGTGAAAAGCTTGTTTCAAAGTACTTGTTTCACTCTTTAGACCATATTGACTCCAAAGACTTAAGGTTTCCCACTTGTCAAAGTTTTCCTCGGGACTTGGTTCATCCTAAAGATGAAAATGGAGGAACCTTTTCTTTGGGAATCCCCTTTGGACCAAAATTTCGAAAGAGGATCCGAACCACTCCAAAAACTTGTTTGTAATTGAAAAGCTTGTTTCAAAGTACTTGTTTCACTCTTCGGACCATATTGATGCCAAAGACCTAAGGTTTCCCACTTGTCCAAGTTTTCCTCGCGACTTGGTCCATCCTAAAGATGCAAATGGAGGAACCTCTTCTTTGGGAATCCTCTTGGGACAAAAATTTCGAAAGAGGATCCAAACCACTCCAAAAACTTGTTTGTAATTGAAAAGCTTGTTTGAAAGCACTCGTTTCACTCTCTAAACCAAATTGAATCCGAAGACCTAAGGTTTCCCACTTGTCAAAGTTGTGCTCATGATTTGGTTCAGGCTAAAGATCCAAATGGAGGAACCTCTTCTTTGGGAATCCTGTTTGGACAAAAATATCGAGATAGGATCCGAACCACTCCAAAAACTTGTTTGTAATTGAAAAGCTAGTTTCAAAGTACTTGTTTCACTCTTCGGACCATATTGATACCAAAGACTTAAGGTTTCCCACTTGTCAAAGTTTTCCTCGCGATTTGGTCCATCCTAAAGATGCAAATGGAAGAAGCTCTTCTTTGGGAATCCTCTTTGTACAAAAATTTCGAAAAAGGATCCGAAGCACTCCAAAAACTCTTTTGTAATTGAAAAGCTTGTTTCAAAGTACTTGTTTTACCCTTCGGACCATATTGATACCAAAGACCTAAGGTTTCCCACTTGTCAAAGTTTTCCTCGCGACTTGGTCCATCCTAAATAAGCAAATGGAGGAACCTCTTCTTTGGGAATCCTGTTTGGACCAAGATTTCGAAAGAGGATCCGAACCACTCCAAAAACTTGTTTGTAATTGAAAAGCTTGTTTCAAAGTACTTGTTTCACTCTTCGGACCATATTGATACCAAAGACCAAAGGTTTTCCAGTGGTCAAAGTTTTCCTCGTAATTTGGTCCATCCTAAAGATCCAAATGGAGGAACCTCTTCTTTTGTAATCACTTTTGGACAAAAATATCGAAAGAGGATCCGAACCACTCCCAAAACTTGTTCGTAACTGAAAAGCTTGTTTCAAAGTACTTGTTTCACTCTTCAGACCATATTGATGCCAAAGACTTAAGGTTTCCCACTTGTCAACGTTTTTCTAGCGATTTGGTCTATCCTAAAAATCCCAATGGAGGAACCTCTTCTTTGGGAATCCTGTCTGGACCAAAATATCAAAAGAGGATTCGAACCACTCCAAAAACTTGTTTGTAATTGAAAAGCTAGTTTCAAAGTACTTGTTTCACTCTTCGGACCATATTGATACCAAAGACCTAAGGTTTCCCACTTGTCAAAGTTTTCCTCGTGATTTGGTCCATCCTAAAGATGCAAATGGAAGAAGCTCTTCTTTGGGAATCCACTTTGGACCAAAATTTCGAAAAAGGATCCGAATCACTCCAAGAACTCTTTTGTAATTGAAAAGCTTGTTTCAAAGTACTTGTTTTACCCTTCGGACCATATTGATACCAAAGACCTAAGGTTTCCAACTTGTCAACGTTTTTCTAGCGATTTGGTCTATCTTAAAAATCCCAATGGAGGAACCTCTTCTTTGGGAATCCTGTTTGGACCAAAATATCAAAAGAGGATTCGAACCACTCCAAAAACTTGTTTGTAATTGAAAAGCTAGTTTTAAACTACTTGTTTCACTCTTCGGACCATATTGATACCAAAGACCTAAGGTTTCCCACTTGACAAAGTTTTCCTCGCGATTTGGTCCATCCTAAAGATGCAAATGGAAGAAGCTCTTCTTTGGGAATCCTCTTTGGACCAAAATTTCGAAAAAGGATCCGAAGCACTCCAAAAACTTTTTTGTGATTGAAAAACTTGTTTCAAAGTACTTGTTTTACCCTTCGGACCATATTGATACCAAAGACCTAAGGTTTCCAACTTGTCAAAGTTTTCCTCACGACTTGGTCCATCCTAAAGAAGCAAATGCAGGAACCTCTTCTTCGGGAATCCTGTTTGGACCAAAATTTCGAAAGAGGATCCGAACCACTCCAAAAATTTGTTTGTAATTGAAAAGCTTGTTTAAAAGTACTTGTTTCACTCTTCGGACCATATTGATACCAAAGACCAAAGGTTTTCCAGTGGTCAAAGTTTTCCTCGTGATTTGGTCCATCCTAAAGATCCAAATGGCGGAACCTCTTCTTTTGTAATCACTGTTGGACCAAAATATCGAAAGAGGATCCGAACCACTCCAAAAACTTGTTCGTAACTGAAAAGCTTGTTTCAAAGTACTTTTTTCACTCTTCGGACCATGATGATACCAAAGACTTAAGGTTTCCCACTTGTCAGAGTTTTCCTCGCGACTTGGTCCATCCTAAAGATGCAAATGGAGGAACCTCTTCTTTAGGAATCCTCTTTGGACTAAAATATCGAAAAAGGATCCGAACCACTCCAAAAACTTGTTTGTAATTGAAAAGCTTGTTTCAAAGTACTTGTTTCACTCTTCAGACCATATTGATACCAAAGAACTACGGTTTTCCAGTGGTCAATATTTTCCTCATGATTTGGTCCATCCTAAAGATCCAAATGGAGGAACCTCTTCTTTTTTAATCCCCTTTGGACCAAAATATCGAGAGAGGATCCGAACCACTCAAAAAACTTGTTTGTAAGAGAAAAGCTTGTTTCAAAGTACTTGTTTCACTCTTCGGACCATATTGATACCAAAGACTTAAGGTTTCCCACTTGTCAAAGTTCTCCTCGTGACTTGGTCCATCCTAAAGATGCTAATGGAGGAACCTCATCTTTGGTAATCCTCTTTGGACCAAAATTTCGAAAGAGGATCCGAACCACTCCAAAAACTTGTTTGTAATTAAAAAGCTTGTTTCAAAGTACTTGTTTCACTCTTCGGGCCATATTGATACCAAAGACCTAAGGTTTCCTACTTGTCAAAGTTTTCCTCGCGACTTGGTCCATCCTAAAGATGCAAATGGAGGAACCTCTTCTTCGGGAATCTTCTTTGGACCAAAATTTCGAAAGAGGATCCGAACCACTGTAAAAACATGTTTGTAATTCAAAATCTTGTTTTAAAGTACTTTAACTCTTCAGACCATATTGATACCAAAGACCAATGGTTTTCCATTTGTCGAAGTTTTCCACGTGATTTGGTCCATCCTAAAGATGCAAATGGAGGAACCTCTTCTTTGGGAATCCTCCTTGGACCAAAAAGTCAAAAGAGGATCAGAACCCTCCAAAAACTTCTTTGTAATTGAAAAGCTTGTTTCAAAGTACTCGTTTCACTCTTCGGACCATATTGACATCAAAGACCTAAGGTTTTCCACTTGTCAAAGTTTTCCTCGCGACTTGGTCCATCCTATTGATGCAAATGGAGGAACCACTTCTTTGGGAATCCTCTTTGGACAAAAATTTCGAAAGAGGATCCGAACCACTCCAAAAGCTTGTTTATAATTGAAAAGCTTGTTTGAAAGCACTTGTTTCACTCTCTAAACCAAATTGAATCCGAAGACCTAAGGTTTCCCACTTGTCAAAGTTGTGCTCATGATTTGGTTCATGCTAAAGATCCAAATGGAGGAACCTCTTCTTTGGGAATCCTCTTTGGACCAAAATATCGAAAGAGGATTTGAACCACTCCAAAAACTTGTTTATAAGTTAAAGGCTTGTTTCAATGTACTTGTTTCACACTTCGGACCATATTGATACCAAAGACTTAAGGTTTCCCACGTGTCAAAGTTGTGCTCATGATTTGGTCCATCCTAAAGATACAAATGGAGGAACCTCTTCTTTGGGAATCCTCTTTGGACCAAAATTTCGAAAAAGGATCTGAACCACTCCAAAAACTTTTTTGTAATTGAAATGCTTGTTTCAAAGTACTTGTTTCACCCTTTGAACCATATTGATACCAAAGACCTAGGGTTTCCCACTTGTCAAAGTTTTCCTCGCGACTTGGTCCATCCTAAAGATGCAAATGGAGGAACCTCTTCTTTGGGAAACCTGTTTGGACCAAAATTTTGAAAGAGCATCCGAACCAGTCCAAAAACTTGTTTGCAATTAAAAAGCTTGTATGAAAGTACTTGGTTCACTCTTCGGACCATATTCATACCAAAGACCAAAGGTTTTCCAGTTGTCAAAGTTTTCCTCGTGATTTGGTCAATCCTAAAGATCTAAATGGAGGAACATCTTCTTTTGTAATTCTCTTTGCACCAAAATATCGAAAGAGGATCCGAACCACTCCAAAAACTTGTTTGAAAGTGAAAAGCTTGTGTCAAAGTACTTGTTTCACTCTTCGGATCATATTGACTCAAAAGACTTAGGGTTTCTCACTTGTCAAAGTTTTCCTCGCGACTTGGTCCATCCTAAAGATTCAAATGGAGGAACCTCTTCTTTGGGAATCCTCTTTAGACCAAAATTTCGAAAGAGGATCCGAACCACTCCAAAAACTTGTTTGTAATTGAAAGGCTTGTTTCAATGTACTTGTTTCACTCTTCGGACCATATTGATACCAAAGACCTAAGGTTTCCCACTTGTCAAAGTTTTCCTCGCGACTTGGTCCATCCTAAAGATGCAAATGGAGGAACCCCTTCTTTGGGAATCCTCTTGGGACAAAAATTTCGAAAGAGGATACGAATCACTCCAAAAACTTGTTTGTAATTGAAATGCTTGTTTGAAAGCAATTGTTTCACTCTCTAAACCAAATTGAATCCGAAGACCTGAGGTTTCCCACTTGTCAAAGTTGTGCTCATGATTTGGTTCATGCTAAAGATCCAAATGGAGGAACCTCTTCTTTGGGAATCCAGTTTGGACAAAAATATCGAGAGAGGATTCGAACCACTCCAAAAACTTGTTTGTAATTGAAAAGCTTGTTTCAAAGTACTTGTTTCACACTTCGGACCATATTGATACCAAAGACCTAAGGTTTCCCACTTGTCAAAGTTGTGCTCATGATTAGGTCGATCCTAAAGATCCAAATGGAGGACCGTCTTGTTTGGGACTCCTCTTTGGATCAAAATTTCGAAAAAGGATTCGAACCACTCCAAAAACTTGTTTGTAATTGAAAAGCTTGTTTCAAAGTACTTGTTTCACTCTTCGGACCATATTGATACCAAAGACCTAAGGTTTCCCACTTGTCAAAGTTTTCCTCGCGATTTGGTCCGTCCTAAAGGTGCAAATGGAAGAACCTCTTTCTAAGGGAATCCTCTTTGGACCAAAATTTCGAAAAAGGATACGAACCACTCCAAAAACTTGTTTGTAATTGAAAAGCTTGTTTGAAAGCACTTGTTTCACTCTCTAAACCAAATTGAATCCGAAGACCTAAGGTTTCCCACTTGTCAAAGTTGTGCACATGATTTGGTCCATCCTAAAGATGCAAATGGAGGAACCTCTTCTTTGGGAATCCTCCTTGGACCAAAATGTCGAAAGAGGATCTGAACCCCTCCAAAAACTTTTTTGTAATTGAAAAGCTTGTTTCAAAGTACATGTTGCACTCTTCGGACCATATTGATACCAAAGACCTGAGGTTTCCCCTTTGTCAAAGTTTTCCTCGCGATTTGGTCCATCCTTAAGATGCAAATGGAGGAACCTCTTCTTTGGGAATCCTCCTTGGACCAAAATATCGTAAGAGGATCTGAACCACTCCAAAAACTTGTTTGTAAATGAAAAGCTAGTTTCAAAGTACTTGTTTCACTCTTCGGACCATATTGATACCAAAGACCAAAGGTTTCCCACTTGTCAAAGTTTTCCTCGCGATTTGGTCTATCCTAAAGATGCAAATGGAAGAAGCTCTTCTTTAGGAATCCTCTTTGGACCAAAATTTCGAAAAAGGATCCGAACCACTCCAAAAACTTGTTTGTAATTGAAAAGCTTGTTTCAAAGTACTTGTTTCACTCTTCGGACCATATTGGTACCAAAGACCAAAGGTTTTCCAGTGGTCAAAGTTTTCCTCCTGATTTGGTCCATCCTAATGATCCGAATCGAGGAACCTCTTCTTTTGTAATCATTTTTGGACCAAAATATCGAAAGAGGATCCGAACCACTCCAAAAACTTGTTTGTAAGTGAAAAGCTTGTTTCAAAGTACTTTTTTCACTCTTCGGACCATATTGATACCAAAGACTTAAGGTTTCCCACTTGTCAAAGTTTTCCTCGCGACTTGGTCCATCCTAAAGATGCAAATGGAGGAACCTCTTCTTTGGGAATCCTCTTTGGACTAAAATATCGAAAGAGTATCCGAACCACTACAAAAACTTGTTTGTAATTGAAAAGCTTGTTTCAAAGTACTTGTTTCACTCTTCGGACCATATTGATACCAAAGACCTAAGGTTTCCCACTTGTCAAAGTTTTCCTCGCGACTTGGTCAATCCTAAAGATGCAAATGGAGGAACCTCTTCTTTGGGAATCCTGTTTGGACCAAAATTTCGAAAGAGGATCCGAACCACTCGAAAAACTTGTTTGTAATTTAAAAGCTTGTTTCAAAGTACTTGTTTCACTCTTCGGACCATATTGATACCAAAGACCTACGTTTTTCCAGTGGTCATATTTTCCTCGTGATTTGGTCGATCCTAAAGTTCCAAATGGAGGAACCTCTTCATTTGTAATCCCCTTTGGACCAAAATATCAAAAGAGGATCCGAACCACTCAAAAAACTTGTTTGTTATTGAAAAGCTTGTTTCAAAGTACTTGTTTCACTCTTCGGACCATATTGATACCAAATACTTAAGGTTTCCCATTTGTCAAAGTTCTCCTCGCGACTTGGTCCAACCTAAAGATGCAAATGGAGGAACCTCATCTTTGGTAATCCTCTTTGGACCAAAATTTCGCAAGAGGATCCGAACCACTCCAAAAACTTGTTTGTAATTAAAAAGCTTGTTGCAAAGTACTTGTTTCACTCTTCGGACCATATTGATACCAAAGACCTAAGTTTCCCACTTGTCAAAGTTTTCCTTGCGACTTGGACCATCCTAAAGATGCAAATGGAGGAACCTCTTCTTTGGGAATCTTCTTTGGACCAAAATTTCGAAAGAGGATCTGAACCACTCCAAAAACATGTTTGTAATTCAAAATCTTGTTTCAAAGTACTTTCACTCTTCAGACCATATTGATACCAAAGACCTAAGGTTTTCCATTTGTCGAAGTTTTCCTCGTGATTTGGTCCATCCAAAAGATCCAAATGGAGGAACTTCTTCTTTGGGAATCCTCTTTGGACCAAAATTTCGAAAGAGGATCCGAACCACTCCAAAAACTTGTTTGTAATTGGAAAGCTTGTTTCAAAGTACTTGTTTCACACTTCGGACCATATTGATACCAAAGACCTACGGTTTCCCCCTGGTTAAAGTTTTCCTCGCTATTTGGTCCATCCTAAAGATGCAAATGGAGATACCTCTTCTTTGGGAATCCTCCCTGGATCAAAATGTCGAAAGAGGATCCAAACCCCTCCAAAAACTTGTTTTTAATTGAAAATGTAGACACCCATTTTCGTCCGGTAATGTTTAAAATTAACAAAGTTTACATATTTCAAAAAAATAAAAAAATTGATTTTGGTTTGAAATGTGGTGTTTTCTTTGACATGATTTGTTTAATTTGGATTTGAAAATAAAAATTTAAATTTAAATTAGCATTTTTAAAATGGATTTGAATTGAAATTTAATTTTAAAATATTTGGAAAATAATTTTTAAATGAGAATCAATTTAAACATGGAAAAGATGTGTAGGAAAATTATTAGATATTTTTTTATAATTATGGGAAAGAATAAAAGATTTTATTTTATTTTGATTTTCATTAATTGAATTTTCCTTGTTTGTTTTTCCCTCTTGGCTATAAATAGAGCCCTCCTTCAACCCTATAAGCACACAACAAAAAACCGAGCCTCCCTAATCTCTCCATACCAACCATTCATAAGAGCCTCCCTCCCTCTCAATAGTAAACCTAAATCCCTACCACCAAACCTTTGAGTCTCTTCTTCATCTTCTTCATTCATCGTCGGAATTCGGAGCTACACATTTGTAAGGTTCTATCAAACCAAGGTAACATCCTCTTCCATTAAAAATGTAGTCATTCGTATGTTACTGTTTTATTTTATTTAATTTCATGATTTTTGTACATTGGTTTAGATTTTTTTGAAATTTTTATTTGAAAATAGACTTAAATATGAACCAATAGAAAAAAGAATCGACTCATTTGAATATGTGGTTATTAAGTTATGATTTTTTAAAGTTTAGTATTGAAACCGATTTACTGTTTCGGAATTTTTTACACACCTTGTCATTACATGATTTTTCGGTTCTGATTCTTTGAAAATAATTATTTATGATTATTTTTCTATAAAACTAGACTCGTAAATAAAGATTTAGGAACAAGAATCACCCCGTTTCGATGAGTATAAAAAAAGATATGATTTTTCAAAGTTAGTGTAAAATCTACAGAAATTTGTGTATAAAACCGAGAATGAGGAATGTTTTTGACATAAAATCTAATTTTATTTACAAGTGTACATAATTTTTTATTTTAGTAATCAATCATAGATGAAATATATAATATTTAGAAGAAATAATAAAGTTAAAATATATTTTAGTTCAGAAGTTATGAATTTCCAAAGTTGATGTGTTTTGTTTGGAATAATTATGCTAATTTTATTTGTTTTGCCTTATTTGTAAAATTTGATTGCCATATTTTGTGTTTACTACATTCCTTTTTATTGTCTTCATATTAAGGTCATAATTTAATGAATTTGTATAAATATTATATTGATCATTATTGGATTTCAAAAAAAGAAAGGAGTTTGAATTTATTAGGATACTAATTTTCCAACTTCCTAAAAAAAATAATTTGATTAAATTACCAAATTTTTTAATATAAAAAAATGGAATTAATTAGGATACTAATTTTCCAAAGCATAAGAATTAACAATTTAAATATATTGGAATTAATTAGGATACTAATTTTCCAAAGCATATAAAACTTAACAGTTTAAATAAAATTATAAAAATTAACAATGAAATTTTAAACATTAATTGGAATTTATTAGGATACTAATTTTCCAACTTTCCAAAAACACAAAAGATAAATAGTATAAGCCTTAAATAAAAATTGAAATTTATTAAGATAATAATTGTTCATTTATACCATAAATAAAATATTTGTCAAATAAAATTTTCCTTTTAAAACCTAGGGGCCAAAAGTGAAACTTACCTTAAACCTAATATAAAGTTAAATAATAATAAAGATAAAAAATTTATAATTAATTAAAATATTCATTTTTAAAACTTAAACATAAAAAACAAACAAACAAATCGTTTTCGAAAACTCCGACGAAAGAATATGGGGGCGTTGGGATACCATGCTCCTAAACATTCTTGAGGTAAGGAATTTTTCTCGGGATACTGAGTTAAATTCCCGACAACATTTTTCCTAATGGCTTTACGCCACTCATACTTATTTAATCATGCTTTATTACTAAAGTATTGATTAATAAAACATGGGACATTTAAAAATAACCAAAAAATATTTTTGTTTTATAGATAAAGGCTTTCATTAATAATACACCAAAATAAAAAACAGTAATCGTTTTTAAACGAACGTAATAGGGTGCTAATTCCTTCCCTATGTGTGAATGAACTCCCGAACTTATAGTCAAAAGTTAGTAGACCATCCTTAGTTAATGAATAGGTGACTAATCACACCTTATTTAGAAAACCAATGATTAGTGGCGACTCCTCTTTTTATTTTTCCGCGTCGCGTTTACGTAGCGACAGAAAAGTTTGTTTCAAAGTACTTGTTTCACTCTTCAGACCATATTGATAGAAAAGACCTAAGGTTTCCCGCATGTCAAAGATTTCCTCGCGATTTGGTCCATCCTAAAGATGCAAATGGAAGAACCTCTTCTTTGGAAATCAACTTTGGACAAAAATTTCGAAAAAGGATCCGAACCACACCAAAAACTTGTTTGTAATTGAAAAGCTTGTTTGAAAGCACTTGTTTCACTCTCTAAACTAAATTGAATTCGAAGGCCTAAGGTTTCCAACTTATCAAAGTTGTGCTCATGATTTGGTCCATCCTAAATATCCAAATGGAGGAACCTCTTCTTTGGGAATCCTGTTTAGACCAAAATATCGAAAGAGGATCCAAACCACTCCAAAAACTTGCTGGTAAGTGAAAAGCTTGTTTCAAAGTAGTTGTTTTACTCTTCGGATCATATTGATACCAAAGACCTAAGGTTTTCACTTGTCAAAATTTTCCTTGCGACTTGGTCCATCCTAAAGATGCAAATGGAGGAACCTCTTCTTTGGGAATCCTTTTTGGACCAAAATCTGGAAAGAGGATCCGAACCACTCCAAAATCATGTTTGTATTTCAAAATCTTGTTTCAAAGTACTTGTTTCAATCTTCAGACCATATTGATACCAAAGACCTAAGGTTTTCCATTTGTCAAAGTTTTCCTTGTTATTTCGTCCATCCAAAAGATCCAAATGGAGGAACCTCTTCTTTGGGAATCCTCTTTGGACCAAAATTTCGAAAGAGGTTAGAACCACTCCAAAAACTTGTTTGTAATTGAAAAGTTTGTTTCAAAGTACTTGTTTCACTCTTCGGACCATATTGATAGAAAAGACCTAAGGTTTCCCGCATGCCAAAGTTTTCCTCGTGATTTGGTCCATCCTAAAGATGCAAATGGAAGAACCTCTTCTTTGGGAATCAACTTTGGACAAAAATTTCGAAAAAGGATCCGAACCACTCCAAAAACATGTTTGTAATTGAAAAGCTTGTTTGAAAGCACTTGTTTCACTCTCTAAACTAAATTGAATCCGAAGACCTAAGGTTTCCAACTTGTCAAAATTGTGCTCATGATTTGGTCTATCCTATATATCCAAATGGAGGAACCTATTCTTTGGGAATCCTGTTTGGACCAAAATATCGAAAGAGGATCCGAACCACTCCAAAAACTTGTTGGTAAGTGAAAAGCTTGTTTCAAACTACTTGTTTCACTCTTCCGACCATATTGATACCAAAGACCTAAGGTTTTCACTTGGTTTTCACTTGTCAAAGTTTTCCTCGCGACTTGGTCCATCCTAAAGATGCAAATGGAGGAACCTCTTCTTTGGGAATCCTTTTTGGACCAAAATTTCGAAAGAGGATCCGAACCACTCCAAAATCATGTTTGTATTTCAAAATCTTGTTTCAAAGTACTTGTTTCACTCTTCAGACCATATTGATACCAAAGAACTAAGGTTTTCCATTTGTCAAAGTGTTCCTCGTTATTTGGTCCATCCAAAAGATCCAAATGGAGGAACCTCTTCTTTGGGAATAATCTTTGAACCAAAATTTCGAAAGAGGATCCGAACCACTCCAAAAACTTGTTTGTAATTGAAAAGCTTGTTTCAAAGTACTTGTTTCAATCTTCGGACCATATTGATAGAAAAGACCTAAGGTTTCCCGCATGTCAAAATTTTCCTCTCGATTTGGTCCATCCAACAGATGCAAAATGGAAGAACCACTTCTTTGGGAATCAACTTTGGACCCAAATTTTGAAAAAGGATCCGAACCACTCCAAAAACTTGTTTGTAATTGAAAAGCTTGTTTGAAAGCACTTGTTTCACTCTCTAAACTAAATTGAATCCGAAGACCAAAGGTTTCCAACTTGTCAAAGTTGTGCTCATGATTTGGTCCATCATAAATATCCAAATGGAGGAAACTCTTCTTTGGGAATCCTGTTTGGACCAAAATTTCGAAAGAGGATCTGAACCACTCCAAAATCATGTTTGTATTTAAAAATCTTGTTTCAAAGTACTTGTTTCACTCTTCAGACCATATTGATACCAAAGACCTAAGGTTTTCCATTTGTCAAAGTTTTCCTCGTTATTTGGTCCATCCAAAAGATCCAAATGGAGGAACCTCTTCTTTGGGAATCCTCTTTGGACCAAAATTTCAAAAGAGGATCCGAACCACTCCAAAAACTTGTTTGTAATTGAAAAGCTTGTTCCAAAGTACTTGTTTCAATCTTCGGACCATATTGATAGAAAGACCTAAGGTTTCCTGCATGTCCAAATTTTCCTCCCGATTTGGTCCATCCAAAAGATGCAAATGGAAGAACCTCTTCTTTGGGAATCAACTTTGGACCCGATTTCGAAAAAGGATCCGAACCACTCCAAAAACTTTTTTGTAATTGAAAAGCTTGTTTGAAAGCACTTGTTTCACTCTCTAAACTAAATTGAATCCAAAGACCTAAGGTTTCCAACTTGTCAAAGTTGTGCTCATGATTTGGTCCATCCTAAATATCCAAATGGAGGAACCTCTTATTTGGGAATCCTGTTTGGACCAAAATATCGAAAGAGGATCCGAACCACTCCAAAAACTTGTTGGTAAGTGAAAAGCTTGTTTCAAAGTACTTGTTTCACTCTTCGGACCATATTAATACCAAAGACCTAAGGTTTTCACTTGTCAAAGTTTTCCTCGCGACTTGGTCCATCCTAAAGATGCAAATGGAGGAACCTCATCTTTGGGAATCCTTTTTGGACCAAAATTTCGAAAGAGGATCCGAAACACTCCAAAATAATGTTTGTATTTCAAAATCTTGTTTCACTCTTCAGACCATATTGATACCAAAGACCTAAGGTTTTCCATTTGTCAAAGTTTTCCTCGTTATTTGGTCCATCCAAAAGATCCAAATGGAGAAACCTCTTCTTTGGGAATCCTCTTTGGACCAAAATTTCGAAAGAGGATACGAACCACTACAAAACCTTGTTTGTAATTGAAAAGCTTGTTTCAAAGTAACTGTTTTACTCTTCGGACCATATTGATACCAAAGACCTAAGGTTTCCCCCTTGTTAAAGTTTTTCTCGCGATTTGGACCATCCTAAAGATGCAAATGGAGGAACCTGTTCTTTGGGAATCCTCCGTGGACCAAAATATCGAAAGAGGATCCGAACCCCTCCAAAATCTTGTTTGTAATTGAAAAGCTTGTTTCAAAGTACTTGTTTCACTCTTCGGCCTTATGGATACCAAAGACCTAAGGTTTCCCCCTTGTCAAAGTTTCCTCGCGATTTGGTCCATCCTAAAGATGCAAATGGAGGAACCTCTTCTTTGGGAATCCTCCTTGGACCAAAATATCGAAAGAGGATCCGAACCACTCCAAAAACTTGTTTGTAATTGAAAAGCTTGTTTCAAAGTACTTGTTTCACTCTTCGGACCATATTGATACCAAAGACCTAAGGTTTCCCACTTGACAAAGTTTTCCTCGTGATTTGGTCCATCCTAAAGATGCAAATGGAAGAACCTCTTCTTTGGGAATGCTCTTTGGACCAAATTTTCAAAAAAGGATTCGAACCACTCTAAAATCTTGTTTGTAATTGAAAAGCTTGTTTGAAAGCACTTGTTTCACTCTCTAAACCAAATTGAATCCGAAGACCTAAGGTTTCCCACTTGTCAAAGTTGTGCTCATGATTTGGTCCATCGTAAATATCCAAAGCGAGGAACCTCTTCTTTGGGAATCCTGTTTGGACCAAATTAAGGAAAGAAGATCCGAACCACTCCAAAAACTTGTTTGTAATTGAAAAGCTTGTTTGAAAGCATTTTTTTCACTCTTTAAACCAAATTGAATCCGAAGACCTAAGGTTTCCCACTTGTCCAAGTTGTGCTCAAGATTTAGTCCATCCTAAAGATCCAAATGGAGGAACCTCTTCTTTGGGAATCCTCTTTGGACCAAAATATCGAAAAATGATCTGAACCACCCCAAAAACTTGTTTGTAATTGAAAAGCTTGTTTCAAATTGCTTGTTTCACTCTTCGGACCATATTGATACCAAAGACCTAAGGTTTCCCACTTGTCGAAGTTGTGCTCATGATTTGGTCCATCCTAAAGATCCGAATGGACGACCATCTTTTTTGGGAATCCTCTTTGGAACTAAAATTCGAAAATAGATCCGAACCACTCCAAAAACTTGTTTGTAATTCAAAATCTTGTTTCAAAGCACTTATTTTACCCTTCGGACCATATTGATACCAAAGACCTAAGGTTTCCCACTTGTCAAAGTTTTCCTCACGACTTGGTCCATCCTAAAGATGCAAATGGAGGAACATCTTCTTCGGGAATCTTATTTGGACAAAAATTTCGAAAGTGGATCTGAACCACTCAAAAAACTTGTTTGTAATTGAAAACCTTGTTTCAAAGTACTTGTTTCACTCTTCGAACCATATTGATACCAAAGACCTATGGTTTTCCAGTGGTCAAAGTTTTCCTCGTGATTTGGTCCATTCTAAAGATGCAAATGGAGGAACCACTTCTTTAGTAATACTCTTTGGACCAAAATATCGAAAGAGGATCGGAACCACTCCAAAAACTTGTTTGTAAGTGAAAAGCTTGTTTCAAAGTACTTGTTTCACTCTTCGGATCATATTGATACCAAAGACTTAAGGTTTCCCACTTGTCAAAGTTTTCCTCGCGACTTCGTCCATCCTAAAGATGCAAATGGAGGAACCTCTTCTTTGGATATCCTCTTTGGACAAAAATTTCGAAAGAGGATCGGAACCACGCCAAAAACTTGTTTGTAATTGAAAAACTTGTTTCACTCTTCGGACCATATTGATACCAAAGACCTATGGTTTTCCAGTTGTCAAAGTTTTCCTCGTGATTTGGTCCATCATAAGATGCAAATGGAGGAACCTCTTCTTTGGTAATCCGCTTTGGAACAAAATATGGAAAGAGGATCCGAACCACTCCAAAAACTTGTTTGTAAGTGAAAAGCTTGTTTTAAAGTACTTGTTTCACTCTTCGGACCATATTGATACCAAAGACTTAAGGTTTCCCAGTTTTCAAAGTTTTCCTCGCGACTTGGTCCATCCTAAAGATTGAAATGGAGGAACCTCTTCTTTGGGAATCCTGTTTGGACCAAAATTTCGAAAGAGGATCTGAACCACATCAAAAACTTGTTTGTAATTGAAAAGCTTGTTTCAAAGTACTTGTTTCACTCTTCGGACCATATTGATACTAAAGACGTAAGGTTTCCCACTTTTCAAAGTTTTCCTCGCAACTTGGTCCATCCTAAAGATGCAAATGGAGGAACCTCTTCTTTGGGAATCCTGTTTGGACCAAAATTTTGAAAGAGGATCCGAACCACTCGAAAAACTTGTTTGTAATTGAAAAGCTTGTTTCAAAGTAACTGTTTAACTCTTCAGACCCTATTGATACCAAAGACCTAAGGTTTCCCCCTTGTCAAAGTTTTCCTTACGATTTGGACCATCCTAAAGATGCAAATGGAGGAACCTCTTCTTTGGTAATCCGCTTTGTACCAAAATATCGGAAGATGATCCGAACCACTCCAAAAACTTGTTTGTAAGTGAAAAGCTTGTTTCAAAGTACTTGTTTCACTCTTCAGACCATATTGATACCAAAGACTTAAGGTTTCCCACTTGTCAAAGTTTTCCTCGCGACTTGGTCCATCCTAAAGATGCAAATGGAGGAACCTTTTTTCTGGGAATCCTGTTTGGACTAAAATTTCGAAAGAGGATCCGAACAACTCCGAAAACTTGTTTGTAATTGAAAAGCTTGTGTCAAAGTACTTGTTTCACTCTTCAGACCATATTGATACCAAAGACCTAAGGTTACCCCCATATCAAAGTTTTCCTCCCCATTTGGCCCATCCTAAAGATGCAATAGGAGGAACCTCTTCTTTGGGAATCCTCCTTGGACCAAAATATCGAAAGAGGATCCAAACCACTCCAAAAACTTGTTTGTAATTGAAAAGCTTGTTTCTAAGTACTTATTTCACTCTTCGGACCATATTGATACCAAAGACTTAAGGTTTCCCACTTGTCAAAGTTTTCCTCGCGACTTGGTCCATCCTAAAGATGCAAATGGAGGAACCACTTCTTTGGGAATCTTGTTTGGACCAAAATTTCGAAAGAGATTCCGAACCACTCCAAAAACTAGTTTGTAATTGAAAAGTTTGTTTCAAAGTACTTGTTTCACTCTTCGAATTATATTGATACCAAAGATCAAAGGTTTTCCAGTTGTCAAAGTTTTCCTCGTGATTTGGTCCATCCTAAAGATCCAAATGGAGGAACCTGTTCTTTGGTAATCCTCTTTGGACCAAAATATCAAAAGAGGAACCGAACCACTCCAAAAACTTGTTTGTAAGTGAAAAGCTTGTTTCAAAGTACTTGTTTCACTTTTCAGACCATATTAGTACCAAAGACTTAAGGTTTCCCACTGGTCAAAGTTTTCCTCGCAACTTGGTCAATCCTAAAGATGCAAACGGAGGAACCTCTTCTTGGGGAATTCTCTTTGGACCAAAATTTTGAAAGAGGATCCGAACCAGTCCATAAACATGTTTGTAATTCAAAATCTTGTTCCAAAGTACTTGTTTCATTCTTCAGACCATATTGATACAAAAGACCTAAGGTCTTCCGTTTGTCAAAGTTTTCCTCGAGATTTGGTCCATCCAAAAGATCCAAATGGAAGAACCTCTTCTTTGGGAATCCTATGTGGACGAAAATTTTGAAAGAGGATCCGAACCACTCAAAAAAAATTTTTAATTGAAAAGCTTGTTTCAAAGTTCTTGTTTCAAAGTACTTCTTTCACTCTTCGGACCATATTGATACCAAAGACCTAAGGTTTTCACTTGTCAAAGTTTTCCTCGCGACTTGGTCTATCCTAAAGATGCAAATGGAGGAACCTCTTCTTTGGGAATCCTCCTTCGACCAAAATGTCGAAAGAGGATCCGAACCCCTCCAAAAACTTGTTTGTAATTGAAAAGCTTGTTTCAAAGTACTTGTTTCACACTTTGGACCATATTAATACCAAACAACTAAGGTTTCCCTCTTGTCAAAGTTTTCCTCGCGATTTGGTCCATCCTAAAGATGCAAATGGAGGAACCTCTTCTTTGGGCATCCTTTTTTAACCAAATTATCGAAAGAGGATCCGAACCACTCCAAAAACTTGTTTGTAATTGAAAAGCTTGTTTCACTCTTCAGACCATATTCATACCAAAGACCTAAGGTTTCCCCCTTGTCAATGTTTTCCTCGCGATTTGGTCCATCCTAAAGATGCAAATGGAGGAACCTCTTCTTTAGGAATCCTCCTTGGGCAAAAATATCGAAAGAGGATCCGAACCACTCCAAAAACTTGTTTGTAATTGAAAGCTTGTTTCAAAGTACTTTTTTCACTCTTCGAACCATAATGATACCAAAGACCTAAGGTTTCCCACTTGGCAAAGTTTTTCTCGCGATTCGGTCCATCCTAAAGATGCAAATGGAGGAACCACTTCTTTGGGAATCCTTTTTGGACAAAAATTTCGAAAGAGGATTTGAACCATTCCAAAAACTTGTTTTAATTGAAAAGATTGTTTGAAAGCATTGTTTCACTCTCTAAACCAAATTGAATCTGAAGACCTAAGGTTTCTCACTTGTCAAAGTTGTGCTCAAGATTTGGTCCTTCCTAAAGATTCGAATGGAGGAATCTCTTCTTTGGAATCCTATTTGGACAAAAATATCGAAAGAGGATCCGAACCACTCCAAAAACTTGTTTGTAATTGAAAAGCTTGTTTCAAAGTACTTGTTTCAATCTTCGGACTATATTGATAGAAAAGACCTAAGGTTTCCCGCATGTCAAAGATTTCCTCCTGATTTGGTCCATCCTAAAGATGCAAATGGAAGAACCTCTTCTTTGGGAATCAACTTTGGACAAAAATTTCGAAAAAGGATCCGAACCACTCCAAAAACTTGTTTGTAATTGAAAAGCTTGTTTGAAAGCACTTGTTTCACTGTCTAAACTAAATTGAATCCGAAGACCTAAGGTTTCCAACTTGTCAAAGTTGTGCTCATGATTTGGTCTATCCTATATATCCAAATGGAGGAACCTCTTCTTTGGGAATCCTGTTTAGACCAAAATATCGAAAGAGGATCTGAACCGCTCCAAAAACTTGTTGGTAAGTGAAAAGCTTGTTTCAAAGTACTTGTTTCACTCTTCCGACCATATTGATACCAAAGACCTAAGGTTTTCACTTGTCAAAGTTTTCCTCGCGACTTGGTCCATCCTAAAGATGCAAATGGAGGAACCTCTTCTTTGGGAATCCTTTTTTGACCAAAATTTCGAAAGATGATCCGAACCACTCCAAAATCATGTTTGTATTTAAAAATCTTGTTTCAAAGTACTTGTTTCACTCTTCAGACCATATTGATACCAAAGACCTAAGGTTTTCCATTTGTCAAAGTTTTCCTCGTTATTTGGTCCATCTAAAAGATCCAAATGGAGGTACCTCTTCTTTGGGAATCCTCTTTGGACCAAAATTTCGAAAGAGGAACCGAACCACTCCAAAAACTTGTTTGTAATTGAAAAGCTTGTTTCAAAGTACTTGTTTCAATCTTCGGACCATATTGATATAAAAGCCCTAAGGTTTCCCGCATGTCAAAATTTTCCTCCCGATTTGGTCCATCCAAAAGATGCAAATGGAAGAACCTCTTCTTTGGGAATCAACTTTGGACCAAAATTTCGAAAAAGGATCCGAACCACTCCAAAAACTTGTTTGTAATTGAAAAGCTTGTTTCACTCTTCAGACCATATTCTTACCAAAGACCTAAGGTTTCCCCCTTATCAATGTTTTCCTCGCGATTTGGTCCATCCTAAAGATGCAAATGGAGGAACCTCTTCTTTAGGAATCCTCCTTGGGCAAAAATATCGAAAGAGGATCCGAACCACTCCAAAAACTTGTTTGTAATTGAAAGCTTGTTTCAAAGTACTTTTTTCACTCTTCGAACCATAGTGATACCAAAGACCTAAGGTTTCCCACTTGTCAAAGTTTTTCTCGCGATTCGGTCCATCCTAAAGATGCAAATGGAGGAACCACTTCTTTGGGAATCCTTTTTGGACAAAAATTTCTAAAGAGGATTTGAACCATTCCAAAAACTTGTTTTAATTGAAAAGATTGTTTGAAAGCATTGTTTCACTCTCTAAACCAAATTGAATATGAACACCTAAGGTTTCCCACTTGTCAAACTTGTGCTCAAGATTTGGTCCTTCCTAAAGATTCGAATGGAGGAATCTCTTCTTTGGAATCCTATTTGGACAAAAATATCGAAAGAGGATCCGAACCACTCCAAAAACTTGTTTGTAATTGAAAAGCTTGTTTCAAAGTACTTGTTTCAATCTTCGGACCATATTGATAGAAAAGACCTAAGGTTTCCCGCATGTCAAAGATTTCCTCCCGATTTGGTCCATCCTAAAGATGCAAATGGAAGAACCTCTTCTTTGGGTATCAACTTTGGACAAAAATTTCGAAAAAGGATCCGAACCACTCCAAAAACTTGTTTGTAATTAAAAAGCTTGTTTGAAAGCACTTGTTTCACTCTCTAAACTAAATTGAATCTGAAGACCTAAGGTTTCCAACTTGTCAAAGTTGTGCTCATGATTTGGTCTATCCTATATATCCAAATGGAGGAACCTCTTCTTTGGGAATCCTGTTTAGACCAAAATATCGAAAGAGGATCCGAACCACTCCAAAAACTTGTTTGTAAATGATAAGCTTGTTTCAAAGTACTTGATTCAATCTTCGGACCATATTGATAGAAAAGACCTAAGGTTTCAAGCATGTCAAAATTTTCCTCCCGATTTGGTCCATCCAAAAGATGCAAATGGAAAAACCTCTTCTCTGCGAATCAACTTTGGACCAAAATATCGAAAGAGGATCCGAACCACTCCAAAAACTTGTTTGTAAGTGAAAAGCTTGTTTGAAAGTACTTGTTTCACTCTTCAGACCATATTGATACAAAAGACCTAAGGTTTCCCCCTTGTCAAAGTTTTCCTCGCTATTTGGTCCATACTAAAGATGCAAATGGAGGAACCTCTTCTTTGGGAATCCTCTGTGGGCCAAATTATCGAAAGAGGATCCGAACGACTCCAAAAACATGTTTGTAATTGAAAAGCTTGTTTCAAAATACTTGTTTCACTATTCGGACCGTATTGATTCCAAGGACTTAAGGTTTCCCCCTTGTCAAAGTTTTCCTCGCGATATGGTCCATCCTAAAGTTGCAAATGGAGGAACCTCTTCTTTAGGAATCCTCTATGGACCAAAATATCGAAAGAGGATCCGAACCACTCCAAAAACTTGTTTGTAATTGAAAAGTTTGTTTGAAAACATTTGTTTCAGTCTCTAAATAAAATTGAATCCGAAGACCTAAGGTTTCCCACTTGTCAAAGTTGTGCTCAAGAATTTGTCTATCCTAAAGATCCAAATGGAGGAACCTCTTCTTTGGGAATCCTCTTTGGACCAAAATATCGAAAGAGGATCCGAACCACTCCAAAAACTTGTTTGTAATTGAAAAGCTTGTTTTAAATTACTTGTTTCACTCTTTTGACCATATTGATACCAAAGACTTAAGGTTTCTCAGTTGTCAAAGTTTTCCTCGTGACTTGGTCCTTCCTAAAGATGCAAATGGAGGAACCTCTTCTTTGGGAATCCTCTTTGGACCAAAATTTCGAAAGAGGATCTGAACCACTCCAAAAACTTGTTTGTAATTGAAAAGCTTGTTTGAAAGCACTTGTTTCACTCTCTAAACCAAATTGAATCAGAAGACCTAAGGTTTCCCACTTGTCTAAGTTGTTCTCATGATTTGGTTCATCCTAAAGATCCAAATGGAGGAACCTCTTCTTTGGGAATCTTGTTTGGACCAAAATATCGAAAGAGGATCCGAACCACTCCAAAAACTTGTTTGTAATTGAAAAGCTTGTTTCAAAGAACTTGTTTCACACTTCGGACCATATTGATACCAAAGACCTAAGGTTTCCCACTTGTCAAAGTTTTCCTCGCGACTTGGTCCATTCTAAGGATGCAAATGGTGGAACCTCTTCTTTGGGAATCCTGTTTGGACCAAAATTTCGAAAGAGGATCCGAACAATTCGAAAAATTGTTTTGTAGTTGAAAAGCTTGTTTCAAAGTACTTGTTTCACTCTTCGGACCATATTGATACCAAAGACCTAAGGTTTTCCAGTTGTCAAAGTTTTCCTCGTCATTTTGTCCATCCTAAAGATCCAAATGGAGGAACCTCTTCTTTTGTAATCCTCTTTGGACCAAAATATAGAAAGAGGATCCGAACCACTACAAAGACTTGTTTGTAAGTGAAAAGCTTGTTTCAAAGTACTTGTTTCACTCTTCGGACCATATTGATGCCAAAGACCTAAGGTTTCCCACTTGTCAAAGTTTTCCTCGCGACTTGGTCCATCCTAAAGATCCAAATGGAGGAACCTCTTCTTTGAGAATCTTTGATATGAAACCCTAGAATTGAAATAGAAACCCTTTGAAGCACAAAGAACCCCTAGATGCAAATCCTAAAACCCCGATGAACAATAAGGTAAAACCCTTGGAACACAAGAAGAGAAAGATTATTCCAATGATCTAATACCTTGAAGTAAGAGAAATTGTTTCTATTTCAATATCAAAACAATCCACAAACACAATAGATCAAGTTATGCTTGAATGTTTCTAAAACATGCAACCTAGAACAAGGCTACAAAATGCAAGGTAAAATCAACCAAGCAATAAGAAAAACAAAGCTATTTTCTATCATATTAATTCTGAGTCTTTAGGGTTACAAATGAGGCCTTTAAATTGGCAAAGAAACCCTCAAAATAAGCTAGAAAATTCGGATTCCAAGGAGCACAAAATCTGCCCAAAACTTGCCTTATATGAAATTCGCAGATTTTGTGGAAAATCTTTTCTAGAGAATAATATCTTTCCTAATCCTTTCCAAACATATAAACTGAATATAAAAGGCCTACAACATGTCTAAATACATGATAAATTCATTGGAACCATATATGGAAAGTGTGGGAACAAATATGGAAAGTGGTCCAAATAAGGAAAGTTTGCAAAAGTGATGCAACTTTCCTAATTAGCTCTTCTCTTCAATTCTGATTGAATAAGTCTTCAATACTCTTCTTCAAAATGCATTTTCCATAGATTGAAGTTCATCAAGTTCTCGTCCATAGCCTCCATGCTTGGATATTCAAAACTTGTCTTGACTTTTCTCATGTAGGCTTCTAATGGATGCTTTTATGCTTGTCTCGAACTTTGATCTTGAAATTGAATCTTGAGCTATTTGTGATGTTCCATGATTCATCTCATCCCCTCCCTCTTGAAAAGGATTTGTCCTCGAATCTAAAACATTACCTACATTGCAAAAACTTAAGTTAGTAACATAAATAAAAGCACCTAAAGCATACTTACCTTACAAATCAGATTGGTAAACATCTTGATATCTTTCTAGTGCCTTGAATTGTCTAACTCCTCCCGGATCAAAAACCTTGAACTTCCATGCATCTCCCTCTTTGACATTTAGTTTCATACATTCAGTCCCCTTTTGATATTTTTTTCTTTGTAGCCTCTTCTTATAATCTGTCCTATAACAAACATCAAGAGATCTAGCTACAATATTAGATTGAAATAACATATTAGAACCCAAAGGACCATAGTCTATCTCATAAATTTTCTCATACTCAATATTATTCACAAGAAGATTAGACAGTGAAGTTAAGAAATCAGTCACATCACATAAACAAAAGTCAAACTCAAATAGTTTTAAAGTATTCGGGAAATGCATATAAGATGTAAAATCCATACTATCTATAAATTCATTAAATGATCTAACTCTTGTAGCACAAAACAAATTTTTATCATTAGAATGCAATTGAAATGGTAGAAATTGAGAGTTGAGATCAAATTTAGCAACCAAACAAGTGTTATGAATAAAATCAACAATAGAGTTAGGATACTTTACAATGGTCATTTTTACCATATTTTCCATGCATTGAGTCATGTGAGATGGTGGTTTATTGAATATGACAGCCCCTTGAATATTGTCTTCATGATGTTTTATGCCTTGCATTGATGACAAATTACTAGGCATCTCATTAGGGAACAATCTTTTGAATTCCTGTAAAAACTCAACAAACATACTAGGAAAAGATGAGTTAAGTGTAAAGAAAACTTCTTTGTACAAAAGTACTAATAGAGGTTGGTAAAGTTCATTCCTATCCTCACTTAATCTAGGTTTCATGCTCTCACTCTCTAATTTACTCTCTTTTTGCTCACTACACTCTAATGTCTCACACTTTGTAATCTCAAAGCACTCTTTCTTTAAACTCTCATTACACTCTTTCTTTTGAATCAATATCTCTTTCTTTTTTTCTGATCTCTCTTTCTTTTGACTCACTCATTTCTTTTTTAGCACTCATCTCTCTTTCTTTTAGATCACTAGTTTCTTTTTCATCACTCATATCTCTTTCTTTTAGCTTACTCTCTTTTTCACAATTTTCATTATTTTCGAAATAAGAACACTTATTTAACTCATATGTTTCCTCCATACAAACATTAGCTCGAACTATTGGAACTTGGTCAACAAGTTGTTTTGGCTCTAATACTTCATTTGGCACTTCAATGCCCTCTTTATAAGCACACATTGACTTTAGAATTCCCTCTCTAATCCCTTTCATGCTAGTTTTGTAAACTTCTTCCACTTTTAAAGATTCCATTCTAATCATTTTAAGTTCCTCTAAAATGAACAATCTTGTATTTTCCTCCATCAATCCATAGGCAGCCCCATTCTCACCCATTAATGTACAATTTTCACCCATTTGATAAGAAGAAATTGGGTTGGAATATTGTTTAGTGACATACCTTTTTGCAGCCCCTCTTTGGAGTTTTCTTTCCACCTTGTTGGCAATGTGCACCAACTCTCCTAACTCCTCAAATTGTGTTAACTCCACTTGGTAAGCAATATCTCTATTCAATCCATTTAAAAACCTAATCATAGTAGACTTCTCATCTTCCTCAACATTAGCCCTAGCCTTGAGAAACTTAAACTCATTGTAGTACTCACAAACGCTCATGTTTCCTTGTGTAAGATCTTCAAACATTTCGTCAAGGTCTCTTTGAAATTGGCTTGGTACAAATCGTTTCCTCATGATGTATTTGAGTTCACACCAAGTTTCAATTGGATCCTCCAAAGTTCTTCTTTTCCTATCGTTCACCAATTGTTTCCACCATGTTAGTGCATAAACACAAAATTGAGTGGTTATAAGTTGTACCTTCTTTGAATTACTACATGGATGTTCTTCAAAACAAAGCTCCACCTCTCTTTCCCATATTAAGTAAACCTCTGGATTTGATCTTCCTTGGAAAGTAGGTAACTTGAGCATATCACCACTTATGCTTCTATGCTCTATCCATGATAAACACCTCTATTTTCCCTCTGAGTATGTTCTCTCTCTTGACATCTGTTACTCCTCCTTTGATCAATTTCATGATATATTGCTGCAAGTAAACAAGTTAGCAATAAAAATAGGATCTCTCAATCACTCCCTAAGTGTTTACACTCAATGATGATCGTTCTCTCGTGTTTGCACTCAAAAACAGATTTTAAGGACTAAATGTAACCTTGAACTATTAGCACACTTTAGCAACTATCAAACAACTAAGATACTAATGATATTTGTAAAAAGTATCAATAAAGAAATAAGAAACAATCAGCTTGGGTGGCTAGAGAAATAAAAGGACAGATTTTTCAAATGGTGTATTTTTGTAACAAGGAAAAAAATAAGAAAGAAAACAAGCAAGAATAAACTTTCCTAAAAGAGAAAAATTTGAAATTAGACTTCCCTAAAGAAATTTGGATCATAAAATATGACTTTCCTTAAGCAAGATATGCATATATTTGAATATGGGACAAATTTGAAACTTTCCTAAAACAGTTTTTGCTATTTATGGTAAGAGAGCTTTTTAGGAAACAAACAAGTTTGGCTCATTCAACTTGATAATTTCGGATTCAAGATGCATAAATGATGAGTTTAAGATGAACTCTTCAAGAACAATAAGAACACTAAACACTTTTTTCCAGAAACTCAAGCAAATAGCAAGAACACTTTTTTTTAATAACAATTTTCTGCACAATCCGACAGTCTGTGAAGATCTATTTTTTTCTCAATCTTCCACTTTTTTTTTTACAAACGTTTTTGAATAAAACATAAATTAGACAGAAAAATAAAGACTTTTGTAGTTGGTGATGTTCTGAGAATCGAATGGGAACTATATGAAAAAAAATTAAAAACAGTAGGAAAAAACAAATAAGGAAATTCTGGAACAGTTTTTTTTTATGTGTTTTCTGGTTTTCGGATGAACTAAGAACAAAACAAGAATAAAATTGAAATAACAAGAAAGCAAGTAAGATAGGAATATTCCCTTGAGCCTAAGCTCCGATACCAAATGATATGAAACCCTAGAATTGAAATAGAAACCCTTTGAAGCACAAAGAACCCCTAGATGCAAATCCTAAAACTCCGTTGAACAGTAAGGTAAAACCCTTGGAACACAAGAAGAGAAAGACTATTCCAATGATCTAATACCTTGAAATAAGAGAACTTGTTCATATTTCAAGATTGAAACAATCCACAAACACTATTAACTTATGCTTGAATGTTTCTAAAACATGCAACCTAGAACAAGGCTACAAAATGCAAGGTAAAATCAACCAAGCAATAAGAAAAACAAAGCTATTTTCTATCATATTAATTCTGAGTCTTTAGGGTTACAAATGAGGCCTTTAAATTGGCAAAGAAACCCTCAAAATAAGCTAGAAAATTCGGATTCCAAGGAGCACAAAATCTGCCCAAAACTTGCCTTATATGAAATTCGCAGATTTTGTGGAAAATCTTTTCTAGAGAATAATATCTTTCCTAATCCTTTCCAAACATATAAACTGAATATAAAAGGCCTACAACATGTCTAAATACATGATAAATTCATTGGAACCATATATGGAAAGTGTGGGAACAAATATGGAAAGTGGTCCAAATAAGGAAAGTTTGCAAAAGTGATGCAACTTTCCTAATTAGCTCTTCTCTTCAATTCTGATTGAATAAGTCTTCAATACTCTTCCTCAAAATGCATTTTCCATATATTGAACTTCATCAAAACCTCTTCCATAGCCTCCACGCTCGGATATTCAAAACTTGTCTTGACTTTTCTCATGTAGGCTTCTAATGGATGTTTTTATGCTTGTCTCGAACTTTGATCTTGAAATTGAATCTTGAGCTATTTGTAATGTTCCATGATTTATATCAATCCCTATTGGACAAAAATTTCGAAAGAGGATCCGAACCACTCCAAAAACATGTTTGTAATTCAAAATCTTGTTTCAAAGTACTTGTTTTTCACTATTCGGACCATATTGATACCAAAGACCTAAGGTTTTCCATTTGTCAAAGTTTTCCTCGTGATTTGATCCATCCAAAAGATCCAAATGAAGGAACCTCTTCTTTGAGAATCCTCTTTGGACCAAAATTTCGAAAGAGGATCCGAACCACTCCAAAAACTTGTTTGTAATTGAAAAGCTTGTTTCAAAGTACTTGTTTCAATCTTCGGACCATATTGATAAAAAAGACCTAAGGTTTCCCCCTTGTAAAAGTTTTCCTCGCGATTTTGTCCATCTTGAAAATGCAAATGGAGGAAGTTGTTCTTTGGGAATCCTCCTTGGACCAAAATGTCGAAAGAGGATCCGAACCCCACCAAAAACTTGTTTGTAATTGAAAAGTTTGTTCCAAAGCACTTGTTTCACTCTTCGAACCATATTGATACCAAAGACCTAAGGTTTCCCCCTTGTCAAAGTTTTCCTCGCGATTTGGTCCATCCTAAAGATGCAAATGAAGGAACCTCCTCTTTGGGAATCCTCCTGGGACCACAATATCGAAAGAGGATCCGATACACTCCAAAAACTTGTTTGTAATTGAAAAGCTTGTTTCAAAGTACTTATTTCTTTCTTCGGACCATATTGATACCAAAGACCTAAGGTTTCCCACTTGTCAAAGTTTTCCTCGCGATTTGGTCCATCCTAAACATGCAAATGGAAGAACATCTTCTTTGGGAATCCTCTTTGGACCAAAATTTCGAAAAAGGATCCGAACCACTCCAAAAACTTGTTTGTAATTGAAAAGCTTGTTTGAAAGCACTTGTTTCACTCTCTAAACCAAATTGAATCCGAAGACCTAAGGTTTCCCACTTGTCAAAGTTGTGCTCATGATTTGGTCCATCCTAAATATCTAAATGAAGGAACCTCTTCTTTGGGAATCCTGTTTGGACCAAAATATCGAAAGAGGATCCGAACCACTCCAAAAACTAGTTTGTAAGTGAAAAGGTTGTTTCAAAGTACTTGTTTCACTCTTCGGACCATATTGATACCAAAGACCTCAGGTTTCCCACTTGTCAAAGTTTTCCTCACAACTTGGTCCATCCTAAAGATGCAAATGGACGAACATCTTCTTTGGGAATCCTCTTTGGACCAAAATTTCGAAAGAGGATCCGAATCACTCCAAAAACTTGTTTGTAATTGAAAAGCTTGTTTCAAAGTACTTGTTTCACTCTTCGGACCATATTGATACCAAAGACCTAAGGTTTCCCCCATGTCAAAGTTGTCCTCGTGATTTGGTCAATCCTAAAGATGCAAATGGAGGAACCTCTTCTTTGGGAATCCTCTTGGGACTAAATTATCGAAAGAGGATCTGAACCACTCCAAAAACTTGTTTGTAATTGAAAAGATTGTTTCAAAGTACTTGTTTCACTCTTCGGACCATATTGACAACAAAGACCTAAGGTTTCCCCCTTGTCAAAGTTTTCCTCGTAATTTGGTCCATCTTAAAGATGCAAATTGAGGAACCTTTTCTTTGGGAATCCTCTGTGGACCAAAATTTCGAAAGAGGATCCCAACCACTCCAAAAACTTGATTGTAATTGAAAAGCTTGTTTGAAAGCATTTGTTTCACTCTCTAAACCAAATTGAATCTGAAGACCTAAGGTTTCCCACTTGTCAAAGTTGTGCTCATGATTTGGTCCATCGTAATGATCCGAATGGAAGACCATCTTCTTTGGTAATCCTCTTTGGACCAAAATTTCGAAACAGGATCCGAAACACTCCAAAATCTTGTTTGTAATTGAAAAGCTTGTCTCAAAGTACTTGTTTCACCCTTCGGACCATATTGATACCAAAGACCTAAGGTTTCCCACTTGTCAAAGTTTTCCTCGCGACTTGGTCCATCCTAAAGATGCAAATGGAGGAACCTCTTCTTTGGGAATCCTGTTTGGACCAAAATTTTGAAAGAGGATCCGAGCCATTCCAAAAACTTGCTTGTAACTAAAAAGCTTGTTTCAAAGTACTTGTTTCACTCTTCGGACCATATTGATACCAAAGACCTAAGGTTTTCCAGGGGTCAAAATTTTCGTCGTGATTTGTTCCATCTTACAGATCCAAATGGAGGAACCTCTTCTTTGGTAATACTCTTTGGACCAAAATATCGAAAGAGGATCCGAACCACTCCAAAAACTTGTTTGTAAGTGAAAAGATTAATTCAAAGTACTTGTTTTACCCTTCGGACCATATTGATACCAAAGACTCAAGGTTTCCCAATTGTCAAAATTTTCCTCCCACTTGGTCCATCCGAAAGATGCAAATGGAAGAACCTCTTCTATGAGAATCTTCTTTGGAATAAAATTTTGAAAGAGGATCCGAAACCACTCCAAACACATGATTGTAATTGAAAAGCTTGTTTGAAAGCATTTGTTTCACTATCTAAACCTAATTGAATCCGAAGACCTATGGTTTCCTACTTGTCCAAGTTGTGCTCAAGATTTGGTCCATAATAAAGATCCAAATGGAGGAACCACTTCTTTAGGAATCCTCTTTGGACAAAAATATCGAAAGAGGATCCGAACCACTGCAAAAACTTGTTTGTAATTGAAAAGCTTGTTTCAAATTACTTGTTTCACTCTTCGGACCATATTGGTACCAAAGACGTAAGGTTTCTCACTTGTCAAACTTTTCCTCGCGACTTGGTCCATCCTAAAGATGCAAATTGAGGAACCTCTTCTTTGGGAATCCTCTTTGGACCAAAATTTCGAAAGAGGATCCGAACCACTCAAAAAACTTGTTTGTAATTAAAAAGCTTGTTTGAAAGCACTTGTTTCACTCTCTAAACCAAATTGAATCCGAAGACCTAAGGTTTCCCACTTGTCAAAGTTGTGCTTATGATTTGGTTCATCCTAAAGATCCAAATGGAGGAACCTCTTGTTTCGTAATCCTGTTTGGACCAAACTATCGAAAGAGGATCCAAACCACTCAAAAAACTTGTTTGTAATCGAAAAGCTTGTCACAAAGTAGTTGTTTCACCCTTCGGACCATATTGATACCAAAGACCTAAGGATTCCCACTAGTCAAAGTTTTCCTCGCGACTTTGTCCATCGTAAAGATGCAAATGGAGGAACCTCTTCTTTTGGAATCCTTTTGGCCAAAATTTCGGAAGAGGATCAAAACCACTCCAAAAACTTGTTTGTAATTTGAAAAGCTTGTTTCAAAGTACTTGTTTCACTCTTCGGACCATATTGATACAAAAGACCTAAGGTTTTCCAGTGGTTAAAGTTTTCCTCGTGATTTGGTCCATCTTAAAAATCCAAATGGAGGAATCTCTTCTTTGGGAATACTCTTTGGACCAAATTATCGAAAGAGGATCCGAACCACTCCAAAAACTTGTTTGTAATTGAAAAGCTTGTTTCAAAGTACTTGTTTCACTCTTCGGACCGTATTGATACCAAAGACCTAAGGTTTCCCCCTTGTCAAAGTTTTCCTCGCAATTTGGTCCATCCTAAAGATGCATATTGAGGAACCACTTCTTTGGGAATCCTCTATGGACCAAAATTTAAAAAGAGGATCCGAACCACTCCAAAAACTTGATTGTAATTGAAAAGCTTGTTTGAAAGCATTTGTTTCACTCTCTAAACCAAATTGAATCCAAAGACCTAAGGTTTCCCACTTGTCAAAGTTATGCTCATGATTTGGTTCATCCTAAAGAACCGAATGGAGGACCATCTTCTTTGGGAATCCTCTTTGGACCATAATTTCGATACAGGATCCGAAGCACTCCAAAAACTTGTTTGTAATTGAAAAGCTTGTCTCAAAGTACTTGTTTCACCCTTCGGACCATATTTATACCATAGACCTAAGGTTTCCCACTTGTCAAAGTTTTCCACGCGACTCGGTCCATCCTAAAGATGCAAATGGAGGAACCTATTGTTTGGGAAACCTGTTTGGACCAAAAATTGGAAAGAGGATCCGAGCCACTCCAAAAACTTATTTGTAATTAAAAAGCTTGTTTCAAAGTACTTGTTTCACTCTTCGGACCATATTGATACCAAAGACCTAAGGTTTTCCAGTGGTCAAAATTTTCCTCGTGATTTGGTCCATCTTAAAGATCCAAATGGAGGAACCTCTTCTTTGGTAATCCTCTTTGGACCAAAATATCTAAAGAGGATCCGAACCACTCCAAAAACTTGTTTGTAAGTGAAAAGATTGTTTCAAAGTACTTGTTTCACTCTTCGGACCATATTGATTAGGGATGTGTAAAAAAACCGGATAACCGAAAAACCGGACCAGACCGGACCGAACTGACCGGTTCGGTCCTGTTTTATCTTTAGTTTCGGTTCTCTCGGTTTGTTGAAGTAGAAAACCGAGTTTTTTTCGGTTTTTTCCGGTTTAAAGACTTACATGAGCCGAATAAACCGAACCGAACCGATATTAAAATAAAATACAATTATATTACTCTGTTTTAAAATCCTTATATCCTTAACTCTTAATTTTTCTCTGACTCTCAATTTTTCTCAGACACCCTCTCTCCCAAACACAAACATGCCTTTCTCCCTCTCTTGTCTGTGTTCATCACCTCCTTCTTTTGAGTTAATCACCGCCTAATCAGAGTTCGTCACTGCCTCATCGGAGTTCATCGCCACCCACTCTTTACATCGTTTTCATCACCACTCATCCTCACTCTTCATGGCTGATTTTTTTTTCCATCTCCACTTTTCATTTCATCTTCAATGTTTTCTCTTTTTATGAATCAAATCACCTCCAACTTCACGATACATGATTTTTAAGCTTAAATCTAATATTTTGAATTCGAGATCTGAGTTTTAAACTAACAGATCTGAGTTTTAAAACTTCAGATCTGAGGTTTTTAGTCTCAGATATGTGTTTTGAAACTTCAGATCTGAGGTTTTTAGTCTCAGATCTGTGTTTTGAAACTTCAGATCTGAGGTTTTAAGCCTCAGATCTGAGTTTTAAACTGATTACTGAATCCTAAGATAAGAATTTGATTTCAGATCTAGATTTGTAGACTGTAAATATGATTTTTGTTTCAGGGAAGAAAAAAAAACTCAGTGTTAGGAAAAATCGGAAAACCGAAACGATAACACCGAAAATTTACAAAACCGAAACCATTGGTTCCCCAAATAAAGTAGAACCGCTCGGTTCACAACTTTGATGAACCGAGCACATCGGTTCAGTTCTTGATTTCTTCTAAAACCGAACCGAACCGGACCGAGCACAACCCTAATATTGATACCAAAGACTTAAGGTTTCCCACTTGTCAAAATTTTCATACCGACTTGGTCCATCCTAAAGATGCAAATGGAAGAACCTCTTCTTTGGGAATCCTCTTTGGAATAAAATTTCGAAAGAGGATCCGAACCACTCCAAAAACGTGATTGTAATTGAAAAGCTTGTTCGAAAGCATTTGTTTCACTTTCTAAACCTAATTGAATCCGAAGACCTAAGGTTTCCTACTTGTCCAAGTTGTGCTCAAGATTTGGTCCATCCTAAAGATCCAAATAGAGGAACCACTTCTTTGGGAATCCTCTTTGGACCAAAATATCGAAAAAGGATCCGAACCACTGCAAAAAATTGTTTGTAATTGAAAAGCTTGTTTCAAATTACTTGTTTCACTCTTCGGACCATATTGATACAAAAGACCTAAAGTATCTCACTTGTCAAAGTTTTCCTCGCGACTTGGTCCATCCTCAAGATGCAAATTGAGGAACCTCTTCTTTGGGAATCCTCTTTGGACAAAAATTTCGAAAGAGGAACCGAACCACTCCAAAAACTTGTTTGTAATTGAAAAGCTTGTTTGAAAGCACTTGTTTCACTATCTAAACCAAATTGAATCTGAAGACCTAAGGTTTTCCACTTGTCAAAGTTGTGCTTATGATTTGGTTCATCCTAAAGATCCAAACGTAGGAACCCCTTCTTTGGTAATCCTAGTTGGACCAAAATATTGAAAGAGGATCCGAACCACTCCCAAAACTTGTTTGTAATTGAAAAGCTTTTCACATAGTACTTGTTTCATCCTTCGGACCATATTGATACAAAAGACCTAAGGATTCCCACTAGTCAAAGTTTTCCTCGCGACTTGGACCATCCTAAAGATGCAAATGGAGGAACCTATTCTTTGGGAATCCTGTTTGTCCAAAATTTCGAAAGAGGATCCAAACCACTCCAAAAACTTGTTTGTAATTTGAAAAGCTTGTTTCAAAGTACTTGTTTCACTCTTCGGACCATATTGATACAAAAGACCTAAGCTTTTCCAGTGGTTAAACTTTTCCTCGTGATTTGGTCCATCTTAAAGATCCAAATGGAGGAACCTCTTCTTTGGGAATCCTCTTTGGAATAAAATTTCGAAAGAGGATCCGAACCACTCCCAAAACATGATCGTAATTGAAAAGCTTGTTTGAAAGCATTTGTTTCACTCTCTAAACCTAATAGAATCCGAAGACCTAAGGTTTCCTACTTGTCCTAGTTGTGCTCAAGATTTGGTCAATCCTAAAGATCCAAATGGAGGAGCCACTTCTTTGGACCAAAATATCGAAAGAGGATCCGAGCCACTCCAAAAACTTGTTTGTAATTAAAATGCTTGTTTCAAAGTACTTGTTTCACTCTTCGGACCATATTGATACCAAAGACCTAAGGTTTTCCAGTGGTCACAATTTTCCTTCTGATTTGGTCCATCCTAAAGATGCAAATGGAGGAACCTCTTCATTGGGAATCCTCTTTGGAATAAAATTTCGAAAGAGGATCCGAACCACTCCAAAAACATGATTGTAATTGAAAAGCTTGTTTGAAAGCATTTGTTTCACTCTCTAAACCTAATTGAATCTGAAGACCTAAGGTTTCCAACTTGTCTAAGTTGTGCTCAAGATTTGGCCCATCCTAAAGATCCAAATGGAGGAACCACTTCTTTGGGAATCCTCTTTGGAGCAAAATATCGAAAGACGATCCGAACCACTGCAAAAACTTGTTTGTAATTGAAAAGCTTGTTTCAAATTACTTGTTTCACTCTTTGAACCATATTGATACCAAAGACCTAAGGTATCTCACTTGTCAAAGTTTTCCTCGCGACTTGGTCCATCCTAAAGATGCAAATGGAGGAACCTCTACTTTGGGAATCATGTTTGTCCAAAATTTCGAAAAAGGATCCAAACCACTCAAAAAATATGTTTGTAATTTCAAAAGCTTGTTTCAAAGTACTTGTTTCACTCTTCGGACCATATTGATACAAAAGACCTAAGGTTTTTCAGTGGTTAAAGTTTTCCTCGTGATTTGGTCCATCTTAAAGATCCAAATGGAGGAACCTCTTCTTTGGTAATCCTCTTTGGACCAAAATATCAAAAGAGGATCCGAACCACTCCAACAAGTTGTTTGTAATTGAAATGCTTGCTTGAAAGCACTTGTTTCACTCTCTAAACCAAATTGAATCCGAAGACCTAAGGTTTCGAACTTGTCAAAGTTGTGCTCGTGATTTGGTTCATCCAAAAGATCCGAATTGAGGACCATCTTCTTTGGGAATATTCTATGGACCAAAATTTCGAAACAGGATCCGAAGCGCTCCAAAAACTTGTTTGTAATTGAAAAGCTTGTCTCAAAGTACTTGTTTCACCCTTCGGACCATATTGATACCAAAGACCTAAGGTTTCCCACTTGTCAAAGTTTTCCTCGCGACTTGGTCCATCCTAAAGATGCAAATGGAGGAACCTCTTGTTTGGGATTCCTGTTTGGAACAAAATATCGAAAGAGGATCCAAGCCACTCCAAAACTTGTTTGTAATTAAAAAGCTTGTTGCAAAGTACTTGTTTCACTCTTCGGACCATATTGATACCAAAGACCTAAGGTTTTCCATTGGTCAAAATTTTCCTTGTGATTTGGTCCATCTTAAAGATCCAAATGGAGGAACCTCTTCTTTGGTAATCCTCTACGGACCAAAATATCGAAAGAGGATCCGAACCACTCCAAAAACTTGTTTGTAATTGAAAAGCTTTGCACATAGTACTTGTTTCACCCTTCGGACCATATTGATACCAAAGACCTAAGGATTCCCACTAGTCAAAGTTTTCCTCGCGACTTGGACCATCCTAAAGATGCAAATGGAGGAACCTCTTCTTTGGGAATCCTGTTTATCCAAAATTTCGAAAGAGGATCCAAACCACTCCAAAAACTTGTTTGTAATTTGAAAAGCTTGTTTCAAAGTACTTGTTTCACTCTTCGGACCATATTTATACAAAAGACCTAAGGTTTTCCAGTGGTAAAACTTTTCTTCATGATTTGGTCCATCTTAAAGATCCAAATGGAGGAACCTCTTCTTTGGTAATCCTCTTTGGACGAAAATATCGAAAGAGGATTCGAACCACTCCAAAAACTTGTTTGTAAGTGAAAAGATTAATTCAAAGTACTTGTTTCACTCTTCGGACCATATTGATACCAATGACTTAAGGTTTCCCAATTGTCAAAATTTTCCTCCCGACTTGGTCCATCCTAAAGATGCAAATGGAGGAACCTCTTCTTTGGGAATCCTCTTAGGAATAAAATTTCGAAAGAGGATCCGAACCACTCCAAAAACATAATCGTAATTGAAAAGCTTGTTTGAAAGCATTTTTTTCACTCTCTAAACCTAATTGAATCCGAAGACCTAAGGTTTCCTACTTGTCCAAGTTGTGCTGAAGATTTGCTCCATCCTAAAGATCCAAATGGAGGATCCACTTCTTTGGGAATCCTCTTTGGACCAAAATATCGAAAGAGGATCTGAACCACTTCAAGAACTTGTTTGTAATTGAAAAGCTTGTTTCAAATTACTTGTTTCACTCTTTGGACCATATTGATACCAAAGACCTAAGGTTTCTCACTTGTCAAAGTTTTCATCGCGACTTGGTCCATCCTAAAGATGCAAATAGAGGAACCTCTTCTTTGGGAATCCTCTTTGGACCAAAATTTCGAAAGAGGATCCGAACCACTCCAAAAACTTTTTTGTAATTGAAAAGCTTGTTTGACAGCACTTGTTTCACTCTACGGACCATATTGATACAAAAGACCTAAGGTTTTCCAGTGGTTAATGTTTTCCTCGTTATTTGGTTCATCCTAAAGATCCAAATGGAGGAACCTCTTCTTTGGTAATCCTAGTTGGACGAAAATATCGAAAGAGGATCCGAAGAACTTAAAAAACTTGTTTGCAATTGAAAAGCTGGTCAGAAAGTACCTGTTTCACCCTTCGGACCATATTGATACCAAATACCTAAGGATTCCAACTAGTTAAAGTTTTCCTCGCGACTTGGTCCATCCTAAAGATGCAAATGGAGGAACCTCTTCTTTGGGAATCCTGTTTGTCCAAAATTTCGAAAGAGGATCCAAACCACTCCAAAAACTTGTTTGTAATTTGAAAACTTGTTTCAAAGTACTTGCAACTCTTCGGACCATATTGATACAAAAGACCTAAGGTTTTCAAGTGGTTAAAGTTTTCCTTGTGATTTGGTCCACCTTAAAGATCCAAATGGAGGAACCTCTTCTTTGGTAATCCTCTTTGGACCAAAATATCGAAAGAGGATCCGAACCACTCCAAAAACTCGTTTGTAAGTGAAAAGATTAATTCAAAGTACTTGTTTCACTTCTTGGACCATATTGATACCAATGACTTAAGGTTTTCCAATTGTTAAAATTTTCTTCCCGACTTGGTCCATCCTAAATATGCAAATGGAGGAACCTCTTCTTTATGAATCCTCTTTGGACCATAATATCGAAAGAGGATCCGAACCACTCCAAAAACATGATTGTAATTGAAAAGCTTGTTTGAAAGCATTTGTTTCACTCTCTAAACCTAATTGAATCCAAAGACCTAAGGTTTCCTACTTGTCCAAGTTGTGCTCAAGATTTGGTCCATCCTAAAGATCCAAATGGAGGAACCACTTCTTTGGGAATCCTCTTTGGACCAAAATATCGAAACAGGATCCGAACCACTACAAAAACTTGTTTGTAATTGAAAAGCTTGTTTCAAATTACTTGTTTTACTCTTCGTACCATATTGATACCAAAGACCTAGGGTTTCTCACTTGTCAAAGTTTTCCTCACGACTTGGTCCATCCTAAAGATGCAAATTGAGGAACCTCTTCTTTGGGAATCCTCTTTGGACCAAAATTTCTAAAGAGGATCCGAACCACTCCAAAAACTAGTTTGTAATTGAAAAGCTTGTTTTAAAGCACTTGTTTCACTCTCTAAACAAAATTGAATCTGAAGACCTAAGGTTCCCCACTTGTCAAAGTTGTGCTTATGATTTGGTTCATCCTAAAGATCCAAATGGAGGAACCTCTTCTTTGGCAATCCTAGTTGGACCAAAATATCGAAAGAGAATCCGAACCTCTCCAAAAACTTGTTTGTAATTGAAAAGCTTGTTACCAAGTACTTGTTTGACCCTTCGGACCATATTGATACCAAAGACCAAAGGATTCCCACTAGTCAAAGTTTTCCTCGCGACTTGGTCCATCCTAAAGATGAAAATGGAGGAACCTCTTCTTTGGGAATCCTGTTTGTCCAAAATTTTGAAAGAGGATCCAAACCACTCCAAAAGCTTGTTTATAATTTGATAAGCTTGTTTCAAAGTATTTGTTTCACTCTTCGGACCATATTGATACAAAAGACCTAAGGTTTTCCAGTGGTTAAAGTTTTCCTCGTGATTTGGTCCATCTTAAAGATATAAATGGAGGAACCTCTTATTTGGTAATCCTCTTTGGACGAAAATATCGAAAGAGGATCCGAACCACTCCAAAAACTTGTTTGTAATTGAAAAGCTTGTTTGAAAGCACTTGTTTCACTCTCCAAACCAAATTGAATCCGAAGACCTAAGGTTTCCCACTTATCAAAGTTGTGCTTATGATTTGGTTCATCCTAAAGATCCAAATGGAGGAACCTCTTCTTTGGTAATTCTAGTTGGACCAAAATATCGAAAGTGAATCCGAACCACTCCAAAAACTTGTTTGTTATTGAAAAGCTTGTCACAAAGTACTTGTTTCACTCTTCGGACCATATTGATACCAAAGACCTAAGGATTCCCACTAGTCAAAGTTTTCCTCGCGACTTGGTCCATCCTACAGATGAAAATGGAGGAATAGTCTTTGGGAATCCTGTTTGTCCAAAATTTCGAAAGAGGATCCAAACCACTCCAAAAACTTGTTTGTAATTTGAAAAGCTTGTTTCAAAGTACTTGTTTCACTCTTCGCACCATATTGATACAAAAGACCTAAGGTTTTCCAGTGGTTAAAGTTTTCCTCATGATTTGGTCCATCTTAAAGATCCAAATGGAAGAACCTCTTCTTTGGTAATCCTCTTTGGACCAAAATATCGAAAGAGGATCCGAACCACTCCAAAAACTTGTTTGTAATTGAAAAGCTTGTTTCAAAGTACTCGTTTCACTCTTCGGACTGTATTGATACCAAAGACCTAAGGTTATCCATTTGTTAAAGTTTTCATCGTGATTTGGTCCATCCAAAAGATCCAAATGGAGGAACCTCTTCTTAGGGAATCCTTTTTGGACAAAAATTTCGAAAGCGGCTCCGAACCACTCCCAAAATTTGTTTGTAATTGAAAAGCTTGTTTCAAAGTACTTGTTTCACTCTTCGGACCATATTGATATCAAAGACTTAAGGTTTCCCCTCTTGTTAAAGTTTTCGTCGCGATTTGGTCCATCCTAATGATGCAAATGGAGGAACCTCTTCTTTGGGAATCCTGCTTTAGACCAAAATTTTGAAAGAGGATCCGAACCCCTCCAAAAACTTGTTTGTAATTAAAAAGATTGTTTCAAAGTACTTATATCACTCTTCGGACCATATTGATACCAAAGACCCAAGGTTTCCGCCTTGTCAAAGTTTTCCTCACGATTTGGTCCATCCTAAAGATGCAAATCGAGGAACCTCTTCTTTGGGAATCCTCTTTGGACCAAAATTTCGAAAGAGGATCCGAACTATTCCAAAAACTTGTTTGTAATTGAACAGCTTGTTTGAAAGCACTTGTTTCACTCTCTAAACCATATTGAATCCGAAGAGCTAAGGTTTCCCACTTGTCAAAGTTGTGCTCATGATTTGGTCCGTCCTAAAAATCCAAATGAAGGAACCTCTTCTTTGGGAATCCTGTTTGGACTTAAATATAGAAAGAGGATCCGAACCACTCCAAAAACTTGTTTGTAATATAAAAGTTTGTTTCAAAGTACTTGTTTCACCCTTCGGACCATATTGATACCAAAGACCTAAGGTTTCCCACTTGTGTGGTGTTGCTCATGATTTGGTCCATTCTATAGATCCAAATGGTGGAACCTCTTCTTTGGGAATCCTCTTTGGACCAAATTTTTGAAAGAGGATCCGAACCACTCCAAAAACTTGTTTGTAATTCAAAAGCTTGTTTCAAAGTACTTGTTTCACTCTTCGGACCATAATGATACCAAAGACCTAAGGTTTCCCACTTGTCAAAGTTTTCCACCTTATTTGGTTCATCCTGAAGATCCAAATGGAGGAACCTCTTCTTTGGGAATCCTGTTTGGACCAAAATTTCGAAAGAGGATCTGAACCACTCCAAAAACTTGTTCGTAATTGAAAAGTTTGTTTCAAAGTACTTGGTTCACTCTTCAGACCATATTGCTACCAAAGACCTAAGGTTTTCCACTTGTCAAAGTTTTTCTCTTGGTTTGGTCCATCCTAAAGATCCAAATGGAGGAACCTCTTCTTTGGGAATCCTCTTTGGACCAAAATATCGAAAGAGGATCCGAACCACTCCAAAAACTTGTTTATAATTGAAAAGCTTGTTTCAAATTACTTGTTTCACTCTTCGGACCATATGTATACCAAAGACCTAAGGTTTCCCACTTGTCAAAGTTGTCGTCATGATTTGGTCCATCCTAAAGATCCAAATGGAGGAACCTCTTCTTTGGGAATCCTGTTTGGACCAAAATATCGAAAGAGGATCCGAACCATTACAAAAATTTGTTTGTAATAGAAAAGCTTGTTTCAAATTACTTTTTTCACCCTTCGTACCATATGTATACCAAAGACCTAAGGTTTCCCACTTGACAAAGTTGTCCTCATGATTTCGTCCATCTTAAAGAGCCAAATGGAGGAACCTCTTCTTTAGGAATCCTCTTTGGACCAAAATATCGAAAGAGGATCCGAACCACTCCGAAAACTTGTTTGTAATTGAAAAGATTGTTTCAAATTACTTGTTTCACTTTTCGGACCATATTGATACCAAAGACCTAAGGTTTCCCACTTGTCACAGTTGTCCTCATGATTTGGTCCAACCTAAAGATCCAAATGGAGGAACCTCTTCTTTGAGAATCCTCTTTGGACCAAAATATCGAAAGATGATCCGAACCACTCAAAAAACATATTTGTTATTGAAAAGCTTATTTCAAAGTACTTGTTTCACCATTCGGACCATATTGATACCAAAGACCTAAGGTTTCCCCCTTGTTAAAGTTGTGCTCATGATTTGGTCCATCCTAGAGATACAAATGGTGGAACCTCTTTTTTGGGAATCCTCTTTGGACCAAAATTTCGAAAGAGGATCCGAACCACTCCAAAAACATATTTCTAATTGAAAAACTTTTTTCACACTTTGGACCATATTGATACCAAAGACCTAAGGTTTTCCATTTGTCAATGTTTTCCTCGTGATTTGGTCCATCCTAAAGATCGAAAAGGAGTTTCTTCGTTGGGAATCCTCTTTGGACCAAAATAACGAAAGAGGATCCGAACCACTCCAAAAACATGTTTGTAATTGAAAAGCTTGCTTCATAGTACTTGTTTCACTCTTTGGACCATTTTGATACCAAACACCTAAGGTTTCCCACTTGTCTAAGTTGTCCTCATGATTCGGTCCATCCTAAAGATCCAAATAGAGGAACATTTTCTTTGCGAATCCTCTTTGGACCAAAATTTCGAAAGCGGATCCGAACCTCTCAAAAAACATGTTTGTAATTAAAAAGTTTATTTCAAAGTACTTGTTTTACACTTCGGACCATATTGATACCAAAGACCTAAGGTTTTCCACTTGTCAAAGTTTTCCTCCTTATTTGGTCCATCCTGAAGATCCAAATGGAGGAACCTCTTCTTTGGAAATCCTCTTTGGACCAAAATTTCGAAAGAGGATCTGAACCACTCCAAAAACTTGTTCGTAATTGAAAAGCTTGTTTCAAAGTACTTGTTTCACTCTTCAGACCATATTGCTACTCAAGACCTAAGGTTTTCCACTTGTCAAAGTTTTTCTCTTGATTTGGTCCATCCTAAATATCCAAATGGAGGAACCTCTTCTTTGGGAATCCACTTTGGATCAAAATATCGAAAGAGGATCCGAACCACTCCAAAAACTTGATTGTGATTGAAAAGCTTGTTTCAAATTACTTGTTTCACTCTTCGGACCATATTTATGCCAAAGACCTAAGGTTTCCCACTTGTCAAAGTTGTTCTCATGATTTGGTCCGTCCTAAATATCCAAATGGAGGAACCTCTTATATGGGAATCCTGTTTGGAACAAAATATCGAAAGAGGATCCGAACCACTAAAAAAACTTGTTTTTAATTGAAAAGCTTGTTTCAAATTACTTGTTTCACTCTTCAGACCATATGTATACCAAAGACCTAAGGTTCCCACTTGTCAAAGTTGTTCTCATGATTTGGTCCATCCTAAAGATCCAAATGGAGGAACCTCTTCTTTGGGAATCCTCTTTGGACCAAAATATTGAGAGAGGATTCGAACCACTCCAAAAACTTCTTTGTATTTGAAAAGCTTGTTTCAAATTACTTGTTTCACTCTTCGGACCATATTGATCCCAAAGACCTAAGGTTTCCCACTTGTCAAAGTTGTGCTCATGATTTGGTACATCCTAAAGATCCAAATGGAGGAACCTCTTCTTTCGGAATCCTGTTTGGACCAAAATATCGAAAGAGGATCCGGAGCACTCCAAAAACTTGTTTGTTATTGAAAAGCTTGTTTTAAATTACTTGTTTCACTCTTCGAACCATATTGATGCCAAAGACCTAAGGTTTCCCACTTGTCAAAGTTGTGCTCATGATTTGGTCCATCCTAAAGATCCAAATGGTGGAACCTCTTCTTTTAGAATCCTGTTTGGACCAAAATATCGAAAGAGCATCTGAACCACTCCAAAAAAATTTTGTAATTGAAAAGCTTGTTTCAAATTACTTGTTTCACTCTTCGGACTATATTGATACCAAAGAGCTAAGGTTTACCACTTGTCAAAGTTGTCCTCATGATGTGGTCCATCCTAAAGATCCAAATGGAGGAACCTCTTCTTTGGGAATCCTCTTTGGACCAAAATATCGAAAGAGGATCCGAACCACTCCAAAAACTTGTTTGTAATTGAAAAGCTTGTTTCAAATTACTTGTTTCACTCTTCGGACCATATTGATGCCAAAGACCTAAGGTTTCCCACTTGTCAAAGTTGTTCTCATGATTTGGTCCGTCATAAATATCCAAATGGAGGAACCTCTTATTTGAGAATCCTGTTTGGACCAAAATATCGAAAGAGGATCCCAACCACTCAAAAAACTTGTTTTTAATTGAAAAGCTTGTTTCAAATTACTTGTTTAACTCTTCGGACCATATGTATACCAAAGACCTCAGGTTTCCCACTTGTCAAAGTTGTTCTCATGATTTGGTCCGTCATAAATATCCAAATGGAGGAACCTCTTATTTGAGAATCCTGTTTGGACCAAAATATCGAAAGAGGATCCCAACCACTCAAAAAACTTGTTTTTAATTGAAAAGCTTGTTTCAAATTACTTGTTTAACTCTTCGGACCATATGTATACCAAAGACCTAAGGTTTCCCACTTGTCAAAGTTGTGCTCATGATTTGGTCCATCCTAAAGATCCAAATGGAGGAACCTCTTCTTTGGGAATCCAGTTTGGACCAAAATATCGAAAGATGATCCGAACCACTCCAAAAACTTGTTTGTAATTGAAAAGCTTATTCCAAAGTATTTGTTTAACCCTTCGGACCATATTGATGCCAAAGACCTAAGGTTTCCCACTTGTCAAAGTTGTGCTCATGATTTGGTCCATCCTCAAGATCCAAAAGGAGGAACCTCTTCTTTGGGAATCCTGTTTGGACCAAAATATCGAAAGAGGATCCGAACCACTCCAAAAACTTGTTTGTAATTGAAAAGCTTATTCCAAAGTAATTGTTAAAAATCGGACCATATTGATGCCAAAGACCTAAGGTTTCCCACATGTCAAAGTTGTGCTCATGATTTGGTCCATCCTAAAGATCCAAATGGAGGAACCTCTTCTTTGGGAATCCTGTTTGGACCAAAATATCGAAAGAGGATCCGGAGCACTCCAAAAACTTGTTTGTTATTGAAAAGCTTGTTTTAAATTACTTGTTTCACTCTTCGAACCATATTGATGCCAAAGACCTAAGGTTTCCCACTTGTCAAAGTTGTGCTCATGATTTGGTCCATCCTAAAGATCCAAATGGTGGAACCTCTTCTTTTAGAATCCTGTTTGGACCAAAATATCGAAAGAGCATCTGAACCACTCCAAAAAAATTTTGTAATTGAAAAGCTTGTTTCAAATTACTTGTTTCACTCTTCGCACTATATTGATACCAAAGAGCTAAGGTTTACCACTTGTCAAAGTTGTCCTCATGATGTGGTCCATCCTAAAGATCCAAATGGAGGAACCTCTTCTTTGGGAATCCTCTTTGGACCAAAATATCGAAAGAGGATCCGAACCACTCCAAAAACTTGTTTGTAATTAAAAAGCTTGTTTCAAATTACTTGTTTCACTCTTCGGACCGTATTGATGCCAAAGACCTAAGGTTTCCCACTTGTCAAAGTTGTTCTCATGATTTGGTCCGTCATAAATATCCAAATGGAGGAACCTCTTATTTGAGAATCCTGTTTGGACCAAAATATCGAAAGAGGATCCCAACCACTCAAAAAACTTGTTTTTAATTGAAAAGCTTGTTTCAAATTACTTGTTTAACTCTTCGGACCATATGTATACCAAAGACCTAAGGTTTCCCACTTGTCAAAGTTATCCTCATGATTTGGTCCATCCTAAAGATCCAAATGGAGGAACCTCTTCTTTGAGAATCCTCTTTGAACCAAAATATCGAAAGAGGATCCGAACCACTCCAAGAACTTGTTTGTATTTGAAAAGCTTGTTTCAAATTACTTGTTTCACTCTTCGAACCATATTGATCCCAAAGACCTAAGGTTTCCCACTTGTCAAAGTTGTGCTGATGATTTGGTCCATCCTAAAGATCCAAATGGAGGAACCTCTAATTTTAGTATCCTGTTTGGACCAAAATATCGAAAGAGGATCTGAACCACTCCAAATATTTTTTGTAATTGAAAAGCTTGTTTCAAATTACTTGTTTCACTCTTCGGACCATATTGATACCAAAGGCCTAAGGTTTCCCACTTGTCAAAGTTGTCCTAATGATTTGGTCCATCCAAAAGATCCACATGGAGAACCTCTTCTTTGGGAATCCTCTTTGGACCAAAATATCGAAAGAGGATCCGAACCACTCCAAAAACTTGTTTGTTTTTGAAAAGCTTGTTTCAAACTACTTGTTTCACTCTTCGATCATATTGATACAAAAGACCTAAGGTTTCCCACTTGTCAAAGTTGTCCTCATGATTTGGTCCATCCTAAAGTTCCAAATGGAGGAACCTCTTCTTTGGGAATCCTCTTTGGACCAAAATATCGAAAGGGGATCCGAACCACTCCAAAAACTTGTTTGTATTTGAAAAGCTTGTTTCAAATTACTTGGTTCACTTTTCGGACCATATTGATACACAAGACCTAAGGTTTTCCACTTGTAAAAGTTTTCTTTGTTATTTGGTCCATCCTAAAGATCCAAATGGAGGAACCTCTTCTTTGGAAACCCTCTTTGGACCACAATTTCTAAAGAGGATCTGAACCACTCAAAAAACTTGTTCGTAATTAAAAATCTTGTTTCAAAGTACTTGTTTCACTCTTCGGAACATATTGCTACCAAAGACCTAAGGTTTTCCACTTGTCAAAGTTGTCCTCATGATTTGGTCCATCCAAAAGATCCAAATGGAGAACCTCTACTTTGGGAATCCTATTTGGACAAAAGTAACGAAAGAGGATCCAAACCACTCCAAAAACTTGTTTGTATATGAAAAGCTTGTTTCAAAGTACTGGTTTCACTCTTCGATCATATTGATACCAAAGACCTAAGGTTTCCCACTTGTCAAAGTTGTCCTCAAGATTTGGTCCATCCTAAAGTTCTAAATGGAGGAACCTCTTCTTTGGGAATCCTCTTTGGACCAAAATATCGAAAAGGGGATCCGAACCAGTCCAAAAAACTTGTTTGTATTTGAAAAGCTTGTTTCAAATTACTTGTTTCACTTTTCGGACCATATTGATACACAAGACCTAAGGTTTTCTACTTCTAAAAGTTTTCTTTGTTATTTGGTCCATCCTAAAGATCCAAATGGAGGAACCTCTTCTTTGGGAACCCTCTTTGGACCACAATTTCTAAAGAGGATCTGAACCACTCAAAAAACTTGTTCGTAATTGAAAATCATGTTTCATAGTACTTGTTTCACTCTTCGGACCATATTGCTACCAAAGACCTAAGGTTTTCCACTTGTCAAAGTTTTTCTCGTGATTTGGTCCATCCTAAAGATCCAAATGGAGGAACCTCTTCTTTAGGAATCCTCTTTGGACTAAAATATTGAAAGAAGAACCGAACCACTCCAAAAACTTGTTTGTATTTGAAAAGCTTGTTTCAAATTACTTGTTTCCTTCTGCGGACCATATTGATACCAAAGACCTAAGGTTTCCCACTTGTATAAGTTGTCCTCATTATTTGGTCCATCCAAAAGATCCAAATGGAGAACCTCTTCTTTGGGAATCCTCTTTGGACCAAAATATCGAAAGAGGATCCGAACCAATCCAAAACTTGTTTATATTTGAAAAGCTTGTTTCAAATTACTTGTTTTACTCTTCGGACCATATTGATACCAAAGAAATAAGGTTTCCCACTTGTCAGAGCTGTCCTCATGATTTGGTCCATCCTAAAGATCCAAATGGAGGAACCTCTTCTTTGGGAATCCTGTTTGGATCAAAATATCTAAAGAGGATCCAAACCACTCCAAAAACTTGTTTGTAATTGAAAAGCTTGTTTCAAACTACTTGTTTCACTCTTCGGACCATATTATACCAAATACGTAAGGTTTCCCACTTGTCTAAGTTGAATCAGAAGACCTAAGGTTTCCCACTTGTCTAAGTTGTTCTCATGATTTGGTTCATCCTAAAGATCCAAATGGAGGAACCTCTTCTTTGGGAATCTTGTTTGGACCAAAATATCGAAAGAGGATCCGAACCACTCCAAAAAAATTTTGTATTTGAAAAGCTTGTTTCAAACTACTGGTTTCACTCTTCGATCATATTGATACCAAAGACCTAAGGTTTCCCACTTGTCAAAGTTGTCCTCATGATTTGGTCCATCCTAAAGTTCCAAATGGAGGAACCTCTTCTTTGGGAATCCCCTTTGGACCAAAATATCGAAAGGGGATCCGAACCACTCCAAAAACTTGTTTGTATTTGAAAAGCATGTTTCAAATTACTTGTTTCAAATTACTTGTTTCACTTTTCGGACCATATTGATACACAAGACCTAAGGTTTTCCACTTCTAAAAGTTTTCTTTGTTATTTTGTCCATCCTAAAGATCCAAATGGAGGAACCACTTCTTTGGGAACCCTCTTTGGACCACAATTTCTAAAGAGGATCTGAACCACTCAAAAAACTTGTTCATAATTGAAAATCTTGTTTCAAAGTACTTGTTTCACTCTTCGGACCATATTGCTACCAATGACCTAAGGTTTTCCACTTGTCAAAGTTTTTCTCGTGATTTGGTCCATCCTAAAGATCCAAATGGAGGAACCTCTTCTTTGCGAATCCTCTTTGGACCAAAATATTGAAAGAAGTTCCGAACCACTCCAAAAACTTGTTTGTATTTGAAAAGCTTGTTTCAAATTACTTGTTTCACTCTTCGGACCATATTGATACCAAAGAACTAAGGTTTCCCACTTGTCAAAGTTGTCCTCATGATTTTGTCCATCCTAAAGATCCAAATGGAGGAACCTCTTCTTTGGGAATCCTCTTTGGACCAGAATATCGAAAAAGGATCCGAACCACTCCGAAAACTTGTTTGTATTTGAAAAGCTTGTTTCAAATTACTTGTTTTACTCTTCGGACCATATTGATACCAAAGAAATAAGGTTTCCCACTTGTCAGAGCTGTCCTCATGATTTGGTCCATCCTAAAGATCCAAATGGAGGAACCTCTTCTTTGGGAATCCTGTTTGGATCAAAATATCTAAAGAGGATCCGAACCACTCCAAAAACTTGTTTGTAATTGAAAAGCTTGTTTCAAACTACTTGTTTCACTCTTCGGACCATATTATACCAAATACGTAAGGTTTCCCACTTGTCAAAGTTGTCCTCATGATTTGGTCCATCCTAAAGATCCAAATGGAGGAACCTCTTCTTTGGGAATCCTCTTTGGACCAAAATATCTAAAGAGGATCCGAACCACTCCAAACACATGGTTGTATTTGAAAAGCTTGTTCAAATTACTTGTTTCACTTTTCGGACCATATTGATACCAAAGACCTAAGGTTTCCCACTTGTCAAAGTTTTCCTCATGATTTGGTCCATCCTAAAGATCCAAATTGAGAAACCTCTTCTTTGGGAATCCTCTTTGGACCAAAATATCGAAAGAGGATCCGAACTACTCCAAAAACTTGTTTGTATTTGAAAAGATGTTTCAAATTACTTTTTTCACTCTTCGGACCATATTGATACAAAGACCTAAGGTTTCCCACTTGTCAAAGTTGTCCTCATGATTTGGTCCATCCTAAAGATCCAAATGGAGGAACCTCTTCTTTCGGAATCCTCTTGAGACCAAATTATCGAAAGATGATTCGAACCACTCAAAAAACATGTTTTAAATTAAAAAGCATATTTCAAAGTACTTGTTTCACCCTTCGGACCATATTGATACCAAAGACCTTAGGTTTCCCACTTGTCAAAGTTGTGCTCATGATTTGGTCCATCCTAAAGATACAAATGGAGGAACCTCTTCTTTGGGAAACCTCTTTGGACCAAAATTTCGAAAGAGGATCCGAACCACTCCAAAACCTTGTTTGTAATTGAAAAACTTGTTTCAAAGTACTTGTTTCACTCTTCGGACCATATTGATGCCAATGACATAAGGTTTTCCATTTGTCAATGTTTTCCTCGTGATTTGGTCAATCCTAAAGATCGAAAAGGAGTTTCTTCTTTGGGAATCCTCTTTGGGCCAAAAGAACGAAAGAGGATCCGAACCACTCGAAAAACATGTTTGTAATTGGAAAGCTTTTTCAAAGTACTTGTTTCACTCTTCGGACCATATTGATACCAAAGACCTAAGGTTTCCCACTTGTCAAAGTTGTCCTCATGATTTGGTCCATCCTAAAGATCCAAATGGAGGAACCTCTTCTTTGGGAATCCTATTTGGACCAAAATATCGAAAGAGGATCCGAACCATTCCCAAAACTTGTTTGTAATTGAAAAGCTTGTTTCAAGTTACTTGTTTAACTCTTCGGACCATATTGATACCGAAGACCAAAGGTTTCCCACTTGTCAAAGTTTTCCTCATGATTTGGTCCATCCTAAAGAGTAAAATGGAGGAACCTCTTCTTTGGGAATCCTCTTTGGACCAAAACTTCGAAAGAGGATCCGAACCACTCGAAAAACATATTTGTCATTGAAAAGCTTGTTTCCAAATACTTGTTTCAATTTTCGGACCATATTGATACCAAAGACCTAAGGGTTTACACATGTCAAAGTTTGCCTCGTTATTTGGTCCATCCAAAAGATTAAAATGGAGGAACCTCTTCTTTATGAATCCTCTTTGGACCAAAATTTCGAAAGAGGATTTGAACCATTCCAAAAACTTGTTCGTAGGCAAAAATCTTGTTTCAAAGTACTTTTTTCACTCTTCGGACCATATTGCTACCAAAGACCTAAGGTTTTCCACTTGTCAAAGTTTTTTCGTGATTTGGTGCATCCTAAAGATCCAAATGGAGGAACCTCTTCTTTGGGAATCATCTTTGGATAAAAATATCGAAAGAAGATCCGAACCACTCCAAAAAATTGTTTGTAATTAAAAAGCTTGTTTCAAATTACATGTTTCACTCTTCGAACCATATTGATGCCAAACACCTAAGGTTTCCCACTTGTCAAAGTTGTGCTCATGATTTGGTCCATCCTAAAGATGCAAATGGAGGAATGTCTTCTTTGGGAATCCTCTTTGGACCAAAATTTCGAAAGAGGATCCGAACCACTCAAAAAACTTGTTTGTAATTTAAAAACTTGTTTTAAAGTACTTGTTTCATTCTACGGACCATATTGATACCAAAGACCTAAGATTTTCAATTTGTCAAAGTTTTCCTCATGATTTGGTACAACCTAAAGATCGAAAATGAGTTTCTTCTTTGGGAATCCTCTTTGGACCAAAATAACGAAAGAGGATCCGAACAACTCAAAAAACATGTTTGTAATTAAAAAGTTTGTTTCAAAGTACTTGTTTCACTCTTCGGACCATATTGATACCAAGACCTAAGGTTTACCACTTGTCAAAGTTTTCCTCGTTATTTGGTCCATCCTAAAGATCCAAATGGAGGAACCTCTCTTCTTTGGGAATCCTCTTTGGACCAAAATTTCGAAAGAGGATCTGAACCACTCCAAAAACTTGTTGGAAATTGAATTGCTTGTTTCTCTCTTTGGACCATATTGCTACCAATGACCTAAGGTTTTCCACTTGTCAAAGTTTTTCTCTTGATTTGGTTCATCAAAAAGATCCAAATGGAGGAACCTCTTCTTTGGGAATCCTCTTTGGACCAAAATATCGAAAGAGGATCCGAATCACTCCAAAAACTTGTTTATAATTGAAAAGCTTGTTTCAAATTACTTGTTTAACTGTTCGGACCATATTGATGCCAAAGACCTAAGCTTTCCCACTTGTCAATGTTGTGCTCATGATTTGGTCGATCCTAAAGAACCAAATGGCGGAACCCCTTCTTTTGGAATCGTGTTTGGACCAAAATATCAAAAGAGGATCCAAACCACTCAAAAAACTTGTTTGTAATTGAAAAGTTTGTTTCAAATTGCTTGTTTCACTCTTCGGACCATATTGATACCAAAGACCTAAGTTTCCCACTTGTCAAAGTTGTCCTCATGATTTGGTCCATCCTAAAGATCCAAATGGAGGAACCTCTTCTTTGGGAATCCCCTTTGGACCAAAATTTCGAAAGAGGATCTGAACCACTCAAAAAACATGTTTGTAATTGAAAAGTTTGTTTCAAAGTACTTGTTTCACTCTTCGGACCATATTGATACGAAGACCTAAGGTTTTCCACTTGTCAAAGTTTTCCTCGTTATTTGGTCCATCCTAAAGATCCAAATAGAGGAACCTCTTCTTTGGGAATCCTCTTTGGACCAAAATTTCGAAAGAGGATCTGAACCACTTCAAAAACTTGTTCGTAATTGAAAAGCTTGTTTCAAAGTACTTGTTTCACTCTTTTGACCATATTGCTACCCAAGACCTATGGTTTTCCACTTGTCAAAGTTTTTCTCGTGATTTGGTTCATCCTTAGATCCAAATAGAGGAACCTCTTCATTGGGAATCCTCTCTGGACCAAAATATCGAAAGAGGATCCGAACCACTCCAAAAACATGTTTGTAATTGAAATGCTTGTTTCAAATTACTTGTTTCACTCTTCGGACCATATTGATGCAAAAGACCTAAGGTTTCCCACTTGTCAAAGTTGTGCTCATGATTTGGTCCATCCTAAAGATCCAAATGGAGGAACCTCTTCTTTGAGAATTCTGTTTGGACCAAAATATCGAAAGAGGCTACTAACCACTCCAAAAGCTTGTTTGTAATTGAAAAGCTTGTTTCAAATTACTTGTTTCACTCTTCGGACGATATTGATACCAAAGACCTAAGGTTTCCCACTTGTCAAAGTTGGGCTCATGATTTGGTCCATTCTAAAGATCCAAATGGGGGAATCCTGTTTGGACCAAAATATCGAAAGAGGATCCGAATCACTCCAAAAACTTGTTTGTAATTGAAAAGCTTGTTTCAAATTACTTGTTTTACTCTTCGGACGATATTGATACCAAAGACCTAAGGTTTCCCACTTGTCAAAGTTGTCCTCATGATTTGGTTTATCCTAAAGATCCAAATGGAGGAACCTCTTCTTTGGGAATCCTCTTTGGACCAAAATATCGAAAGATGATTCGAACCGCTCAAAAAACATGTTTGTAATTGAAAGGCTTATTTCATAGTAATTGTTTCACCCTTCGGACCATATTGATACCAAAGACCTAAGGTTTCCCACTTGTCAAAGTTCGGCTCATGATTTGGTCCATCCTAAAGATGCAAATGGAGGAACCTCTTCTTTGGGCATCTTATTTGGACCAAATTATCGAAAGAGGATCCGAACCACTCAAAAAATTTGTTTGTAATTGAAAAGATTGTTTCAAATTACTTGTTTCACTCTTCGGACCATATTGATGCCAAAGACCTAAGGTTTCCCACTTGTAAAAGTTGTGCTCATGATTTGGTCCATCCTAAAGATCCAAATGGAGGAACCTTTTCTTTGAGAATCCTGTTTGGACCAAAATATCGAAAGAGGATCCGAACCACACCAAAAAATTGTCTGTACTTGAAAAGCTTGTTTTAAATTACTTGTTTCACTCTTCAGACCATATTGATGCCAAAGACCTAAGGTTTCCCACTTGTCAAAGTTGTGCTCAAGATTTGGTCCATCCTAAAGATCCAAATGGAGGAACCTCTTGTTTGGGAATCCTGTTTGGACCAAAATAACGAAAGAGGATCCGAACCACTCCAAAAACTTGTTTGTAATTGAAAACCTTGTTTCAAATTACTTGTTCCACTCTTCGGACATTATTATACCAAATACCTAAGGTTTCCCACTTATCAAAGTTGTCCTCATGATTTGGTCCTTCCTAAAGATCCAAATAGACGCACCTCTTCTTTGGGAATCCACTTTGGACCAAAATATCTAAAGAGGATCCAAACCACTCCAAAAACTTGTTTGTATTTGAAAAGCTTGTTTCAAATTACTTGTTTCACTCTTCGGACCATATTGATACCAAAGACCTAAGGATTCCGACTTGTCGAAGTTGTCCTCATGATTTGGTCCATCCTAAAGATCCAAATGGAGAAACCTCTTCTTTGGGAATCCTCTTTGGACCAAAATATCGAAAGAGGATCCGAACTACTCCAAAAACTTGTTTGTATTTGAAAAGCTTGTTTCAAATTACTTTTATCACTCTTCGGACCATATTGATACCAAAGAGTTAAGGTTTCCCAGTTGTCAAAGTTGTCCTCATGATTAGGCCCATCCTAAAGATCCAAATGGAGGAACCTCTTCTTTGGGAATCCTTTTTGGACCAAAATATCGAAAGAGGATCCGAACAACTCCAAAAACTTGTTTGTAATTGAAAAGCTTGTTTCAAATTACTTTTATCACTCTTCGGACCATATTGATACCAAAGACCTAAGGTTTCCCACTTGTCAATGTTGTCTTGATTTGGTCCATCCTAAAGATCCAAATGGAGGAATCTCTTCTTTGGGAATCCTCTTTGGACCAAAACATCGAAAGATGATTCGAACCACTCAAAAAACATGTTTTAAATTGAAAAGCATATTTCAAAGTACTTGTTTCACCCTTCGGACCATATTGATACCAAAGACCTAACGTTTCCCACTTGTCAAAGTTGTGCTCATGATTTGGTCCATCCTAAAGATACGAATGGAGGAACCTCTTCTTTGGGAATCCTCTTTGGACCAAAATTTCGAAAGAGGATCCGAACCACGCCAAAAACTTGTTTGTAATTGAAAAACTTGTTTCAAAGTACTTGTTTCACTCTTCGGACCATATTGATGCCAATGACTTAAGGTTTTCCATTTGTCAAAGTTTTCCTCGTGATTTGGTCCATCCAAAAGATCGAAAAGAAGTTTCTTCTTTGGGAATCCTCTTTGGACGAAAAGAACGAAAGAGGATCCGAACCACTCCAAAAACATGTTTGTAATTGCAAAGCTTGTTTCAAAGTACTTGTTTCACTCTTCGGACCATATCGATACCAAAGACCTAAGGCTTCCCACTTGTCAAAGTTGTCCTCATGATTTGGTCCATCCTAAAGATCCAAATGGAGGAACCTCTTCTTTGGGAATCCTCTTTGGACTAAAATATCGAAAGAGGATCCGAACCATTGTCAAAACTTGTTTGTAATTGAAAAGATTGTTTCAAATTACTTGTTTTACTCTTTGGACCATATTGATACCAAAGACAAAAGGTTTCCCACTTGTCAAAGTTTTCCTCATGATTTGGTCCATCCTAAAGAGTCAAATGGAGGAACCTCTTCTTTGGGAATCCTCTTTGGACCAAAACTTCGAAAGAGGATCCGAACCACTCAAAAAACATGTTTGTCATTGAAAAGCTTGTTTCAAAGTACTTGTTTCGCTCTTCGGACCATATTGATTCCAAAGACCTAAGGTTTTCCACATGTCAAAGTTTTCCTCGTTATTTGGTCCATCCAAAAGATCAAAATGGAGGAACCTCTTCTTTATGATTCCTCTTTGTACCAAAATTTCAAAAAGAGGATATGAACCACTCCAAAAACTTGTTCGTAATCGAAAAGCTTGTTTCAAAGCACTTTTTTCACTCTTCGGACCATATTTCTACCAAAGACCTAAGCTTTTCCACTTGTCAAAGTTTTCTCGTTATTTGGTCCATCCTAAAGATCCAAATGGAGGAACCTCATCTTTGGGAATCCTCTTTGGACCAAAATATCAAAAGAGGATCCGAACCACTCCAAAAACTTGTTTGTAATTGAAAAGCTTGTTTGAAAGCACTCGTTTCACTCTCTAAGCCAAATTGAATCCGAAGACCAAAGGTTTCCCACTTGTCAAAATTGTGCTCATGATTTGGTCCATCCTAAATATCCAAATGGATGAACCTCTTATTTGGGAATACTCTTTGAACAAAAATTTCGAAAGAGGATCCGAACCACTCAAAAAACATGTTTGAAATTGAAAAGCTTGTTTCAAAGTACTTGTTTCACTCTTCGGACCATATTGATACCAGAGACCTAAGGTTATCCACTTGTCAAAGTTTTTCTCGTAGTGTGGTCCATCCTAAAGATCAAAATGGAGGAACCTCTTCTTTGGGAATCCTCTCTGGACCAAAACATCGAAAGAGGATCCGAACAACTCCAAAAACTTGTTTGTAATTAAAAAGCTTGTTTAACCCTTCGGACCATATTGATACCAAAGACCTAAGGTTTCCCACTTGTCAAAGCTGTGTTCATGATTTGGTCCATCCTAAAGATCCAAATGGAGGAACCTCTTCTTTGGGAATCCTGTTTGGAACAAAATATCGAAAGAGGATCCGAACCACTACAAAAACTTGTTTGTAATTGAAAAGCTTGTTTCAAATTACTTGTTTCACTCTTCGGACTATATTGATACCAAAGACCTATGGTTTCCCACTTGTCAAAGTTGTGCTCATGATTTGGTCCATCCTAAATATTCAAATTGAGGAACCTCTTCATTGGACCAAAATTTCGAAAGAGGTTCCGAACCACTCCAAAAACTTGTTGGTAATTGAAAAGCTTGTTTGAAAGCACTCATTTCACTCTATAAACCAAATTGAATCCGAAGATCTAAGGTATCCCACTTGTCAAAATTGTGCTCATGATTTGGTCCATCCTAAAGATCCAAATTTGGGAACCTCCTCTTTGGGAATCCTTTTTGGACCAAAATATCGAAAGAGGATCCGAACCACTCAAAAACATGTTTGTAATTGAAAAGCTTGTTTCAAAGTACTTGTTTCACTCTTCGGACCATATTGATACCAAATACCTAAGGTTTTCAACTTGTCAAAGTTTTTCTCGTAATTTGGTCCATCCTAAAGATCCAACTGGAGGAACCTCTTCTTTGGGAATTCTCTTTGGACCAAAATATCGAAAGAGGATCCGAACCGCTCCAAAAACTTGTTTGCAATTGAAAAGCTTTTTTCAAATTACTTGTTTCACTCTTCAGACCATATTGATACCAAAGACCTATGGTTTCTCACTTGTCAAAGTTTTTCTCGCGACTTGGTCCATCCTAAAGATGCAAATGTAGGAACCTCTTCTTTGGGAATCCTCTTTGTACCAAAATTTTGAAAGAGGATCCGAGCCACTTAGAAAACTTGTTTGTAATTGAAAAGCTTGTTTGAAAGCACTCGTTTCACTCTCTAAACCAAATTGAATCCGAAGACCTAAGGTTTTCCACTTGTCAAAGTTATGCTCATGATTTGGTCCATCCTAAAGATCCAAATGGTGGAACCTCCTCTTTGGGAATCCTTTTTGGACCAAAATATCGAAAGAGGATCCGAACCACTAAAAAAACATGTTTGTAATTGAAAAGCTTGTTTCAAAGTACTTGTTTCACTCTTCGGACCATATTAATAACAAATACCTAAGGTTTTCACTTGTCAAAGTTTTTCTCGTGATTTGGTCCATCCTAAAGATCCAAATGGGGGAACCTCTTCTTTGCGAATCCTCTTTGGACCAAAATTTCGAAAGAGGATCCGAACCACTCCTAAAACTTGTTCGTAATTGAAAAGCTTGTTTCAAAGTACTTGTTTCACTCTTCGGACCATATTGATACCAAAGACCTGAGGTTTCCACTTGTCAAAGTTTTTCTCGTGATTTGGTCCATCCTAAAGATTCAAATGGAGGAACCTCTTCTTTGGGAATCCTATTTAAACCAAAATGTCGAAAGAGGATCCGAACCACTCCAAAAACTTGTTTGTAATTGAAAAGCTTTGTTTCACTCTCTAAACCAAATTGAATCTGAAGTCCTAAGGCATCCCACTTGTCAAAGTTGTGCTCATGATTTGGTCCGTCCAGAAGATCCAAATGGAGTATTCTCTTCTTTTGGAATCCTCTTTGGACCAAAATATCGAAAGAGGATCCGAACCACTCAAAAACCATGTTTGTAATTGAAGAGCTTGTTTCAAAGTACTTGTTTCAGTCTTCGGACCCTATTGATACAAAAGACCTAAGGTTTTCCACATGTCAAAGTTTTTCTCGGGATTTGGTCCATCCTAAAGATCCAAATGTAGGAACCTCTTCATTTGGAATCCTCTTTGGACGAAAATATCGAAAGACGATCCGAACCACTCCAAAAACATGTTTGTAATTGAAAAGATTGTTTCGAAGTACTTGTTTTACACTTCGGAACATATTGATACCAAAGACATAACGTTTCCCACTTTTCAAAGTTGTGCTCATGATTTGGTCCATCCAAAAGATCCAAATGGAGGAACCTCTTCTTTGGGTATCCTGTTTGGACAAAAATTTCGAAAGAGGATCCGAACCACTCCAAAAACTTGTTTGTAATTGAAAAGCTTGTTTCAAAGTACTTGTTTCACACATTGGACCATATTGATACCAAAGACCTAAGGTTTCCCACTTGTCATAGTTGTGCTCATGATTTGGTCCATCCTAAAGATCCGTATGGAGGGACCTCTTCTTTGGGAATCCTATTTGGACAAAAATATTGAAAGAGAATCCGAACCACTCCAAAATTTGTTTGTAATCGAAAAGCTTGTTTGAAAGTACTTGTTTCACACTTCGGACCATATTGATACCCACGACCTATGGTTTCCCAATTGTCAAAGTTGTGGTAATGATTTGGTCCATCCTATAGATCCGAATGGAGGAACCTCTTCTTTGGGAATCCTGTTTGGACTAAAATATCGAAAGAGTATCCGAACCACTCCAAAAACTTGTTTGTAATTGAAAAGCTTGTTTGAAAGTACTTGTTTCACTCTCTAAACCAAATTGAATCCAAAGACCTAAGGCTTCCCACTTGTCAAAGCTGTGCTCATGATTTGGTCCATCCTAAAGATCCAAATGGAGGAATCTCTTCTTTGGGAATCCTCTTCGGACCAAAATATAGAAAGAGGATCCGAACCACTCCAAAAACTTGTTTGTAATTGAAAAGCTTGTTTCAAATTACTTTTTTCACTCTTCGGACCATATTGATGCCGAAGAGCTAAGGTTTCCCAGTTGTCAAAGTTGTCCTCGTGATTTGGTCCATCCTAAAGATCCAAATGGAGGAACCTCTTCTTTGGGAATCATCTTTGGACCAAAATATCGAAAGATAATTCGAACCACTCAAAAAGCATGTTTGTAATTGAAAAGCTTATTCTAAAGTACTTGTTTCACCCTTCGGACCATATTGATACCAAAGACCTAAGGTTTCCCACTTGTCAAAGTTGTGCTCATGATTTGGTCCATCCTAAAGATCCGAATGGAGGAACCTCTTCTTTGGGAATCTTTTTTGGACCAAAATATCGAAAGAGGATCTGAACCACTCCAAAAACATGTGATATGAATTATGTAGTCATGCATTTAAGGAATTCTAGCTTAAAGAGTACATGTATTGATGACAAATCAAGTTGCATTTAATGCACTCAAGATGTATTTATGACAACTCAAGTTTCAAGTATAGTAGCATTGATGACAACTCTAGATGCATTTATGACAACTCAAGCTTCATTCAAGGGAACTTAAAGCAACTCCAAGACAAGCATTAATGACCATTTACAAGCTTCAATTAGAGTTAAATATCATTTACAAATGTTTTACTTTCCTTGTAGGTTACAAAGTGAGTGTAGCTGATTGTAACTTATGGTTTTGCTTTAATATTGGGGGTTACAAGCTAGGGACATCATGGGGCTGTTATGGGAGCATTATGAACGAAATTTCATTGTATTTTAAGCCTATAAATAGGCCACTTATCAGCCATTGTAAAGAAGACTTGTAAGATTTAAAAATGTAATGAAATGTTGCCTTTTGTGCACATGGAGAGCCTTGAGCCTCAACCCTTTGTAATCTTGCTTTAGATTACATGTTTAGAGTCATTCAAGTGGAAATGATCATCCTACTTGTGGAGTGTCTCGAATCTTGGGCTTGGAAACCTGTCCTAGATCAATGATCATCTTTCCTAAGCAATCTGTTTTTAGCCATTCTTAGGGGGTGTTTCCGAATAGTTAGGGAGGGTTTGAGTTCTTGCTTCAAACGTTCATGCTAAGCATAATAGCATCGGGTCTTTGGACTTACAATTCGGGTTTGTCTTATCATTTGGAACTCTTGGGTTGATCCGATTAGTTAAGGAGGTTTTGTGCCATTTTCATGCTTCAAAGGTTCTTGCAAACGATTGTAATTGGTTTTTGGACTTGAACGCAAGGTTGCCTTATCAAGATGTTTGTAATTGAAAAGCTTGTTTGAAAGTACTTATTTCACTCTCTAAACCAAATTGAATCCGAAGATCTAAGGCTTCCCACTTGTCAAAGTTGTGCTCATGATTTGGTCCATCCTAAAGATCCAAATGGAGGAACCTCTTCTTTGGGAATCCTGTTTGGACCAAAATATCGAAAGAGGATCCAACCACTCCAAAAACATGTTTGTAATTGAAAAGCTTGTTTCAAAGTACTTGTTTCACACTTCGAACCATATTGATACCAAAGACCTATGGTTTCCCACTTGTCAAAGTTATGCTCATGATTTGGTCCATCCTAAAGATCCGAATGGAGGAACCTCTTCTTTGGGAATCCTGTTTGGACCAAAATATCGAAAGAGGATCTGAACCACTCCAAAAACATGTTTGTAATTGAAAAGCTTGTTTGAAAGCACTTGTTTCACTCTCTAAACCCAATTGAATCCGAAGACCTAAGGCTTCCCACTTGTCAAAGTTGTGCTCATGATTTGATACCAAAGACCTATGGTTTCCCACTTGTCAAAGTTATGCTCATGATTTGGTCCATCCTAAAGATCCGAATGGAGGAACCTCTTCTTTGGGAATCCTGTTTGGACCAAAATATCGAAAGAGGATCTGAACCACTCCAAAAACATGTTTGTAATTGAAAAGCTTGTTTGAAAGTACTTGTTTCACTCTCTAAACCCAATTGAATCCGAAGACCTAAGGCTTCCCACTTGTCAAAGTTCTGCTCATGATTTGGACCATCCTAAAGATCCAAATGGAGGAACCCCTTTTTCGGAATCATCTTTGGACCAAAATATTGAAAGAGGATCCGAAACACTCCAAAAACTTGTTTGTAATTAAATAGCTTGTTTCAAAGTACTTGTTTCACTCTTCGGACCAAATTGATACCAAAGACCTAAGGTTTTCCATCTGTCAAAGTTTTTCTCGTGATTTGGTCCATCCTAAAGATCCAAATGGAGGAACCTCTTCTTTGGGAATCCTGTTTGGACCAATATATTGAGAGAGGATCCGAACCACTCCAAAAACTTGTTTGAATTAGAAAAGCTTGTTTGAAAGTACTTGTTTCACTCTCTAAACCAAATTGAATCTGAAGTCCTAAGGCTTCCCACTTGTCAAAGTTCTGCTCATGATTTGGTCCATCGTAAAGATCCAAATGGAGGAACCTCTTCTTTTGGAATCCTCTTTGGACCAAAATATCGAAAGAGGATTCAAACCACTCCAAAAAGATGTTTATAAGTGAAAAGCTTGTTTCAAAGTACTAGTTTCACTCTTCGAACCATATTGATACCAAAGACCTAAGGTTTCCCACTTGTCAAAGTTTTCCTCGCGACTTGGTCCATCCAAAAGATGCAAATGGAGGAACCTCTTCTTTGGAAATCCTCTTTGGACCAAATTTTTGAAAAAGGATCCTAACCACTCCAAAAACTTGTTGGTAATTGAAATGCTTGTTTCAAAGTACTTGTTTCACTCTTCGGACCATATTGATACCAAAGACCTAAGGTTTTCTATTTGTCAAAAATTTCCTCGTGATTTGGTCCATCCTAAAGATCGAAATGGAGGAACCTCTTCTATGGGAATCCTCTTTGGACCAAAATATCATAAGAGGATCCGAACCACTCCAAAAACATGTTTGTAATTGAAAAGCTTGTTTGAAAGTACTTGTTTCACTCTCTAAACCCAATTGAATCTGAAGACCTAAGGCTTCCCACTTGTCAAAGTTGTGCTCATGATTTGGTCCATCCTAAAGATCCAAATGGAGGAACCTCTTTGGACCAAAATATCTAAAGAGGATCCGAAACACTCCAAAAACTTGTTTGTAATTGAAAAGCTTGTTTCAAAGTACTTTTTCACTCTTCATACCATATTGATACCAAAGACCTAAGGTTTTCCATTTGTCAAAGTTTTTCTCGTGATTTTGTCCATCCTAAAGATCTATATGGAGGAACCTCTTCTCTGGGAATCCTGTTTGGACCAAAATATCAATAGAGGATCCGAACCACTCCAAAAACTTGTTTGTAATTGAAAAGCTTGTTTGAAAGTACTTGTTTCACTCTCTAAACCAAATTGAATCCGAAGTCCTAAGGTTTTCCATTTGTCAAAGTTTTTCTCGTGATTTGGTCCATCCTAAAGATCCAAATGGAGGAACCTCTTCTTTTGCAATCCTCTTTGGACCAGAATATCGAAAGAGGATTCTAACAACTCCAAAAACAGGTTTGTAAGTGAAAAGCTGGTTTCAAAGTACTTGTTTCACTCTTCGAACCATATTGATACCAAAGACCTAAGGTTTCCCACTTGTCAAAGTTTTCCTCGCGACTTGGTCCATCCTAAAGAAGTAAATGGAGGAACCTCTTCTTTGGGAATCCTCTTTGGACCAAAATTTCGAAAGAGGATCAGAACCACTCCAAAAACTTGTTGGTAATTGAAAAGCTTGTTTCAAAGTACTTGTTTCACTCTACGGATCATATTGATACCAAAGACCTAAGGTTTTCCATTTGTCAAAAATTTCCTCTTGATTTCATCCATCCTAAAGATCGAAATGGAGGAACCTCTTCTATGGGAATCCTCTTTGGGTCAAAATATCGAAAGAGGATCCGAACCACTCCAAAAACATGTTTGTAATTGAAAAGCTTGTTTGAAAGTACTTGTTTCACTCTCTAAATCCAATTGAATCCGAAGACCTAAGGCTTCCCACTCGTCAAAGTTCTGCTCATGATTTGGTACATCCTAAAGATCTAAATGGAGGAACCTCTTTTTGGGAATCCTCTTTGGACCAAAATATCGAAAGATGATCCGAAACACTCCAAAAACTTGTTTGTATTTGAAAATCTTGTTTCAAAGTACTTTTTTCACTCTTCGGACCGTATTGATAGCAAAGACCTAAGGTTTTCCATTTGTCAAAGTTTTTCTCGTGATATGGTCCATCCCAAAGATCCATATGGAGGAACCTCTTCTTTGAGAATCCTATTTGGACAAAAATATCGAAAGAGGATCCAAAGCACTCCAAATACTTGTTTGAAAATGAAAAGCTTGTTTCAAAGTACTCGTTTCACACTTCGGACCATAGTGATACCAAAGACCTAAGGTTTCCCACTTGTCAAAGTTGTGTTCATGATTTGGTCCATCCTAAAGATCCGAATGGAGGAACCTCATCTTTGGGAATCCAGTTTGGACCAAAATATCGAAAGAGGATCCGAACCACTCCAAAAACTTGTTTGGAATTGAAAAGCTTGTTTGAAAGTAGTTGTTTCACTCTCTAAACCAAATTGAATCTGAAGACCTAAGGCTTTCCACTTGTCAAAGTTGTGTTCATGATTTGGTCCATTCTAAAGATCCAAATGGAGGAACCTCTTCTTTGAGAATCCTCTTTGGACCAAAATATCGAAAGAGGATTCGAACCACTCAAAAAACTTGTTTGTAATTGAAAAGCTTGTTTCAAAGTACTTGTTTCACTCTTCAGACCATATGGATACCAAAAAGTTTTTCTCGCGACTTGGTCCATCCTAAAGATGCAAATGGTGAAACCACTTTTTTGGGAATCCTCTTAGGACCAAAATTTTTAAAGAGGATCCGAACCACTCCAAAAACTTGTTTGTAATTGAAAATCTTGTTTGAAAGCACTTGTTTCACTCTATAAACCAAATTGAATCCGATGACCTAAGGTTTCCCACTTGTCAAAGTTGTGCTCATGATTTGGTCCATCCTAAAGATCCAAGTGGAGGAACCTCTTCTTTGGGAATCCTCTTTGGACCAAAATATCGAAAGAGGATCCGAACCACTCCATAAACTTATTTGTAATTGAAAAGCTTGTTTCAAATGACTTGTTTAACTCTTCATACCATATTGATACCAAAGACCTAAGGTTTCCCACTTGTCAAAGTTGTCCTCATGATTTGGTCCATCCTAAAGATCCAAATGGAGGACCCTCATCTTTGGAAATCCTCTTTGGACCAAAATTTCGTAAGAGGATTCGAAGCACTCCAAAAAGTTGTTTGTAATTGAAAAGCTTGTTTCAAAGTACTTGTTTCACTCTCTAAACAAAATTGAATCCGAAGTCCTACGGCTTCCCACTTGTCAAAGTTGGGCTCATGATTTGTCCATCCTAAAGATCCAAATGGAGGAACCTCTTGTTTGGGAATACTCTTTGGACCAAAATATCGAAAGAGGATTCGAACCACTCCAACAACTTGTTTGTAAGTGAAAAATTTGTTTCAAAGTACTTGTTTCACTGTTCGGACCGTATTGATACCAAAGACCTGAGGTTTTCCATATGTCAAAAATTTCCTCGTGATTTGGTCCATCCTAAAGATCGAAATGGAGGAACCTCTTCTATGGGAATCCTCTTTGGACCAAAATATCGAAAGAGTATCCGAACCACTCCTCGAACATGTTTGTAATTGAAAAGCTTGTTAGAAAGTACTTGTTTCATGCTTCTGACCATATTGATACCAAAGACCTAAGGTTTCCCACTTGTCAATGTTGTCTTGATTTGGTCCATCCTAAAGATCCAAATGGAGGAACCTCTTCTTTGGGAATCCTCTTTGGACCAAAATATCGAAAGAGGATCCGAACCAGTCCAAAAACTTGTTTGTAATAGAAAAGCTTGTTTCAAATCACTTGTTTCACTCTTCGGACCATATTGATACCAAAGACCTAAGGTTTCCCACTTGTCAAAGTTGTCCTCATGATTTGGCCCATCCTAAAGATCCAAATGGAGGAACCTCTTCTTTGGGAATCCTCTTTGGACCAAAATATCGAAAGACGATCCGAACAACTCCAAAAACTTGTTTGTAATTGAAAAGCTTGTTTCAAATTACTTGTTTCACTCTTCGGACCTGATATTAAACCCTAGGAAATTGAAATAGAAACCCTTTGAAAGCACAAAGAACCCCTAGATGCAAATCCTAAAACCCCGATGAACAATAAGGTAAAACCCATGGAATACAAGAAGAAGAAGATTATTCCAATGATCTAATATCTTGAAATAAGAGAACTTATTCTGATTTCAAGATCGAAACAATTCACAAACACAATAGATCAAGTTATGCTTGAATGTTTCTAAAACATGCAACCTAGAACAAGGGTACAAAATGCAAGGTAAAATCAACCAAGCAATAAGCAAAACAAAGCTATTTTCTATCATATTAATTCTTCATATTTAGGGTTACAAATGAGGCTTTAAATAGCCAAAGAAACCCTAAAAACAACAAGGAAATTCGGATTACAAGGAGGCACAAAATTTTCCAAATCTTTCCTTAAGTGCATTTGGTGCATTTTAGGAAAGTTTTGCCCTAGAAGATATTATATCATTCCTAAACTATTCTAAGCATTAACACTGATAAATAAAGGCCTAAAACATGTCCAAATACATTGTAAATTCGTGGACATCATATATGGCAAGTTCGGGAACAAATATGGAAAGTGGTCCAAATAAGGAAAGTTTGCAAAAGTGATGCAACTTTCATAATTTGCTCTTCTCTTCATTTCTGATTGAACAAGTCTTCAATACTCTTCTTCAACATGTATTTTCCATTGATTAAAGTTCATGAAGTCCTCTTCCATAGCCTCCATGCTCTGATCTTCAAAGCTTGTCTTGACTTTTCTCATGTAGGCTTGTAATGGATGTTTTATGCTTGTCTTGAACTTTGATCTTGGCATTGATCCTTGAGATATTTGTGACGTTCCATGATTCATATCATCCCCTCCCTCTTAAAAAGGATTCGTCCTCGAATCTAAAACATTACCTACATTGCGAAAACTTAAGTTAGTAACATAAATAAAAGCACCTAAAGCATACTTACCTTGCAAATCAGATTGGTAAACATCTTGATATCTTTCTAGTGCCTTGAATTGCCCAACTCCTCCAGGATCAAGAACCTTGAATTTCCATGCATCTCCCTCTTTGACATTTAATTGCATACCCTTGGTCCCACTTAGGTATTGAAGTATTTGTAGCTTCTTCTTAAATTCCGTCTCATAAAAAATAACAAGAGATCTAGCTACACTATTAGATAACATATTAGAACCCAAAGGACCATAGTCAATTTTATAAATTTTCTCATAACATGGTAACACAAACAACTCATATGTGTGTCCATCTGAAATCCTACATTCTTCTCAATCAAATGACAAGAATGTGTAACCATTGAATCATTCAAACAAGTATTATGTAAAACATTAAGCACATGATCAGAAGTAGTAAAAGTCTCAACAACTCTTTTAATTTGGGAATTATTAAGCAAGTAAGTCTTACCACAACATGCATAATGATCAATGAAATTCATTCGATGGTGCAAAAATTCAGAGTTGAGATCATTTTTATCAAACAAACAAGTGTTATGCATATTATAAAGAATAGGGTTAGGATACTTTACAATGGTTTCTTTTGCCCTATTTTCCATGCATTCAGTCTTGAGAGATCTTGATCTATTAAGTATGGCAGCCCTTGAAATGTGATCAACTGATGTCCTATGCCTTGGATTGATGACAATTCACTAGGCATCTCATTAGGGAAGATTCGTTTGAATTCCTGCAAAAACTCAACAAACATACTAGGCAAAGATGGGTTAAGTGTAAAACAAACCTCTTTGTACAAAAGTACAAATATAGGTTGGTAGATTTCATTCCTAGCCTCACTTGATCTATCTTTCAAGCTCTCGCTCTCTAATTCACTCTCTTTTTGCTCACTAAACTCATATGTCTCACACTTTGTAATCTCAAAGCATTCTTTCTTTTCACTCTCATTACACTCTTTCTTTTCAAACTCTCTTTCTTTTGATTCAATGTCTCTTTCTTTTTTTCTCATCTCTCTTTCTTTTGACTCACTTATTTCACTCATTTCTTTTTCATCACTCATCTCTCTTTCTTTTGGCTCACTCTCTTTTTCACAATTCTCATTGTTTTCAAATGTATAACACTTTTGTAACTCACGAGTTTCTTCCACACAAACATTAGCACAAACTTTTGGAACAAGGTCAATAATTGGCTTTTGCTCATTCACTTTATTTGGAACTTTTATGCCCTCTTTATAAGCACACATTGACTTTAGAATTCAATCTCTAATCTTCTCCATGCTAGCTTTATAAACCTCATCCGCTGTCAAAGACTCCATTCTAATAATTTTAAGCTCCTCCAATCATGTATTTTCCTCAATCAAGCCATAGGCAGCCCCATTCTCACCCATTAATGTACAATTTTGACCAATTTGATAAGAAGTACTAGTATTGGAAATAGGTTTAGAAGCATACCGTGTATCCACTCTTCTTTTGAGTTTCTTTTCTACCTTGGTCGCATAGTGAACCATTTCATCCAACTCCACATATGTATACCCATTAACTTGGCCAGCAATCTCATAGTTTAATCCATCTAAGAACCATGCCATAGTCATCTCTTCATCTTCCTCAATATTAGCCCTAGCCATGAGATATTTAAACTCATTGTAGTACTCACAAACACTCATATTTCCTTGTGTAAGATCTTCGAACTTTAGCACAAGGTCCCTTTGAAATCGGTCTGGTACAAATCGTTTCCTCATTATGTATTTGAGTTCATACCAAGTTTTAATTGGATCCTCCAAAGTTCTTCTTTTCCTATCGTTCACCAATTGTTTCCACCATGTTAGTGCATAATCACAAAATTGAGTGGTTATAAGTTGTACCTTGTTTGAATCACTACATGGATGTTCTTCAAAACAAAGCTCCACTTCTCTTTCTCATATCAAGTAAACCTCTGGATTTGATCTTCCTTGGAAAGTAGGTAACTTGAGCTTATCACCTCTTATGTTTCTATGCTCCACCCCTTCATGATAAACACCTCTATTTTCCCTCCGAGTATGTTCTCTCTCTCAACATCTATTACTCCTCCTTTGATCAATTTCATGATACATTGCTGCAAGTAAACAAGTTAGTAATAAAAATAGGACCTTTCAATCACTCCCTAAGTGTTTACACTCGATGATGTTTGTTCTCTCATGTTTGCACTTAAAACAGATTATAAAGGCCTAAATATAACCTTGAACTATTAGCACACTTTAGCAACTATCAAACAACTAAGATAATAATGAAATTTGTAAAAAGTAACAATCAAGAAATAAGAAACAAGCAAATTGGTTGGTTAAGAAGAAAACAAGACAGATTCATGCAAATGGTTTATTTTATTGACAAGGAAAGAATAAGAAAGAAAAATAAGCAAGAATAAACTTTCCTAAAAGAGAAAAATTCGAAATTATACTTTCCTAAAGTACTTTAGATCAGAAAATAATACTTTTCTAAAGCTAAAGATGCATATATTCAAATATGGGCAGATTTGAAACTTTCCAAAAACAGTTTTGGCTATTTATGGTAAGTTCTAGCTTTTTAGGAAACAAACAAATTTGGCTCATTCAACTTGAAAATTTCATATTCAAGATGCATAAATGATGATTTTAAGATGAACTATTAATGAGCCATAAGAACTCAAAACAGTTTTTCCAGAAATTTCAACAAATCAAGCAAGAACACTTTTTTTTTCAATTTCTGTACAATCAGACAGTCTGCGAAGATTTATTTTTTTCTCAATCTTCCACCTTTTTTTTGACAAACTTTTCTGAATAACAAATAAACTAGATAGAAAGATAAAGACTTTTGTAGTTGATGATTTTCTGAGAATCAGATTGAAAATATACGAAAAAGAACATAAACATTAGGCTAAAAATAGGAAATTCTGGAACTATAATTTTTTTTTGGTTTTTCTGGAATTTTTGATGAACGAAGAACAAGACAATAAAAATTAAAACAACAAGAAAGAAAGTAAGATAGAAATATTCCCTTGAGCCTAAGCTCTGATACCAAATGATATGAAACCCTAGGAAATTGAAATAGAAACCCTTTGAAAGCACAAAGAACCCCTAGATGCAAATCCTAAAACCCCGATGAACAACAAGGTAAAACCCATGGAATACAAGAAGAAGAAGAAGATTATTCCAATGATCTAATATCTTGAAATAAGAGAACTTGTTCTTATTTCAAGATCAAAACAATTCACAAACACAATAGATCAAGTTATGCTTGAATGTTTCTAAAACATGCAACCTAGAACAAGGCTACAAACTGCAAGGAAAAATCAACCAAGCAATAAGCAAAACAAAGCTATTTTCTATCATATTAATTCTTCTTATTTAGGGTTACAAATGAGGCTTTAAATAGCCAAAGAAACCCTAAAAACAACAAGGAAATTCGGATTACAAGGAGGCACAAAATCTGCCAAATCTTTCCTTAAGTGCATTTGGTGCATTTTAGGAAAGTTTTGCCCTAGAAGATATTATATCATTCCTAAACTATTCTAAGCATTAAAACTTATAAATAAAGGCCTAAAACATGTCCAAATACATTGTAAATTCGTGAAAATCATATATGGCAAGTTCGGGAACAAATATGGAAAGTGGTCCAAATAAGGAAAGTTTGCAAAAGTGATGCAACTTTCCTAATTTGCTCGTCTCTTCATTTCTGATTGAACAAGTCTTCAATACTCTTCTTCAACATGTACTTTCCATTGATTAAAGTTCATCAAGTCCTCTTCCATAGCCTCCATGCTCAGATCTTCAAAGCTTGTCTTGACTTTTCTCATGTAGGCTTGTAATGGATGTTTTATGCTTGTCTTGAACTTTGATCTTGAGATTGATCCTTGAGATATTTGTGACGTTCCATGATTCATATCAGGACCATATTGATACCAAATACCTAAGGTTTCCCACTTGTCAAAGTTGTCCTCATGATTTGGTCCATCCTAAAGATCCAAATGGAGGAACCTCTTCTTTGGGAATCCTCTTTGGACCAAAATTTCGAAAGAAGATCCGAACCACTCCAAAAACTTATTTGTAATTGAAAAGCTTTTTTCAAAGTACTTGTTTCACTCTCTAAACCAAATTGAATCCGAAGTCCTAAGGCTTCCCACTTGTCAAAGTTGTGCTCATGATTTGGTCCATCCTAAAGATCCAAATGGAGGAACCTCTTGTTTGGGAATCCTCTTTGGACGAAAATATCGAAGAGGATTCGAACCACTCCAAAAATTTGTTTGTAAGTGAAAAGCTTGTTTCAAAATACTTGTTTAACTCTGCAGACCATATTGATACCAAAGACCAAAGGTTTCCCACTTGTCAAAGTTTTCCTCACGACTTGGTTCATCACAAAGATGCAAATGGAGGAACCTCTTCTTTGGAAATCCGCTTTGGACCAAATTTTCGAAAGAGGATCCGAACCACTCCAAAAACTTGTTGGTATTTGAAAAGCTTGTTTCAATGTACTTGTTTCACTGTTCGGACCATATTGATACCAAAGACCTAAGGTTTTCCATTTGTCAAAAATTTCTTCGTGATTTGGTCCATCCTAAAGATCGAAATGGAGGAACCTTTTCTATGGGAATCCTCTTTGGACCAAAATATCGAAAGAGGATCCGAACCACTCCAAACACATGTTGGTAATTGAAAAGCTTGTTTCAAAGTACTTGTTTCACTCTTCGGACCATATTGATACCAATGATCTAAGGTTTTCCACTTGTCAAAGTTTTCCGCGTTATTTGGTCCATCCTAAAGATCCAAATGGAGGAACCTCTTGTTTGGGAATCCTCTTTGGACCAAAATATCGAAAGAGGATTCGAACCACTCCAAAAACATGTTTGTAATTGAAAAGCTTGTTTCAAAGTACTTGATTCACTCTTCGGACCATATTGATACCAAAGAGATTAAATAGAGGAGTCTATTTAATTAAATTAATTTTGTGTTGTCCAAAAATAATGGAGATTTAAATAGAAGAGTCTATTTAAATATTTAATTTGAAATTATCAAATTAAATAAGGAAATAAATAAAAGGAGTTTTATTTATTGGAATAAATAAAAGGAGTTTTATTTATTTAATTATTTAACGGAATTGTTCCATTAAATAAAGAGGAAAATGAAATGCCCAATATTGTCATTGGATGATGATAGGGGCGTGTGTCCCATGGTGGGGTCACACGCCCCCCCTTGGTCAAAAGGTTGACCACAAAGTTTGCATTTTTATTTATTTAAAATATATGAATATCTTATTTTAAATTAATATGATTAATTTAAAATGGAAGATATGGAATATCTTATTTAAATTAATATGATTAATGTTAAATGGAAGATATGAAATATCTTATTTAAATTAATATGATTATTTTAAATGGAAGATATGGAATAATATATTTAAATTAATATTGATTAATTTAAATAAAAGACATGAAATGTTTTATTATGGAATAAAATATAATATCTTTATTATTCAAATATATCTCATTAAATGAAAAGATATTCAGAAGATTTTCTGAGGCCTTTACTCTCCTATAAATAGGACCTTTGGGGTGACCCCAAAACACACAACCAAGAGAGTTAAAGTAAAGGCTCAGGAATTTCCTCTCCTCCCTCTCTCTTGCGCCGCCCATAGGGTGATTGGGAAGAAAATTCTTCTTCTCAATTTTTTCCTTTTTCCAAAGGAGATAGTGCCCACGCACCGATTCTCTTTTGTGCTTAGTGAGGAAGATTTTTTGGTGGTCCCTGGATCGTAACCATCGAAGAACGAGGAAGAGTCAGACACTTCTCAACAAGGGTTAGTTTTTCTTTTATGCATTTAGAATTTTGAATTTATTATACTGCAAGGAAAGATCCGTTGGGACTTCCGTTTGAGCACTCTTTTAAAGGCCTCAATCCCAACAATTACCTGGTCGCAGTTTCCCGCCAAAATTTCCTTCCATTTTCCTCACTGCCCAGGGTCACATCAAGTCAGAATTTACGACCAGATAGTCACTTTTTTGGTGACCACTTGGTAGCTTTTATGCCACCAAATTCTTTATCAATTATTGGTCCCATAAAATCACATAATTTGCGACCATCTGGTCACTTATAATTGTGACCATTTGGTAGCTTTCTTCCCTCCAATTATAAGCTACAACTGCTCACTTTTTGGTCACCAAAATTGTGACCATTTAGTCACTTTTAATTGTGACCATTTGGTAGCTTTCTTCCCTCCAATTATAAGCTACCACTGCTCACTTTTAGGTCACCAAAATTGCGACCATTTAGTCACTTTTAATTGTGACCATTTGGTAGCTTTCTTCCCTCCAATTATAAGCTACCACTGCTCAGTTTTAGTCACCAAAATTGCGACCAGTTAGTCACTTTTATTTGTGACCACTTGGTAGCTTTCTTCCCTCCAAAATTACGCGCCATTTTTTGCTACCAAGGCATATTTTAGTCACTAAAATGCGACCAGATGGTCACTTATAGTCCACCTTCAAAGAAATTGACCAGGTGGTCAACAAAAAACCACCCCTTTTTTTTTGTCGCAAATTTCTGGTCGCATTTTGACAGTTTTTTTGTAGTACTCTTCTTTGGGAATCCTCTTTGGACCAAAATATCGAAAGAGGATCCGAACCACTCCAAAAAAAATTTTGTAATTGAAAAGCTTGTTTCAAATTACTTCTTTCACTCTTCGGTGCATATTGATACCAAAGACCTTAGGTTTCCCCTTTGTCATAGTTTTCCTCGTGATTTGGTCCATCCAAAAGATGCAAATGGAGGGACCTCTTCTTTGGGTATCCTCTTTGGACCAAAATAACGAAAGAGGATCCGAACCACTCCAAAAACTTGTTTGTAATTGAAAAGCTTGTTTCAAAGTACTTGTTTCACTCTTCGGACCATATTGATACCAAAGACCTAAGGTTTCCCACTTGTCAAAGTTTTCCTCGCGATTTGGTCCATCCTAAAGATGCAAATGACGGAACCTCTTCTTTGGGAATCCTCTTTGGACCAAAATTTCGAAAGAGGATCTGAACGACTCCAAAAACTTGTTTGTAATTGAAAAGCTTGTTTCAAAGTACTTGTTTCACCCTTCGGACCATATTGATACCAAAGACCTAAGGTTTCTGATATGATTCATGGAACGTCACAAATAGCTCAAGGATCAATTTCAATATTAAAGTTCAAGACAAGCATTAACATCTATTTACATGCCTACATTAGAAAAGTCAAGACAAGCTTTTGAAGATCCGAGCATGGTGGCGTACAAAGAGGACTTGATCAACTTTAATCTATGGTAAATGGATTTGGAAGAAGGTTATTGAAGACTTGTTCAACCAGAAATGAAAATGGGCGCTAATTTGGAAAGTTGCATCACTTTTGCAAACTTTCCTTATTTGGACCACTTTCCATATTTGTTGTCGAACTTTCCATATTTGTTCCCAAACTTTCCATATATGGTTCCAATGAATTTATGATGTATTTAGACATGTTTTAGGCCATTTACATTCAGTTTATTAACTAGGAAAGAATTAGGAAAGATATTATTCTCTAGGAAAGATTTTCCCCAAAATCTGCCAAATCCATATATGGCAAGTTTTGGGCAGATTTGATTCTCTTCTTTATTCCAAATTTTCTTGTTATTTTTAGGGTTTCTTTTCCTATTTAAAGGCCTCATTTGTAACCCTAAACATTAAGAATTTATATGATAGAAAATAGCTTTGTTTTGCTTATTGCTTGGTTGATTTTACCTTGCATTTTGTAGCCTTGTTCTAGGTTGCATGTTTTAGAAACATTCAAGCATAACTTGATCTATTGTGTTTGTGGATTGTTTCGATCTTGAAATAAGAACAAGTTCTCTTATTTCAAGGTATTAGATCATTGGAATAATCTTCTTCTTCTTGGTTTCCAAGGGTTTTTCCTTATCGTTTATTGGGGTTTTAGGATTTGCATCTAGGGGTTCTTTGTCTTTCAAAGGGTTTCTATTTGATATGAAACCCTAGAAAATTGAAATAGAAACCCTTTGAAAGACAAAGAACCCCTAGATGCAAATCCTAAAACCCCAATAAACAATTAGGTAAAACCCTTGGAACACAAGAAGAGAAAGATTATTCCAATGATCTATGATCTTGAAATAAGAGAACTTGTTCTTATTTCAAGATCGAAACAATTCACAAACATACTAGATCAAATTATGCTTGAATGTTTCTAAAACATGCAACCTAGAACAAGGCTACAAAACTAAGCAATTTCAGCTAAGCAAAAAGCAATATTATTATCATATGAATTCTTGGTATTTAGGGTTACAAATGAGGCCTTTAAATAGGCAAAGAAACCCTAAAAATATGCTAGGAAATTCGGATTACAAGGAGCACAAAATCTGCCCAAAACTTGCCTTATGTGAAATTGGCAGATTTTGTGGAAAATCTTTTCTAGAGAATAATATCTTTCCTAATCTTTTCCAAACATATAAAATGAATAAAAAAGACCTAAAACATGTCCAAATACATCATAAATTCGTTGGAACCATTTTGGGAACAAATATGGAAACTTTGGGAACAAATATGGAAAGTGGTCCAAATAAGGAAAGTTTGCAAAAGTGATGCAACTTTCCTAATTAGCTCTTCTCTTCAATTCCGCTTGAACAAGTCTTCAATACTCTTCCTCCAAATGTATTTACCATAGATTGAAGTTCATCACGTTCTCTTCCATAGCCTCCATGATCGGATCTTCAAAGCTTGTCTTGACTTTGCTAATGTAGGCTTGTAAATGGATGTTCAATGCTTCTCTTGATCTTTGAACTTGTGATTTGTCCTTGAGCTTTTTGTGACGTTCCATGATTCATATCACTATTTCAATTTTCTAGGGTTTCATATCATTTGGTATCAGAGCTTAGGCTCAAGGGAAGATTTCTATCTTACTTGCTTTCTTGTTATTTCAATTTTATTCTTGTTTTGTTCTTAGTTCATCTAAAATCAATAAAACACATTAAAAAAAACTGTTCCAGAATTTTCTTATTTGTTTTGCCTACTGTTTTAATTTTTTTCATATAGATCCCATTCGATTCTCAGAAAATCACAAACTACAAAAGTCTTTATTTTTTTTGTCTAGTTTATTTGTTATTCAGAAAAGTTTGCCAAAAAAAATTGGAAGATTGAGAAAAAAATAGATCTTCGCAGACTATCGGATTGTGCAGAAAATTGTTATTAAAAAAAAAGTGTTCTTGCTTGATTTGTTGAAGTTTCTGGAAAAAGAGGTTTTTGTTCGTATTGTTCTTGAAAAGTTCATCTTAAACTCATCATTTATGCATCTTGAATTCGAAATTATCAAGTTCAATGAGCCAAATTTGTTTGTGTCCTAAAAAGCTAGAACTTACCATAAATAGCCAAAACTGTTTTTGGAAAGTTTCAAATATGCCCATATTTGAATATATGCATCTTTTGCTTTAGGAAAGTATTATTTTCTGATCCAAAGTGCTTTAGGAAAGTCTAATTTCGAAATTTTCTCTTTAAGGAAAGTTTATTCTTGCTTATATTCTTGTTATTCTTTCGTATTTACAAAAATAAACCATTTGCATGAATCTGTCTTCTTTTCTTCTTAACCAACCAATTTGCTTGTTTCTTATTTATTGATTGTTACTTTTTACAAATTTCATTAGCATCTTTGTTGTTTGATAGTTTCTAAAGTGTGCTAATAGTTCAAGGTTACATTTAGGCCTTTATGATCTGTTTTGAGTGCAAACACGAGAGAACAAACATCTTTGAGTGTAAACACTTAGGGAGTGATTTGAAAGGTCCTATTTTTTCCATTACTAACTTGTTTACTTGCAGCAATGTATCATGGAAAATATGATGAAAGGAGGAGCAATGGATGTTAAGATGTAGAGCATACTTGGAGGGAAAATGGAGAGGCTTATTATGAAAGGATGGTGCATAGGAGCTTTGGAGCACATAAGCTCAACTTATATACTTTTCATGGGAGTGTAGATCCAGAAGAGTACTTGCAATGGGAAAGTCAAATTGAGCATATCTTTGATTACAACAACTATAGTGAGGAAAGAAAGGTACTTCTTGCTAGTGCAAAATTCACTAATTATGCTTATGTTTGGTGGTCTCAATTGAAGGAAAAACTAAGGAGAGATCGACAACCACATATTGATACTTGGTATGAACTTAAATATCACATGAGGAAGAGGTTTGTGCCGAGCCAAAGTCAGAGAGCTATTGTGAAAGAATTTCTAGATCTTACACAAGGTGAAAGGAGTGTTGAAGCTTATCACAAGGAGTTTGAAGGTCTCATGGAAAGTGCTGTCTTTTTTGAAGATAATGAGTCTACAATGACACGGTTTTTAAAGGGTTTAAAAGAGGAGATTGCTTATTGTGTCGAAGGAAAAACATATGTAGAATTGGAACACATGGTTTACTATGCAATTACAGTGGAAAAGAGACTTGAAAGAAGGGCTGCAAAAAGGTATTCTACAAAACATCTTTTCAATCTGATTCCTTCTCAAGAAAATCAATTAAAGAGTGCATTAAAGAGAAAGGATGAAAAGAATGAGAATTGTCAAAAAGAGAGTGAGCCAAAAGAAAGAGAGATGAGTTTTCAAAAAGAAAAGTGTGAAAAAGAAATTATTGAAATAAGTGAGCCAAAAGAAAGAGAGATGAGTTTTCAAAAAGAAAAGTGTGAAAAATAAATTATTGAAATAAGTGAGCCAAAAGAAAGAGAGATGAGTGCTCACAAAGAAATGAGTGACATGAGTGAGTCAAAAGAAAGAGATTTGAGTTCAAAAGAAAGAGTGTTTGAAAAGAATGAAAGAGAAATTGAAAAGAAAGAGAGTTGTGAGTCAAAAATGAATGAGAGGAATGGTGAGAACATTGTGAGTTTTGTAGAAAGTGAGGGAAAATAATGTTTTCAAATAAAACCCACTTTGTACTTGTGTGCAAAGATTCTTTCTTTCTAACTTATGAACTTAACCTTTGCTTTTCTAGTGTTTTAGCTAATGTTTTCCAGAATTACATCGATCAATTTTCAATTGGAATGGAGCACAAAGTAGATGCATTTCAAGGGGTTGAAATACTTAAGGCACCACCATACTTCATGGAAAAAGATGTTGCCAATGGGATCCGAGGCCAGAAAAGGAAGTTTCTTGCTTTTAATTCTATTGCATCGGTTTGTTTAAATGATTATTTCTTGTTTTCTAATTCTGATTTTAAGACTAGAAATCATCCAAACCAATTATATTTTCATGATAAACATGCATTCTTTTCTAGGAATGTTCATTTGGATGATCTTTACTTGTTTGACAGCTTATCACTTGCAAAACATGTTAAGCTAGCCTACCCATTTACTTGTTATAATATGCATAGTTCTTGTTTGTTTGCTAATTTTGATCTCAACTATGATATTTTACCACTTCAATTTCATTCTAATGATAAACATATGTTTTGTGCTACACGAGTTATCTTTGATAAGACATATGATGCATTTAGGGAGAGCATAGAGTTTTCGTATTTTCTAATTTACCCCAACACATTAGACCTATTTGAGTTTGATTATAGTTCATATGCTTTGATTAATTTGTTATCTTCACCATGTGATCATCTTGGGAGTATTGTTGAGTATGAGAAAATTTACGAAATTGACTATGGTCCATATATTCTATTAGACTTGTTCCCATTATCCACCAACTATATTGTTAGTGTTGTGGTCTTTGATAAGCTATGTTGTTTTGCTGATTTAAAGGGAAGAAAACCAACAATATTTGACCCGGGAGGTGTTAACTTGAAAGGAGAAAGAAGGGTACCATTGTTGCTCTCTTTGGTGCCAATTCACAATACACGAGGTACGTATGCATTAAGTGCTTTTATTTATGTTATTAACTTAAGTTTTTGCGATGTAGGTAATGTTATAGATTCGAGGATGAATCCTTTTCAAGAGGGAGGGGATGATATGAATCATGGAACGTCACAAATAGCTCAAGGATCAATTTCAAGATTAAAGTTCAAGACAGGCATTAACATCTATTTACATGCCTACATTAGAAAAGTCAAGACAAACTTTTGAAGATCCGAGCTTGGTGGCGTAAAAAGAGGACTTGATCAACTTTATTCTATGGTAAATGGATTTGGAAGAAGGTTATTGAAGACTTGTTCAACCAGAAATGAAGATGAGAGCTAACTTGGAAAGTTGCATCACTTTTGCAAACTTTCCTTATTTGGACCACTTTCCATATTTGTTGTCGAACTTTCCATATATGTTCCCAAACTTTCCATATATGGTTCCAATGAATTTATGATGTATTTAGACATGTTTTAGGCCATTTACACTTAGTTTATTAGCTAGGAAAGAATTAGGAAAGATATTATTCTCTAGGAAATATTTTCCCTAAAATCTGCCAAATCCATATAAGGCAAGTTTTGGGCAGATTTTATTCTCTTCTTTATTACGAATTTGCTTGTTATTTTTAGGGTTTCTTTTCCTATTTAAAGGCCTAATTTGTAACCCTAAACATTAAGAATTAATATGATAGAAAATAGCTTTGTTTTGCTTATTGCTTGGTTGACTTTACCTTGCATTTTGTAGCCTTGTTCTAGGTTGCATGTTTTAGAAACATTCAAGTATAACTTGATGTATTGTGTTTGTGGATTGTTTCGATCTTGAAATGAGAACAAGTTCCCTTATTTCAAGGTATTAGATCATTGGAATAATCTTCTTCTTCTTGGTTTCCAAGGGTTTTGCCTTATCGTTTATTGGGGTTTTAGGATATGCATCTAGGGGTTCTTTGTCTTTCAAAGGGTTTCTATTTCAATTTTTTAGGGTTTCATATTAGTTTCCCACTTGTCAAAGTTGTGCTCATGATTTGGTCCATCCTAAAGATGCAAATGGAGGAACCTCTTCTTTGGGAATCCTCTTTGGACCAAAATTTCGAAAGAGGATCTGAACCACTCCAAAAACTTGTTCGTAATTGGAAAGCTTGTTTCAAAGTACTTGTTTCACTCTTCGGATCATATTGCTACCAAAGACCTAAGGTTTCCCACTTGTTAAAGTTTTCCTCGTGATTTGGTCCATCCTAAAGATGCAAATGGAGGAAACTCTTCTTTGGGCATCCTCTTTGGACCAAAATATCGAAAGAGGATCCAAACCACTCCAAAAACTTGTTTGTAATTGAAAAGCTTGTTTCAAATTACATGTTTCACTCTTCGGACAATATTGATACCAAAGACCTAAGGTTTCCCCTTTGTCATAGTTTTCCTCGTGATTTAGTCCATCCTAAAGATGCAAATGGAGGAACCTCTTCTTTGGGAATCCTCTTTGGACCAAAATATCGAAAGAGGATCCGAACCACTCCAAAAACTTGTTTGTAATTGAAAAGCTTGTTTCAAAGTACCTGTTTCATTCTTTAGACCATATTGATACCAAAGACCTAAGGTTTCCCACTTGTCAAAGTTTTCCTCATGATTTGGTCCATCCTAAAGATGCAAATGGAAGAACCTCTTCTTTGGGAATCCTCTTTGGACCAAAATTTCGAAAGAGGATCCAAACGACTCCAAAAACTTATTTGTATTTGAAAAGCTTGTCTCCAAGTACTTGTTTCACCCTTCGGACCATATTGATACCAAAGACCTAAGGTTTCCCACTTGTCAAAGTTGTGCTCATGATTTGGTCCATCCTAAAGATGCAAATGGAGGAACCTCTTCTTTGGGAATCCTCTTTGGACAAAAATATCGAAAGAGGATCAGAACCACTCCAAAAACTTGTTTGTAATTGAAATGCTTGTTTGAAAGCACTCATTTCACTCTCTAAACGAAATTGAATCCGAAGACATAAGGTTACCCACTTGTCAAAATTGTGCTCAAGATTTGGTCCATCCTAAAGATCCAAATGGGGGAACTCCTCTTTGGGAATTCTCTTTGGACCAAAATATCGAAAGAGGATCCGAACCACTCAAAAAACATGTTTGTAATTGAAAAGCTTGTTTCAAAGTACTTGTTTCACTCTTCGGACCATATTGATACCAAATACCTAAGGTTTTCCACTTGTCAAAGTTTTCCTCGTAATTTGGTCCATCCTCGATATCCTAATGGAGGAACCTCTTCTTTGGGAATCCTCATTGGACCAAAATAACGAAAGAGGATCCGAACCACTCCAAAAACATGTTTGTAATTGAAAAGCTTATTTCAAGTACTTTTTTCACTCTTCGGACCATATTGATACCAAAGACCTAAGGTTTCCCACTTGTCAAAGTTGTCCTCATGATTTGGTCCATCCAAAAGATGCAAATGGAGGAACCTCTTCTTTGGGAATCCTCTTTGGTTAAAAATATCGAAAGAGGATCCGAACCACTCCAAGAACTTGTTTGTAATTAAAAAGTTTGTTTCAAAGTACTTGTTTTACTCTTCGGACCATATTGATACCAAAGACCTAAGGTTTACCACTTGTCATAGTTTTCCTCGCGACTTGGTCCATCCTAAAGATGCAAATGGAGGAACCTCTTCTTTGGGAATCCTCTTTGGACCAAAATTTTGAAAGAGGATCCGAACCACGCCAAAAACTTGTTTGTAATTGAAAAGCTTGTTTCAAAGTACTTGTTTCACTCTCTAAACCAAATTGAATCCGAAGTCCTAAGGCTTCCCACTTGTCAAAGTTGTGCTCATGATTTGGTCCATCTTAAAGATCCAAATGGAGGAACCTCTTCTTTGGGAATCCTTTTTGGTCCAAAATATCGAAATAGGATTCGAACCACTCCAAAAACTTGTTTGTAAGTGAACAGCTTGTTTCAAAGTACTTGTTTCACTCTTCGGACCATATTGATACCAAAAACCAAAAGGTTCTCACTTGTCAAAGTTTTCCTCGCGACTTGGTCCATCCTAAAGATGCAGATTGAGGAATCTCTTCTTTGGGAATCCTTTTTGGACCAAAATTTCGAAAGAGGATCCGAACCACTACAATAACTTGTTGGTAATTGTAAAGCTTGTTTCAAAGTACTTGTTTCACTCTTCGGACCATATTGATACCAAAGACCTAAAGTTTTCCATTTGTCAAAAATTTCCTCGTCATTTGGTCTATCCTAAAGATCGAAATGGAGGAACCTCTTCTATGGGAGTCCTCTTTGGACCAAAATATAGAAAGAGGATCCGAACCACTCCAAAAACATGTTTGTAATTGAAAAGCTTGTTAAAAAGTACTTGTTTCACTCTTCGAATCATATTGATACCAAAGACCTAAGGTTTCCCACTTGTCAATGCTGTCCTTGTAATTTTGTCCATCCAAAAGATCCAAATGGAGGAACCTCTTCTTTGGGAATCCTCTTTGGACGAAAATATCGAAAGAGGATCCGAACCACTACAAAAACTTGTTTTTAATTGAAAAGCTTGTTCCTAATTAGTTGTTTGACTCTTCAGACCATATTGATACTAAATACCTAAGGTTTTCCACTTGTCAAATTTCCTCGTAATTTGGTCCATCCTAAAAATCCAAATGGAGGAACCTCTTCTTTGGGAATCTTCTTTGAACCAAAATATCGAAATAGGATTCGAACCACTCCAAAAACTTGTTTGTAATTAAAAAGTTGTTTGAAAGCACTCGTTTTACTCTCTAAACCAAATTGAATCTGAAGACCTAAGGTTTCCCACTTGTCAAAGTTGTGCTCATGATTTGGTCCATTCTAAAGATCCAAATGGGGGAACCTCCTCTTTGGGAATCCTCTTTGGACAAAAATATCGAAAGAGGATCCGAACCACTCAAAAAACATGTTTGTAATTGAAAACCTTGTTTCAAAGTACTTGTTTCACTCTTCGGACCATACTGATACCAAAGACCTAAAGTTTTCCATTTGTCAAAAATTTCCTCGCGATTTGGTCCATCCTAAAAATCGAAATGGAGAAACCTCTTCTATGGGAATCCTTTTTGGACCAAAATATCGAAAGAGGAACCGAACCACTCCAAAAACATGTTTGTAATTGAAAAGCTTGTTAAAAAGTACTTGTTTCACTCTTCGAATCATATTGATACCAAAGACCTAAGGTTTCCCACTTGTCAATGTTGTCCTCGTAATTTAGTCCATCCTAAAGATCCAAATTTAGGAACCTCTTCCTTGGGAATCCTCTTTGGACCAAAATTTCGAAAGAGGATCTGAACCACTCCAAAAACTTGTTCGTAATTGAAAAGCTTGTTTCAAAGTACTTGTTGCACTCTTCTGACCATATTGATACTAAAGACCTAAGGTTTTCCACTTGTCAAAGTTTTTCTCTTGATTTGGTCCATCCTAAAGATCCAAATGGAGGAACCTCTTCTTTGGGAATCCTCTTTGGACCGAAATACTGAAAGAGGATCTGAACCACTCCAAAAACTTGTTTGTAATCTAAAAGCTTGTTGCAAATACTTGTTTCACTCTTCGGACGATATTTATGAAGGGATGATTTACTAAAATAGCGGAATTTTATTTAGTAAACTTATTAACATTTAATAACGGATCTATTAACATCATGCAATTTGTGATAAAACATGTAGATTCATGCTTATATATTCGAAAATTAAAACCGGAACTTACATTGACTGAATAATGGAGAATCGGTTGGAGGTTTCTTTACAGCTTCAAATCCTCAGCAACACCAGATCTTCTACGCTATATCCCGATCGATCAAACGAAATTCGATTGTGGGATCGAACTTTAGAAGAAATTGGGAAGAAAAAAAAAATATTTTTCTTCCCAATACTATGAGAAAATCGGCAATGAGGGAGGGAGAGGAGGAAGAGAGAGTTCCAACTTTCTATGGAATATTATTGTGTGATTTATGAATGACCCAACCCTCCTATTTATAGAAAAATAGGAATCCTAATCACATTAGGATTAATCTATAGAGATAAACACAAAAAGAAAAAGATAATCTCTTTCCTTTATCTAGCAATTTCGAAAATGCCAAGGATAAATAGGAGATTATTTTATTTTCTTTATTTTTATTTATCTTGGGTAAATAAATCTATGTAATTATTTTAGGATATAATTCAAACAATTATCTCCTTCAAATAATCATATATGGCCGAAATTTACATGTATTAATTAAAAAAAAATTCTAATTTATTTAATTAATTATTTCGGGCCAATCCCAATTGGGTTCATTAATCCAATTGGGCTAGAAACTCTCTCTTAAATTAATAAGTCCAACTCAATTAATTTATTTATTAATTACCATTTAAATAAATATTTTATTTAAATAATTAATATTTTCTCCTGTCTAAATATTATCAAATTATATTTAATTATTAATTTCCATTTAAATAATTTTCATTATTTAAATAATTAATAATAAATATTATAATTATTAATTTTCATTAAATAAACTCATTATTTAATTAATAATTTTATTGACAATATTTTATTATTAATTAATTAATTTTAATTATTAATTTCCGTTCAAATAAAATTAATTATTTAAACAATTAATAATTGTTAATTAATTTCAAATTATTAATTACCATTTAAATATACTCAATATTTAAATAATTAATAATATCTAATTAATAATATTTCATTATTAATTTCATGTTTAAATAAACTCATTATTTAAACAATTAATAATGTTTATATTAATTACCGCTTAAATATACTCAATATTTAAACAATTAATATTGCCTATTTTAAGTAATTCACTTTACTTAAAATTTCCATTTCTTCTACTTGATTTCGCGACTACGATATTTGGGCTAGCATAGGGACCTGATGGACCTATAGATCATGGGCTTAATAATTAGTCAATTAAGTGATTAACTCATAATCGGTTAATTACTTATTATCTAACTATGAATAATTCCACTATAGATTCATAGCTGAACTCCCCTCACTATAGATGAGTTATGTCCATTTAGTTTATCATTATTTATATCTCGTGATATTATCCTTCACGTGGAACCCTCATAATTACAAGCGGATAAATTTACCGTTTTGCCCCTGTAATTACCGCTTTATCCTTGTGTTCCCGCTGATTCTCCAATGAACTTTATCTTTAGTCGAACTAGAGATAAGATACTTCGTGATCAATAGAAGTCGTGACGTCACTTGTTCATGTCTCGAATCGGTACATCAAGGGAGTTTCCTAAAGTTCCTAAAATGTTTAGGTATCGCACCGATACTGGTTAATTTATAGGAAAGTTATGAATTCCATCTCGTGAAAATGAGTTCCCAGCTACTTATCTAGTCATGTTCCCAAAACAGGAGTGTATTGAACGTTCTTACGGATCGCTCTCAACTATGTGAATCAAAGAACATAACTCCACAAATAGGAGTCCGCATTTCACTCGGGATTGAGATCTATCACGGTTGATAAACTTAGTTTGATATTCGATCATTTCTCGTAAACTGGTACTAAGGAGAAATTTGATCGAACATCGTGGTCCTGTCTTATACAATCAACATTGCATATGATACTTCCATTTCATGTCTCCCACATGAATGATCAGGATTCGATCATTTGTCTATAAACAAAATGCGAAGCTATCAACAATGTTACCAGGATAAGGTTCCCAAACGTTATCCGTTTCATCGTAGACACGTTTAAGTTACTCATCTCGACTTTAATCCTCTTGTATGACTCACATACTAAGTCGTGATTTCATAAGAGTAACTTAGGGTTTACTATTTGAATGTTTGATATTTATATATTTCCATATATTCCTAATATCATTAATTGAATCAATCTAGATAATATAAAGAACTTATGTTTATTTATTTAATTTATTCTTAATAAATTATTATTATTAAATAATTACAAGTTCTAGGACACCATTCCTAACAATTTATACCAAAAACTTAGGTTTCCCACTTGTCAAAGTTGTCCTCATGATTTGGTCCATCCTAAAGATGCAAATGGAGGAACCTCTTCTTTGGGAATCCTCTTTCGACCAAAATATCGAAAGATGATCCGAACCACTCAAAAAACATGTTTTTAATTGAAAAGCTTATTTCAAAGTACTTGTTTCACCCTTCGGACCATATTGATACCAAAGACCTAAGGTTTCCCACTTGTCAAAGTTGTGCTCATGATTTGGTCCATCCTAAAGATACAAATAGAGGAACCTCTTCTTTGGGAATCCTCTTTGGACCAAAATGTAAAACGAGGATTTAAACCAATCCAATAACTTGTTCGTAAATAGAAAGCTTGTATCAAAGTACTTGTTTCACTCTCTAGACAAAAGTGAAACCGAAGACCTAAGGTTTCCAACTTGTCAAAATTGGTCCATCCTAAATATCTAAATAGAGGAAACTCTTCTTTGGGAATTCACATTGGACCAAAATGTCAAACGAGGATTGGAACCAATCTTTTCAAACTTGTCCTCATGATTTGGTCAATCCTAAAGATCCGAATGAAGGAACCTCTTGTTCTCATGATTTGGTCCATCCTAAATATCCAAGTGGAGGAAACTCATCTTTTGGAATCCTCATTGGATGAAAATATTGAACGAGGATCGGAACCAATCTTGTCAAAGTTGTCCTAATGATTTGGTCCATCCTAAAGATCCAAATGGAAGAACCTCTTGTCCTTATGATTTCACCCATCCTAAAGATGCAAATGGAGGAACCTATTCTTTGGGAATCCTCTTTGGACCAAAATGTCGAGCGTCAAAGTTGTCCTCTTGATTTGGTTCATCCTTAAGATCCAAATGGATATAACTCATCTTTGAGAATCCTCCTTGGAAAAAAATGTTAAACGAGGATCATAACCGATTTTGTTAAACTTGTCCTCATCATTTGGTCCATCCTAAAGATCTAAAGCGAGGAATCACTTGTCCTCTCGGTTTAGTCCATCGTAAAGATCCAAATGGAGGAACCTCTTGTCGCCATGATTTCATCCATCCTAAAGATCCAAATGGATTAAAATCCTCTTTAGGAATCCTCTTTGGACAAAATATTGAACGAGTATCGGAAACAGTCGAAAAATTCAAATGGAGGAACCTCGTCTTTGGGAATTCGCTTTGGACCAAAATGTTGAATGAGGATGGAAACGAATCCAAAACCGTGTTTGTAATTGAAAAGCTTGTATCAAAGTACTCGTTTCACTCTTGTAACGTCCCGTTATTTTGAAGTGAATTTTTTTTTTAATTATTATTTAATTATATTTTATTTAATGTTATTTATCTATTTATTTCAATTTAAGTATTTAGATTAATTATTATTTTTGTAATTTCGATTTTAGTAATTAATTTCGCCCGAAATCCTTGTTAATCGTTTTTAATATTTTAAATTCGTTTTGGTGACATTAATAATTATTAATAAGCCAATTAATTATTATTAATCACCTTTAGATTTATTTAAGAGCATCGGGTTTCTTTTTATAAGTCAAAAGTCATAAAAGGACGCAACCGTCATTTCCAATTTCTTAAAATATCTAAATTTACTATTCATTTATCTTTAAAAACCACAAAATTGACCAAAAATCAACATTTTCTTCTTTCCTTTCCTTCCTTGGCCGTAGCCTTCATCCAACATGGATGTAAAATTTCTTTTCTTTGTTTCTCATTCGTTTCTCGATGGATCGGCTTGATTTCGGTTGCGTTGGATTGGTAGGGACGAGGGCTACCTATCCAACCTAGCTTTTCGGAGTTTCCCGTTCTCTAAGGGAAGTCCCAAAAAGTAAGTTTTCAAAACTTTTTAGATGGTTTTGTTTGTTTTTTATTATAAATGAGTTTTGAAGTTGAAATCATGAATTTCTATCATGGAAAATGACGATTTTGAGCCCGGATTTTCGAAAAACACTATTCACCCGAAAACACTATTCATCCGAAATTACTATTCATCCAAAATCACTATTCATCCGAAAATACACACTTGTTCGCATATTAGTTATGAGTTGTAATATGTTGTGCAATTGGTGAATTGTAGGTGCGTTTGCTCGGTTGTTGTTTCGTGGAAAGTGGAGATTTGGAGTTATTTCGCTAAGGTGAGAATAGTTAGAATTTAAAGTAACTATAGAAAGCGAATAAGTGCGATGATTTGTAGAATCGGAAATTAAGATTAGAATCCAATCTAAAATTAGAGGGAGTGAGTTAGTGCCTTAGGATTTGAAGTTAATCCTTTAAGAGAGAAACTTAGGATTTCTCGACGAAAGCCTTGAACCTTAGAAAGTTCTAAGTTAGATTCGTTTCAAAGCTTAGGTTGGATTATTGGAAAGGATCCAAGACTTTAAAGTACGATTGATAGAACCTCGGATTATTGGAAGTTTAGAATCCTGGAAGGTATAGGTTAATCGTTTAAATTATGTTTTTACTTTTATTATTTATAGCGGAGTTCGATTTACATATCGTTCGTCCGGAGTTTCCTATTTGATTACTTTATGTCTTTTACTTTATGTATAATCACATCTTTGATCCATTTATTTTTATGCACTTTACTTTATGCCCTTTTTACCTTATGCTTGTTCGACTACTATAACTTTCACCTTTACTTTATTTACTTTCGCAAGCATGTACAAGCATAACCATAACATCTTGCATCATAACATCTTGCACCGTATCATCTTGCATCATTGAAATGGAGGAAAAGGGAGGAGAAACAAAATAAAAGGTGAATGTGGATCTGACGGGAGTCCCCATTACCTTCATGCATAAAAGGTGAATGTGGATCCGACGGGAGTCTCCATTACCTTCATGCATAACATTGATGGAAATGGAAAGTGAGAAAGAAAGGAAGGGGAGAATGTTGGACCCTACGGGGAATGTCCGCATCACCTTCGGAGAAAAAGAAACGAAAGTGAAAAAGAAAAGAAAGTGAAAAAAGAAAAGAAAGTGAAAAAGAAAAGAAAGGAAGGAAGAATGATGAACCCTACGAGGAGTTCACATCACCTTCATAGAAAAGAAAAGAGAAAGTGAGAAAGAAAAGGAGGGAGAACGATGGATCCTACGGGATAGACCACGTTACCTTCTTCATGCATAAGGTTGAATGTGAATCCTACGGGAGTTTGCATTACCTTCATTTTAATTATCGTTGGAATTATATTATTGAGAATGAATTGTATATTTCATTACGGAAAGTAAGAAAATAAGGAAAATCGAGATGTTTTATGTTTATGCAAAGTTTACTTATTTCTTTTATTTATGTTGTAATAAGTTAATGGATGAGGATTGACTACGAGTGTTAGTAATATCATCCTTTGGAAAGTTTAGAATGAAATTACCTAAAGTTTGGAGAACTTTAGGATTGATTGTGTCAGGTAAATTGGACACAAATCGGAATACGAGTTTGAGGTCTATTCTTACTTTTTATTCTTATTATTCTCACTGGGCTTAGTTTGTTAGCTCATGATATTACAAACATTTCAGGTAATGTTTGGGATCGTGGGAGAGGAGCTGGTGCGCGCTTGATCGAGAGGGTGATGATTTCGAGATGGACTAAGTAGTTGTAAAAATCCATGTACATGGTTTTCTGAATTTTATATAATTTTGGAGTTGTATATTTGTAAATGGCTCTTAAGATCGTTTATCTTTACTTTTATGTTTATAAATCATTTTGAACTCCTGATAGGAACTTAATGTTCCTTGTGTTTTTAGATATTTGAATTTAAGATGTAAACAGGTTTTGGCTAGCCTATTTTCAAATATAATCACGCCAATTTTCTTAAAATAAAAGACTTCCGCTATTTTCTCTGATTTAATTTATTTCACAGTGATGGGTCGTCACAACTCTCTAGACCAAAATTTCAACCAAAGACCTAAGGTTTCCCACTTGTAAAAGTTGTCCTCATGATTTAGTCGATCCTAAATATCCAAGGCGAGGAAACTCTTCTTTGGGAATCCTCTTTCGACCAATATGTCGAACAAGGATTGGAACCAATCCATAAACTTGTTTGTAATTGAGAAGGTTGTATCAAAGTACTGGTTTCACTCTCTGGACCAAAGTAAAAGAAAAGACCTAAGGTTTCCCACTTGTCAAAGTTGTCCTCACGATTTGGTCCATCCAAAAGGTACAAATGGAGGAAACTCTTCTTTGGGAATCCTTTTTGGACCAAAATGTCAAACGAGGATCAAAACCAATCTTGTTAAACTTGTCCACATGATTTGGTCCAACCTAATGATCCATATGGAGGAACCTCTTGTCCTTATGATTTGGTCCATCTTGAAGATCAAAATGGGGGAACCGCTTCTTTCAAAATCCTCTTAGGACTAAAATAACGAACGAGGATCGGAAACAATCTTGTCGAAGTTGTCCTCATGATTTGGTTCATCCTAAAGATCCTAATGGAGGAAACTCTTCTTTGAGAATATTCTTTAGACCAAAATATCAAACAAGTATCGGAACCAATATTGTCAAACTTGTCCTCATGATTTGATCCTTCCTAAAGTTCCAAATGGGGGAAACTCTGATTTGGGAATCCTGTTTGGAACAAAATGTCAAACAAGGATCGGAACAAATTTTATCAAATTTGCCATAATGATTTAGTCCATCCTAAAGATCCAAATGGATGAACCTCTTGTCCTCATAATTCGGTTCATCCTAAAGATCCAAATGGAGGAACCTATTCTTTCAAAATGCTCTTTGGACCAAAATATCGAACGTCAAAGTTGCCCTCTTGATTTGGTCCATCCTAATGATCCAAATGGAGGAAACTCTTCTTTGGAAATCCTCTTTGGACCAAAATTGCAAACGAGGATTAGAGCCAATCTTGTCAAATTTTTCCTCGTGATTAAGTCCACCCTAAAGATCCAAATGGAGGAAACTCTTATTTGGGAATCCTCTTTGGACCAAAATGTCGAACGAGGATCAGAACCAATCTTCTTAAAGTTTCCTCATGATTTGGTTCGTCCTAAAAATCTAAATGGATGGAACTCTTCTATGGGAATCCTCTTTGGACCAAAATATCGAACGATTATCGAAACCAATCTTGTAACACTTGTCCTCATGATGTGGTCTATCTTAAAGATTCAAATGGATGAACATCTCCTTTGGGAATTCACTTTGGACCAAAATGTCGAACGAGGAAGGAAACCAATCCTTAAACTTGTTTGTAATTGAAAAGCTTGTATTCAAGTACTTGTTACCCTCTCTAGACAAATTGAAAGCTTGTATCCAAGTACTTGTTTCCCTCTCTAGACCAAATTGAAACCAAAGACCTATGGTTTCCCACTTGTAAAAATTGTCTTCATGATTTGGTCTGAAATAAACATCCAAATGGAGAAAGCCTTCTTTGGGAATGCTTTTTGGACCAAAATATCCAACAAGTATCGGAACCAATCTAGTCAAACTTGTCGTCATGATTTGGTCCATCCTAAAGATTCATATGGATGAACCTCTTCTTTGGAAATTCACTTTGCACCTAAATGTTGAAAGAGGATTGGAACCAAACCAAAACCTCGTTTGGATTGGAAAAGTTTGTATCAAAGTACTCGTTTCACTCTCTAGACCAAATTTAAACCAAAGACCTAAGGTTTCCCACTTATCAAAGTTGTTTTCATGATTTGGTCCATCCTAAATTTCCAAGTAGAGGAAACTCTTCTTTGGGAATCCTCTTTTGACCAATATGTCGAACAAGGATTGGAACCAATCCAAAAATTATTTGTAATTGAAAAGTTTGTATCAATGTACTTTTTTTACTATCTAGACCAAAGTGAAACCAAAGACCTAAGGTTTCCCACTTGTCAGAGTTGTCCTCATGATTTGGTCCATCCAAAAGATATAAATGGAGGAAACTCTACTTTGGGAATCCTCTTTGGACAAAAATCTAAAACAAGGATCGGAAGCAATCATGTTAAACATATCCTCATGAATTGGTCCAACCTAAAGATCTATATGGAGTAACCTATTGTCTTATGATTTGGCCCATCCTAAAGATCCAAATGGAGGAACTTTTTCTTTCGGATACCTTTTAGAACCAAAATATCGAACGAGGATCGGAAACAATCTTGTTAAAGGTTTTCTCATGATTTGGTTCATCCTAAAGATCTAAATGGAAGAAACTCTTCTTTGGGAATTCTCTTTGGACCAAAATATCGAACAAGTATCGGAACCAATCTTATAAAACTTTTCCTCATGATTTGGTCCATCCTAAAGCTCTAAATGGAGGAAACTCTTCTTTGGGAATCCTCTTTTGACAAACATGTCAAACGAGGATTCAAACCAATCTTGTAAAACTTGTCCTCATGATTTGATCGATCCTAAAGATCCAAGTGGAGGAACCTCTTGTCATCATGATTTGGTGCATCCTAAAGATCCAAATGGAGGAAACTCTTCTTTGGTAATCCTCTTTGGACCAAAATATCGAACAAGTTGCAAGACCAATCTTGTCAAACTTGTCCTCATGATTTAATCCATCCTAAAGATCCAAATGGAGGAGACTCTTATTTGGGAATCTTTTTTTGACCAAAATGATAAACAAAGAACGGAACCAATCTTGTCCAACTTGCCCTCATGATTTGGTCCATCCTATAGATCCAAATGGAGGAACCACTTGTCCTCATGATTTGGCCGATCCTAAAGATCCAAATGGATGAACCATAAGTGAACATGTAACATGGATAATAATGCAATGATCACACAGCATATACATTATTTCCACACCACCAATACAATGCAGCATCAACAAGAGAATAGGTCCCACAGTGGACCTTCAGTCGATCAGGACACTAAATAGACTCGAGGGCTCTCTCAACCCTCATGACCCATCTCTCGGCAAGCGCCGGGTCAATAGATGTCTCAAATCTCTATACATCTTGGTACTACCCAGATGAACAGAAAAGATAGAATTGTGAGCCTTTTCCAACAACTCTTTCCGAAAAGTCGAACTCAATGTTATACAAAGCCTTTGATGATACATCAAAGCACTATCAGTGGAAAAAGTAAAGTGGCTAGGTATACCTGACTCTGCCTCAATAAAACTGGCCTGTAAATGATTCTCTCTCCTCTGAGCCTCAATCATCCTCTGTAGCAAAGTAGGCCCCACTGTCAAACTAGCCAAACCCACTGTAACCTCGGCAGTAAGGAGGGCTATCTTAGCAAGTGTGAAGACTTTCTGCTAAGTGCATCCGCCACTACATTGGATTTTCTGGGATGGTACTGAATATCACAATCATAATCTTTCACAACCTCCAACCATCTCCGTTGTCTCATATTCAATTCCTTCTGAGTGAAGAAATATTTGAGGCTCTTGTGATCGGTGAATATCAAGATTTTCTCACCATACAAGTAATGCCTAAAAATTTCCAAAGCATGTACAACCGCCGCCAAATCCATATCGTGAGTCGGATACTTTTTTCTCATGCTCCTTCAACTGACGGGAAGCATAAGCTATAACTTTCCCATGTTGCATCAAAATGCAACCCAAACCTCTCATCGAAGCATCGGTATAAACCGTCAAACCACCACTACTATCGGGTGACACTAAAACAGGTGCAGTTATAAGTCTCTCCTTGAGCTCCTCAAAGCTCTTTTCACACTCCTCGGACCATACAAAGTCCACTCCCTTCTTGGTCAAATGTGTCAAGTCCGATGCTATCTTAGAGAAGTCTTGAACAAACCGTCTATAATAACCAGCAAGTCCAAGAAAACTACGAATCTCAGTCACACTAGTTGGTCTAGGCCAACTACTAACCGCCTCAACTTTAGATGGATCCACCATCACTCCTTTACTGGAGACCACATGGCCTAAGAATGCCACTTCCCTGAGCCAAAACTCACACTTAGAGAACTTTGCATACAATTTCCGTTCTCGTAACACGATCAAAACTTTCTCTAAGTGCATAGCATGCAACTCCTCGGTCTCAGAATAAATCAAAATGTCATCGATAAACACAATAACAAAGGAGTCAATGAACCTCCTAAACACCGTTTGCATAAGATCCATAAAAACCGCCGGCGCATTAGTCAAACCGAATGACATAACAACAAACTCATAATGCCCATATCGTGTACGAAATGTGGTTTTGGGAATATCATCCTCCCGGATCCTCAACTGGTGATAACCGGATCTCAAATCTATCTTCGAAAAGATAGTAGCCCCTCTCAACTGATCAAATAAATCATCGATCCTTGGCAAATGATATTTATTTTTCACAGTAACTCGGTTCAACTCTCCGTAGTCGATACACAACCTCATTGAACTATCTTTCTTTCTCACAAACAACACTGGTGCTCCCCACGGGGACACACTAGGGCGTATAAACCCTAAATCTAATAGTCCTTGTAACTGACTCTTGAGCTCATTCAGCTCCGCAAGTGCCATACGATAAGGTGCATTGGACAATGGAGTCGTCCCAGGTAACACCTCTATTTGAAAATCCATCTCTCTCACTGGCGGTAAACCGGGTAACTCATCAGGGAAAACATCAGTGAAATCCCTCACAATCAGTACTGACTCAAGTGTAGTCACACTAACAGACATGTTTACCACACTAGCCAAAAAACGTATCGCACCATCACACAAAAGAGTTCTAGCCTGAATCGCAGAGATGATTGCAGGAGTCACTCTACCTCGAGTCCCACGGAATCGAAAACTAGTCCCACATGGACCAATAAAATCCACAACCTTGACACTACAACCAATATTGGCGTGGTTGGCTGAAAACCAATCCATACCCAATATAATATCAAAATCACACATAGGCATCACAATCAACCTAGCAGGCAGGCAACAACCCCAAAATGCACATGTCATCATAACGTGTTATCGTATGGAGCAACATCAACATACTGACACGTACGATCTTACCAAATCACCTATCATAGTAAGTTGCCACATATTACCACATAAGGTAATAAGTTCGGAAAAAACATTAACCATTATCATCACTGATGCCATAATCCCACGAAGTCTTATAACTCCTAATTAGCAAAAACAAGGTTTAACATCAACATGTCACGAATGACAATAAATCACCTTAAATCCCAAGAATAAATTCCAAGTCATTACCATAAATTACGAGTTGACTTTCAAACATTTCCTTTACTTTACTTTAGTGAAAACTACCTAAAGTAATTTCAACTCCGAACTTTATCTCAAAATCTCCATAACCTTTAATACTTTCGATAATTCCTTCTGAGTTACTTTGATTCAAAACTACTCCAAATATCTTAAACTTCCAAATTTTTCTAAACCTTTTCATAATCTTTCAAGACTTCAAAACACATTCTCAAACTTACTTTTTCACAAACACTCATTTGTGCAAGAAACCTCGTCTCTCAACACCGAACAATGGTTAAAACATGCCTCATTTACACATAAAGTGTTGGTCAAGTGTTCCACTCACACAACCACTTTATCAACTAGGCAACAATCAAACTATCATCAAAGTGATGATCAAAAGATCAATCTCTTGAAGTATTCCAACTCCTTTGCTCTAGTTCAATGTCACACACTACACGATGTGCATAACCTTCAAACCTCACATGATAAAGCCTAACCTCTGTACTTCTACCAAGATCCTCGCCTATCAGTCAAATCAACACCGCCACTTAGTGGCCCTTACGAGGTGGAATATCACAATTAGACAAGTTCCTTGTGAGCCAAACATAAATTAGGAACTTACAAGTCTACACTTAACTTATCGGTAAAATATTCTATAAAGTACAAATTTAGAGGATACCTGGTGCCGTCGATCCGAGTGATGCTTTGGACAAGGACTTAAACCAAAACATGAAAAATATGCGATGCATATGGTCTACAGAACCCGTAGGCTCTGATACCAACTGTAAAGACTTGAATTTTCTCAAATCTTTAAATCAGAAACAAACAGCGGAAGACTAGATTTTATAAAAATTTGGCGTGGATCCGTTTAAAATACGAACTCCCTAAACCTGTTTACATGGGCTCAAATCAGAGAATTTAAAACAACATAAATTACTACTCCAGATTATACCCAAATCAGAGAAAATAAACTCGAAAAATATATACAATAGTTCTTAGGCTCTCGTCAGCCACAAAATATAAGTTTAAAGACAATAACATATAGTGTCTCAACTAGCATTCATGAAATGCCCCCAAATTATACATACAAGTCCGTGTCTACAAAGCCATCTGCTAGCGATCAAACAACACCACCTCCACGACCTCGCCCTCTGCCAAGAGTATTACCTAAAAAAGTTTAAGTGTAGCAACATTAGCATAAAAATGCTAGTGAGAATAAGATGGATGCAAGCACTTATATGGACCAAATCCCATATCGGAAAATGTGTCCAAAAATCCTAATGTGCTCTTTCACTACCCATTCGATATTCCCAACTACTTTGCATAAGAAATCAATCCAATTCAACCATATCGAAATTTAGAAAGAGTAAACATTCAAACTCGTAAAATAAAGTACTAGTGCATAACAAAGTAAATAACAGAGTAAATTTCCCATTTGTGACCACATTGTCACCACACACAACCACAATATGACCTCAAAGCCATTGTGACCACATTGTCACCATATACGAACCCTAGTATGACCCTAAAGCCATTGTGACCACATTGTCACCCAATACGAACGATAGTATGACCCGAAAGCCATTGTGACCACATTGTCACCCAATACGAACCATAGTATGACGCGAAAGCCATTGTGACCACATTGTCACCCAATACGAACCATAGTATGACCCGAAAGCCATTGTGACTACATTGTCACCCAATACGAACCATAGTATGACCCGAAAGCCAATGTGACTACATTGTCACCCAATACGAACCATAGTATGACCCGAAAGCCAATGTGACTACATTGTCACCCAATACGAACCATAGTATGACCCGAAAGCCAATGTGACTACATTGTCACCCAATACGAGAATTCTCTCCAAATTCCTTTTTAACTATCTTATGGCCACTCAATTCATCGGAGTATCTAATACTCTTCTCCAATTTCCGGAATCTAATTCTCCTCAAGAATATAACTTAATCCACCAATAACATCTCACAAACTTAACTAATTCTTTCCTTATGCACTTTCCTTAACTCCCAATTATAAGCATTCTTGGAAAAGTTCTAAAATCTAATAACCCTCTTAACTTCGATCGAACAAAATCGTTAAGTAATTTGAAAGCATAAGAGTAATCACAACCATTTTAAACTCACCTTAATGATGAAGTCAACTCCTAATCGCCGGTTGACCAAAATCACAATCGATGCACAAAACCTATAATTAAATACACCTAAAGTATATTAATTTAACAAATTGAACCACGAACGTCACGATAGTGAAATAAAAGACAAAACAACCCGGGAATTCACCCATGAAGCCCACGGCCCTAGGGAAGTTCAAGGGGAAGTTGGTTTTTCGGATTTTTAAGCACTTTAAAAGGGTTTCGATTTGGTTTTGGGCACTTTGGAGGTTGGTAATATCAAAAACATGATTTAGGGTTTAGGTCAAAAGTTCAATCCCGAACAATTTAGTAAAATCATAAAACATATCAAATTCAAAACCCTAACCATCATGAAAAATGAGAAAAACTGAAGGAAATGGTTTTTGGCTCAAACCCGATTCTAGGGTTTAGGGAAAGTTCTAAATATGCATAAAACAATTCCCCTCGATCTAAATCTCCAAGTTCCCGAGCAAGAATTGGAAGATTAAAACCAAAATCACCATTAAAACACTATTTGAAGGTTTAGGTTTTGAACTTAAACATACCTAAAAGCCTTGAGAGAATGGAAAAAAACCTCGATTGATGGTATGGGTAGAAAGTACGTCTCGAGAGCTTTCCAACGAGCTAAGGCACGATGAAAACGATCGAGAAACGAAGCCGGGGTGACAATTTCTTTCTCTCCTTTTTTTTTCTCTCTAAGCTACGGATTTGGGGAAAAATGAAGAGAAAAATGTGATGTTTTTGTCTAATTTTGGCATAATAAAGGAGATGGATGAATAGTATTAAGATATTAAGAATTTCGGAAATGACGCATACGTCCTTTTCTTGCCTTAAGCTTTTAAAACGAAACCCGAACCACTTAAACTAGCCCAATGATGATTAATAATTATTAATTGGCCTATTAATAATTATTAATACCATCGAAACTCGTTTAGGCTAATTAAACAGTTATAAAGGTTTTCAAACCAAATTAACTATTTAAATCTAAATGACTAATTCTAAAATTAACTTTAATACTTTAATTCAATAATAAATAAAATAAAAAATAATAATAAAAAAAAATCTCCTCAAAATAACGGGACGTTACATAGAGTTTCCTCTACTTGGATATTTAGGATGGACGAAATTATGAAGAAAACTTTGACAAGTGGGAAACATTAGGTCTTTTGTTTCACTTTGGTCTCGAGAGTGAAACAAGTACTATGATACAAGCTTTTCAATTACAAACAAGTTTTTGAATTGGTTCCAATCTTGGTTCGATATATTGGTCCAAAGAGGATTCCCAAAGAAGAGTTTCCTCTACTAGAACATTTAGGATGAACCAAATCATGTGGAAAACTTTGACAACTGGGAAACCTTAGGTCTTTTGTTTCACTATAGTCTAGAGAGTGAAATAAGTACTTTGATACAAGCTTTTTAATTACAAACAAGTTTTTGGATTCTTTCCAATCCTCGTTCGACATTTTGGTCCAAAGTGAATTACCAAAGAAGAGGTTTATCCATTTGAATCTTTTGGATATACCAAATCATGAGGACAAGTTTGAAAAGATTGGTTCTAATCCTCGTTCGATAGTTTTGTCCAAAGAGGATTCCCAAAGAAGAGTTTTCTCCTTTTGGATCTTTAGGATGGACCACATCATGAGGACAATTTTGACAAGTGGGAAACCTTAGGTCTTTAGTTTCACTTTGGTCTATGGAGTGAAACAAGTAGTTTAATACAAGCTTTTCAATTACAAACAAGTTTTTTGATTGGTTCCAATCCTTGTTCTATATATTGGTCCAAAGAGGATTCCCAAGGAAGAGTTTCCTCTACTTTGATATTTAGGATTGACCAAATCATAAGGACAACATTTTCAAGTGGGAAACCTTAGGTCTTTGGTTTCACTTTGTTCTAGAGAGTGAAACAAGTACTTTGATACAAGCTTTTCAATAACAAACAAGTTTTTGGATTAATTCCAATCCTCGTTTGACATTTTGGTCAAAAGTGATTCCCAAAGAGAGGTTCCTTCATTTGAATCTTTAGGATGGACCAAATCATGAGGACAAGTTGGACATCATTGGTTCTAATACTCGTTCGATATTTTGGTCCAATGAGGATTCCCAAACATGAGTTTCCACCATTTGGGTCTTTAGGATGGACCAAATCATGACGACAATTGTTACAAGTGGGAAACCTTAGGTCTTTGGATTCACTTTGGTCTAGAGAGTGAAACAAGTATTTTGATACAAGCTTTTCAATTACAAACAAGTTTTGGATTGGTTTCAATCCTTGTTTGACATAATAGTCCAAAGAAGATTCCCTAACAAGAGTTTCTTCTACTTGGATATTTAGGACGGACCAAATCATGAGGACAACTTTGACAAGTGAGAAACCTTAGGTCTTTGGTTTCACATTGGTCTAAAGAGTGAAACAAGTACTTTGATACAAACTTTTCAATTACAAACAAGTTTTTGGATTGGTTCCAATCCTTGTTCGATATTTTGGTCCTAAGTGAATTTCCAAATAAAAGGTTCCTCAATTTGGTTCTGATACTCGTTCTGTATTTTGGTCTTGGACCAAATCATAAGGTCATTTTTTACAAGATTGCTTCTGATCCTCGCTCCACATTTTGGTCCATAGAGGATTCTCAAAGAAGAGCTCCATTTGGATCTTTAGGATGGACCAAATTATAAGGAAAAATTTGACAACCTTGGTTCTGATCCTCGTTCGATATTTTGGTCCAAAGAGGATTACCAAAGAAGAGTTTCCTCCATTTGGTTATTTAGGATGGACCAAATATTGAGGACAACTTTGACAAGATTGTTTTCGGTCCTCGTTCGACATTTTGGTCCAAAGTGGATTCCCAAAGAAGAGTTTTCTCCATTTGGTTCTATAGGATGGACCAAATCATGAGGGCAATTTTGACAAGTGGGAAACCTTAGGTCTTTGGTTTCACTTTGTTCTAGAGAGTGAAACAAGTACTTTGATACAAGCTTTTCAATTACAAACACGTTTTTTGATTGGTTCCGATCCTCATTTAATATTTATGTCCAAAGAGAATTCCCAAAGAAGTGTTTCCTAAACTTGGATCTTTAAGATGGACCAAATCATGAGGACAAGAGGTTCCTCCATTTGGATCTTTGGGATGGACTAAATCATGATGACAACTTTGATATGATTTGTTTCGATCCTCGTTTGACATTTTGGTCCAAAGAGGATTCCCAAAGAAGAGTTTCCTCTATATGGATCATTAGGATGGACCAAATTTTGAGAACAACTTTGATAAGTGGGAAACCTTATGTCTTTGGTTTCAATTTGGGCTAAAGAGTGAATAAAGTACTTTGATACAAGCTTTTCATGAGGACAAGTTTGACAAGATTGGTTCCAATACTCATCGGATATTTTGGTCCAAAGATGATTCCCAAAGAAGACTTTCCTCCTTTTGGATATTTAGGATGGACCAAATCATGAGGACAAATTTGACAAGTGGGAAACTTTAGGTCTTTGGTTACACTTTGTTCTAGATAGTGAAACAAGTATTTTGATACAAGCTTTTCAATTACAAACAATGTTTTGGATTGGTTCCGATCCTCGTTCGACATTTTAGATCAAAGTGGATTCTCAAAGAAGAGTTTCCTCCATTTGGATCTTAAGGATGGACGAAATCAAGAGGACGAGTTTGACAAGATTAGTTCTGATCATCATTCGATATTTTGTCCAAAGAGGATTCCCAAAGAAGAGTTTCCTCCTTTTGGGTCTTTAGGATGGACCAAATCATGAGGACAATTTTGGCAAGTGGGAAACCTTAGGTCTTTCATTTCACTTTGGTCTAGAGAGTTAAACAAGTACTTTGATACAAGTTTTTCAATTAAAAACAAGTTTTTGGATTGGTTCTAATCCTTGTTCGACATATTGATCCAAAGAGGATTCCCAAAGAAGAATTTCCTCTACTTGGATATTTAGGATGGACCAAATCATGAGGACAACTTTGACAAGTGGGAAACCTTAGGTCTTTGGTTTCACTTTGGTCTAGATTGTCAAGCAAGTACTTTGATTCCAATCCTTGTTTGACATTTTGGTCCAAATTGAATTTCCAAAGAAGAGGTTCATCCATTTGAATCTTTAGGATGGACCAAAGCTTAAAGACAACTTTGACTAGATTGGTTTCGATCCTCGTTTGACATTTTGGTCCAAGAAGGATTCTTAAAGAAGAAGTTCTTCCATTTGGATCTTTAGGATGGACCAAATTATAAGGAAAAATTTGACAAGATTGGTTCCGATCCTCGTTTGATATTTTCGTTCAGAGAAGATTCCCAAAGAAAGGTTTCCTCAACTTGGGTCTATAAGATGGACCAAATCATGAGGACAACTTTTACAAGATTGTTTCTGATCCTCGTTCGATATTTTAGTCTTAATAGGATTCACAAAGAAGAGTGATATGAACCAAGGAACCTTATAAGTTGATATTTTGGCGGAGTTGCATTCATTACACTCCAAGTTCACGCCAAGGTCAAACTACATGTTACTTCAATAAATACAATTAAAGTTCAAGTCTTGTTGAATAAATACAAGTCAAGTTCAAGACTACTTTAAAAAATGCAAGTCAAGTTCGAACTCAAGTTCATTAAATGCAACCAAATAACATTTATTGCAACCGAATATAATATGGACAAGATTGGTTCGGATACTCATTCGATATTTTGGTCCAAAGAGGATTCCCAAAGAAGAGTTTCCTCCATTTGGGTCTTTAGGATAGACCAAATCATGAGCACAACTTTGACAAGATTGGTTCCGTCCTCGTTCGATATTTTGGTCGAATAAGGAATCCAAAAGAAGAGTTTCCTCCATTTGGATCTTTTGGTGGACCAAATCATGAGGACACTTTTGACAAGTTTGGTTCTTATCCTCGTTTGACATTTTGATCCAGATAGGATTCTCAAAGAAGAGGTTCTTCCATTTGGATCTTTAAGATCGACCAAATCATGAGAACAAGAGGTTCTTTCATTTGGATCTTTAATATCGCCCAAATCATGAGGACAAGAGGTTCTTCCATTTGGATCTTTAGGATGGATAAAATCATAAGGAAAACTTTGACAAAGAGCATTCTCAAAGAAGAGGCTCCAACATTTGGATCTTTAGGATGGACCAAATCATGATGAAAAAAATGTTGCTTGTCAAAGTTGTTATTTTGATTTGGTCCATCCTGAAGATCCAAATGGAGGATCTTCTTCTTTGGGGAATCCTCTTTGGACTAAAATGTCGAACGAGGATAGGAACCAACCCAAAAACTTGTAATTGAAAAGCTTGTATCAAATTACTTGTTTTACTCTCTAGACCAAAGTGAAACCAAAGACTTAAGGTTTTCCACTTGTCAAAGTTGTCCTCATGATTTGGTCCATCATAAATATTCAAGTAGAGGAAACTCTTCTTTGGGAATCCTCTTTGGACCAATATGTCGAAAGAGGATTGGTACCAATCCAAAAACTTGTTTGTAATTGAAAAGCTTGTATCAAAGTACTCGTTTAACTCTCTAGACCACGCTTGACAAAGTTTTCCTCATGATTTGGTCAATCCTAAAAATCTAAATGCACGAAACTCTTCTTTGGGAATCCTCTTTTGACCAAAATGTGGAACGAGGATCGGAACCAATCTTATCAAATTTGTCCTCATGATTTGGTCCATCCTAAAGATCCAAATGAAGGAACCTCTTGTCCTCATAATTTGGTCCATCCTAAAGATCCAAATCGAGGAACCTATTCTTATGGAATCCTCTTTTGACCAAAATGTCAAACGGTGATTGGAAAGAGTCTTGTCAAATTTGTCCTCATGATTTGGTCCATCCAAATGATCCTTCTGGATGAACCTCTTGTCGATTGGTTTCTTAGGTCAATGGTTTCAATTTTGTTTAGAGAGTGAAACAAGTACTTTAAAACATTCTTTTCAATTACAAACAAGTTTTTGGATTGGTCCAAAGAGGATTACCAAAGAATAGGTTCCTCCATTTGGATTTTTAGGATGGACCAAATCATGAGGATAACGTTGACAAGATTGTTGTGTTAGGAATGGTGTCCTAGAAATTGTAATTATTTAATAAGGATAATTTATTACGAATAAATTAAATAAATAAACATAAGTTCTTATTATATTATCTAGATTGATTCAATTGACGATATTAGGAATATATGAAAATATAGTAATATCAAACATTCAAATAGTAAACCCTAAGTTACTCTTATGAAATCACGACTTAGTATGTGAGTCATACGAGAGGATTAAAGTCGAGATGAGTAACTTAAACGTGTCTACAGTAAACAGATAACGTTTGGGAATCTTATCATGGTAACACTGTTGATAGCTTCGCATTTTGTTTATAGACAAATGATCTAATCCTGATCATTCATGTGGGAGACATGAAATGGAAGTATCATATGCAATGTTGATTGTATAAGACAGGACCACGATGTTCGATCAAATTTCTCATTATTACCGTTTATGAGGAATATCAAACTAAGTTTATCAACCGTGATAGATCTCAATCCTAAGTGAAATACGGGCTCCTATTTGTGGAGCTATGTTCTTTGATTCACATGGTTGAGAGCGATCTGTAAGAACGCTCAATACACTCCTGCTTTGAGAACATGGCTAGATAAGTAGCTGGGAACGCATCTTCACGAGATGGAATTCATAACTTTCCCATAAATTAACGATATCAGTGCGATACCTAAACATTATAGGAACTTTAGGAAACTCCCTTGATGTACTGATTCGAGACATGAACAAGTGGTGCCACGACTTCTATTGATCACAGAAGTATATTATCTCTAGTTCGACTAAAGATAAAGTTTATTGGAGAATCAGCGGGAACACAAAGATAAAGCGGTAATTACAGGGGCAAAACGGTAAATTTAATCCGCCTGTAATTATGAGGGTCAACGTTAAGGATATATTACCGAAAATAAATAAATATAAACTTAATGGACATAACTCATCTATAGTGAGGGGAGTTTAGCTATAAATCAATAGTGGAATTATTCATAATTAGATCATAAGTAATTAACTGATTATGAGTTAATCACTTAATTGACTAATTATTAAGCCCATGATCTATAGGTCCATCGGGTCCCTATGCTAGCCCAAATATCGTTGTAAAAAAACTAAGTTAATAATTTAACTTAGGAAGAACAGATAATTTAAGTAATTGATTTTACTTAAAATTAGGCAATATTAATTATTTGAATAATGAGATTATTTAAATAAAAATTAATATTAATAATAAAAATTAATATTAATATTGATACAATATTAATTGTTTAAATAAAGAGTTTATTTAAATGGAAATTAATATAACATTATCAATTATAATAATTTAAGGCAAAATTAATAGTTTAAATAAATAGTTTATTTAAACGGGAGTTAATGTTAATATTATTAATTATTGAGTTTATATAAATGGAAATTAATAATTAATATTATTAATTAAATAATGAGTGTATTTAATTTGATAATAATTATTAGAGAGAATTAAATACAATTTGTTTAAGAAACAAATTGGTTTTAGCAGAAAATAATTAATTAATTGGATAAGATTCAATAGTAATTAATTATGCTATTTATTGGCTAAATGTATTTAAATTAAAAATCATTATTTGAATTTTTCTAATTTTAAATATATAAATATATAATTATTATATAAAGAAAAGTAAATAAAGAAAAAAAATATATATATATATATATATATATATATAAATCTAAACTTTTACCATTTGCGTGCGTCAGTGTGAATATTATTATTATTATTATAACTTTATAATGGCCTATGCTGGAGATAAGTTTAGATATATATATTTTTATTTATTTTCTTTATTTAATAATTATGAAGTTAGGAATTCTAATTCGATTAGGATACTATATTTTCCTAAAAATATGACCATTGGGATTCATATTTTATACTCTTCTCACTTTAATTAGGAAAGTGAAAATTCTCTCTTCAATTTTTGCCCAATTGTCGATTTTCCTTAGGGAAAATTTTAGAAGAAATTTCTTCTTCTTTTGTTCTTCTGGTTCAATCTCCACAAGTCGGTTTTACTTACGATCGGGATATAGCATAGAAGATCCGGTGTTGCTGAGGATTTGATGCTGTAAAGAAACCTCCAACCGATTCTCCATTAATTACTCAATGTAAGTAAAAGGCCTTTAATTTTCGAAAATAACCATGAATCTACATGTTCTTCATGTTTTTATCACAAATTGCATGATGTTAATTGATCCGTAATTAAATGTTAATTAGTTTACTAAATAAAATTCTGCTAGTTTAGTAAATCATCCCTTCAATTGGTATAAAAGCTAATTTTAATTATCATGCAAAATTGTGATTTTTCGAAAATTTTGGTGGGTTGCATAAAAATCGTTTTATGTATGTTTATATAAATTATGGAGGTTTGCTAATTGACTGTTTAGGTATTCTTGAGGCACATAGGATTTTAAATTTTAGTAAGAAAATTTGTAAACACTAATTTTAGGGTACAAGAAATTTTTTGTAATTTTCCCATACCAAAGGAGGCAAAAATCGGCTACAACAAAGGGGAGGAAGAAAGAAATTTTTTCTCCATCATCCATGATGTCCACGCCTAAAGCAGAGACGAAAGGTAAAGATATGGTAAGATATTTTATCATAATTATCTTGTTATCTCAATTTAAAATTTAAATATTTAAGATAACGATAAAATCCTTTTAAAGATTATATCCCTATCTTAAATTATGAATTTAGAAATTGACATAAGATTACATGGAAAATATTTTATTTATCTTTCCATATAATTAAAAGATAATTATTTTAAAACAAGTATTTATTGAAATATTAAGGAGATAATATTTTAGAGGAGAGAGAAAGTTGAAGCCTCAAGTTCTACAATTGAAGATTTAAATTAAGTTGTAATTTAATTTTTTTCCATTTTAAAAATGATGCCAAGAATACCGGTCAATTTAGCTATTTATAATTTAAATTTTTTATATGTATGATATAATTGTTTTAAATAATGTTCATGCATAAGAGTATGTCATGTAGAAAATCCGACCATAGGTTGTATGATTTTAATTAATTATACATACATGCATCATGATATAATATGTGTTATTATATGCTAATGTATGTAAAGCATACCATAATTTTTATTTTATAAAGTGTTATTATCGAAAAATTAAGTATTTTAGTCTAATTACTTTTAGAATTAAAAAAGCATGCTTATTTAGTTAAAATTCAAAAGTTAAATCTAGTTTAAAAGTTGAATAGAAACTAAATAAATCATTTGTAATATAGAATTATTGTTTAAACAATTGGGCCAAAAATCCATATAAGATATACAAATAGAAACTTCTAATTAAGAGTTAATTAAAAATTAATAATTATGATTAATTAAATTTAACGGATCTCTGGCGAGAAAGCTCTGCCAAAGCTATGAGGTTTCATAAAGTTCCCCTAATACGGAACGCTTCTAACTGGGAGCGATATGGGAGAAAATTTCAAATTAATAAATCGAAATTATTAAGACGGCTCATAATGTGATTAGTTTTAATTAGGAAAACTTGAACAATCACATTTATAAAATTAATCTAACCAATTTAAGAGTTAAAGTTGATTTGGTTAATTAAAACTTAGATTAATGAATTAGCCTGAATTAGTCTAAGTTATGAAACCCTAACTTAAAATATTAAGTGAGAGAAGGAAACATGTTGTAACGTCCCGTTATTTTGAAGTGAATTTTTTTTTATTATTTTATTTTATTTAATATTGTTTATTTATTTATTTATTTCAATTCAAGTATTTAGTTTAATTATTATTTTGTAATTTCGATTTTCGTAGTTAATTTTTGCCCGAAATTCTTTTTAATCGTTTTAATGTTTTATTTTCGCTTTGGTGACATTAATAATTATTAATAGGCCAATTAATAATTATTAATCACCTTTAGATTAATTTAAGAGCATCGGGTTTCGATTTAGAAGTCAAAAGTCATAAAAGGACGCAACCGTCATTTCCGATTTCTTAAAAATATCAAAATACTATTCATTCATCATTAAAAATCAAGAAATTGACCAAAGTTGACCAAAACCTCTCATGTTTCCTTCTCCAAACCGTGGGTCTTAGGGGGGAAAGAGAGAAATTCGGTTTTCGTTCGTTTCTCGGCGGATCGACTCGATTTCGGTTGCATCGGAAAGCCCTCGAGTCTAGGATTCTTTTCCACGTGCTTTTCTCTCGAGATCCATGGAGTTCTTGGTAAGTAAAGTTTCAAACCCTAAGCTCGAAATAGTGTTTTAATGGAGTTTTCTTTGTTTTCTTTCGATTTCTTGTCGGGAAACTCGGTGTTTGTAAATACAGGAGTAGTTTTAAGAGTTTTGGAAACTTTCCCATAACCCTAAAACTGAGTTTCAGTCGAAACCCTTCCCGTTTGAAATTTACCTTTTTGGGTTTGATTATGGGTTATAAATTAGTGAAATAATGTTAATTTAATTTAATTCAGGAAATGGCATAACGTTCAAAAACCCTAATTATCGATACCAATTGAAATAGGGAATATCGAATTTGTTTGAAACAAACTCGAAACACCTCTAAAGTACCTAAAAGCCGGAAAACCAAACCCGAGACCCACTTTTCATGGGAGGGCCAAGAGCCTCATAGTGGGGTTTATGAGGTTGTTCGTTGTTTTGAGCTTTTAGATGTTATTTGATCGATGTATGTTTATTTATTAATTGTTAGATATAATTAATTGTAGGTGTTTCGGATTGTTGTTTGATTGTGCTTTCGAAAACTTGGAGCAAAGCTATTTTTCTTATTTGGCTAACCTGAGAATAGTTAGGATTTAAAGTAACTATAGAAAGCGAATGAGTATGAAGGTTTGTAGCATTTGAAACTATGACTAGAAACCGAATCAAAGAATAGAGGGAAATGAGCTAGTACCCTAGGATTAGGAGCTAGTTCTTTAAGTGAGAACTTAGAACTTCTCAAGGAAAGCATTGAACCTTATAAAGTTCTAAGTTAGATTCGTTTCGAAGCTTAAGATGGATCATTGGAGGTTAGAAGATCCAAACTTCTATATAGAACGGTTAATAGAACCTCGGATTATGTCGGAAGTTAGAATCCTTGAAGGTGTAGGTTAATCGCTTAAGTTATGATTTCACTTTTATTACTGTTAGCTGAGTTCGATTGATATATCGTTCGTCCGGAGTTTCATATTATTTACTTTATGTCTTTTATTTTATGCCTTTTACTTTATGTTTGTATCGGCTACTTTAATTCCGCATTTTATTTATTTACTCCAAAACATATCATATTGCACCATAACATCTCGCATCATGGAAAATAAAGTGAGAAAGAAAAGAAGGGGGAAGAATGTTGGAGCCTACGGGTAGTGTCCGCATCACCTTCAGAAAAAGAAAAGAAAGTGAGAAAGAAAATGAAGGGGGAAGAATGTTGGAGCCTACGGGTAGTGTCCGCATCACCTTCATAGAAAAAGAAAAGAAGTGAGAAAGAAAAGGAGGGAGAACGATGGATCCTACGGGATAGACCACATTACCTTCTTCATGAATAAGGGCGTATGCGAATCCTACGGGATGCTCTCATGCATTCATGCTTATGATCGATGAGAAAGAGAATGGAGATGTTATATTATATGCAAAGTTATTTACTTTTCTTATTTTTTGTCATAACAAGTTAATGGATGAGGATTGACTACTAGTGTTAGTAATATCATCCTTTGGAAAGTTTAGAATGAAATTATCTAAAGTTTGGAGAACTTTAGGATTGATTGTGTGACAATAATTGGACACAAATCGGACATGCGAGTTTGAGGTCTATCTTTACTTTTTATTCTTATTATTCTCACTGGGCTTAGTTTGTTAGCTCATGATATTACAAACATTTCAGGTAATGTTTGGGATCGTGGAAGAGGAGCTGGTGCGCGCTTGATCGAGAGAATGATGATTTCGAGATGGACTAAGTAGTTGTAAAATCCATGTATATGGTTTTGTGAATTTTATATCATTTTAGAGATTTGTACAATTGTATATAGCTCTTAAGAGCTTTTGTCTTTATGTTTATGATTATAATCATTTTGAACTCCTGGATAGGAACTTAATGTTCCTTGTGTATTTTTGATTTTGAAATTAAGATGTAAACAGGTTTTGGCCAGCAAATTTTCAAACATAACCACGCCAAATTTTCTTAAAATAAAAGACTTCCGCTGTGTATTCTAATTTAAATTATTTAAAAACGTCGAGTCGTCACAGTTGGTATTAGAGCCTACGGGTTGTAGACTACACATGCGATGCATGTTTGTGTTTTGTTTTAAGTCCAATCTCAAGTCATCAAGATTTGAATAAGGAAGCTTAGAAGTTATCCTTATCTTGGATTTTTACATCTTCTGAAAACAAGAGAAAATTTACTACTACGGTACAGATTACCTCTCAGAAGAAGAAAGCAAAGGATGACGAATCCAATCAAGGGATACCGCAGCAGCAGCAACAGCAACATCAACAATATCAACATCAACAGCAACAACTGCAGCGGCAACAACAACAACTGGTTCGAGATGGAGCTCAACAAGGATTGGATCATCCTTATTACAATAGTTGTGTCAGTTTCCATCAGGGAGATGCACACTTCCATCAAGATGCTCTGTTGTGATCAAACTTGGATTCACGCCACTTTTATAGGGCGTATAAGACACAACCATCACAACATAGTAGTAAACTCAGGATTATCAGGAAAAGCTATTAGTATGGTAGTGATTTATATTTTGTTATTTTCAGGCCGTTTGGCTTTTATTTTGTTTAATGCTGGAGCTAGCCATTTTTTTTATTTTTATCTTGTTATGATGAATTGGCAGCTCTTGAGCCGAGACTGTTAAGTTTTGAGATATGTGCTTTTACCCAAGAGGGGAAGCTTATTATTGTGATAGTGCGTATGGCACTTATGACATGTGTATTACATTTTACTTTGATTGTTATGCATATGTCTGATTTAGATGTGATATTGGGTATGGATTGGCTATCAGCTAATCGTGCTACCATTGATTGTACTAAGAGAGTTTTGATTGTATGAGTCCATGTGGGACTAGCTTATGCTTTCGTGGGTCTAGTAGACGAGTAACACCCACTTTGATATCTATGATAGAAGCTAGAATGCTTTTAAGTGATGGAGCTTGAGAATATTTAGCTAGTGTTTTCAATACTTCTGTACCGGAGACTAGCTGGGTTAAAAGAGCTTAAGAGTCAGTTATAGGAACTCTTAAACTTAAGGTTTATTCACCCTAGTGTGTCCTCATAAGGAACACTTTGTTCTTTGTGAAAAGAAAGAGAGTTCAGTGAGACTGTGTATTGATTATCGAGGGTTGAATCAAGCTACAATGAAAAACAAGTATCATTTGCATATGATTGAGGATCTATATGATCAGTTGGGAAGAAATCGCTATCTTTTCAAAGATAGATTTGAGATCCGGTTAAATCCGTTGAAGGTTTGAGATTAAGATAATCCTAAAACTGCTTTCATGACACGTTATGGATATTATGAGTTTGTAGTCATGTCTTTTGACTTAACCAACGCGTCAGCAGCTTTTATGGATTTTATCCATATTGTGTTTAAGAGGTACCTCAATTCTATTGATGTTGTGATTAATGATGACAGTCTGTCTGATTTATTCTAAGACTGAGGAGATGCATGATATGCATGTGAAGAAATTTTGACATTATTAAGAAATCAGAAATTGTATGTCAAGATCTCTAAGTGTGAGTTTTGGCTGAAGGAAGTGACATTTTTAGGCCATGTAGTATCAAGTAGAGGAGTATCTGTTGATCCCTCTAAGATTGAGGCAGTTAGTAACTGGCCTAGACCGACGAGTGTGGCTGATATTCGTAGTTTTCAGGGACTTGCAGGTTATTATAGACGGTTTGTGCAAGATTTCTCTAAAATTGCTTCAGCTTTGACACGTTTGACTCGGAAGGGAGTTGATTTTGTATGGTTAGGAGATTCTGATATTTACTGACGATAAGAGTCTCAAGTATTTCTTCACTCAGAAGGAATTGATTATGAGACAGCGGAGATGGTTAGAGCTCATTAAGGATTTTGACTGTGATATTGTTACGACCCGACACTTTTAAATAAATTAAATCAGAGAAAACAACGGAAGTCTTTTATTTTAAGAAAATTTTGCGTGGTTTTGTTTGAAAATTGGCATGCCAAAAACCTGTTTACATCCTAATTTTTCACATCTAATAAATTCACATGGACTTTAAGTCCCAATTCAGGAGTTCAAAGATGTATATCATAAAAACATCAACATTAAGCTCTTATGAGCTAAATACAAAGTACAAATCATTAAAGGTCTTAAATTTCATCAAAATAAAGACAATAACTTTACAATAAAAGAGTCCATCTCGAGGTCAGCATCCCTCGATCACGCAGCACCATCTCCCCTTCCACGGCCTCTAGCAAGGGCATTACCTGAAATTGGTTGTAATATCATGAGCTAACAAACTAAGCCCAGTGAGAATAATAAGCATAAAAAGTAAAGATAGACCTCAAACTCGCATTTCGATTTGTGTCCAATTAACTGACACAATTCACTCCTAAAGCTCTCCAAACTCTAGGTAATTCTAATCCATTTTCTCCAAAATATGACATTACTACACTCGTAGTCAATCATCATCCATTAACTTGTTATAACAAAGAATAAGTAAATTAAATAAACTTTGTATAAAATATAACATCTCGATTCTCTATATTATCAATCATAAGCATGAATACATGAGGACATCCCGTAGGATCCCACAATTTCTTTTATGCATGAGGAAATAATGCGTACGTCCATAACTTACCATTCAACTCCACATGAGGAAGTAATGCGTACGTCCATAACTTACCATTCAACTCCCTATGTATGAGAAGTAATGTGTGCGTCCGTAACTTACCATTCAACTCTGCATAAGGAAGTAATGTGTACGTCCGTAACTTACCATTCAACTTCTATGCATGAGAAGTAATGTGTGCGTCTGTAACTTACCATTCAACTCCACATAAGGAAGTAATGTGTGCATCCGCTTCTTTTCTTTTCAATGATGCGAAATGTTATGCATATGTTTACATATGCTTGCAAAAGTAAATAAAGTAAATGTAAATGATAAAGCAACCGAAACATACATAAAGTAAAGGAGTAAAAGTAAAGACATAAAGTAAAGGACATAAGTAAAATAGATAGCAATCTCGGAAGAACGATATGTCGATCGAACTCCGGCATCAATAATAAAAATAGAATCATAAATCAAACGATTAATCTATGTCTTCAAGGATTCTAAACTTCCAACAAAAACTGAGATTCTATTAACCGTTCTAAAAACAAGTTTGGATCTTCTAACCTCCAATGATCCAACCTAAGCTTAGAAACGAATCTAACTTAGAATCTTTTAAGATTCGATACTTTCCTCGAGAACTTCTAAGTTCTTACTTAAAGGATTAACTTTTAATCCTAAGGGCACTAACTCACAACCCTCTAATCTTAGATTCGAATTCTAATCTTAGTTTCAAACTCTACAAACCTTCACACCAATTTGATTTCTATAATTACTTTAAATCCTAACTATTCTCACCTTAATTAAAAGATGACTTTGATCCTATGTCCGAAGGAGCGATCAAGCGAGCGGTTCAAAAACACCTACAATTAGAATTATATCATACAATCAATAATTAACCAACCATCGATCAAACATCAACCAAACGTACAAAACAACGAAAAATCCAACAAAACCCCACAAGAGGCTCTCGGCCATCACAAGGAAAAAGGGCCTCGAGTTTGGTTTTCCGGCTTTAAAGCAATCTAAAAGTGTTTCGAGTTGGTTTTAAGCAAATTCAATAATCCCGATTTCAATGGGTATCGATAAATAGGGTTTTTGAACAATAAGCCCTCTCCCGAATTGAATTTAAATAAACATTATTTCCTTAAATTCTAACCCATAAACAAACCCAAAAGGGTAAATTTCAAACGGGAAGGGTTTCGACTGAAAATCGATTTTAGGGTTATGGGATAGTTTCCAAAAACACTTAAAACTACTCCCGATTTTACAAACACCGAGTTTTACAACACGAAATCGAAGAAAATCAAAGAAAACTCCATTAAAACACTATTTGGAGCTTAGGGTTTCAAGAGAAACTTACCGATAACTCCGTATAACACGAGTGGCAAGTACGAAGGCTAGGTGGAAAAGGATCGTAGGACCGATACCTTTCCAATGGAACGAGAATCGAATCGATCCGGCAAGAAACGAGCAAAAACCGAAAAAATCTCTCTTTTGTTCTTGATGCTCACGGCTTGGAGGAAGAAAGGATGGAGCTTTTTGGTCAATTTTGTGGTCAATGGCATTTTAAAGAAGATTAATGAATAGTGTTTAGATATTTAGGAATTTTGGAAATGACGGTTACGTCCTTTTATGACTTTTGGATTAAAAACGAATCTCGAACTTCTCAAACTATCCCAATGGTGATTAATAATTATTAATTGGCCCGTTAATAATTATTAATACCATTAAAACGAAAATAAACTAAAATGGTCAATTAAAGGATTAAAACCGAAATAAACTACAAATTCTAATTTACCGATAAATAAATAAACTTTAATTTTTTAAATTAAAATAAAATAAATAAAAGTTTTTGTTTTTATTTTTTCACAAAATAACGGGACGTTACAGATATTCAGTATCATCCTGGGAAGGCCAATGTAGTGGATGACGCACTCAGTAGAAAGTCTTCTCATTCATTAGCTTTGTCGGCCATACCTTGAGATTGAGGTGGGTTATGGAATGAGCTGAGATAGCATTTCTGACTTCCAAGGTCACTATGAGTCTGGCTATTATAACAGTGGGACCTACTTTGAGGCAGAAAATGATTGATGCACAGAGGGAAGAAAATCATCTACAGGTCGGTTTTAGAGAGGCTGAGTCAGATTTACCTAGCCATTTTACCTTCTTTACAGATCGTGCTCTGATGTATCGTAAGAGGCTATGTGTGCCTTAAGGATCGACTTTAAGAAGGGAACTGTTGGAGGAGGCTCACAGTTCTATATTCTTTATTCATCCAAGTAGTACAAAGAAGTACGAGGAACCGAGACAATATTATTGATGGCCTGGGATGAAACATAAGATTGTAAAGTACGTGAATAGGTGCTTGATTTGTTAGCAAGTCAAAGCCCTAAAGATCTACCGGGTTATCTTACCTTTGAAACTGCTTGAATGGAAATGGGAGAAGATTTCCATGGAGTTTATTAGGGGTTTGCCGAAAGAGAGCAAAGAGTTATGATATCATTTGGGTGATTGTAGACCATTTGATGAAAAACCACACACTTTACTCTTGGAAGGATTATCTATCCAGTTAAGACTAGGGTACAGTGATACCTAAGAAAGATTGTTGGATTGTATGGTGTGTCGATGAAGATTTTATTAGATCGAGACACTCGCTTTGTCTCAGAGTTTTGGCACTGTTTAGGCACTTTGTGGTAGAAGGTGTCGTTCTTCTGCTCATTTGGATGAAATTGGAGAAAACTTTTGGTACTCAAGTTGTAACAAATGACTAGCGAGTCTATCATTTTTTTAGAGAGAGGTTAAGGGTTAACCAAAGACGACAACAGGATTCGGTGTAGTCCGTTCATGTTGTAGTAGTGGATCTCGTATACTTCAAGTGGCACCAAGGAAGGGTATTATGGAAGTTGGGAATAAGGGCCAGTTGAACCCTAAGTTTGTTGGCCTATCAAGATACTCAATCGAGTAAAAGTGGTAGCTTATTGTTTAGCCTTACCACTTTCGTTATTGGCCAATTGTTATGTTTTCCATGTATTGATGCTTCGGAAATACATGGAGAATTCGTTCCACGTGATTGATTATGAACTGGTTGTTTTGAATGTTAATAAGTCTTATGAGAAGACACCCGTTAAGATAAGAGCATTCGAACAAAAGTGATGAGAAATAAAAAGGAATTCACTTGGTTAAGGTTCTTTGAAAGAACCAAGTGTCAAGGGAAACAACGTGGGAACGTGAGGATGAGATACAGTCAAAGTACCCTCGCTTTATTCACTTAGTGAACGCACATTTCGAGGACAAAAAGTCTTTTAAGGAGGGTAGACTGTAACGCCCCGTTTTTTTGAAGTGAATTTTTTTTTATTATTTAATTTTATTTAATATTTTTTATTTATTTATTTATTTATTTATTTATTTATTTCAATTCAAGTATTTAGTTTAATTATTATTTTGTAATTTCGATTTTAGTAGTTATTTTTTGCCCGAAATTCTTTTTAATCGTTTTAATGTTTTATTTTCGCTTCGGTGACATTAATAATTATTAATAGGCCAATTAATAATTATTAATCACCTTTAGATTAATTTAAGAGCATCGGGTTTCGATTTAGAAGTCAAAAGTCATAAAAGGACGCAACCGTCATTTCTGATTTCTTAAAAATATCAAAATACTATTCATTCATCTTTAAAAATCAAGAAATTGACCAAAGTTGACCAAAACCTCTCATTTTTCCTTCTCCAAACCGTGGGTCTTAGGGGGGAAAGAGAGAAATTCGGTTTTCGTTCGTTTCTAGGCGGATCGACTCGATTTCGGTTGCATCGAAAAGCCCTCAAGTCTAGGAATCTTTTTCCACCTAACCATCGTGCTTTTCTCTCGAGATCCACGGAGTTCTCGGTAAGTAAAGTTTCAAACCCTAAGCTCCAAATAGTGTTTTAATGGAGTTTTCTTTGTTTTCTTTCGATTTCTTGTCGGGAAACTCGGTGTTTGTAAATACGGGAGTAGTTTTAAGAGTTTTTGGAAACTTTCCCATAACTCTAAAACCGAGTTTCAGTCGAAACCCTTCCCGTTTGAAATTTACCTTTTTGGGTTTGATTATGGGTTATAAATTAGTGAAATAATGTTTATTTAAATTCAATTCGGGAAATGGCATAACGTTCAAAAACCCTAATTATCGATACCCATTGAAATAGGGAATATCAAATTTGTTTGAAACCAACTCGAAAGACCTCTAAAGTACCTAAAAGCTGGAAAACCAAACCCGAGACCCACTTTTCATGGGAGGGCCAAGAGCCTCATAGTGGGGTTTATGAGGTTGTTCGTTGTTTTGAGCTTTTCGATGTATTTTTATTTATTAATTGTTAGATATAATTAATTGTAGGTGTTTCGGATCGTTGTTTGATTGTGGTTTTGGAAACTTGGAGCAAAGCTATTTTTCTTATTTTTCAAGGTGAGAATAGTTAGGATTTAAAGTAACTATAGAAAGCGAATGAGTATGAAGGTTTGTAGCATTTGAAACTATGACTAGAAACCGAATCTAAGAATAGAAGGAAATGAGCTAGTACCCTAGGATTAGGAGCTAGTTCTTTAAGTGAGAACTTAGAAGTTCTCAAGGAAAGCATTGAACCTTATAAAGTTCTAAGTTAGATTCGTTTCAAAGCTTAAGATGGATCATTGGAGGTTAGAAGATCCAAACTTCTATATAGAACGGTTAATAGAACCTCGGATTATGTCGGAAGTTAGAATCCTTGAAGGTGTAGGTTAATCGCTTAAGTTATGATTTCACTTTTATTACTGTTAGCGGAGTTCGATTGATATATCGTTCGTCTGGAGTTTCATATTATTTACTTTATGTCCTTTATTTTATGCCATTTACTTTTTGTTTGTATCGGCTACTTTAATTCTGCATTTTATTTATTTACTCCAAAACATATCATATTGCACCATAACATCTCGCATCATGGAAAAGAAAGTGAGAAAGAAAAGAAGGGGGAAGAATGTTGGAGCCTACGGGTAGTGTCCGCATCACCTTCAGAAAAAGAAAAGAAAGTGAGAAAGAAAATGAAGGGGGAAGAATGTTGGAGCCTACGGGTAGTGTCTGCATCACCTTCATAGAAAAAGAAAAGAAGTGAGAAAGAAAAGGAGGGAGAACGATGGATCCTACGGGATAGACCACGTTACCTTCTTCATGCATAAGGGCGTATGCGAATCCTATGAGATGCTCTCATGCATTCATGCTTATGATCGATGAGAAAGAGAATCGAGATGTTATACTATATGCAAAGTTATTTACTTTTCTTATTTTTTGTCATAACAAGTTAATGGATGAGGATTGACTACTAGTGTTAGTAATATCATCCTTTGGAAAGTTTAGAATGAAATTATCTAAAGTTTGGAGAACTTTAGGATTGATTGTGTGAGAATAATTGGACACAAATCGGAAACGGAAGTTTGAGGTCTATCTTTACTTTTTATTCTTATTATTCTCACTGGGCTTAGTTTGTTAGCTCATGATATTACAAACATTTCAGGTAATGTTTGGGATCGTGGAAGAGGAGCTGGTGCGCGCTTGATCGAGAGAATGATGATTTCGAGATGGACTAAGTAGTTGTAAAAATCCATGTATATGGTTTTTTGAATTTTATATCATTTTAGAGATTTGTAGAATTGTATATAGCTCTTAAGAGCTTTTGTCTTTATGTTTATGATTATAATCATTTTGAACTCCTGGATAGGAACTTAATGTTCCTTGTGTATTTTTGATTTTGAATTTAAGATGTAAACAGGTTTTGGCCAGCAAATTTTCAAACATAACCACGCCAAATTTTCTTAAAATAAAAGACTTCCGCTGTGTATTCTAATTTAAATTATTTAAAAATGTCGGGTCGTCACACATGTCAATGTATCCTATGGTCTCCATTGATGGACTCGAAACGTGGGATTTATACATGGCTTCTGTAACACTGCTGCAGGTGTTCATTCCCATAGGAAGGTTTTATTGTATAAATTAATATCAAGTTGGGTTTCCCGAAAGGGATAAAGAATTTTAAATGCGGCTGAAGACTGAATCTACACTTCGTAGACACTCTTCAATTTTTATTTAAAAGACTAAATTAGTGGGTGACAATTAAAAGAAATTTTATAAAGTTTGTTATCAAAACTCTGGACCAAATACACGGTAATCAATGACATAGGAATATGAGTTATTCTGGAGTTGTCAATTGTTCGAGTGACATCTCGTTTTAATGATGGTAACTGACTTATCATTCAACGACACCTTACTGGCATCATTAAAATATCGTGACATAGTAACATGTTTTAGGGCTTTTCTGTTCATTAATATGTTCGCATTCATGCATCATATTTAATTATATGTCGAAACTTTGTGTATTTGAATGTTGAATGCATGTTAGATTACTAAGATAAAATTTATTTAAATTTCAGTAATATAGCATCTGCTTTAGTTACTATACTTGGAAATGACAAACTGAACGATGAGAACTATGTTTCCTATAAAAAGGAAATGAATAATTTAAGTAATGTGGTTTACTTAAATAAATGACAATATTAATTATATAAATAATGAGTTTATTTAAATGGAAATTAATGTCATTATTATTAATTATTTAATTAATGTGTTTATTTAAATGGTAATTAATAGTAAAGTATTATAAATAAATAATTATTAATTATTTAGGTAATGCGTTTACCTAAATGGAAATTAATAATTAAACATTTATCATTAATTTTAAATAATATCGATTATTTAAAAGGATAATATTAAATAACCTATTTATTATTAATTAAAATAATTTCGATTATTTAAATAGAAAATTATAAATATTTATTAATAATAAAGTACAAAAATCGGAATATAATATTTAATTTAAATGATTGATTTAAATAAATATCAAGAACTAATAAATAAGATTTATTAATAAGGAAGAATCTAGAATTGAATTGGTGAATTCAATAGAATTTTAGTTCAAATTATTTGAATACCAAATCGGCACATATATGATATTTTAGGAAATAATTATTGAATTATTTTGTCTAAAATAAATATATAAAAGAATGTTTAACCAAAGAAAAATTAAACAAAGAAAAATTAGTTTTTCTTATTGATTTTATTCACATAAAACCGGCACGTAAGATATATAAGAAATAAAATTTGATTTTATTCTTGGCATTTATCTTGTATTTATTTTGATAGTATTTCCTAATTCAATTGGAAAACTATTTTGCTTATAAATACAAACGTCTTGGTTATTCATTCAAAAGCTTCTAATTTCAATTTTAGAAATTGAAAACTCTTCTTCTTCCTATTTTCCTCGTAACCAATTTTAAAATAGTCTAAAAGGGAAGAAAATATTCTTCTTCCCAAAACCATAGTATTCTAATTTAGTTTAGTTATCAATTAAATTTTTATTTTGAATTATGTAATAACTATTGGTTCTCATTTTGTATGAACCAAGTTTGGTAATATTTTAAATAAGAGTTATTTAAGTACATATTCCTTTACAATTACAAAGTTCCAAAGTGTGATTGGATGGTTATTCAAAATACTTAGTATAAAACAAATAAATTCCAAATACATATTCTAAACTCCGAAATATCTAAATAAGTTAGAAGGTTTAAAAATGTTTAAATACTTAAGTCTAAAATTAATTAAATAAGTTAAAAGGATTAACCTCTTAAAGATGGTTCTCAAGGAGTTTGAGATGATAACCATCTTAATCCATGAACTTATGGGATAAGTAAAATCAAACATCTTTGATTTTTCAAATATAACTAGACTTAAATATCACTAAAGTTGGACATTTAGATGTTAGAACTTAAGTGACAAGCAAACATTAAATCGATTTCTTATATTCCAAATATTTAGTTATTTGAAAGGATGTTTTAAAGGAGTACTAACTTATATGGAATAAACAAAACAGAAATTGAAAAGCAATAATTAGTGGCTAATTGAATTCACAAATTATTAAAAATAAGTTCAGTAAATTGGTGATACTGAACGCTTTAAACCTTACTTAAGATAGAAAAGAATTACAATCATTTTATTTCACAATAAAACAAGTAGTTATTTAAAAGTTTAAATGGTTAAACTACTTGTAGAACTTTATTTGAGTGGGAGCGTCATAGAATGAACCAAACGGACTTTTAGAAGTCCAAGTGAAACTCATTGACTTCAAATTCAATGAATAAAGTTGAAAATAAGTGAAATAAAACTGACATGAATTTTCAATAGTGGAGTTGAAAAAGTTCACTTATACTTATATATTATTTTTGAAATAATAACCAGTATAGAGTTGTAATCATTAAACGAATGAAAGTAATGGAGAATTACTTTGTAGTGGGAGCTTAAGAATTTCGAGAATCTAAAACCAATGTGACTAAAATAAAATTTACAAATAATATGTTAGTGCACTTAGATAAAATGGGAGATTTTATGATTTTCACGGGCTCAAATTTGAACATAAATTTACTTACATGTTAGAATTCTACAAAAGACCTTTGCGAATTAAACATCAAATGAGTTAAGTATAAGTAAAATGAGTTTTTACTAACTAAACTCTAGACTTGCGTAAATACTAAGTCGTTAGTAAATGAAAGATAGTTAAACATGATGGTTTCAAATCAATAGTTAATAGAGTTTATTTTATGGCGATAAAATATGGAATCTATTACACTTAATGAAACTAACATCAGACAAAAGAAATACATACTAAACAGATGAAAACGTTACTAATAAAGTATTAAAATGACTACCATGGTTAAGTAGTTGATAGTCATCCAGTCTGACTTGAATTACAAGTCAAATCTCCAAAGATCTAGGACAAGTATGAGATTGTTATGAATGGTGTCCTAGAACTTGTAATTTTTTAATAAAGATAATTTATTACGAATAAATTAAATAAATAAACATAAATTCTTTTTATATTAACTAGATTCATTCAATTGACGATATTAGGAATATATGAAAATATAGTAATATCAAACATTCAAATAATAAACCCTAAGTTACTCTTATGAAATCACGACTCAGTATGTGAGTCATACAAGAGAATTAAAGTCGAGATGAGTAACTTAAACGTGTCTACAGTAAACGGATAACGTTTTGGAACCTTATTGTAAGGGCCCGAGAATTTTAGTAGAATTCTTTAAGTTTGGTATAAATTAAATTGTACTTTAAATAGGGAAAATGGTTTTGTTATGTTAATTTTTATTATTTTTGTGACTATCCATAGTTTATTTAATAATTGGGGGAGGAAATAAATGAGAATAGAATGGTTAACCACGACTAATTTAGGGAGAGGACCAGTTAGCAAGTATTTAGAGATCAAGGGTTATTTTAGCAAAAGAAAATTTGGAGGGGTTTTGATTTTTAATTTAGGAGGTGGAGGGATGGATGGGCAAATTTTTTTAGTTGAATTATTAATTTAGTAATTGGATTGTGTTAAGACATAAGAAAAAGGAAAAAAAAATTCATTCTCTTCCTTCTTCTCCAACCCGTCAGCCACCCCCCCCCCAATTTCTCCATCTCTTTGATTTCTTGCATCCTCTTTCAATTTCTTACTCAAACCTTGGGTAAATTTAGTGGGTTTTGGGAAATTTGTGTTAGATTTGTCATTCAAGGAATATTTTTACAAGAATCATTGGGATTTAAGCAAGTTCAAGTAAGAATTCTAATCTCACAACTCAAAGTTTTCTAGGTTTTCATGGAGGTGGTTTGGGGTTTGGTTCATGTTTTAAACACTTTGGTATTGGTTTTCCTTCGCTTTTAAATTCTGGAAATCCATGTTGATTAATGAGTTTAGGCTTTAAGGTTCATGTATATTGAAAGGAAGAAGATGGAAGCCAAGGGTATGTTCAAAGCTTTCAAAAACTCCATTAATGGAGGTTTTTGAAGCTTTTAGCTTTTCTTTGATTTTGGAATTTCTTGAACATTTCTTAGAGATTATTAATTCTGGAACTTATGTGTGCCTAAATTTATATTCATCATATGAAAAAAAACTTGGAAAGGAAGAGAAATGATTTTGATAGATTCTCAAAATTGGCCAAAATGCTAGTTTTAAAACTTAGCTAGTTTTGGGTGTTTCTTTGATTAATCTTGAAAATCAATTCTGGAAATTTTGGATGTTTATATGTATATTTCATACATGGAAAACACATTGGAAGATCAACTTAATGATTTTTTGGTATATTTTCAATTTGACCAAAAATTACACTTTAAGTTGACTAGTTTTCTTGATTTTGTGTGTTTCTTGATTCTTATTAAAGGGCTATTAATTTTGGGGCATTTGGGTGTTTATATATATATATATATATATATATATATTTAGCAAGAAAACCACCTTAGGGCATCAATGCAATGTATATTTCATAAGTACCCCTTGTTTGGCCGAAAATTACATCACAAATCACCTAGTTTTGAAACTTTTATCACTAACCGGGTCGGGATTATATGTGTTTGATAGGGTCTGATTTTTAATGTTTATATTAGACTAAATATATATGGGTTAAACTATTGTAGGACAAAGATGGTGGATACACGTAGCCAACCTTGAAGGTGAGAACATAAAGAATCTGAAGGGTGAATGGCGAGTATTCACGGGTTTTGTTTTTCCAAGTCGATTTGAATAGGGAAGTGTGGTGTAGGTGGTATTAAGTGATAGTATGGTTGGTAATGTTAAGTGTGTAAGAGAGTTGTGGAAACGGATATTGACTCCAGTAGTGGCTAAAGGGGCCGAAATATTAATTAGTTTAAAATCGGTTTATGTTTTGATAGTTATTCATTTAAGCATGCCTATTTGCTTTATTATTGTGTTCATAGTCCATGAATGAGTCATATACTGATTTGGGGCTATGATTATGCATATTTGTCATGTTTTTGATTTATGCTCGAGGAATAATTACGGATGAGATAATAGAGAAAAGTGTGAACGTGAACCATGTGATTATGTGAATTTTGAGCAATATGTCAGTAATGATCGAGTCATATGTATACTTGTCATATTGTTCGGGTTATGCTCGATTGTTAGTTGTGGAAAAGCTTAAAGGAGGAAATGTTTGATATGTGCACTAAGGGTTATGTGAATTAAGCTTAATACGTATAATGATGGAGTCTTATAGTGGTTGGAGGAATTGTTCTACTCGTGCCATTTAATTAAGAATTTTATACACAATGTTTACCGAAAGCAAGCATGCCCGTCTCATTTCATCTCATAGCACATCATTCATGCATTTCATACTTTCGACATGTGGCCATGGGGTTGTAACCCGTGTAACGGTTTATGGATGTTGGACGTTACACGTGGTTACCGTGGCGGAGATGTGATTAACCCGTGTAATGGTGTGTGGGTGTTGGACGTTACACGTGGAAAGGTGATGAGCTCCGGTGTGCTATGTAATAAATGGCCTGGGTGCTAGTGAGTTTGAGATAGTCGAAATTGTGATGGGCTATGGCTCGAATGTTGGATTATCTTATGACATGGAGCGTAGTGAGACGCCGGGTTTGCAATGGCATGGCTTGTGAAATTTAAAAGGATGGTATTGTGAAGTGTGAGATAGGATAAGGGTTTAACAGAAGCATATGTTGGAGATCTTGTGATTTGTTGTCTCCATCTATACATAATGTATTTGTTCTAGCCCTGCATTTTAAGAACGATATTACCTTTTTTGCATTCTATCACGATCATTTCGCATCCGTTCATATTCGTTTGTTTTCACTGAGTGTCATGCTCAAAGGTGCTCTATATCACCTTTCAGGTAACGCTCGTGTAAAGTCCCATTACTTTTGAAGTAAAAAAGAAAATTTATTTATTTTATTTTAATTTAAGCATTTAAAGTCCATTTTAGAATTGGTAATTTAGAAATTAGTAGTTTATTTCGGTTTAAATCTTTTTAAATTACCTTCTTAGTTTAATTTCGTTTTAATGGTATTAATAATTATTAACAGACCAATTAATAATTATTAATCACCATTGGGATAGTTCAAGAACTTCGGGTTTCGGTTTATAAGTCAAAAGTCATAAAAGGATGCAACCGTCATTTCCAAAATTCCTAAATATCTATTTACTATTCACTTCATCTCTTTAAATTGCCTTTGACCCAAAATTTGACCAAAAACTCATCCATTTTCTCTCCAAACCCGAGCAACAAGAGGAAGAAAGTGTCGCCCCGACTTCGTTTTTTGGCCATTTTGCGTGATTTCGGATGCGTTGGAAAGCTCTCGCTGAGACCTTTCTACCCATTCCACTATAGGAACGTTTCCAACTCTCTAAGGTAAGCCCTAGATTTCGAATTCTCATAGTATTTCCATGGAAATTTATTCAAGCTTTTGAGTTCTTGGCCAAAACTCTCATACCCTTCCAATTTTGTTGTTGAATGTTGATGGAAAACTTATTGGGTAACTATTACTTGACTTTCCCTTAACCCTAAAACCGAGTTTCAGTCAAAACCCTTCCGGTTTGAAATTTACTTTTCGGGGTTTGAATAAGGGTTATTTATTATTAATAAATTGTTATTGTAATTCAATTCGGGATTTGGCATATTGTTTAAAAACCCTAATTATCGATACCCATTGAAATTGGGAATATCGAAATTGCTTGAAACCAACTTGAAACACATCTAAATTGCCTAAAAGCCGGAAAACCAAACTCGAGGCCTATTTTTCCCTATCATGGCCGAGAGCACCATTTGAGATATTTGGGGTTTTTTCGTCGTTTTATGTCTTTAGTTGTCAATCGATTGATGTATGTTTATTTATTAATTGTTATATATAATTATTTGTAGGTGTTTTTGGACCTTTGATTTGATCACCTTACCGGAAGTTTGGATCAAAATCTTCATTTACTAAGGTGAGAATAGTTAGGATTTAAAATAATTTTAGAAAGCAAATAAGTATAATGATTTGTAGAATGGGAAACTAAGACTAGGATTCGAATCTAAGAATAGAGGGAAGTTAGTTAGTGCCCTTAGGATTAAGACTTAATCCTTTAAGTGAGAACTTAGGAGTTCTCGAGGAAAACATTGAATCTTAGAAAATTATAAGTTAGATTCGTTTCGAAGTTTAGGATGGATCATTGGAAGTTAAAAGATCCAAAATTTTAGATAGAACGGTTAATAGAACCTCGGATTTTATTGGAAGTTTAAAATCCTTGAAGGAATAGATTAATCATTTAAGATATGTTTTTACTTTTATTAATGTAGCGGAGTTCGATTTACATATCGTTCTTCCGGGATTCTTATCTATTTTACTTTATGTCTTTTACTTTATGCCCCTTTACTTTATAATTGTTTCGGCTACTTTAATATTCGTACTTTACTTTATTTATTTTGTGGAAGCATATGCATAACATCTTGCACCATAACATCTCGCATCATTGAAAGAAAGTGAAAAAGAAAAGAAGGGGAGAATGTTGGACCCTACGGGGAATGTTCGCATCACCTTTAGAAAAAAAAAAGAAAGTGAAAAAGAAAGAAGGGAGAATGTTGGACCCTACGGGGAATGTCCGCATCGTCTTCAGAGAAAAAGAAAAGAAAGTGAGAAAGAAAAGAAGGTTGAATGGGATCCTACGGGACGTCCTCATTACTTCCTCATTCATAAGGTTGAATGGGTATCCTACGGGATGTACCTATTATCATCATTCATGCATAAAGGGCAAATGCGAATCCTACGGGATGTCCTCATTACCTTCATGCATATGATGGATGGAAATATATATCATGGATAAAGAATCGAAATGTTATATTTATGTAAAGTTTATTTACTTTTCTTATTTATGTTATAACAAGTTAATGGATGAGAATTTGACTACGAGTGTTAGTAATATCATCCTTCGGAGAGTATAGAATGAAATTACCTAGAGTTTGGAGAACTTTAGGATTGATTGTGTCAGATTAATTGGACACAGATCGGAATACGAGTTTGAGGTCTAACTTTACTTTTTATTCTTATTATTCTCACTGGGCTTAAGTTGTTAGCTCATGATATTACAAAATTTCAGGTAATGCTCTGGCTAGTGGTCGTGGGAGAGGAGATGGTGCTGTGTGATCGAGGGATGATGACCTCGAGATGGACTAGGTTGATTTAAAGTCCATGGACTTCGTTTTTGTGAACTTTATATAATTTTGGATTTGTATATTTGTAAATAGCTCTTAAGAGCTTTTGTCTTTACTTTTATGTTTATAAACACCTTTTGAACTCCTGGTTAGGAACTTAAAGTTCCTTGTGTATTAAATTGTGAATTTAAAATGTAACAGGTTTTGGCTAGCCAATTTTCAAACATAACCGCGCCAATTTTCTTAAAATATACAGACTTCCGCTGTGTTTTCTAATTTAAATTATTTAAAAGTATCGGGTCGTCACAGTTGGTATAAAAGCCTAAGGGTTCTGTAGACTACATGCAATGCATGTTTATTTTCATGTTTTGTTTATGTCCATTCTCAAGTCATCATCTGAGATCAACAGCACCAGGTATTCCTAGACCTTTATCTTTTAAATTCGGCTATTTATTTTGATTTGGTAAAGGAGTGGTGAGTTCTCTTTTACTAGTAACTTATCAAGTTCTATTGACTATGATACAGTATGCCTCCAAGAAGGGGTGCTAGGCAAGCTGGAGTTAGGGCGGTTGCTCCTGTGGGGGGTAGAGGCCGAGCCCGTAACCCAACTCCACCACCACCTGAGATTCCTGTTGTACAGCCACCTGGGAGTTTACATCGCTGAGGATGTTTATCTTGAGTTAATATGGGATGCTGGTAGACCCGCTGCGCCTGTTTTATCTCCACCTAAAGCATTAGATATAACAGTTGATCAGGTTAGAGTTACTGATGCTGCTAAGACTCTGAGGGAGTATTGGCGATATGCACCTGATGAGTTTGATGGTAGGTCTTTCGATGCATCTGTTGCAGAGTTATGGGTTGATAGGATTGAGAGAGCCTTCGAGTTTATTGAGTGCCTGGACCGGCTGAAGGTCCACTGTGGCACGTATTCTCTTGTTGATGATGCCCTTTATTGGTGGAGGGGCCTTTTCAGATCACTTTCTCTCACCATGGACGTTACTTGGGATATATTTCGAGAGAAATTTTATGAGAAATATTACTCAGCTGACTTATGAGACCGGTTGGAGGTAGAGTTTCTGACCCTAAAACAGGGTGATAGATCAGTTACAGAGTATGAGCGAGAGTTTGATCGACTGTCTAGGTTTGCTTCTGGACAGATTGCTGACCCTTAGAGTAAGAAAAAGAGGTTTATGGTGGGATTGAGAGCTGAGGTTAGGGGTCATCTACGCACTTTAGGTCCGACTACTTACGAGGAGGCTTTAGAGTTTGCTCTTTCATTAGATTTTGCATCTGATAAGAAGAAGGGCAAACTAGCTGCTACTGGACAGACTTCCTCTCAGAAGAGGAAGGCGGAGGATGACCATACTGTTCAAGGGTTATTGCTGCAACAGAGACAGTATCATCAGCAGACTCAGGGCGGAGTCTAGTTTGGACAGTAGAGGGCACAGGAACAGTCTTTCCACTACTGCCATTACTATTCTAGTTATCATTATGGACCATGTACCCTACCACTGAGCTGTTATATTTGTGGTCATGATGGTCATGGATTTAGGCAGTGTAGGGCTCATCAGACACAGCCACCACAGTATGGTTACCCGGGTCAGGGTGTTCAGCAGAGACCATATCAGGCACCACAACCTTTTTATGCTCGTCCGGTTAGGGGCAGAGGTCAGGACCGAGATAGAGGTCAGTATAGGGGTAGAGGTCAGGGTGGACAGGCTCAACAGTATAGACTTCCGCCTGTTGTTCCACTGCCACAGATATTACCTCCACCACCGCCATTTCCTCCTCCACCTGTTCAGCATTAGGCTCGTGTTTTCGCCACTAGAGAGGAAGCCGAGGCTGCAGGTAGTGTAGTGACTAGTATTTTGACAATCTTGGGCCATTGGCTTTTGTTTTGTTTAATTCTGGAGCTAATCACTCTTTTATTTTATCTCGTTATGATTGAGTTTACTTTTCGAGGACGAAAAGCCCTTTTTAGGAGGGTTGGCTGTAACGTCCCGTTACTTTTGAAGTAAAGAAAAATTATTTATTTTATTTAAATTTAAGCATTTAAAGTCCATTTTAGAATTGGTAATTTAGAAATTAGTAGTTTATTTGGTTTAAATCTTTTTAAATTACCTTTTTAGTTTAATTTAGTTTTAATGGTATTAATAATTATTAACAGGCCAATTAATAATTATTAATCTCCATTGGGATAGTCTAAGAACTTCGGGTTTCGGTTTATAAGTCAAAAGTCATTAAAGGACGCAACCGTCAGTTCCAAAATTCCTAAATATCTATTTACTATTCACTTCATCTCTTTAAATTGCCTTTGAACCAAAAGTTGACCAAAAAATCATCCATTTTCTCTGCAAACCCGAGCAACAAGAGGAAGAAAAGAGAAGAGGAAGAAAGTGTCGCCCCGGCTTCGTTTCTTGGCTGTTTTGCGTGATTTAAGATGCGTTGGAAAGCTCTCGCCGAGACCTTTCTACCCACTCCACTCTAGGAACGTTTCCAACTCTCTATGGTAAGCCCTAGATTTCGAATTCTCATAGTATTTCCATGGAAATTGATTCAAGCTTTTGAGTTCTTGGCCAAAACTCTCATCCCCTTCCAATTTTGTTGTTGAATGTGGATGGAAAACTTATTGGGTAACTATTACTTGACTTTCCCTTAACCCTAAACCCGAGTTTCAATCGAAACCCTTCCCGTTTGAAATTTACTTTTCGGTGTTTGAATAAGGGAATTTATTATTGATAAATTGTTATTGTAATTCAATTCGGGATTTGGCATATTGTTTAAAAATCCTAATTATCGATACCCATTGAAATCGGGAATATCAAAATTGCTTGAAACCAACTCGAAACACATCTAAATTGCCTAAAAGCCGGAAAACCAAACTCGAGGCCTATTTTTCCCTATCATGGGCCGAGAGCACCCTTTGTGATATTCGGGGTTTTTCGTCGTTTTATGTCTTTAGTTGTCAATCGATTGATGTATGTTTATTTATTAATTGTTAGATATAATTATTTGTAGGTGTTTTTGGACCTTTTGATTTGATCACCTTACCGGAAGTTTGGAGCGAAATCTTCATTTACTGAGGTGAGAATAGTTAGGATTTAAAGTAATTTTTGAAAGCAAATAAGTATAATGATTTGTAGAGTTGGAAACTAAGACTAGGATTCGAATCCAAGATTAGAGGGAAGTGAGTTAGTGCCCTTAGGATTAAGAGTTAATCCTTTAAGAGAGAACTTAGGAGTTCTCGAGGAAAACATTGAATCTTAGAAAATTCTAAGTTAGATTTGTTTCGAAGTTTAGGATGGATCATTGGAAGTTAAAAGATCCAAACTATTAGATAGAACGGTTAATAGAACCTCGGATTTTATTGGAAGTTTAGAATCCTTGAAGGAATAGATTAATCGTTTAAGATATGTTTTTACTTTTATTAATGTAGCGGAGTTCGATTTACATATCGTTCTTCCGGGATTCTTATCTATTTTACTTTATGTCTTTTACTTTATGCCCCTTTTTTTTATAATTGTTTCGGCTACTTTAATATTCGCACTTTACTTTATTTATTTTGTGCAAGCATATGCATAACATCTTGCACCATAACATCTCGCATCATTGAAAGAAAGTGAAAAAGAAAAGAAGGGGAGAATGTTGGACCCTACGGGGAATGTCCACATCACCTTCAGAAAAAGAAAAGAAAGTGAAAAAGAAAGAAGTGAGAATGTTGGCCCCTACAGGGAATGTCCACATCGTCTTCAGAGAAAAAGAAAAGAAAGTGAGAAAGAAAAGGAGGTTGAATGGGATCCTACGGGACGTCCTCATTACTTCCTCATTCATAAGGTTGAATGGGTATCCTACGGGATGTACCTATTATCTTCACTCATGCATAAAGAGCGAATGCGAATCCTACGGGATGTCCTCATTACCTTCATGCATATGATGGATGGAAATATATATCATGGATAAAGAACCGAAATGTTATATTTATGTAAAGTTTATTTACTTTTCTTATTTATGTTATAACAAGTTAATGGATGAGAATTTGACTACGAGTGTTAGTAATATCATCCTTCGGAGAGTATTGAATGAAATTACCTAGAGTTTGGAGAACTTTAGGATTGATATGGCAGATTAATTGGACACGGATCGGAATACGAGTTTGAGGTATAACTTTACTTTTTATTCTTATTATTCTCACTAGGCTTAAGTTGTTAGCTCATGATATTACAAATTTTCAGGTAATGCCCTGGCTAGAGGTTGTGGGAGAGGAGATGGTGCTGCGTGATCGAGGGATGATGACCTCGAGATGGACTAGGTTGATTTAAAATCCATGGACTTCGTTTTTGTGAACTTTATATAGTTTTGGATTTGTATATTTGTAAATAGCTCTTAAGAGCTTTTGTCTTAACTTTTATGTTTATAAACACCTTTTGAGCAACTGGTTAGGAACTTAAAGTTCCTTGTGTATTAAATTGTGAATTTAAAATGTTACAGGTTTTGGCTAGCCAATTTTCAAACATAACCACGCCAATTTTCTTAAATTATAAAGACTTCTGCTGTGTTTTCTAATTTAAATTATTTAAAAGTGTCGGGTCGTCACAACTCGAGATTGGGGGCGTGGAGCAGTAGGTGGTGCTCGTTGATGGCACGAGATGAAGTCTTTTGGAATTGCTTATAGTCACGTGAGCCATGCGTTTCAGGGAGCGATGTTTGGATAGTCGAGTCTACGTTTAGAGTCAAAATTTTAAACCTTTAATACATATTATATTTTGTATAACGGTTTAACTTGTGCACCAAACTTTGTTTCTTTTGTTTTGAATTTATGTGATACTCTGAACCACCCGACGAGCCGATGGTTTCTGATTAACAAGTTTTTCTTATTTTGTATATGAGACTTGAAATTTACAAATACTACATGCCGAAATTTTCATTATTTTTCTAAGTTAGCTATTTTACTCTTAAGTTCTCGCTTCCGTATGCATACTCACGTCCTGGGCTCTTAGATTAAGCCGGGTCATCACAGTTGGTATCAGAGCCACTTGGCTCTAAGTCGTGTCTAGTATATGAGTCGTTGGTCGACCCTAATCCAATTGTCATCTCGAAATTCAACGATACCATGTATGCCGGTAAACCTCGCTAATTAAATTATTTATTTATTGTTTATTAATAGCTATGTTCATTGCATTTATCTAAATTTGAAAGTTTTGTTTGATTGCCCGTGTGATTATGGGGTTCCAAGGATGCCTCGAGATGTTGTAACCAGAAGGGGTAAGTTACGGATAGCAGTTGGGGTCGTGAAAAGGGAAGTGGGAGGAACTATATTATAGTTCGTGAGTCAACATCGGTGAATGAGAATGAAAGAATTAAAAGCACTCTAATGTGAACTAGAGTGGGTTAAGTGGGAGTAAGCCTAGAAATTGATGTTTGGCTATGATTGCATGGTTACGAGATTGAGGTGAGGATTGGTAATAAAGATCTAGGCTTCGAATGATTGATATGGAGTTAAAATCATTGGTGAGCGATGATGCGAGTGATCTAGCATATGCCTTGTTGTTATTTGAATTGTGGTATTGTAGGACGAAGCTAAGTTCTACTAAGGGTATGGATGTTCGATATATTTGGGATCGATGATGCATAAGATATAAATCTTGACATCCTTGTTAGTAAGAGATGGTGGAACTTGTGTGAATGTTTGAAAGGTAGTTTTGCTAGGAAGTGTGATGTGGGAGAGCAATCGAGAAGTTAATAGTTAGTCATGTATGACTTGAGTTCTCTGAAATAAAAGATGTGTTGTCGGAATTATGAGATTATTGGATAGTTAATCGTTAGAATTAACTAGTCATATGAATAAATAGAAACTGGGAGGTATACTAAAATTTGTGTAAGTTATGTGGTTAGTCTTTTCTTTTGTGAGAATGTGTAATAAAGATGTTAAGTGAACGGGGGTGTGTTGTGGTATGATGTTATGACTCAGGAGTGGTACGAGGCACTTGGGTATCAACTGAGATGTGAATGTTGGTATGTGTTAACTCCAATTGGGAAGTCTATAGTGGTTAATCAAGTTCTATACTGGGAGTTGTGGTGCCCAAATCGATTATGGTGTGGTTATGGGTATGGATTGGTTGTCGACCAATCATGTCGCGATTGATTATGAAAGGAAGAATGTGCCAGAGGGAGACCGAGTGTGTTTTCGGGACTACAAGGGCAAGATGATGTCCGTTGCTGTATCGTCCTTGCAAGCTAATGCATTAATGCAAGAGAGAGCTTGGAAATATTTGGCGTGTATGGTTGATATCTTGGTAGAAGGGGTAGGGGTGATTCCGTTGCCTATTATGCATGTTTGTCCTGATGATTTCTGGATAAGCTAACTAGTTGCCTCGGAAAAGGAAATAAATTCCGGATTGAAACGATTTGGGGGATGACAGCCCAAATTCGATGGGGACCACTAGGAGTTTCTGGTCATGTCATTTGGATTGACGAAGCCCCTGCGGTATTTATAGACTGTATACATATGGTAGTTCGAAAGTTTAGGGACCTTTTGGTCATAGGTTTTTATTGATGACGTTCGGGTCTAGTCAAAACCAGAAAAGTTACGTGCGAATCATCTTGAACAGATATTATCAACGTTAAGGGTCATAGTTTTCGAAATGTGAATTCTTGGTGAAGTAGAATGCGTTTGTAGGGAATGGGTTATCGAGTGAAGGTAGATAAGTTGACCCTTCAATAGTGGAGGCAGTTAGCAATTGGCCTCGACCAACTAGTGTACCCGAGATTCTTAATTTCCTAGGATTAGCAGGTACCATCAGAAATTTTTTACAAGACCACTCGAAGATTGCAGCTCCACTAACCCAGTTAATTAGGAAAGGCGTGGATTATGTATGGTCGGATGAGTGCAAGTGGACTCTCGAGGAATTTAAGCTTAGAAAAAATATAAGTGATGGCGAACTAGTCATGATTAGAGGAACATGAAAAGAGATATATGGCCCATGTTACGGGATGTCAAGAATAGTTCGTGCACTAAATGTGGTGCCACTACTTATTTGAAGAGAAGATGATGATTTTCATGAATATAAGAGTGAAATAATATTTTACTCAAAAGGAATTGAATATGAGGAAGCAACGGTGGCTAGAGCTGGTGAAAGACTATGATTGTGATATCCAGTACCACCCGGGCAGAGCTAATGTGGTAACTAATGCTCTTAGTAGGAAGACGTCTCATACCGCGGCACTTTTGTCGCATCAAGTACACCTTCGGTTGGAGATGGATAGGGAAGAGATTGCCTATCTCACTAATGAAGTCGCAACGAGCTTAGCTAGTCTCACAATGGGCCCTGCCCTTAGATAGCGAATGATTGAGGCTGAACGTGGTGAACCTCATTTGACTTCAGGTTTTGTGGAGGAGGAACTAATGATCCAAATGGGGGAACCTATTCTTTAGGAATCCTCTATGGACCAAAATGTGGAACGTCAAAGTTGTCCTCATGATTTGGTACATCCTAAAGATACAAATGGAGGAAACTCTTCTTTTTGAATCCTCTTTGGATAAAAATATAGAGCGAGGAAAAAACCAATCTTGCCAAAATTGCCACATGATTTGGTCCATCCTAAAGATCCAAATTGGAGGAAACTCTTCTTTGGGAATCCTCTTTGGACCAAAATATCAAACGTCGAAGCTATCCTCATGATTTGGTCCATCCTGAAGAACCATATGGAGGAAACTCTTCTTTGGACCAAAATATCGAACTAGGTTCGGAAACACCCTTGTCAAAAATGTCCTCATGATTTGGTCCATCCTAAAGATCCAAATGGAGGAAACTTTTCTTTGGAAATCCTTTTTGGACAAAAATTTCAAACAAGGATCGTAACCAATCTTGTCAAACTTATCCTCATGTTTTAGCACATCCTAAGGATCCCAATGGAGGAACCACTTGTCCTCATCATTTGGTCCATACTAAATATCCAAATGGAGGAACCTATTCTTTGGGAATCCTCTTTGGACCAAAATATCGAATGGGTATCGGAACCAATCTTGTCAAATTTGTCCCCATGATTTTGTCCATCCTAAATATCCAAATGGAGGAACCTATTCTTTGGAAATTTTCTTTATACCATATTGTCGAAACATCAAATTTGTCCTCTTGATTTGGTCCATCCTAAAGATACAAATGGAGGAAACCCTTCTTTGGGAATCATTTTTGGAACAAAATGTCAATTGAGGATCGGAACCAACCTTGTCAACTTGTCCTCATGATTTGGTCAATCCTAAAGATCCAAATGGAGGAAACACTTCTTCGAGATTCCTCCTTGGACCAAAATGTCAAACGAGGATCGGAACCAATCTTGTCAAAGTTGTCCTCTTAATTTGGTTCATCCGAAAGATACAAATGGAGGAAACTCTTCTTTGGGAATCCTTTTTGGACCAAAATATCAAACGACGATCGTAACCAATCTTATCAACTTGTCCTCATGAGTTGGTCAATCCTAAAGATCTAACTAGAGAAAACTGTTCTTTGGGAATCCTTTTTGGTCCAAAATGTCAAACGACGATCGGAACCAATCTTGTTAAAGTTGTCCTCATGATTTGGTCAATCCTAAATATTCAAATGGCAGAAACTCCTCTTTGGGAATCCACTTTGGACCAAAATGTCAAACGAAGATCATAACCATTCTTGTCAAATTTGTCATCATAATTTGGTCCATCCTAATGATCCAAATGTACGAACCTTGTGCCCTCATGATTTTGCCCTTCTTACAGGTCCAAATGGAGAAACCTCTTCTTTGGGAATCCTCTTTGGACAAAAAGATCGAACGAGGATCAAAACCAATCTTGTCAACATGATTCAGTCCATCCTACAGGTCCAAATGGGGAACCTATTCATTGCGAATCCTCTCTGGACCAAAATGTCGAACGTCAAAGTTGTCATCATGATTTGGTACATCCTAGAGATACAAAGGAAGGAAAATCTTTATTGGGAATTCTCTTTGGATAAAAATATCAAACGAGGACAGAACCAATCTTGTCAAGGTTGTCCTCATGATTTGGTCAGCCTAAAGATCCAAATGGAGGAAACTCTTCTTTGAGAATCCTGTTTAGACCAAAATGTCAAATGAGGATCGGAACCAATCTTATCAAACTTGTCCTCATGATTTTGTCCATCCTAAGGATCCAAATTGAAGGAAACTCTTCTTTGGGAATCTTCTTTGGACCAAAATATCGAACGTCAAAGTTGTCTTCATGATTTGGTCCATCCTGAAGATCCATATGGAATAAACTCTTCTTTGGGAATCCGCTTTGGACCAAAATATCGAACTAGGTTTGGAGACAGTATTGTCAAAGTTGTCCTCATGATTTGGTCCATCCTAAAGATCCAAAGGGAGGAAACTCTTCTTTGGGAATCCTCTTTGGACCAAAATTTCAAACGAGGATCGTAACCAATCTTGTCAAACTTGTTCTCATGATTGGGTCCATCCTAAAGATCCTAATGTAGGAACGTCTTGTCCTCATCATTTGGTCCATCCTTAATGTACAAATGGAGGAACCTATTCTTTGGGAATCATCTTTGGACCAAAATATCGAACGGGTATCGGAACCAATCTTGTCCAACTTGTCCTCATGATTTGGTCCATCTTGAAGATCCAAATGATCCCTCTTGTCCTCTTGATTTGGTCCTTCCTTAAGATCCAAATGGAGGAACTTTTTATTTGGGAATGGTATTTGGACCAAAATGTCGAACGTCAAAGTTGTGCTCATAATTCGGTCCATCCGAAAGATCCAAGTGGAGAAAACTCTTCTTTGAAAATGTTCTTTTGACCAAAATGTCAAACAAGGATCGAAAGCAATCCTTGTCAAACTTGTCCTCATGATTCGGTCCATCATAAGGATCCAAATGGAGGAACCTCTTGTCCTCATGATTCAGTCCATCCTAATGATCCAAATGGAGGAACTTATTCTTAGAGAATCATCTTTGGACTAAAATATCGAACGTCAAAGTTGTCCTCATGACTTGGTCCATCCTAAGGATACAAATGGAGGAAACTCTTCTTTGGGAATCCTCTCTGGACAAAAATGTCAAACGAGGATAAGAAACCAATCTTGTCAAACTTGTCCTCATGATTTGGTTCATCTTAAAGATCCAAATGGATGAACCTCTTGTCCATGATTTGGTCTATCCTAAAGATTCAAATGGAGAAACTCTTCTTTAGGAATCCTCTTTGGACCAAAATGTTCAACGTCAATCTTGTCCTCATGATTTTGTCCATACTAAAGATCCAAATGGACCAAACCTATTCTTTGGGAATCATCTTTGCGAAATATCAACTTTGGACCAAACTCAAGATTGGTTCATCCAAACTCAAGGTATTTTGAACCAAATCATGAGGAAAAGTTTGACAAGATCAAACTTTATTTGGTCCAAAAGGTCAAACTTTGACGTTGTGATTCGATTGACGTTCGATGAATCCTCTTTGGACTAAACTTTGATGTTCGATATTTTGGTCCAAAGATGATTCCCAAAAAATATCAAACAAGGTTCTTAAACAATCTGGTCAAAGTTGTCCTCATGATTCGGTCCATCCTAAATATCCAAATGGAGGAAACTCTTCTTTGAACCAAAATGTCGAACGTCAAAGTTTCCCACTTGTCCTCATGATTTGGTCCAGCCCAAACTCTTTTTTGGGAATCCTCCATTTGGACCAAAATGTCAAACAATTCGATCCATCCTAAAGATTCATCTGAACCTCTTTGAAATAAATCATGAGGATTCACAAAATCTTGTCCTCATGATTTGACATTTTGGTTCATCCTAAAGATCCAAATGGAGGAAATGCTATAAGATGATTCCCAATGGAGGAACCTCTTCTTTTGGAATCATCTTTGGACCAAAATCTTGTCAAACTATCTTTATGAAGAGGATTCCCAAAGAAGAGTTTCCTCTATTTGGATCTTAAGATGGACCAAATCAAGAGGACAAGAGTGATATGAATCATGGAGCACAAGAAAAGCTAGACAAGTTTAGGATGGTTTAAGGGCCAATGACAAGATCCAAGTCCAAGAAATTGCAACAAGCTTTGAATATCCATTCTCAAGCATACATGAGCAAACTCAAGGAGACTTTTAAAGATTGGAACATTGAGGATAAGGAAGAAGCCTTAAAGAACTTCAACTTGTGGAATTTTCAATTGGAAGAAGAATTTGGACAAGTTGTGCAATCAGATTCAAAGAATGAAGCTTAGAGAGAAAGTTGCAGACTTTCCATATTTGACAACTTTCTTTATTTGAGTCTTTTATTTATTTTTTGCATTTAAAGCTTTTGTGTAATGTTTTCCACAGCCAAAGGACATGTTTTAGGCCTTTTATATTCAGTTTTTATGTTTGGCAAGGATTAGGAAAGATATTATTCTCTAGAAAATACTTTCCACAAAATCTGCAAATTGCATATAAGGCAAGTTTTGGGCAGATTTTTTGCTCCTTGTAATCCGAATTTCCTAGATTATTTTTAGGGTCTCTTTGCCTATTTTAAGGCCTCAATTGTAACCCTAAAGACTCAGAATTCATATGATAATAATAATGCTTTTTACTTAGCCGAAATTGCTTTGTTTTGTAGCCTTGTTCTTAGGTTGCATGCTTTAGAAACATTCAACCAAAACATGATCGAGTTTGTTTGTGAATTATTTCAATCTTGAAATAAGAACAAGTTCTCTTATTTTAAGGTCTTAGATTATTGGAATATTCTTCTTCTTCTTGTTTTCCTAGGGTTTTACCTTATTGTTATTTGGGGTATTAGGGATTTGCATTTAGGGGTTCTTTGTGTTCAAAGGGTTTCTACTTCAATTTCTAGGGTTTCATGTCATTTGGTATTAGAGTTTAGGCTCAATGGAATATTTTTATCTTACTTGCTTTCTTGTTATTTGAGTTTTTTTTTCTTATTTTGTTCTTCGTTCATCCAAAAACCAGAAAACATAACAAAAAAAAACTGTTCCAGAATTTCCTTATTTAGTTTTTGCATACTGTTTTTAATATTTTTTGTATAATTCTCATTCGATTCTCATAAAATTATCAACTACAAAAGTGTTTAGATTTCTTTCTTGCTTATTTTTTAATCAGAAAAGTTTGTAAAAAAATTTGGAAGATTTAGAAAACAATAGATCTTTACAGACTGTTGGATTGTGCAGAAAATTGAAAAAAAAAAGTGTTCTTGCTTGACTTGTTTGAGTTTATGGAAAAAATTCGTTTGTGTTCTTATTGGTCTTGAAGAGTTCATCTTAAACTCATCATTTATGCATCATGAATTAAAAACTTTCAAATGAATTGTGCTAGAATTGTTTGTTTCCTAAAAAGCTAGAACTTACCATAAATATCCAAAACTGTTTTAGAAAAGTTTCAATTATGTCCCATATTTGATTATTTGCTTCTCTTGCTTTAGGAAAGTCATATTTTCTAATTCAAAACACTTTAGGGAAGCCTAATTTCGAATTTTTCTCTTTTAGGAAAGTTTATTCTTGCATATTTTCTTTATTATTCTTTCCTTATTACTATAATAAACCATAACTGCAAAATATGTCCTATTTTTCTTAACCAACCAAATTGCTTGTTCTTTATTTTCTTTATTGTTACTTTTTATAAACTTTCTTAGTATCTTAATTGTTTGATAGTTATTAAAGTGTGCTAAGAGTTCAAGGCTACATTTAGGGTCTAAAATCTGTTTTGAGTGCAAACACGAGTGGATTGACATTTTTTTACTGTAAACACTTAGGGAGTGATTTGAAAGGTCCTATTTTTACATTACTAACTTGTTTCTCTTGCAGCCATGAATATTGAAGAAGATTGTTCTAATATGAAGGAGGAGATTAAGAAAACTGAAACAATGGAGGGTTACATCTTGAAAATACAAAGGGATGTTGATAGGAAGATGGAGGCTCAAACAAGGGAGATTGCCAACCTATGTGCTCAAATACAAGCTTTGCTCTTAAACCAACCTAGAGCCAATCCAAATGTGGCTCCAAATGAGCCTAGGGAGCAACAAATTGTGCAAGGAGCTGAGGCACATAATGAACAACAAATGATTATGAGGAAGAACCTAGAAATCAAATGAGAGCACATAATGGAGGAGGAAGAGGAAGAGGCCAAGGGTTCGTAGTTCAAAGGCCAAATAGAGAGGTTTCTCTTGCTAAAGATGATGACTTAAAAGGAATCAAGTTCAAAATTCTACCATTCCAAGGCAAGACTAATCCGGAGGAGTACATGCAATGGGAGGCACAAACCGAGCACATATTTGATTGCAACAACTTTGGTGAGAAAAGAAAGGTACTTTTAGCCATTACTGAATTTACTAATTAAGCTTCTGTTTGTTGGTTTCAACTAAAAGTTAAGCTTCGAAAGGAAAGACCACAAATAGAAACATGGGGAGAGCTTAAAGGAATGATGAGGAAGAGGTTCATTCCAACCACTTATGAAAGAGATATAGTGTTCAAGTTGCAAAGATTTGATCAAGGCACAAGAAGTGTAGAAGACTATTACAAGGAGCTTGATATCTTGATGACAAGGGCTAGAATTGAGGAAACTGTATTAGCTACCATGGGAAGGTTTATGGGATGCTTGAATAGAGAATTGAGGCACAAAGTTGATGCTCACTCTTGCTATGACATGGATGAAATGCTACACCTTGCAATCAAATTTGAGTCACATATGAAAGAAGATGTTGAGTCAAGGTATTATTCTGAACCCTATTCTTCCAAACCTTCTTCATCTAAACCCACTTCTAGCCATCCTTGGGGAAAAGATACCAAAAACACCAATTTTGGCCGAGGGGACCAATTTCTAAAAGACAAACCTAATTTTGAGAAAAAGAGGGAGGGTGAGAGTTCTTTCAAAGGTAAGGGTACAATAAAAGAAGCTAGGACTCGGGACATCAAATGTTGGAAGTGTCAAGAGTTAGGGCATGTCATGAAATATTGTCCTCATGATTTGGTCCATCCTAAAGATCCAAATGAAGGAAACTCTTCTTCGGGAATCCTCTTTGGACAAAAATGAATGGATGAACCTCTTCTTTGGGAATCCTCTTTGGACAAAAAATCTCGTCCTCATGATTTGACATTTTGGTTCCTTCCTAAAGATCCATATGGAGGAAACTTGTTTTTAAGAACCTTTTTTTTGCCAAAATGGTAAACGAGAATCGCAACCAGTCATGTCAAACTTGTCCTAATAATTTGGTCCATCCTAAAGATCCAAATGGAGGAAACTCTTCTTTGGAAATCCTCTTTGGACCAAAATATCATTCATAATGAACCTTTTTGTGACATTTTTGACCAAATCAAGAGGACCTCTTCTTTGGAAAAAGAGGACAACGAAGAGGTTCGAAACAACCTCTTTCTGATCCAATACATGGAGGAACCTCTTGTCCTCATGATTTGATCCTCCCTAAATGATACGAAAACCCTTTCGAAATGCTTTAAGAACCCTTAAACTTAACTAAGGACCCAAAAAGATCACAACCAAAGAACCCACATATGCCATTTGAAACAACCCAAGGAAAAAGGTTAGAAAATGATTATCCTTATGATCAATGATCTAAAGACAAGAATTGGATTTCTTGTTCTAGATTCGAATCAATCCACCAAATTAGAATGATCAATCCTAATGGCTCGATTCTACAGCCACCCTAAACACAAGGAATGACAAGATGAAAAGTTGCACAACTCACAACAATTCAAAGAAAAAGCTCTCAATGAGACTTTGTATTTTTACTTTCATAATCTGATTATTACAATGGAAAGAAAGGCATTATATAGCCTTTAAAAGACCATAAAAAAAACGAAATATACAAGCCATTAAAGTCCTAGACATGTAACTTACACAAATAATGACAATTGATAGTGAAAATAAAAGTGTAACCTACATGGCTTTCCAAAAGTTGTAACCTACCATCTTTTGTAATTTATCATCACTCTAAATTCTAGAATAATTAATACACCAAAGTTCTCTTTAAGTAAGTATCTTGCAATTATGATGAAAGCTGAGTTGCATTGAAAAAGCTTGAATTCCATTAAATGAGCTTCGGTTGCATTAAATGAACATGACTTGCATTTAATGAACTAGGCTTGAACTTGACTTCCATTTATTGATGTAAGCTTGAACTTTGATGTTGCATTTATTGAACTTAGCTTGTAGCTTGATCTTGTCATAGACTTGGAAAGTAATGAATGCAATTCCTGGCAATGATCAACATTAAGGCTCCTTGATTCATATCATTCCCTCCTTCTTGAAAAGGATTCGTCCTCGAATCCAAATCTTCATGCCCTACAACAAAAGATTCAAAATCAGAAACTATAAAAATTGAATTCGAAAAGTACTCACCTTGTAACGCAATGGTATGAACTTTTGCGTGTATTCTTCCAAGAATTTGATATGGTCCATCACCCTTGGATGCAATTTAGTCCTTTTTTGAAGTCGTTTGTTCCGCAAATGCATCCAAATTCATGCTCTCAGATGAAACTTATGTCTTTTCCTTCTTTTGATCATTTTTAAGGTAAATATGAAAAATTGCTCCTCGATCATTTGCTCCACATGATTGTCCATTAATTTGATGAATACATATATAAAATGAGCTGAATCACTCACAAACAAATTAGATCTAAAAGTCAGCATCTTTAATGGAGTAATAGCATAAAGACCATAAATAAGTTTATTTGTAAAACAAACATTTTTATGATATATTGTCCTATTACATTTATTCTCTACAAAATGTAAACAATTCTCATTAGTTTTCACTTTCGAGTTTGTTTCTTTAATGATTGCCCCAAAGATCACATTTATCACTTCTTGAGTTTCCCATTCATGCAAAACAGGTTGGTATCTATTGTAACTCCTCAAAGAAAAATTAACATGAAAAGATGAATATGCATATGAGTTCAACTTTCCCACATACTCAAAACTTTCATTTTCAAGACGCTCATTGACAATAACTTTCATATGCTTAGAACTAGAAAGTATAGAACTTACAACATTCTCATTAGATTCGATATACTTTCTTTCTTTGATGTATTGTCCTTTCGAACATCTCAAGCTCTTATTCGGCCATAAGTAGTGCTTCCAAACCTGAAAAAGATATCCAAACAAACTAGGAAAATAATGGTTAAGGTTAGTTGCCAAAAAGTCTACTTTGCACATAAGCACAAAATTAGGCTTTTGACTAAGATAAACTATCCTCACCTCACTCATTTTTACATGATAGCTCACTGATTTTCCTTTTCTCTCAATTTCCTCTAAGTGTTCACACATTTCTTTTTCATTCTTCTCTTTTCTCTCATTGTTTTCACTCTTGCTTTTTCCACTCAAAGCTTTCTTTTCTCTCTCACTCAATTTTTCACTCAATTCTTTTTCTTTTAATTCTTTCTCTTTCAACTCTTTTTCTTCCAACTCAATCTCAAGCCTCCTTTGTTCAAGCTTACATTGATCAATTAAAACCTCTTTTGAAGACAAAGGTACCAAAGTAGTCTTCCTTCCATCTTTGGTAAAAGTATACCTATTAAGGTAGCCATCATAGGAAACTCTCCTATCATACTGCCATGGTCTCCCCAAAAGTATATCCCTGGCATGCATTGGGACTACATCACAAACTACCTCATCCTTATACTTTCCAAGGCTAAAAGAAATGATAACTTGCTTATGCACCTTCACCTCCCCACTATCATTTAACCATTGTAACTTATAAGGTTTGGGATGTGGTCTAGTAGGCAAATTGAGTCTCTTGATCAGAATTGAGCTCACAACATTGGTACAACTTCCACCATCAATCACAACACTACATGGAGTCTCATTCACTAAACACCTAGTATGGAACAAGTTGTGTCTTTGGTCATCTTCAAAATTATCTTCTATTTCAGAATTTAGAACTCTCCTACACAAAAGTGCTTGTTGAGTTCCTTCCCCCCAACTACCATCACTCGACTCGGGTTCCTCAATATTTTCCTCCATAGAATCACCCTCTTTGGCTTCCTCAAAATATTCTTCCTCAAAGTCACTCTCTCCACAATCAGTGACTACTTCTTCAACTACATCACTTTCTAATTCATCTTCAATTATCTCCCTCATTTTCTGATTACTAGCTATCTCTAATCTACCCATGCGTTCATTAAGCCCCTCTACAATTTTAGTAAGTCTAGCAAAAACTCTCGTTTGGGCCTCTCTCCACCTAGCTTCACTAAACTCACCCTGATTATTTCCCCCTTGTGACATGTTTCTGGACCTCACAACACTCCCTCACAATATATCACTCAAGGAACTCTCGTGTTTAATCACTCAAGGTAGGCCAAAATATCAAGTAAGGCTATTGGATAAGTTAGAAGCAACTTGTGTTTAAAGTACTAAAAATCAAGTAATCAGTATTTAAACAATCTAAAATAATGAAAAGAAACAAAAATAAAACAAGAAAAACAGATTGGATAGGCAAAAATCAAATTGGAAAAGCAAAACAGATTTTTGAAAACAAAGAACTCAAGAAAAATGGCAGTTACAAATTTCAAAATTCGTGGAGTTCGGGAATGAATTTTCAATTGGCAGTCTATATGTAGCTTATTAAGATGATAATCAAGAGCATACAAAAGGCCAAATTCAAAAATTAGTTCAGAATTGAAAACACTAACTCACAGAATTGAAATTCCCGGAAAATAGGCTAAACCTGCGCACAGAAATGATATTCCAGATTTGAACTGTTTCCGTTATGATTTTGATAAACCTCCCTTCTGAACTTTGAAAGCTAACAGAAAGATAAAACTTTTCTCTTTAGACAACAAAGACAAATTCGGACGTTAGATCAGAGTTTGAATGGAAAACAGTAGCATTAAATGCGGCAGTTACAAAACGGGACAGTTTTGGAAATTTTGAACTATAGCCGTTTTTTATCCTTTAAATACATGAAAATGAATGTGAAACTGATATATTTGAATGGTAACTGATATATAAACACAATTATATCAGATCTACACGAATTTATATGGATCAAACTCAAAAATTTCAAGAACTTGCAAGATGAACAGATTTGGTGCTCTCGGATGCAAATTCTTTTTTTTTTTTTTTTTTGATTTTCAAGATCTAAACGTGATCTTTAAGATGGAGATGAAATCAGATTCAAAAGGTGAATCAAAATGAATGAAAAGGTAGAAACAAAATGGATGGACAGAATGTGTAGAAATGAAAGACAATGCATAAAAGGAAGATAGAATCAATTCTAGAGTAGGCCACAAGATGCAACCTATGCTCTGATACCAAATGATACGAAAACCCTTTCAAATGCTTTAAGAACCCTTAAACTTAACTAAGGACCCAAAAAGATCACAACCAAAGAACCCACATATGCCATTTGAAACAACCCAAGGAAAAAGGTTAGAAAATGATTATCCTTATGATCAATGATCTAAAGACAAGAATTGGATTTCTTGTTCTAGATTCGAATCAATCCACCAAATTAGAATGATCAATCCTAATGGCTCGATTCTACAGCCACCCTAAACACAAGGAATGACAAGATGAAAAGTTGCACAACTCACAACAATTCAAAGAAAAAGCTCTCAATGAGACTTTGTATTTTTACTTTCATAATCTGATTATTACAATGGAAAGAAAGGCATTATATAGCCTTTAAAAGACCATAAAAAAAACGAAATATACAAGCCATTAAAGTCCTAGACATGTAACTTACACAAATAATGACAATTGATAGTGAAAATAAAAGTGTAACCTACATGGCTTTCCAAAAGTTGTAACCTACCATCTTTTGTAATTTATCATCACTCTAAATTCTAGAATAATTAATACACCAAAGTTCTCTTTAAGTAAGTATCTTGCAATTATGATGAAAGCTGAGTTGCATTGAAAAAGCTTGAATTCCATTAAATGAGCTTGGTTTGCATTAAATGAACATGACTTGCATTTAATGAACTAGGCTTGAACTTGACTTCCATTTATTGATGTAAGCTTGAACTTTGATGTTGCATTTATTGAACTTAGCTTGTAGCTTGATCTTGTCATAGACTTGGAAAGTAATGAATGCAATTCCGGCAATGATCAACATTAAGGCTCCTTGATTCATATCATTCCCTCCTTCTTGAAAAGGATTCGTCCTCGAATCCAAATCTTCATGCCCTACAACAAAAGATTCAAAATCAGAAACTATAAAAATTGAATTCGAAAAGTACTCACCTTGTAACGCAATGGTATGAACTTTTGCGTGTATTCTTCCAAGAATTTGATATGGTCCATCACCCTTGGATGCAATTTAGTCCTTTTTTGAAGTCGTTTGTTCCGCAAATGCATCCAAATCCATGCTCTCGGATGAAACTTATGTCTTTTCCTTCTTTTGATCATTTTTAAGGTAAATATGAAAAATTGCTCCTCGATCATTTGCTCCACATGATTGTCCATTAATTTGATGAATACATATATAAAATGAGCTGAATCACTCACAAACAAATTAGATCTAAAAGTCAGCATCTTTAATGGAGTAATAGCATAAAGACCATAAATAAGTTTATTTGTAAAACAAACATTTTTATGATATATTGTCCTATTACATTTATTCTCTACAAAATGTAAACAATTCTCATTAGTTTTCACTTTCGAGTTTGTTTCTTTAATGATTGCCCCAAAGATCACATTTATCACTTCTTGAGTTTCCCATTCATGCAAAACAGGTTGGTATCTATTGTAACTCCTCAAAGAAAAATTAACATGAAAAGATGAATATGCATATGAGTTCAACTTTCCCACATACTCAAAACTTTCATTTTCAAGACGCTCATTGACAATAACTTTCATATGCTTAGAACTAGAAAGTATAGAACTTACAACATTCTCATTAGATTCGATATACTTTCTTTCTTTGATGTATTGTCCTTTCGAACATCTCAAGCTCTTATTCGGCCATAAGTAGTGCTTCCAAACCTGAAAAAGATATCCAAACAAACTAGGAAAATAATGGTTAAGGTTAGTTGCCAAAAAGTCTACTTTGCACATAAGCACAAAATTAGGCTTTTGACTAAGATAAACTATCCTCACCTCACTCATTTTTACATGATAGCTCACTGATTTTCCTTTTCTCTCAATTTCCTCTAAGTGTTCACACATTTCTTTTTCATTCTTCTCTTTTCTCTCATTGTTTTCACTCTTGCTTTTTCCACTCAAAGCTTTCTTTTCTCTCTCACTCAATTTTTCACTCAATTCTTTTTCTTTTAATTCTTTCTCTTTCAACTCTTTTTCTTCCAACTCAATCTCAAGCCTCCTTTGTTCAAGCTTACATTGATCAATTAAAACCTCTTTTGAAGACAAAGGTACCAAAGTAGTCTTCCTTCCATCTTTGGTAAAAGTATACCTATTAAGGTAGCCATCATAGGAAACTCTCCTATCATACTGCCATGGTCTCCCCAAAAGTATATCCCCGGCATGCATTGGGACTACATCACAAACTACCTCATCCTTATACTTTCCAAGGCTAAAAGAAATGATAACTTGCTTATGCACCTTCACCTCCCCACTATCATTTAACCATTGTAACTTATAAGGTTTGGGATGTGGTCTAGTAGGCAAATTGAGTCTCTTGATCAGAATTGAGCTCACAACATTGGTACAACTTCCACCATCAATCACAACACTACATGGAGTCTCATTCACTAAACACCTAGTATGGAACAAGTTGTGTCTTTGGTCATCTTCAAAATTATCTTCTATTTCAGAATTTAGAACTCTCCTACACAAAAGTGCTTGTTGAGTTCCTTCCCCCCAACTACCATCACTCGACTCGGGTTCCTCAATATTTTCCTCCATAGAATCACCCTCTTTGGCTTCCTCAAAATATTCTTCCTCAAAGTCACTCTCTCCACAATCAGTGACTACTTCTTCAACTACATCACTTTCTAATTCATCTTCAATTATCTCCCTCATTTTCTGATTACTAGCTATCTCTAATCTACCCATGCGTTCATTAAGCCCCTCTACAATTTTAGTAAGTCTAGCAAAAACTCTCGTTTGGGCCTCTCTCCACCTAGCTTCACTAAACTCACCCTGATTATTTCCCCCTTGTGACATGTTTCTGGACCTCACAACACTCCCTCACAATATATCACTCAAGGAACTCTCGTGTTTAATCACTCAAGGTAGGCCAAAATATCAAGTAAGGCTATTGGATAAGTTAGAAGCAACTTGTGTTTAAAGTACTAAAAATCAAGTAATCAGTATTTAAACAATCTAAAATAATGAAAAGAAACAAAAATAAAACAAGAAAAACAGATTGGATAGGCAAAAATCAAATTGGAAAAGCAAAACAGATTTTTGAAAACAAAGAACTCAAGAAAAATGGCAGTTACAAATTTCAAAATTCGTGGAGTTCGGGAATGAATTTTCAATTGGCAGTCTATATGTAGCTTATTAAGATGATAATCAAGAGCATACAAAAGGCCAAATTCAAAAATTAGTTCAGAATTGAAAACACTAACTCACAGAATTGAAATTCCCGGAAAATAGGCTAAACCTGCGCACAGAAATGATATTCCAGATTTGAACTGTTTCCGTTATGATTTTGATAAACCTCCCTTCTGAACTTTGAAAGCTAACAGAAAGATAAAACTTTTCTCTTTAGACAACAAAGACAAATTCGGACGTTAGATCAGAGTTTGAATGGAAAACAGTAGCATTAAATGCGGCAGTTACAAAACGGGACAGTTTTGGAAATTTTGAACTATAGCCGTTTTTTATCCTTTAAATACATGAAAATGAATGTGAAACTGATATATTTGAATGGTAACTGATATATAAACACAATTATATCAGATCTACACGAATTTATATGGATCAAACTCAAAAATTTCAAGAACTTGCAAGATGAACAGATTTGGTGCTCTCGGATGCAAATTCACTCTTTTTTTTTTTTTTGATTTTCAAGATCTAAACGTGATCTTTAAGATGGAGATGAAATCAGATTCAAAAGGTGAATCAAAATGAATGAAAAGGTAGAAACAAAATGGATGGACAGAATGTGTAGAAATGAAAGACAATGCATAAAAGGAAGATAGAATCAATTCTAGAGTAGGCCACAAGATGCAACCTATGCTCTGATACCAAATGATACGAAAACCCTTTCGAAATGCTTTAAGAACCCTTAAACTTAACTAAGGACCCAAAAAGATCACAACCAAAGAACCCACATATGCCATTTGAAACAACCCAAGGAAAAAGGTTAGAAAATGATTATCCTTATGATCAATGATCTAAAGACAAGAATTGGATTTCTTGTTCTAGATTCGAATCAATCCACCAAATTAGAATGATCAATCCTAATGGCTCGATTCTACAGCCACCCTAAACACAAGGAATGACAAGATGAAAAGTTGCACAACTCACAACAATTCAAAGAAAAAGCTCTCAATGAGACTTTGTATTTTTACTTTCATAATCTGATTATTACAATGGAAAGAAAGGCATTATATAGCCTTTAAAAGACCATAAAAAAAACGAAATATACAAGCCATTAAAGTCCTAGACATGTAACTTACACAAATAATGACAATTGATAGTGAAAATAAAAGTGTAACCTACATGGCTTTCCAAAAGTTGTAACCTACCATCTTTTGTAATTTATCATCACTCTAAATTCTAGAATAATTAATACACCAAAGTTCTCTTTAAGTAAGTATCTTGCAATTATGATGAAAGCTGAGTTGCATTGAAAAAGCTTGAATTCCATTAAATGAGCTTCGGTTGCATTAAATGAACATGACTTGCATTTAATGAACTAGGCTTGAACTTGACTTCCATTTATTGATGTAAGCTTGAACTTTGATGTTGCATTTATTGAACTTAGCTTGTAGCTTGATCTTGTCATAGACTTGGAAAGTAATGAATGCAATTCGGCAATGATCAACATTAAGGCTCCTTGATTCATATCATTCCCTCCTTCTTGAAAAGGATTCGTCCTCGAATCCAAATCTTCATGCCCTACAACAAAAGATTCAAAATCAGAAACTATAAAAATTGAATTCGAAAAGTACTCACCTTGTAACGCAATGGTATGAACTTTTGCGTGTATTCTTCCAAGAATTTGATATGGTCCATCACCCTTGGATGCAATTTAGTCCTTTTTTGAAGTCGTTTGTTCCGCAAATGCATCCAAATCCATGCTCTCGAGATGAAACTTATGTCTTTTCCTTCTTTTGATCATTTTTAAGGTAAATATGAAAAATTGCTCCTCGATCATTTGCTCCACATGATTGTCCATTAATTTGATGAATACATATATAAAATGAGCTGAATCACTCACAAACAAATTAGATCTAAAAGTCAGCATCTTTAATGGAGTAATAGCATAAAGACCATAAATAAGTTTATTTGTAAAACAAACATTTTTATGATATATTGTCCTATTACATTTATTCTCTACAAAATGTAAACAATTCTCATTAGTTTTCACTTTCGAGTTTGTTTCTTTAATGATTGCCCCAAAGATCACATTTATCACTTCTTGAGTTTCCCATTCATGCAAAACAGGTTGGTATCTATTGTAACTCCTCAAAGAAAAATTAACATGAAAAGATGAATATGCATATGAGTTCAACTTTCCCACATACTCAAAACTTTCATTTTCAAGACGCTCATTGACAATAACTTTCATATGCTTAGAACTAGAAAGTATAGAACTTACAACATTCTCATTAGATTCGATATACTTTCTTTCTTTGATGTATTGTCCTTTCGAACATCTCAAGCTCTTATTCGGCCATAAGTAGTGCTTCCAAACCTGAAAAAGATATTCAAACAAACTAGGAAAATAATGGTTAAGGTTAGTTGCCAAAAAGTCTACTTTGCACATAAGCACAAAATTAGGCTTTTGACTAAGATAAACTATCCTCACCTCACTCATTTTTACATGATAGCTCACTGATTTTCCTTTTCTCTCAATTTCCTCTAAGTGTTCACACATTTCTTTTTCATTCTTCTCTTTTCTCTCATTGTTTTCACTCTTGCTTTTTCCACTCAAAGCTTTCTTTTCTCTCTCACTCAATTTTTCACTCAATTCTTTTTCTTTTAATTCTTTCTCTTTCAACTCTTTTTCTTCCAACTCAATCTCAAGCCTCCTTTGTTCAAGCTTACATTGATCAATTAAAACCTCTTTTGAAGACAAAGGTACCAAAGTAGTCTTCCTTCCATCTTTGGTAAAAGTATACCTATTAAGGTAGCCATCATAGGAAACTCTCCTATCATACCGCCATGGTCTCCCCAAAAGTATATCCCCGGCATGCATTGGGACTACATCACAAACTACCTCATCCTTATACTTTCCAAGGCTAAAAGAAATGATAACTTGCTTATGCACCTTCACCTCCCCACTATCATTTAACCATTGTAACTTATAAGGTTTGGGATGTGGTCTAGTAGGCAAATTGAGTCTCTTGATCAGAATTGAGCTCACAACATTGGTACAACTTCCACCATCAATCACAACACTACATGGAGTCTCATTCACTAAACACCTAGTATGGAACAAGTTGTGTCTTTGGTCATCTTCAAAATTATCTTCTATTTCAGAATTTAGAACTCTCCTACACAAAAGTGCTTGTTGAGTTCCTTCCCCCCAACTACCATCACTCGACTCGGGTTCCTCAATATTTTCCTCCATAGAATCACCCTCTTTGGCTTCCTCAAAATATTCTTCCTCAAAGTCACTCTCTCCACAATCAGTGACTACTTCTTCAACTACATCACTTTCTAATTCATCTTCAATTATCTCCCTCATTTTCTGATTACTAGCTATCTCTAATCTACCCATGCGTTCATTAAGCCCCTCTACAATTTTAGTAAGTCTAGCAAAAACTCTCGTTTGGGCCTCTCTCCACCTAGCTTCACTAAACTCACCCTGATTATTTCCCCCTTGTGACATGTTTCTGGACCTCACAACACTCCCTCACAATATATCACTCAAGGAACTCTCGTGTTTAATCACTCAAGGTAGGCCAAAATATCAAGTAAGGCTATTGGATAAGTTAGAAGCAACTTGTGTTTAAAGTACTAAAAATCAAGTAATCAGTATTTAAACAATCTAAAATAATGAAAAGAAACAAAAATAAAACAAGAAAAACAGATTGGATAGGCAAAAATCAAATTGGAAAAGCAAAACAGATTTTTGAAAACAAAGAACTCAAGAAAAATGGCAGTTACAAATTTCAAAATTCGTGGAGTTCGGGAATGAATTTTCAATTGGCAGTCTATATGTAGCTTATTAAGATGATAATCAAGAGCATACAAAAGGCCAAATTCAAAAATTAGTTCAGAATTGAAAACACTAACTCACAGAATTGAAATTCCCGGAAAATAGGCTAAACCTGCGCACAGAAATGATATTCCAGATTTGAACTGTTTCCGTTATGATTTTGATAAACCTCCCTTCTGAACTTTGAAAGCTAACAGAAAGATAAAACTTTTCTCTTTAGACAACAAAGACAAATTCGGACGTTAGATCAGAGTTTGAATGGAAAACAGTAGCATTAAATGCGGCAGTTACAAAACGGGACAGTTTTGGAAATTTTGAACTATAGCCGTTTTTTATCCTTTAAATACATGAAAATGAATGTGAAACTGATATATTTGAATGGTAACTGATATATAAACACAATTATATCAGATCTACACGAATTTATATGGATCAAACTCAAAAATTTCAAGAACTTGCAAGATGAACAGATTTGGTGCTCTCGGATGCAAATTCACTCTTTTTTTTTTTTTTGATTTTCAAGATCTAAACGTGATCTTTAAGATGGAGATGAAATCAGATTCAAAAGGTGAATCAAAATGAATGAAAAGGTAGAAACAAAATGGATGGACAGAATGTGTAGAAATGAAAGACAATGCATAAAAGGAAGATAGAATCAATTCTAGAGTAGGCCACAAGATGCAACCTATGCTCTGATACCAAATGATACGAAAACCCTTTCGAAATGCTTTAAGAACCCTTAAACTTAACGAAGGACCCAAAAAGATCACAACCAAAGAACCCACATATGCCATTTGAAACAACCCAAGGAAAAAGGTTAGAAAATGATTATCCTTATGATCAATGATCTAAAGACAAGAATTGGATTTCTTGTTCTAGATTCGAATCAATCCACCAAATTAGAATGATCAATCCTAATGGCTCGATTCTACAGCCACCCTAAACACAAGGAATGACAAGATGAAAAGTTGCACAACTCACAACAATTCAAAGAAAAAGCTCTCAATGAGACTTTGTATTTTTACTTTCATAATCTGATTATTACAATGGAAAGAAAGGCATTATATAGCCTTTAAAAGACCATAAAAAAAACGAAATATACAAGCCATTAAAGTCCTAGACATGTAACTTACACAAATAATGACAATTGATAGTGAAAATAAAAGTGTAACCTACATGGCTTTCCAAAAGTTGTAACCTACCATCTTTTGTAATTTATCATCACTCTAAATTCTAGAATAATTAATACACCAAAGTTCTCTTTAAGTAAGTATCTTGCAATTATGATGAAAGCTGAGTTGCATTGAAAAAGCTTGAATTCCATTAAATGAGCTTCGGTTGCATTAAATGAACATGACTTGCATTTAATGAACTAGGCTTGAACTTGACTTCCATTTATTGATGTAAGCTTGAACTTTGATGTTGCATTTATTGAACTTAGCTTGTAGCTTGATCTTGTCATAGACTTGGAAAGTAATGAATGCAATTCCGGCAATGATCAACATTAAGGCTCCTTGATTCATATCATTCCCTCCTTCTTGAAAAGGATTCGTCCTCGAATCCAAATCTTCATGCCCTACAACAAAAGATTCAAAATCAGAAACTATAAAAATTGAATTCGAAAAGTACTCACCTTGTAACGCAATGGTATGAACTTTTGCGTGTATTCTTCCAAGAATTTGATATGGTCCATCACCCTTGGATGCAATTTAGTCCTTTTTTGAAGTCGTTTGTTCCGCAAATGCATCCAAATCCATGCTCTCAAGATGAAACTTATGTCTTTTCCTTCTTTTGATCATTTTTAAGGTAAATATGAAAAATTGCTCCTCGATCATTTGCTCCACATGATTGTCCATTAATTTGATGAATACATATATAAAATGAGCTGAATCACTCACAAACAAATTAGATCTAAAAGTCAGCATCTTTAATGGAGTAATAGCATAAAGACCATAAATAAGTTTATTTGTAAAACAAACATTTTTATGATATATTGTCCTATTACATTTATTCTCTACAAAATGTAAACAATTCTCATTAGTTTTCACTTTCGAGTTTGTTTCTTTAATGATTGCCCCAAAGATCACATTTATCACTTCTTGAGTTTCCCATTCATGCAAAACAGGTTGGTATCTATTGTAACTCCTCAAAGAAAAATTAACATGAAAAGATGAATATGCATATGAGTTCAACTTTCCCACATACTCAAAACTTTCATTTTCAAGACGCTCATTGACAATAACTTTCATATGCTTAGAACTAGAAAGTATAGAACTTACAACATTCTCATTAGATTCGATATACTTTCTTTCTTTGATGTATTGTCCTTTCGAACATCTCAAGCTCTTATTCGGCCATAAGTAGTGCTTCCAAACCTGAAAAAGATATCCAAACAAACTAGGAAAATAATGGTTAAGGTTAGTTGCCAAAAAGTCTACTTTGCACATAAGCACAAAATTAGGCTTTTGACTAAGATAAACTATCCTCACCTCACTCATTTTTACATGATAGCTCACTGATTTTCCTTTTCTCTCAATTTCCTCTAAGTGTTCACACATTTCTTTTTCATTCTTCTCTTTTCTCTCATTGTTTTCACTCTTGCTTTTTCCACTCAAAACTTTCTTTTCTCTCTCACTCAATTTTTCACTCAATTCTTTTTCTTTTAATTCTTTCTCTTTCAACTCTTTTTCTTCCAACTCAATCTCAAGCCTCCTTTGTTCAAGCTTACATTGATCAATTAAAACCTCTTTTGAAGACAAAGGTACCAAAGTAGTCTTCCTTCCATCTTTGGTAAAAGTATACCTATTAAGGTAGCCATCATAGGAAACTCTCCTATCATACTGCCATGGTCTCCCCAAAAGTATATCCCCGGCATGCATTGGGACTACATCACAAACTACCTCATCCTTATACTTTCCAAGGCTAAAAGAAATGATAACTTGCTTATGCACCTTCACCTCCCCACTATCATTTAACCATTGTAACTTATAAGGTTTGGGATGTGGTCTAGTAGGCAAATTGAGTCTCTTGATCAGAATTGAGCTCACAACATTGGTACAACTTCCACCATCAATCACAACACTACATGGAGTCTCATTCACTAAACACCTAGTATGGAACAAGTTGTGTCTTTGGTCATCTTCAAAATTATCTTCTATTTCAGAATTTAGAACTCTCCTACACAAAAGTGCTTGTTGAGTTCCTTCCCCCCAACTACCATCACTCGACTCGGGTTCCTCAATATTTTCCTCCATAGAATCACCCTCTTTGGCTTCCTCAAAATATTCTTCCTCAAAGTCACTCTCTCCACAATCAGTGACTACTTCTTCAACTACATCACTTTCTAATTCATCTTCAATTATCTCCCTCATTTTCTGATTACTAGCTATCTCTAATCTACCCATGCGTTCATTAAGCCCCTCTACAATTTTAGTAAGTCTAGCAAAAACTCTCGTTTGGGCCTCTCTCCACCTAGCTTCACTAAACTCACCCTGATTATTTCCCCCTTGTGACATGTTTCTGGACCTCACAACACTCCCTCACAATATATCACTCAAGGAACTCTCGTGTTTAATCACTCAAGGTAGGCCAAAATATCAAGTAAGGCTATTGGATAAGTTAGAAGCAACTTGTGTTTAAAGTACTAAAAATCAAGTAATCAGTATTTAAACAATCTAAAATAATGAAAAGAAACAAAAATAAAACAAGAAAAACAGATTGGATAGGCAAAAATCAAATTGGAAAAGCAAAACAGATTTTTGAAAACAAAGAACTCAAGAAAAATGGCAGTTACAAATTTCAAAATTCGTGGAGTTCGGGAATGAATTTTCAATTGGCAGTCTATATGTAGCTTATTAAGATGATAATCAAGAGCATACAAAAGGCCAAATTCAAAAATTAGTTCAGAATTGAAAACACTAACTCACAGAATTGAAATTCCCGGAAAATAGGCTAAACCTGCGCACAGAAATGATATTCCAGATTTGAACTGTTTCCGTTATGATTTTGATAAACCTCCCTTCTGAACTTTGAAAGCTAACAGAAAGATAAAACTTTTCTCTTTAGACAACAAAGACAAATTCGGACGTTAGATCAGAGTTTGAATGGAAAACAGTAGCATTAAATGCGGCAGTTACAAAACGGGACAGTTTTGGAAATTTTGAACTATAGCCGTTTTTTATGCTTTAAATACATGAAAATGAATGTGAAACTGATATATTTGAATGGTAACTGATATATAAACACAATTATATCAGATCCACACGAATTTATATGGATCAAACTCAAAAATTTCAAGAACTTGCAAGATGAACAGATTTGGTCCTCTCGGATGCAAAATCACACTTTTTTTTTTTTTTTTGATTTTCAAGATCTAAACGTGATCTTTAAGATGGAGATGAAATCAGATTCAAAAGGTGAATCAAAATGAATGAAAAGGTAGAAACAAAATGGATGGACAGAATGTGTAGAAATGAAAGACAATGCATAAAAGGAAGATAGAATCAATTCTAGAGTAGGCCACAAGATGCAACCTATGCTCTGATACCAAATGATACGAAAACCCTTTCGAAATGCTTTAAGAACCCTTAAACTTAACTAAGGACCCAAAAAGATCACAACCAAAGAACCCACATATGCCATTTGAAACAACCCAAGGAAAAAGGTTAGAAAATGATTATCCTTATGATCAATGATCTAAAGACAAGAATTGGATTTCTTGTTCTAGATTCGAATCAATCCACCAAATTAGAATGATCAATCCTAATGGCTCGATTCTACAGCCACCCTAAACACAAGGAATGACAAGATGAAAAGTTGCACAACTCACAACAATTCAAAGAAAAAGCTCTCAATGAGACTTTGTATTTTTACTTTCATAATCTGATTATTACAATGGAAAGAAAGGCATTATATAGCCTTTAAAAGACCATAAAAAAACGAAATATACAAGCCATTAAAGTCCTAGACATGTAACTTACACAAATAATGACAATTGATAGTGAAAATAAAAGTGTAACCTACATGGCTTTCCAAAAGTTGTAACCTACCATCTTTTGTAATTTATCATCACTCTAAATTCTAGAATAATTAATACACCAAAGTTCTCTTTAAGTAAGTATCTTGCAATTATGATGAAAGCTGAGTTGCATTGAAAAAGCTTGAATTCCATTAAATGAGCTTCGGTTGCATTAAATGAACATGACTTGCATTTAATGAACTAGGCTTGAACTTGACTTCCATTTATTGATGTAAGCTTGAACTTTGATGTTGCATTTATTGAACTTAGCTTGTAGCTTGATCTTGTCATAGACTTGGAAAGTAATGAATGCAATTCCGGCAATGATCAACATTAAGGCTCCTTGATTCATATCACTAAAGATCCAAAGGGAGGAAACCCTTCTTTGGGAATCATCTTGGGACCAAAATGTCAAACGAGGATCGGAACCAATCTTGTCAAAGTTGTCCTCTTTTATTAGTCCATCCTATTCTGAAAGAAGAGTTTCCTTCATTTGGATACTTAGGATGGACCAAATCATTAGGAAAAGTTTGACAAGATTTGTTCTGATCCTCGTTCGATATTTTGGTCCAAAGAGGATTCGCAAAGAAGAGTTTCTTCCATTAGGATCGTTAGGATGGATCAAATCATAAGCACAACTTTGACAAGATTTGTTCCGATCCTCGTTCAATATTTTGGTCCCAAACAATTTGGTCCAAATGAAGAGGACAACTTTGACGTTCAATAATGAAATAAATGTCAAACGAAGACCAAACAAACAAAAAATCCAAATTGAGGAAACTATTCTTTGGGAATCCTCTTTGGACCAAAATAAATCATGAACAAAAATTTCGAAAATCAAAGTTGTCCTCATGATTCGGTTCATTCTAAAGATCCAATGGATGAACCTGAAAGTTGGCCTCATGATTTGGTCCATCCTAAAAATTGAAATGGAGGAACCTCTTGTTTGGGAATCCTCTTTGGACCAAAATATCGAACCAGTATCGAAACCAATCTTGTCAAAGTTGTCCTCATGATTTGGTCCATCCTAAAGATCCAAATGCATAAACTCATCTTTGGGAATCCTCTTTGGACCAAAAAATCAAACCAGTATCTGAACCAATCTTTTCAAATTTTTCCTCATGATTTAGTCCATCCAAAAGATCCAAATAGATGAACCGCTTGTCCTCATAATTTGTCCATCCTAAAGATCCAAATGGAGGAACCTCTTCTTTTGAAATGCTCTTCGGATGAAAATATTGATCGAGGATCAGAATCGATGTTTTCAAAGTTGTACGAATGATTTGGTCCATCCTAAAGATCAAAATTAAGGAACCTCTTCTTTTGGAATTAATTTTGGACAAAAATATCGAACGTCAAAGTTTTCCTCTTGATTTGGTCCATCCAAAAGATCCAAATGGAGGAAACTCTTTTTTGGGAATCCTTTTTGGACCAAAATGTACAACGAGGATCAGAACCAATGTTATAAAACGTGTCTTCATTATTTGGTCCATCTTAAATATCCAAATGGAGGAACCTATTCTTTGGGAATCCTCTTTCGACCAAAATGTCGAACGTCAAAGTTGTCCTCTTGATTTGGTCTATCCTAAAGATCCAAAAGGAGGAAACTCTTGTTTAGGAATCCTTTTTGCACAAAAATGTCAAACGAGGATCGGAACCAATCTTCTAAAAGTTATCCTAAAGCTCTGGTTCATCGTAAAGATCGAAATGAAGGAAACTATTCTTTGGGAATCCTCTTTGGACAAAAATGTAAAATGAGGATTGGAACCAATATTGTAAAACTTAACCTCATGATTTGGTCCATCCTAAAGATCTAAATGGAGGAAACTCTTCTATGGGAATCCTTTTTGGACGAGAATTGGAAACTATGTTTTTAAAGTTGGCCTCATGATTTAGTCCATCCTATAGACTCAAATGGAGGAACCTCTTCTTTGGGAATCCTTTTTGGACCAAAATATCATACGATTATCGAAACCAATCTTGTTAACTTTGTCCTCATGATTTGGTCCATCCTAAATATCCAAATGGGGGAAACTCTTCTTTGGGAATCCTCTTTGGACCAAAATATCGAACGAGTATCGAAACTAACCTTGTTAAACTTGTCCTCATAATTTGGTCCATCCTAAAGATCCAAATGGAGGAAACTCTTCTTTGGGAATCCTCTTTGGAACAAAATGTCAAACGAGGATCGTAACCAATCTTGTTAAATTTGTCCTTATGATTTGGTCCATTCTAAAGATCCAAATGGAGGAAAACCTTCTTTGGGAATCCTCTTTGGACCAAAATGTCAAACGTGGATCGGAACCAATCTTGTCAAATTTATCCTAATGTTTTGGTCCATCGTAAAGATCCAAATGGCAGAAACTCTTCTTTGGGAAACCTTTTTTGACCAAAATGTCAAACGAGGATTGGAACAAATCTTGTCAAACTTGTCTTCATGATTTGTTCCATCCTATAGATCCAAATGGAGGAACCTATTCTTTGGGAATCCTCTTTGGACCAAAATATTGAACGTCAAAGTTGCACTCTATATTTGGTCTTTTCTAAAGATCCCAATGGAGGAAACTCTTCTTTTGCAATCCTCTTTGAACTTAAATGTCAAACGACGATCGGAACCAATGTTGTCAAGTTTGACAAGAATTGTCCTAATGATTTGGTCTATCCTAAAGATCCTAATGGAGGAAGCTTTTCTTTTGGAATCCTCTTTTTTCAAAAATATCGAACGAGGATCAGAACCAATCTTGTTAAAGTTGTCCTCTTGATATGGTCCATCCTCAAATTGTCCTCATGATTTGGTCCATCTTAAAGATCCAAATGGAGGAACCTCTTGTCCTCATGATTTGGTCCATCCTAAAGATCTAAATGGAGGAAACTCTTCTTTGGGAATCCTCTATGGACCAAAATGTCAAACATCAAAATTTGTCCTAAGGATCCAAATAAAGGATCCTCTTCTTTTTGTATCCTCTTTGGACCAAAATGTCGAACGAGGACCAGATCCAATCCAAAAACTTGTTTGTAATTGAAAAGATTGTATCAAAGTACTTGTTTCACTCTTTAGACGAAAGTGAAACCAAAGACCTAAGGTTTCCTACTTGTCAAAGTTGTCCTCTTTATTTGGTCCATCTCAAAGATTCAAATATAGAAAACTCTTCTTTGGGAATCCTTTGGACCATAATGTAAAACGAGGATCGGAACAATTCTTGTCAAACTTGTCCTCATGATTTGGTCCATCCTATAGATCCAAATGGAGGAACCTATTTTTTGGAAATCCTCTTTGGACAAAAATGTCGAACGTCAAATTTGTCCTCTTTGTTTGGTCCATCCCAAAGATGCAAATGGAGGAAAATCTTCTTTTGGAATCCTCTATGGAACAAAATGTCGAACATCAAAGTTGTCCTCTTGATTTGGTCCATCCTAAAGATAAAAATAGAGGAAACTCTTCTTTGGGAATCCTCTTTGGACCAAAATGTTGAAAGAGGATCAGAACAAATCTTGTTAAACTTGTCCTTATGATTTTGTCCATCCTAAACATCTTAATCGAGGAACCTATTCTTTGGGCATCCACTTTGGACCAAAATATCAAACATCAAAGTTGTCCTCTTTATTTGGTCCATCCTGAAGATGCAAATGGAGGAAAGTCTTCTTTGGGAATCCTCTTTGGACCAAAATGTCAAACGTCAAAGTTATCCTCCTTATTTGGTCCATCCTAAATATAAATGGAGGAAACGCTTCCTTGGGAGTCCTATTTGAACCAAAATGTCAAACAAGTATTGGAACCAATCTTGCCAAACTTGTCCTCATGATTTGGTCCATCCTAAAGATCCAGATAGAGGAACCTTTTGTGCTCATGATTTGGTTTGTACTAAAGATCCTTTAGGAATCCTCTTTGGACCAAAATGTCAAACGAGGATCGGAACCCACCATGTCAAACTTGTCCGCGTGATTTCCTAAATCTTAAAGATCCAAATGAAGAAATGTCTTCTTTGGGAATGCTCTTTGGACGAAAATATCGAAAAACGATCGAAACCAATCAAAAGACTTTTTTGTAATTGAAAAGCATATTTCAAAGGTTTCCCGCTTGTCAAAGTTGTCCTCAGGATTTGGTCCATTATAAATATACAAATGGAGGAAACTCTTCTTTGCGAATCCTCATTAGAACAAAATGTCAAACGAGGATCGGAACCAATCTTGCCAAACTCGTCCTCATGATTTGGTCCATTCTAAAGATCCAAATGGAGGAACCTCCTATCCTCATGATTTGGTCCATCCTAAATATCCAAATGGAGGAACCTATTTTTTGGGTATCCTCTTTGGACCAAAATGTCGCACGTCAAAGTTGTCCTCTTGATTTGGTCCATCCCAAAGATTCAAATGGAGGATCATATTCTTTGGGAATCCTCTTTGGACTAAAATGTCGAATGTGAAAAATTTCCTCTTGATTTGGTCCATCCTAAAGATCCAAATAGAGGAAACTCTTCTTTGGGAATAATCTTTGGACCAAAATGACAAACGAGGATCGTAATCAATCTTGTCAAATTTGTCCTCATGATTTAGTCCATCCAAAAGATCCAAATGGATGAACCGCTTGTCCTCATAATTTTGTCCATCCTAAAGATCCAAATGGAAGAACTTCTTCTCTGGTAGCCCTCTTTGGACCAAAATGTCGAACGTCAAAGTTGTCCTCATGATTAGGTCAATCCTAAATATCCAAAAGGAGGAAACTCTTATTTGGTAATCCTCTTTGGACCAAAATGTCAAACGAGGATCGGAACAAATCTTGTCAAACTAGTCATAATGATTTCATCCATCCTAATGATACATATGGAGCAAACTCTTCATTGGAAATCCTCTTTGGAAAAAATGTCAAACGAGGATCGGAACAAATATTTTCAAACTTGTCCTCATGATTTGGTCCATCCAAAAGATCCAAATGGAGGAACCTCTTGTCCTCATGATTTGATCCTTTCTAAAGATCCAAATGGAGGAACCTATTCTTTGTGACTTCTCTTTGGATCAAAATGTCGAACGTCAAAGTTGAACTCTTGATTTGGTCCATCCTTAAGAACCAAATGGAGGAAACTCGTCTTTAGGAATCCTGTTAGGACACAAGTGTAGAACGAGAATCGGAACCAATTATCAAACTTGTCCTAATGATTTGGTCCATCCTAAAGATCCAAATGGAGGAAACTCTTCTTTTGGAATTTTCTTTAGACCAAAATGTCGAACGAGGATCAGAACCAAACTTGCCCTAATGATTTGTTCTATCCTAAAGATCTAAATGGAGGAACCTATTATTTGGAAATCCTTTCATGAGCACAAGTTTAACAAGATTGGTTTCGATCCTTGTTTGATATTTTGGTCCAAAGAGGATTCCCAAAGAAGAGGTTCCTCCATTCAGATCTCTAAGATGGACCAAACAAAGAGAACATCTTTGACGTTCAACATTTTTGTCCAATGAGGCTTCCCAAAGAATAGGTTCCTCCATTTGATATTTAGGATGGACATAATCAGAGGACAACTTTGACAAGATTGGTTCCGATCCTCGTTCGACATTTTAGTCCAAAGAGGATTCCAAAAGAAGACTTTTCTCCATTTAGATCTTTAGCATGCACCAAATCATTAGGACAAGTTTGACAAGATTGGTTCTGATCCTCGTTTGACATTTTGGTCCAAAGAGGATTCCGAAAGAATATTTTCCTCAATTTGGATCTTTATGATGGACCAAATCAAGTGGACAACTTTGGCGTTTGATATTTTGGTCCAAAGAGGATTCCTAAACAATAGGTTCCTCCATTTGGATCTTTAGGATGGACAAAATCATGAGGACAAGTGGTTCCTCCATTTGGATCTTTAGGATGGACCAAATCATGTGGACAAGTTTGACAAGCGGGAAACCTTAGGTCTATGATTTCAATTTTGTCTAGAGAGTGAAACAAGTACTTTGAAACATGTTTTTCAATTACAAAGAAGTGTTTGGATTGATTCCGATCCTCGTTCAATAATTTGGCCCAAAGAGGATTCCCAAAGAAGAGTTTCCTCCATTTGGATCTTTAGGATGGACCAAATCAAGAGGACAACTTTAACTTTTGATATTTTTGTCCAAAGAGGATTCCCAAAAAATAGGTTCCTCCATATGAATCTTTAGGATGGACCAAATCATGAGGACAACTTTCACAAGATTTGTTTCGATCCTCGTTCGATATTTTGGTCCTAAGAGGATTCCCAAAGAATATTTTCCTTCATATGGATCTTTATATTGGACCAAATCATGAAAACAAGTTTGACAAGATTGGTTCCTATCCTTGTTTGATATTTTTGTTCAAAGAGGATTCCCAAAGAAGAGTTTCCTCCATTTGGATCTTTAGGATGGACTAAATCAAGAGGACAACTTTGGCGTTCGATATTTTGGTCCAAAAAGGATTCCTAAAGACTAGGTTCCTCTATTTGGATCTTTAGGATGGACCAAATTTTGAGGACCAGAGGTTCCTCCATTTGAATCTTTAGGATAGACAAAATCATGAGGACAAGTTTTACAAGATTTGTTCGATCCTCGTTTGACATTTTTATCCAAAGATGATTTTAAAAGAATAGTTTCCACCATTTGGATCTTAAGGATGGATAAAATCATTAGGACAAGTTTGACAAGATTGGTTATGATCCTCGTTTGACATTTTGGTCTAAAGAGGATTCCCAAATATGAGTTTCCTCCATTTGGATCTTTAGGATGGAAAAAATCAAGAGGAAAACTTTGACATTTGACATTTTTGTCAAAAGAGGATTCCCTAAGAAGAGGTTCCTCCATTTGGATCTTTTGGATGGACCAAATAAGAGGACAACTTTGACATTCGACATTTTGGTCCAAAGAGGATTCCCAAATAATAGGTTTCTCCATTTGCATCTTTAGGATGGACCAAATCATGAAGACAACTTTGACAAGATTGGTTCCAATCCTCGTTAAATATTTTGGTTTAAAGATAATTCCCAAAGAAGAGTTTCCTCCATTTGGATATTTCAGATGGACAAAATCAAGAGGACAACTTTGACGTTCGATATTTTGGTCCAAAGAGGGTTCTCAAAGAATAGCTTTCTCCATTTGCATCTTTAGGATGGACCAAATCTGGAGGACTAAAGGTTCATCCTTTTGGATCTTTAAGATAGACCAAATCATGAGGACAACTTTGACAAGATTGTTTACGATCCTCGTTCGACATTTTTATCTTAAGAGGATTCCCATATAAGAGGTTCCTCCATTTGGATCTTCAGGATGGGCCAAATAATGAGGAGAAGAGGTTCCTCCATTTGGTATTTAGGATTGACCAAATCATGAGGACAAGACAAGCGGGAAACCATAGGTCTATGGTTTCAATTTGGTCTAGAGAGTGAAACAAGTAATTTGGAACAAGATTTTCAATTACAAACACATTTTTGGATTGGTTCCGATCCTCGTTCAATATTTTTGTCCAATGAGGATACCCAAAAAAGAGTTTACTCCATTTGGATCCTTATGGTGGACCAAATCATGAGGACAAGAGGTTCCTTCTGTTGGATCATCAGGATGGACCAAATTGTTATGACTAGTTTGACAAGATTGGTTCTGATCCTCGTTTGACCTTTTGGTCCAAAGACGTTTCTCAGAGAAGAGTTTCTTCCATTTCGATCTTGAGGATGGACCAAATCATGAGTCGAACTTTGACGTTTGACAATTTGGTCCAAAGACGATTCCCAAGGAAGAGTTTCCTCCATTTGGATATTTAAGATGGACTAAATCAAGAGGACAACTTTGACGTTCGATATTTTTGTCCAAAGAGGATTCCCAAAGAGTAGGTTCCTCTATTTGGATCTTTAGGATGGACCCAATCATGAGGACAAGAGGTTCTTCCATTTGGATCTTTATGATGGACCAAATCATGAGGACTAGTTTGACAAGACTTCTTCCTATCCTCGTTTGAAATTTTGGTCCAAAGAGGATTCCCAAACAAGAGTTTTCTCCATTTAGATCTTTATGATGGACCAAATCAAGAGGACAACTTTGACAAGATTGGTTCTATTTGAGGTTCAATAGTTTGGTCAAAAGAGAATGCCCAGGGAAGATGTCACGACCCGACACTTTTAAATAATTCAGATTAGAAAACACAGCGGAAGTCTTTATATTTTATGAAAAATTGGCGTGATTATGTTTGAAAGTTGGCTAGCCAAAACCTGTTTACATCTTAAATTCAAAAATCTAAAACACAAGGAACTTCAAGTTCCTAATCAGGAGTTCAAAAAGACGTTATCATAAAAATAAAGACAATGAGCTCTTATGAGCTAAATATAAATTTTCATAACATAAGATACATATTAACAAAATGAGACCATGGTCTTTTAAAAGAATATCTAGTCCATCACCGTTTCATCATCCTCTTGATCAAACGCGCACCTGCTCCTCTCCCCTGACACCAAACATTACCTGAAATGTTTGTAATATCATGAGCTAACAACTTAAGCCCAGTGAGAATAATAAGAATAAAAAGTAAAGATAGACCTCAAACCCGTATTCCGATTTGTGTCCAATTTACCTGACACAATCAATCTTAAAGTACTCCAACTCTAGGTAATTTCATTCTATACTCTCCAAAGGATGATATTACTAACACTCCTAGTCAAATCCTCATCCATTAACTTGTTACAACATAAATAAGAAAAATAAATAAACTTTGCATAAAATAAATCTAAAGGTGATTAATAATTAATAATTGGCCTATTAATAATTATTAATGTCACCGAAACAAATTTAAAGTATTAAAACGATTAAAAAGGATTTCGGGTGAAATTAACTACTAAAATCGAAATTACAAAAATAATAATTAATCTAAATACTTAAATTGAAATAAATAAATAACATTAAATAAATAATAAAATAAAATAAATAAATAAAAATTTCACTTCAAAATAACGGGACGTTACAGTCTACCGTCCTTAAAAGACTTTTCGTCCTCGATTAGTGCGTTCACTAAGTGAATAAAGCAAGGGTACTTTGACTGTATCTCATCCTCACGTTCCCACGTTGCTTCTTTTGACGCTTGGTTCTTTCAAAGAACCTTAACCAAGTGAATTCCTTTTTATTTCCCAACAACTCTTGTTCGAATGCTCTTATCTTAGCGGGTGTCTTCTCATAAGACATAATAGCATTCAAAACTTCCAGTTCATAATCTATTGCGTGGGACGGATTCTCTATGTATTTCCGAAGCATCAATACATGGAAAACATTACGAACGGCCGATAACGAAAGTGGTAAAGCTAAACAATAAGCTACCACTTCTACTCAATTGAGTATCTCGATAGGCCAATAAACTTAGGGTTCAACTGACCCTTATTCCCAACTTTAATAACACCGCTCCTTGGTGCCACTTGAAGAATACGAGATCCACTACTATCACTTGAACGGACTATACCGAATCCTGCTGTCAACTTTGGTTAACCATTAACCTTTCTCTAAACAAATGATAGACTCGCTAGTCATTTGTTACAACTTGAGTACCAAAAGTCTCTTTTCTCAAATCTCATCCAAATGAGCGGAAGAACAACACTTTCTACCAAATAGTGCTCTAACAGTGCCAAAACTTCGAGACAAAGCGAATGTCTCGATCTGATAAAATCTTCACCGGTACACTATAATCTATCAATCTTTCTTAGGTACAACTGTACCCTAGTCTTAACTGGATAGATGATCCTTCCAAGAATAAAGTGTGCGGTTTTCATCAAATGGTCTACAATCACCAAATGATATCATAACTCTTTGCTCTCTTTCGGAAAACCCCTGATAAACTCCATGAAAATCTTCTCCCATTTCCATTCAAGCACTTTCAAAGGTAAGATAACCCGGTAGATCTTTAGGGCCTTGACTTGCTAACAAATCAAGCACCTATTCACGTACTTTACAATCTCATGTTTCATCCAAGGTCATCAATCAAATTGTCTTGGTTCTCGTACCTCTTTGTATTGCCTGGATGAACATAAAAAATAGAACTGTGAGCCTCCTCCAATAGTTCTTTTCAAAATTCGATTCTGAAGGCACCCAAAGCCCCCTACGATGTATTACGAACTATCAGTAAAACAAAGATAGATTGACTAGGCATGTCTTATTCTGTCTCTCGAGACAAGCCTGTAAGCATTAGAAACCAATAGAATTCTTAGGCACACCCGTCAGTCTAGGCCAACTACTATATGCCTCCATCTTAGAGGAATCAATGTAATCCTCTTCTTGATACCACATGGCCTAAGATGCCATTTCTTTTAGCTAAAACTCACACTTTGAGAACTTGGCATACACTTCTAATTTCTTAATACGATCAAAACTGCCTTCAATTGCATAACTTGCATTTCCTCAGTCTTAAAATAAATCAGACTATCATCATTAATCACAACATCAATAGAATTGATGTACCTCTTAAACACAGTATGGATAAGATCCATAAGAGTCGCAGGCGTGTTGGTTAAGTCAAAGACATTACTACAAGCTCATAATATCCATAACGCATCCTGAAAACAGTTTTAGGAATAACTCAATCCCAAATCTTCAACGGATTTAACCGGATCTCAATCCTATCTTTGAAAAGATAGCGATTTCTTCCCAACTAATCATATAGATCATCATACCAATGCAATTGATACTTGTTTTTTTTCACTGTAGCTTGATTCAACCCTCGATGATCAATGCACAGTCTCACTAAACTGTCTTTCTTTTCACAAACAAGAAGTTGCTCCTTACTACGGGGACGCACTAGGGTGAATAAACCCTAAGTTTAAGAGTTCCTATAACTGACTCTTAAGCTCTTTTAACTCAGCTAGTCTCCGGTACAGAAGTATCGACAACACTAGCTAAATTAACTCAAGCTACATCACTTAAAAGCATTCTAGCTTCTATCATATATATCAAAGTGGGTGCTACTCAGCTACTAAACCCACGAATACATAAACTAGTCCCACATGGACTCATAAAATCAAAACTTTCTCACTACAAACTATAATGGTATGATTGGATAATAGCCAATCCATAATCAATATCACATCAAAATCAAACATATGCATAACAATCAAAGTAAAATGTGAGCATCAACTCATAATACATATGTCATAAGTTCCATACACACTATCACAATAATAAACTTCCCCACTGGGGTAAAAGCACAAATCTTGAAACTCAACAGTCTCGACTCAGAAGCTGCCAACTCATCATAACAAGATAAAAAAAAAGAGTGGCTAGCTCCAGAATTAAATAGAATAAAAGCCAAACAGCCTGAAAATAACAAAGTATAAAACACTACAATACTGGCAGTTTTTCCTGATAATCCTGATTTTGCTACTATGTTGTGATGGTTGTATCTTATAAGCCCTATAAAAGTGGCGTGATTCCAAGTTTGATCACAACATAGCATCTTGATAGAAGTGTGCATCTCCCTGATGGAAACTGGCACAACTATTTTAGTAAGGATGATCCTATCCTTGTTGAGCTCCACCTCAAACCGATTCTTTATTCTTTGTTGTTGTTGCTTGCTCATCGCTGCGCCGGTGATGTTCTTGATGTTGTTGTTGTTACTGCTGCTGCTGCTGCGGTATCCCTTGACTGGCATCGTCATCCTTTGCTTTCTTCTTCTGAAAGGTAATCTGTCCCGTAGTAGTTAATCTTCTCTTCTTTTCAAAAAATGTAAAATCAAATATAAGGACGACTCCTAAGCCTCCTTATTCAATTCTTGAATGAACTCGACCTCAGAGATCATTTGCTTTTTACAAAGTAAAACTGGTGTCTGTCAAACTGTAACGTCCCGTTACTTTTGGTGGTAATTTTATTTTTATTTTTATTTTATTTTATTTTAAATAAAGTATTTAAGTTAGTTTAAACTTAGTAATTTCAATTTTAGTAGTTATTTTCGTTCGAAAACCTTTTTAAACCTTTTACTACTTTAAATTAGTTTTGGTGACATTAATAATTATTAACGGGCCAATTAATAATTATTAATCACCTTTAGATTAATTTAAGATCTTCGGGTTTCGTATTTTAATCAAATCACTTAAAAAGGATGTATACGTCATTTTTAAATTTCTTAAAAATATCTCATTTTACTATTCATCTCCACTTTCTTTAAAAGTCAATTTTTGGTCAACAAAAGCTTCATTCTTTTCTTTTCTTTCCCTCTTCTTGGCCGAACCCCCCTCCCTCTCTCTCTCTCATCTTGGCTTTTCTTTATTTCTCGGTGGATCGCCGTAATTCCGGTTCCTTTGAAAAGCTCTCATCCCGAGGATCAATTCTAACCTAGCAATCGAGGTTTTTGCTCGTTTTCTCGAGACCTTAAGGTATGACAAAGTTTCTAAATTTTGATGTGAATAGGGTTTTAATGGAGGTTTTGAGTTGAAATCTTCAAATTCACACACCGAAGCTTAAAGATTTCAATCGAGGAAGTCGTTTTAGCAAGTTTTAGAAACTTCCCTAAATCCTAAAATCAAGTTTGAGTTGAAAACCCGTCCCGTGTTAATTTCTCTCACTTGACTAAGATTAGGGTGTTTAGTTTGCTATGATTTTACGTTTTACTTAATTTTTCGGAAATCGATTATTATGTAAAACGCTAAAATATCGTGACCCATTGATATCTCGACTTTCAAAGTGTATTAAATCAACCCAAATCATCTCAAAAGTGCATAAAAGACGGAAAACCGAACTCTCCCATCCCCTCCTTGTTGGGCCGTGGGTCCCTTAGGGGTTAAATCCGGGGTTTTCTTCATTTTATGTGTTTAAATATCGTTTGCTCGATTTTTGGATAATTAATGGTTGTTAGTTGTATTTGATATGTAGGTTGGTGATCGATTGTTTGACTTTGACTCCGGCACCTTGGAAGCTTGGATTTCACATCTAAGGTGAGTTTAAAATGGAAGTTAGTAATTTTATGAATTATGTTTCATTACATTATTGTTTATCGAGGTTAAGAGGGGAACTAACTTCCGGAAGTTATATTTGGTTGGAGACTTTAACTTGGATGTGAGTGGAGTGGTATTGGTGTAATTATGGTTTCGGAAGTAAAAGAGTAAGTATGAGTGGTTTGGAAGTCTTATAAGATGATTTGGAGATTTTAGATGACAGAGGTTGAATAAGGAACTTTAAGTGTTTTGGGAGTCAAAGTGGCTTAGAAATTACACTTGAGTGTTGACTCGTGTAATTCGAACGGTTTATGTTCTTTAGTAGTTTAGTGGAACTTTATCTAACTTACTGAGGAGCTTGAAAGATTCTACGAGGTTATGTGATATGGCACATGATAGTATGTGATACGCTTCATACGGTATCATGGTGTGAGGTTATGTGATATGGCACATGATAGTATGTGATACACTCCATACGGTATCATGGTGCGAGGTTATGTGATATGGCACATGATAGTATGTGATACGCTCCATACGGTATCATGGTGCGAGGTTATGTGATATGGCACATGATAGTATGTGATACGTTCCATACGGTATCATGGTGCGAGGATATGTGATATGGCACATGATAGTATGTGATTCACTCCATACGGTATCATGGTGCGATGTTATGTGATATGGCCAATGATAGTATGTGATACGCTCCATACGGTATCATGGTGCGAGGTTATGTCATATAGCACATGATAGTATGTGATACGCTCCATACGGTATCATGGTGCGGGGTTATGTGATATGGCACATGATAGTATGTGATATGTTCCATACGGTATCATGGTGCGAGGATATGTGATATGGCACATGATAGTATGTGATTCACTCCATACGGTATCATGGTGCGATGTTATGTGATATGGCACATGATAGTATGTGATACGCTCCATACGGTATCATGGTGCGAGGTTATGTGATATGGCACATGATAGTATGTGATACACACTGTGGTAAGGGTGGCATTCGAAGATTTGAGCGTGTATGGATGTGTTATTATTGTTATCATTATTATAGTACTATACACGCTGTGGTAAGGGTGGCATTCAAAGATTTGAGCGTGTATCTATGTGTTATTATTGTTATCATTATTATAGTACTATACATGCTGTGGTAAGGTTGGCATTCGAAGATTTGAGCGTGTATGGATGTGTTATTATTGTTATCATTATTATAGTACTACACATGCGGTGATACGGTTGGCACTCGAAGATTTGAGCATGTGTGGTTGCGACTTTATTAGCACTTAGTATATCACATTCTTTTACTTGTATCTTGGTTTGAGTATTTCTTTTATGATGATAGAATGTTTTCGAGGAAATCCATAACTCATAAGATTCGTTAAGCCACGAAGTTAAGAAAGTTTATTATGTATGTTGTTTATGTGTGAAAATTTGGAACGTGGAATGGGTAGTAAAAGTGAAATCTAGGCCTTTGGACACGATTTCTGACATGAAATGTTGTTCATAGGATTACTTGCTTTCATTTTACTCTCACTAGCATTTTATGCTAATGTTGCTACAATTACAATTTTTCAGGTAAGACTCGTGGTAGAGGACGAGGTAGAGGAGGTGGCACCGTGTGACCGATCGAGATAATGAATGGACAGGAACGCAACTGATTTTGAGAGTAGCATTCTTGAGTGCTCATGAACTTTGCATCACTTTTTATTTTGTTACATTTTGAGCTCGATGGAGCGTTTGTATATATATTTGGAACTTTAAACTTCCTTTAGCATTTACATCATATCATGGAAGGTGCATTCTAGTATTATTGCTTTTTCTAGAAAAACTGGTTTGTAAACAGGTTTTGGTTTATCCGAATTTTAAATGGACCCATGCCGTTTTTCTGTAAAATCTAGATTTCCGCTGCGCATTTGTTTTACTGGATTTTACGAAAAATCGGGTCGTTACTCAAACACCGTTGCCAATAACATTCTAACCTTCCAGCATTGATTTCACTTTAGAGTCTATCTCGAAAAGTCTCAGTAGGTCCAAACTACTACCTACAAGTTTATCAAATTCTCCGTCCATTTAGATGGTCAAACACGATGTGAATTGATATTCACCAAACCATCTCATTTCCTTATAGAAGTTACCGATATCACGGTCCATCAACTTTCTTCTATATTTCAATCAAATACCAACACTCAACTTAGTGTTAGTCAATTTTGACAATTTACTGAACATGGATCTTCACTGCTCAACCTCAAGTATTTTCAATTCAAATTGATACACCATAGTGTAATAGCAACCAAACTAGGCCATTCACCAATTAACATTGTCGTTAATGGTCCTCATTGAGACTTATCACGTAAAGTCCTTACTTCCTCTTTTGAGTGGTAACACACTTTCCTTTTAGCACAATGCTACCATAAGGATTTACCACTTACAATAATTCAAATTTCTCAACTCAAATCAGGAACTTGTCCCTTGAGCTGAATCTAGGTTACTAGACTCGAGCCAGACTGATTTCTTTTCAACAATTTCTCACCTCAAACAGGTGTTTCATCTCTTAATACTGGGCTCCAGACAAACATGTCCCCTTTTTACACATAAATGTCCACACACATCTACTAAGACCACTACTTAGCAATTGTGTGACAATAATACTTTAATCAATTTTAAAGATCAAACGATTGATCTCTCAGAGTATCTCATCTCCTTTACTTTGACATTATGTCAATACTCTTAACAAGGTGTATAACCTCTAAAACTGCACGGAGTCATTCGCCTTCTCGACACCCTTACCCAAATCTCAAAATGGGTCAAATAAACATAACCACATAGTGGTTTTACAAGGATGTGAAATATCACAAACATCATTAACTTCTAACAATATTCTCATAACTCTTCCAATATCAAAGAAATAAAGCATGAGAATAGAAGTTATAGGCATACCTGGTGCCACTGATCTCATATGATGACTAGAGAGTGGACTTAAAACAAAACATGAAAACAAACATGCATCGCATGTAGTCTACAGAACCCGTAGGCTCTGATACCAACTGTGACGACCCGACACTTTTAAATAATTTAAACTAGAAAACACAGCGGAAGTCTATTTTATGAAAAATTAGCTTGATTATGTTTGAAAGTTGGCGAGCCAAAACCTGTTTACATCTTAAATTCAAAAATCTAAAACACAAGGAACTTCAAGTTCTTAATCAGGAGTTCAAAAAGACGTTATCATAAAAATAAAGACAATGAGCTCTTATGAGCTAAATACAAATTTTCATAACATAAGATACAAATTAACAAAATCAGACCATGGTCTTTTAAAAGAATATCTAGTTCATCACCGTGTCATCATCTTCTTGATCAAGCGCGCACAAGCTCTTCTCCCCGACCCAAAACATTACCTGAAATGTTTGTAAAATCATGAGCTAACAACTTAAGCCCAGTGAGAATAATAAGAATAAAAAGTAAAGATAGACCTCAAACCCGTATTCCGATTTGTGTCCAATTTACCTGACACAATCAATCCTAAAGTTCTCCAACTCTAGGTAATTTCATTCTATACTCTCCAAAGATGATATTACTAACACTCGTAGTCAAATCCTCATCCATTAACTTATTACGACATAAATAAGAAAAGTAAATAAACTTTGCATAAAATATAACATCTCAATTCTTTATCCATGATATATATTTCCATCGATCATATGCATGAAGGTAATGAGAACATCCCGTAGGATACGCATTCGCCCTTTATGTATGAATGAATGAAGAAGGTGATGTAGACATTCCCCGAAGGGTCCAACATTCTTCCCTCCTTTTCTTTCTCTCTTTATTTTCTTTTTCACTGAAGGCGATGCGGACATTCCCCGTAGGGTCCAACATTCTCTCCTTCTTTTCTTTCTCACTTTCCTTTATTTTTCTCGGAAGGCGATGCGAACATTCCCCGAAGGGTCCAACATTCTCTCCTTCTTTTCTTTCTCTCTCTGAAGGCGATGCGGACATTCCCCAAAGGGTCCAACATTATCTCCTTCTTTTCAATGATGCAAGATTTTATGGTGCAATATGTTATTGTTATGCTTGCACATGCTTGCAAAAAGTAAATAAAGTAAAGTGCGAATAATAAAGTAACCGAAACAAACATAAAGTAAAGGGAAATTAAGTAAAAGACATAAAGTAAATAAATAAGAAACTCCGGATGAACGATATGTCAATCAAACTCCGCTAACAATAATAAAAGTAAAATTATAACTTAAACGATTAACCTATACCTTCAAGGATTCTAAACTTCCAATATAATCCGAGGTTCTATTAACCGTTCTATATAAAGTTTGGATCTTTTAACTTCCAATGATTCAACCTAAGCTTCGAAACGAATCTAACTTAGAATCTTCTAAGATTCAATACTTTCCTTGAGAACTCCTAAGTTCTCACTTAAAGGATTAACTCCTAATCTTAAGGGCACTAACTCACATCCCTCTAATCTTAGATTCGAATTCTAGTCTTAGTTTCAAATTTTACAAACCATTATACTTATATGCTTTCTAAAATTACTTTAAATTCTAACTATTCTCACCTTAGCCAAGAAAAAATAGCTTTGCTCAAAGTTTCCAAAAGCACAATCAAACAACGATCCGAAACACCTACAATTAATTACATCTAACAATTAATAAATAAACATACATCGATTAATTAACATCTAAAAGCTCAAAACAACAAACAACACCATAAATCCCACTAGGAGGCTCTCGGCCCCCCCATGAAAAATGGGTCTCGGATTTGGTTTTCCGGCTTTTAAGTACTTTAGATGTGTTTCGAGTTGGTTTCAAGCAATTTCGATATTCCCGATTTCAATGGGTATCGATAATTAAGGTTTTTGAACATTATGCCCTTTCCCAACTTGAATTTAAATAAACAATAATTCATTAATTTATAACCCATAATCAAACCCAAAAAGGTAAATTTCAAACGGGAAGGGTTTCGACTGAAACTCGGTTTTAGGGTTAAGGGAAAGTTTCCAAAAACTCTTAAAATAACTCCCGTATTGACAAACACTGAGTTTCACGACAAGAAATCTAAGGAATCAAAAGAAAACTCCATTAAAACACTATTTGGAGCTGAGGGTTTGAAAATAAACTTACTGAGAACTCCATGGATCTCGTGAGAAAAGCACGATCATTGGGTGGAAAAGAATCCAAGACTCGAGGGCTTTCTGATGCAACCACAATCGAGTCCATCCATCGAGAAACGAAGAAAAATCAAATCTCCCCTAATCCCCTATTGATGCCCACGGCTTGGAGAAGAAAAATGGGAAGAAAATTGTCAAACCTTGGTCAATTGGTATATTTAAAGATAAATGAATAGTGTTTTGGATATTTTTATGAAATTGGAAATGACGGTTGCATCCTTTAGTGACTTTTGACTTCCAAATCGAAACCCGAAGCTCTTTAATAAATCTAAAGATGATTAATAATTATTAATTGGCCTATTAATAATTATTAATGTCACTGAAACGAATTTAACGTATTAAAACAATTAAAAAGGATTTCGGGCGAAATTAACTACTAAAATCGAAATTACAAAAATAATAATTAATCTAAATACTTAAATTGAAATAAATAAATAATAAAATAAAATAAATAAATAAAAAATTTCACTGCAAAATAACGGGACGTTACAGAAGAGGTTCCTCCATTTGGATATTTAGGATGGACAAAATCAAGAGGACAAATTTGACAAGATTGATTCCGATCCTCGTTTGACATTTTGGTCCAAAGAGGATTCCAAAAATAGAGTTTAGTCCATTTGGATCTTTAGTATGGACAAAATCATGTGGAAAACTTTGACAAGATTGTTTCCGATCCTCGTTCGATATTTTGGTCCTAAAGATGATTACCAAAGAAGAGGTTCCTCCTTTTTTATCTTTAGGATGGACCAAATCATGAGGGAAAAAGGTTCCTCCATTTGGATCTTTAGGATGGACAACATCATGTGGACAAGCGGGAAACCTTAGGTTTATGGTTTCAATTTGGTCTAGAGAGTTAAACAAGTATTTTGAAACAATGTTTTAAATTACAAACAAGTTTTTGGCTTGGTTGCTACCCTCGTTCCATATTTTGGCCAAAGAGGATTCTCAAAGAAGAGTTTCCTCCATTTTGGATCTTTAGGGTGGACCAAATCTGTAACGTCCCGTTACTTTTGGAGGTAAATTTTTTTTTATTTTAAATAAAGTATTTAGTTAGTTTAAACTTAGTAATTCGATTTTAGTAGTTATTTTCGTTCGAAAACCTTTTTAAACTTTTTAAACCTTTTACTACTTTAAATTGGTTTCGGTGACATTAATAATTATTAATCACCTTTAGATTATTTTAAGACCATCAAGTTTCGTATTTTTAATCGAATCTTTTAAAAGGGACGTATACGTCATTTTCCAATTTCTTAAAATTTCACTATTCATCATCCTCATCTTTAAATAGTCAAACATGAGTCAGACTTATCATTTTTCTTTTCTTCTTTTCCCCTTGCAAGGCCGAAGCCCCCTCCCCTTCTCCCTCTTTTCTTGGCTTTTCTCCGTTGCTCGGTGGATCACCGTAATTTTATGCCCGTTGAAAAGCTCTCATCCCGAGGATCGATTCTAACCTAACAATCGAGGTTTTCGCTCATTTTCTCGAAACCTTAAGGTATGACAAACTTTCTAAAACTTGTTGTGAATAGTGTTTTAATGGAGGTTTTGAATTGAAATCTTCAAATTCATGCCCCGAAGCTTGAAGATTTCAATCGAGGAAGTCGTTTTAGCAAGTTTTAGAAACTTCCCTAAACCCTAAAATCAAGTTTGAGTTGAAAACCCGTCCCGTGTTAATTTCTCTCACTTGACCAAGATTAGGGTGTTTGGTTTGCTATGATTTTACGTTTTACTTAATTTTTCGGAAATCGATTATTATGTAAAACCCTAAAGTATCGTGACCCACTGTTATCTCGACTTTCAAAGTGTCTTTAATCAACCCAAATCATCTCAAAAGTGCATAAAAGACGGAAAACCGAACCCAAACCCTCTCTTCCTTGTTGGGCCGTGGGTCCCTTAGGGGTTAAATCCGGGGTTTTCGTCGTTTTATGTGTTTAGATATCGCTTGTTCGATTTTTGGATAATTAATGGTTGTTAGTTGTATTTGTTATGTAGGTTTGTGATCGATTGTTTGACTTTGACTCCGGCACCTTGGAAGCTTGGATTTCACATCTAAGGTGAGTTTAAAATGGAAGTTAGTAATTTTATGAATTATATTTCATTACGTTATTGTTTATCGAGGTTAAGAGGGGAACTAACTTCCGGAAGTTATACTTGGTTGGAGACTTTAACTCGGATGTGAGTGGAGTGATTTTGATGTATTTATGGTTTTGGAAGTAAAAGAGGAATTATGAGTGGTTTGGAAGTCTTGTAAGGTGATTTGGAGGCTTTAGATGAAAGTGAATGACTAAGGAACTTTAAGTGATTCGGGAGTCAAAGTGGCTTAGAAATTACACTTGAGTATTGACTCATGTAATTCAAGCGGTTTATGTTCTTTAGTAGTTTATTAGAACTTTATCTAGCTTACTAGGGAGCTTAATGGACTCTATATGGCACATGATGGTATGTGATACGCTCCATACGGTATCATGGTGCGAGGTTATGTGATATGGCACATGATGGTATGTGATACGCTCCATACGGTATCATGGTGCGAGGTTATGTGATATGGCACATGATGGTATGTGATACGCTCCATACGGTATCATGGTGCGAGGTTATGTGATATGGCACATGATGGTATGTGATACGCTCCATACGGTATCATGGTGCGAGGTAATGTGATATGGCACATGATGGTATGTGATACGCTCCATACGGTATCATGGTGCGAGGTTATGTGATATGGCACATGATGGTATGTGATACGCTCCATACGGTATCATGGTGCGAGGTTATGTGATATGGCACATGATGGTATGTGATACGCTCCATACGGTATCATGGTGCGAGGTTATGTGATATGGCACTATATACGCTGTGGTAAGGTGGGCATTCTACGAAATGAGCAATATAGATGCATTATACTCTATAGCACTATACATGCTGTGGTAAGGGTGGCATTCGATGATTTGAGCGTGTATAGATGCGTTATTATTGTTATCATTATTATAGTACTACACATGCGGTGATATGGGTGGCACTCGAAGATTTGAGCGTGTGTGGTTGCTACGTTTTTCTTTAGCACTTAGTATATCACATTCTTTTACTTGTATCTTGGTATGAGCTTTTTTTACGATGATAGAATTATTTCGAGGTAATACTTGACTCATAAAATTCATTGAGCCACGAAGTTGAGAAAGTTTATTATGTATGTTGATTATATGTGGACTTTGGAATGTGGAATGGGTAGTAAAAGTGAAATCTAGGCGTTTGGACACGATTTCTGACATGAAATGTTGTTCATAGGATTAATTGCTTTCATTTTACTCTCACTAGCATTTTTATGCTAATGTTGCTACAATTACAATTTTTCAGGTAAGACTCGTGGTAGAGGACGAGGTAGAGGAGGTGGCGCAGCATGACCTATCGGGACGATGAATGGACAAGAATGTTTGTGATTTTGGGTAAAGCATTTTGAATGCTCTTGAACTTTTCATTACTTTATTATGTTCATTTTGAGCTCGATGGAGCATTTGTATAATTTGTATCTGTTTTTCGAACTTTAAACTTCTTTTAGCATTTTTATCATATTATGGAATATGAAATTCCGGTTTACTGCTTTTTCTGGAAAATTGGGTTGTAAAAAGGTTTTGGTTTATCCGAATTTTAAACGGACCCATGCCGTTTTTCTGTAAAATCTAGTTATTCCGCTGCGCATTTGTTTTAATGGATTTTACGAAAAATCGGGTCGTTACAGTGTCAAAAGGACAACTTTGGCGTTCAATAATTTGGTCCAAAGAGGATTCTCAAAGAATAGGTTCCTCCATTTAGATATTTAGGATGGACCAAATCATGAGGACCATTTTCTCAAGATTGTTTTTGATTCTCGTTCGATATTTCGGTCCAAAAAGGACTCCCAAAGAAGAGTTTCCTCCATTTGGATCTTTAGGATGGACAAAAACATGAGGACAACTTTGATAAGATTGTGTATGATCCTTGTTTGATATTTTGGTCTTAAGAGGATTTCCAAAGAAGAGGTTCCTCCATTTGGATCTTTACGATGGACCAAATCATGAGGATAACTTTCACAATATTGTTTAAAATCATCGTTCGATATTTTGGTCCAAAGAGGATCCCTAAAGAAGAGTTTTTGCCATTTGGATCTATAGGATGGACCAAATCATGAGGACAAGAGATTCCTTCTGTTGGTTCATTAGGATGGACCAAATAATTATGACAAGTTTGACAAGATTGGTTCCGATCCTCGTTTGATATTCTGGTCCAAAGATGATTCTCAAAGAAGAGTTTCTTCCATTTAGATCTTTTGGACGGACCAAATCATGAGGAGAACTTTGATGTTCGACAATTTGGTCTAAAGACGATTCCCGAAGAAGAGTTTCCTCCATTTGGATCTTTATGACGGACCAAATCAAGAGGACAACTTTGATGTTCGACATTTTGGTCCAATAAGAATACCAAAAGAAGAGGTTCCTCCATTTGGATCTTTAGGATGGACTAAATCAAGAGGACAAATTTGACAAGATTGATTCCGATCCTCGTTTGACATTTTGGTCCAAAGAGGATTCCCAAAGAAGAGTTTCCTCCATTTGGATCTTTAGGATGGGCCAAATCAAAATGACATCTTTGACGTTCGACATTTTGGTTCAAAGAGGATTCCAAAAGAATAGGTTCCTCCATTTATATCTTTAGGATGGACCAAATCATGATTTAGTCCATCATAAAGATCCAATTCGATGAACCTCTTGTCTTAATAATTTGGTCCATCCTAAAGATCCAAATGGAGGAACTGCTTATTTCATAATGCTCTTTCTACGAAAATATCGAACGAGGATCAGAACCAATCTTGTGAAAGTTGTCCTCATGATTCGGTCAATCCTAAGGATCCAGATGGAAAAACATTTTTTTTGGGAATCCTCTTTTGACCAAAATGTGAAACGAGGATCGAAACAAATCTTGTCATATTTGGCCGCACGATTTAGTCCATCCTAAAGATCCAAATGGATGAACCTATTGTCCTTATAATTTGGTCCATTCTAAAGATCGAACTGAAGAAACCTCTTCTTAGGGAATCCTCTTAGGTCCAAAATATCAAACGAGGATCGAAAACAATCTTGTCAAAGTTGTCCTCCTGATTTGGTCGATCCTATAGATTCAAATAGAGGAACCTCTTCTTTGGGAATTAACTTTGGACCAAAATATCGAATGAGGATTGGAACTAATCCAAAAACTTGTTTGTGAAGGGATGATTTACTAAATTAGCGGAATTTATTTATAACACAAATTAACACTTAATTTAGGATCTATTAATATCATGCAAATTGTGATATAAACACGAAGAACATGTAGATTCATGCTTTATTTTCGAAAATTAAAACCGGTTATACTTACATTGTGTAGTTAATGGAGAATCGGTTGGAGGTTTCTTTACAGCATCAATCCTCAGCAACACCGGATCTTCTATGCTATATCCTGATCGATCAAACGAAATCCGATTGTGGGATCAAACTTAAGAAGAAATTGGGAAGAAGAAAAATATTTTCTTCCCAATAATGACTAGGGAATTTCGGCTATGGGGGGGAGAAGGGAAGAGAGAGTTCCAACTTTCTATGGAATTAAATTTGTGTGATTTATGAATAACCCAACCCTCCTATTTATAGAAAAATAGGAATCCTAATCACATTAGGATTAATCTATAGAGATAAATACAAAAAGAAAAAAGATTATCTCTTCCTTTATCTAGCAATTTCGAAAATGCCATGGATAAATAGGAGATTATTTTATTTTCTTTATTTTTATTTATCTTGGGTAAATAAATCTATGTAATTATTTTAGGATATAATTCAAACAATTATCTCCTCAAAATACATGTCATGGCCGATTTTATCATGATAAAATAATAAATAAATACAATTTATTTAATTAATTATTTTGGGCCAATTCCAATTGGGTTCATTAATCCAATTGGGCTTGAAATTCTCTCTTAAATTAATAAGTCCAACTTAATTAATTTATTTACTAATTACCATTTAAATAAAATATTTTATTTAAACAATTAATAATATTAATATTTTCTCCCGACTAAATATTATCCAATTTATATTTAATTATTAATTTCCATTTAAATAATTTTCATTATTTAAATAATTAATAATAAATATTATAATTATTGATTTCCATAAACTCATTATCTAATTAATAATTTTATCGACAATATTTTATTATTAATTTAATTAATTTTAATTATTAATTTCCGTTTAAATATAATTAATTATTTAAACAATTAATAATTGTTAATTAATTTCAAATTATTAATTACCATTTAAATATACTCAATATTTAAATAATTAATAATGTATAATTAATAATATTTCATTATTAATTTCATGTTTAAATAAACTCATTATTTAAACAATTAATAATGTTTATATTAATTACCGTTTAAATATACTCAATATTTAAACAATTAATATTGCCTATTTTAAGTAATTCACTTTACTTAAAATTTCCATTTCTTCTACTTGATTTCGCGACTACGATATTTGGGCTAGCATAGGGACCCGATGGACCTATAGATCATGGGCTTAATAATTAGTCAATTAAGTGATTAACACATAATCAGTTAATTACTTATTATCTAACTATGAATAATTCCACTATAGATTCATAGCTGAACTCCCCTTATTATAGATGAGTTATGTCCATTTAGTTTATCTTTTATTTATATCTGTGATATTATCCTTCATGTGGAACCCTCATAATTACAGGCGGATAAATTTACCATTTTGCCCCTGTAATTACCGCTTTATCCTTGTGTTCCCGCTGATTCTCCAATGAACTTTATCTTTAATCGAACTAGAGATAAGATACTTCTGTGATCAATAGAAGTCGTGACGTCACTTGTTCATGTCTCGAATCAGTACATCAAGGGAGTTTCCTAAAGTTCCTAAAATGTTTAGGTATCGCACTGATACCGTTAATTTATAGGAAAGTTATGAATTTCATCTCGTGAAAATGAGTTCCCAGCTACTTATCTAGTCATGTTCCCAAAACAGGAGTGTATTGAGCGTTCTTACAGATCGCTCTCAACTATATGAATCAAAGAACATAACTCCACAAATAGGAGTCCGCATTTCACTCAGGATTGAGATCTATCACGGTTGATAAACTTAGTTTGATATTCGATTATTTCTCTTAAACGGTACTAATGAGAAATTTGATCGAACATCGTGGTCCTGTCTTGTACAACCAACATTGTATATGATACTTCCATTTCATGTCTCCCACATGAATGATCAGGATTCGATCATTTGTCTATAAACAAAATGCGAAGCTATCAACAGTGTTACCAAGATAAGGTTTCCAAACGTTATCCGTTTACTGTAGACACGTTTAAAGTACTCATCTCGACTTTAATCCTCTCGTATGACTCACATACTAAGTCGTGATTTCATAAGAATGACTTAGGGTTTTACTAATTGAATGTTTGATATTTATATATTTCCATATATTCCTAATATCATTAATTGAATCCATCTAGATAATATAAAGAACTTATGTTTATTTATTTAATTTATTCTTAATAAATTATTATTATTAAATAATTACAAGTTCTAGGACACCATTCCTAACAATCTCCCACTTGTCCTAGATCTTTGGAGATTTGACTTGTAATTCCAGTCAAACTGGATGACTATCAACTATTTAGCCATGGTAGTCATTTTAATACTTTATCAGTAACGTTTACATCTGTTTAGTATGTATTTCTTTTGTCTGATGTTAGTTTCATTAAGTGTAATAGATTCCATATTTTATCGCCATAAAATAAACTCTATTAACTATTGATTTGAAACCATCATGCTCATACACCTTTCATTTACTAACGGCTTAGTAATCACGCAAATTTAGAGTTTAGTTAGTAAAAGCTCATTTTACTTAACTCATTTAATGTTTAATTAGCAAAGGTCTTTTGTCGAATTCTTACATGGAAGTAAATTCATGTTCGAATTTGAGCCCGTGTGTGACGACCCGTCACTTTAAAATAAATTAAAATCAGAGAAAAACAGCAAAAGTCTTTTATTTTAAGAAAATTGGCGTGATTATGTTTGAAAATAGGCTAGCCAAAACCTGTTTACATCTTAAATTCAAATATCTAAAAACACAAGGAACATTAAGTTCCTATCCAGGAGTTCAAAATGATTATAATCATAAATCAACGACAATAAGCTCTTATGAGCTAATTACAAAGTACAAATCATCAAAATGATATAAAGTTCACAAAACCATGTACATGGATTTTTACATAACACAAAGTCCGTCTCGAAATCATCATCCTCCCGATCAAGCGTGCACCAGCTCCTCTTCCACGATCCCAAACATTACCTGAAATATTTGTAATATCATGAGCTAACAACTTAAGCCCAGTGAGAATAATAAGCATAAAAAGTAAAGATAGACCTCAAACTCGTATTCCGATTTGTGTCCAATTTACCTGACACAATCAATCCTAAAGTTCTCCAAACTTTAGTTAATTTCATTCTAAACTTTCCAAAGGATGATATTACTAACACTCGTAGTCAATCCTCATCCATTAACTTGTTATAACATAAAATAAGAAAAGTGATTAACTTTGCATATAATATAACATCTCGATTCTCTTTCTCATCAATCATAAGCATGAATGCATGAGAGCATCCCATATGATTCGCATACGCCCTTATGCATGAAGAAGGTAACATGGTCTATCCCGTAGGATCCATCGTTCTCCCTCCTTTTCTTTCTCACTTTCTTTTATTTTTCTATGAAGGTGATGCAGACACTACCCGTAGGCTCCAACATTCTTCCCCCTTCATTTTCTTTCTTACTTTCTTTTCTTTTTATGAAGGTGATGCGGACACTGCCCGTAGGCTCCAACATTCTTCCCCCTTCTTTTCTTTCTCACTTTCTTTCTTTTTCTATGAAGGTGATGCGGACATTCCCCGTAGGGTCCAACATTCATCCCCCTTCGTATCTTTCTCACTTTCTTTTTCATGATGCGAGATGTTATGATGTAATATGATGTGTTTGAAGTAAATAAATAAAGTGAGTAGACGATACAGACATAAAGTAAAAGGCATAAAGTAAAGGTATAAGGTAAAAGACAAAAAGTAAATGACATAAGGTAAAAGGTAAGCATCTCGGACGAACGATATATCGATCGAACTCCTGTATCAATAATAAAAGTAGAATCATAACACGAACGATTAATCTATTAACCATTCTAAGAACAAGCTTGGATCTTCTAACCTCCAATGATCCAACCTAAGCTTAGAAACGAATCTAACTTACAATCTTCTAAGATTCGATACTTTCCTTGAGAACTGCTAAGTTCTCACTTAAAGGATTCACTTCTAATCCTAAGGCATTAACTCACATCCCTCTAATCCTAGATTCGAATTCTAATCTTAGTTCCAATTCTACAAACCATCACACTTATTCGCTTTCTATAATTACTTTAAATCCTAACTATTCTCACCTTGTAAGAGAAGATGATGATTTGGAGACGGACTTTGTGTTATGTAAAAATCCATGTACATGGTTTTGTGGACTTTATATCATTTTGATGATTTGTACTTTGTAATTAGGTCATAAGAGCTTATTGTCGTTGATTTATGATTATAATCATTTTGAACTCCTGGATAGGAACTTAATGTTGCTTGTGTTTTTAGATATTTGAATTTAAGATGTAAACAGGTTTTGGCTAGCCTATTTTCAAACATAATCACGCCAATTTTCTTAAAATAAAAGACTTTCGCTGTTTTTCTCTGATTTTAATTTATTTAAAAGTGACGGGTTGTCACACCGTGCAACTTATAAAATCTCTCATTTTATCTATGTGCACTAACATACTATTTGTAAATTTTATTTTAGTCACATTGGTTCTAGGATTCTCGAAATTCTTAAGCTCCCACTACAAAGTAATTCTCCATTACTTTCATTCATTTAATGATTACAATTCTATACTTGTTATTATTTCAAAAATAATGTATAAGTATAAGTGACTCTTTTCAACTCTACTATTGAAAATTCGTGTGGGTTTTATTTCACTTATTTTTTAACTTTATTCATTGATTTTGAAGTCAATGAGTTTCACTTGGACTTCTAAAAGTCCCTTTGGTTCGTACTATGACACTCCCACTCAAATAAAGTTCTACAAGTAGTTTAACCATTTAAACTTTTAAATAACTACTTGTTTTATTGTGAAATAAAATCATTGTAATTCTTTTCTATCTTAAGTAAGGTTTAAACCTTTCAGTATCACTGATTTACTGAACTTATCTTTAATAATTTGTGAATTCAATTATCCACTAATTATTGCATTTAAATTTCTTTTTTTGTTTATTCCATATCAGTTAGTACTCCTTTAAAACATCCTTTTAAATAACTGAATATTTGGAATGTAAGAAATTGATTGTATGTTTATTTATCACTTAAGTTCTAACATCTGAATGTTCAAGCTTTAGTGATATTTAAGTCTAGTTATCTTTGATAAATCAAAGATATTCCATTTTACTTATCCCATAAGTTCGTGGATTAATATGGTTATCATCCCGAAATTCCTTGAGAACCATCTTTAAGAGATTAATCCCTCTAACTTATTTAAGTAATTTTAGACTTAAGTATTTAAACATTTTTAAACCTTATAACTCATTTAGATATACCGGAGTTTAGAATTTGGATTTGGAATTTATTTGTTTTATACTAAGTATTTTGAATAACCATCCAATCACACTTTGGAACTTTGTAATATAATTGTAAAGGAATATCTACCTAAATAACTCTTATTTAAAATATTCCCAAACTTGGTTCATACGAAATGAGAACCAATAGTTATTACATAATTCAAAATGAAAACAAATTAATAACTAAACTAAACTCGAAAACTATGGTTTGGGAAGAGAAATATTTCTTCCCTTTTAGACTATTGTAAAATCGGTTACGAGGAGAATAGGAAGAAGAAGAGTTTTCAATTTCGAAAATTGAAATTAGAAGCTTTTGAATGAACAACCAAGACGTTTGTATTTATACGCAAAACAGTTTTCCAATCGAATTAGGAAATACTATTAAAATAAATACAAGATAAATGCCAAGAATAAAATCAAATTTTATTCCTTATTTATCTTACGTGCCGATTTTATGTGTATAAAATCAATAAGAAAAACTAATTTTTCTTAGTTTTAATTTGTCTTTGGTTAAACATTCTTTTATATATTTATTTTAGACAAAATAATTCAATAATTATTTCCTAAAATATCATATATGTGCTGATTTTGGTATTCAAATAATTTGAACCAAAATTCTATTGAATTCACTAATTCAATTCTAGATTCTTCCTTATTAATAAATCTTATTTATTAACTCTTGATATTTATTTCAATAAATCAATTATTCAAATAAAATATCATATTCCGATTTTGTATATTATTAATAAATATTTATTATTTTCTATTTAAATAATCGACATTATTTAAATTAATAATAAATATGTTATTTATTATTATCCTTTTAAATAATCACTGTTATTTAAAATTAATAATAAATGTTAATTATTAATTTCCATTCAGATAAACACATTACCTAAATAATTAATAATTATTTATCAATAATATTTTATTATTAATTACCATTTAAATAAACACATTATTTAAATAATTAATAACAACGATATTAATTTCCATTTAAATAAACTCATTATTTAAATAATTAATATTGTCAGTTTATTTAAGTAAACTATTTTACTTAAATTATTCATTTCCTTTTCTAGGAAACATAGTTCTCATCGTTCAGTTTGTTATTTCCAAGTATAGTGACTAAAGCAGATGCTGTATTACTGAAATTTAAATAAACCTTATCTTAGTAATCTAACATGCATTCAACATTCAAATACTCAAAGTTTTGACATATAATTAAATATGATGCATGAATGCGAACATATTAGTGAACAGAAAAGCCCTAAAACATGTTACTATGTCACGATATTTTAATGATACCAGTAAGGTGCCGTTGAATGATAAGTCAGTTACCATCATTAAAACTAGATGCCACTCGAACAATTGACAACTCCAGAATAACTCATATTCCTATGTCATTGTTTACCTTATATTTGGTCCTGAGTTTTGATAACAAATTTTATCAAATTTCTTTTGAGTGTCACCCACTAATTTAGTCTTTTAAATAAAATTGAAAAGTGTCTACGAAGTGTAGATTCAGTCTTCAATCAATCTCATTTAAAATTCTTTATCCCTTTCGGGAGACCCAACTTGATATTGATTTATACAATAAACCTTCTATGGGAATGAACACCTGCAGCAGTGTTACAGAGGCCATGTATAAATCTCACGTTTCGAGCCCAGTAGTGGAGACCATAGGATACATTGACATGTTTCCTTCTCCCACTTAATATTTTGAGTTAGGGTTTCAAAACTTAGACTAATTGTAACGTCCCGTTATTTTGAAGTGAATTTATTTATTTATTTATTTAATGTTATTTATTTATTTATTTATTTCAATTTAAGTATTTAGTTTAATTATTATTTTGTAATTTCGATTTTAGTAGTTAATTTCGACCGAAATTCGTTTTAATCGTTTTAATGCTCTAAATTCGTTTCGGTGACATTAATAATTATTAATAGGCCAATTAATAATTATTATCACCTTTAGATTTATTTAAGAGCATCGGGTTTCGATTCGTAAGTCAAAAGTCATAAAAGGACGTAACCGTCATTTCCAATTTCTTAAAATATCTAAATTCACTATTCATTTATCTTTAAAAATCCAAATTTTGACCAAATGACTTCATCTTTCTCTTCCTTTCCTTCTCCCAGCCGTAGCCTTCAATCCACCATTGATGTGGATTTTCTTTTCTTCGTTTCTCATTCGTTTCTCGATGGATCGGCTTGATTTCGGTTGCGTTGGATTGGTAGGGACGACGGCTACCTATCCAACCTACCTTTTCGGAGTTTCCCGTTCCCTAAGGGAAGTCCCAAAAAGTAAGTTTTCAAAACTTTTTAGGTGGTTTTGTTCGTTTTTTATTATAAATGAGATTTGAAGTTGAAATCATGAATTTCTATCATGAAAAATGACGATTTTGAGCCCAAATTTTCGAAAAACACTATTTACCCGATAACACTATTCACCCGAGACATTATTCATCCGAAATCACTATTCACCCGAAATTGCACATTTGTTCGCATATTAGTTATGATTTGTAATATGTTGTACAATCGGTGAATTGTAGGTGTTTCGGATCGTTGTTTGATTGTGCTTTCGGAAACTTGGAGATTTGGAATTTTTTGGCTAAGGTGAGAATAGTTAGTATTTAAAGTAACTATAGAAAGCAGACAAGTATGATGGTTTGAAGAGTTTGAAACTAAGATTAGAATCCGAACCTAAGATTAGAGGGTTGTGAGTTAGTGCCCTTAGGATTAAGAGTTAATCCTTTAAGTGAGAACTTAAAAATTCTTAAGGAAAGTATTGAATCTTAGAAGATTCTAAGTTAGGTTCGATGTGAACTAAATTTGGATCATTAGAAGTTAAAGATCCAACTTATAATTAAAATGGTTAATAGAACCTCGGATTATTTGGAAGTTTAGAATCCGGAGGGTATAGGTTAATCGTTTAAGTTATGTTTCTAATCTTATTATTGATACCGGAGTTCGATCGACATATCGTTCGTCCGAGATTCTTATCTATATTTATCATTATGTCATTTACTTTATGCTCTTTACTTTATGTTGAATTCAATCTCTTTAATATTCACACTTTACTTTATTTACTTTTGCAAAGCATATGCAAGCATATGCATAACAACATTGCACCATCATTTATTGTACTATAACACTTTGCATCATTGAAAGATAGTGAAAAAGAAAAGAAAGTGAAAAAGAAAGAGAGTGAAAAAGAAAGAAAGTGAAAAAGGAAAGAAAGTGAGAATGGAAATGTAAGGAATGATGGATGAATGTGAATATCCATGTTCCTCATGCATAAGGGATGATGGATGAATGTGAATATCCATGTTCCTCATGCACAAGGAATGGTGGATGAATGTGAATATCCATGTTCCTCATGCACAAGGAATGGTGGATGAATGTGAATATCCACGTTGCCTTCATTTCATGCATAAATGGCGAATGCGTTTCCTACGGGATGTACACATTACTTTTATGCATATGATTGATGAAAAGAGAATTGAAATGTTAAATATGATGCAAAACTCATTTACTTTTATTACTTATGTCATAATGATGGTGATGGGTGGTATTGACTACGATTATTATCAATATCATCCTTAAAAAGTATAAGTGAAATTGCCTAGAGTTTGAATGACTTTAGGAGTCATTTGTGTTATAAAAAGTAAAAGGATGAATAATTAGACTAAGTGTGTTAATTGTATCATCACTTGGAGAATATGGAAATAGAATTTCCTAGAGTTTGGAGAACTTTAGGATTGTTTGTGTTAGTTATTTGGACACAAACCGAAATGCGAGTTTGAGGTCTATCTTTACTTTTTATGCTTATTATTCTCACTGGGCTTAAGTTGTTAGCTCATGATATTACAAACATTTCAGGTAATGTTTGGGATCGTGGAAGAGGAGCTGGTGCGCGCTTGATTGAGAGGATGACAACTTGAGATGGACTAGGTTGTTGTAAATCCATGTACATGGTTGTCTTGTGAATTTATATTACATTGTGATTTGTACTTTGTAATTAGCTCATAAGAGCTTATTGTCGTTGTTTTATGATTGTGATCATTTTAAACTCCTGGATGGAACTTAATGTTCCTTGTGTTTTTAGATGTTTGAATTTAAGATGTAAACAGGTTTTTGGCTAGCCTATTTTCAAACATAATCACGCCATTTTTCTTAAAATAAAAGACTTCCGCTGTTTTCTCTGATTTTAATTTATTTAAAATGACGGGTCGTCACACTAATTCAGGCTAATTTATTAATCCAAGTTTTAATTAACCTACTCAACTTTAACTCTTAAATTGGTTAGATTAATTTTATAATTGTGATTGTTCAAATTTTCCTAATTTAAACTAATCACATTATGCGCCGTCTTAATAATTTTGATTTATTAATTTGAACTTTTCTCCCAGATAGCTCCCAGTTAGAGGCGCTCCGTGTTAGGGGAACTTTATGAAACCTCATCGCTTGGGCGAGCTTTCGCCGGGAGATCCGTTCAATTTAATTAATCTCAATTATTAATTTTTAATTAACCCTTAATTAAAAGTTTCTATTTGTTTATATTATATGGATTTTGGCCCAATTGTTTAAACAATAATTCCATATTACAAATTGTGACGACCTGTCACTTTTAAGTAAATTTAATTTAGAAAACACAGCGGAAGTCTTTATTTTTAAGAAAAATTGGCGTGGTTTTGTTTGAAAATTGGCTAGCCAAAAACCTGTTTACATCCTAATTTTTCAAATCTAATAAAATCACATGGACTTTTAAGTCCCAATCAGGAGTTCAAATATTTCATATCATAAAAACCACATCAAAAACTCTTATGAGCTAAATACAATACAAAATCATCAAAGTCTTTAAAGTTCACAAAAGTAAATACATAAACTTTACAAGAAAAGAGTCCATCTCGAGGTCAACATCCCCCGATCACGCAACACCACCTCCTCTCCCTCGACCTCTTACTGGGCATTACCTGAAATTTTTGTAATATCATGAGCTAACAAACTAAGCCCAGTGTGAATAATAAGCATAAAAAGTAAAGATAGACCTCAAACTCGTATTCCGATTCGTGTCCAATTAATCTGACACAATCACTCCTTAAGTTCTCTAAACTCTAGGTAATTTCGTTTTATACTTTCTAAGGATGATATTACTAATAATCATAGTCAATACTCATCCATCAACATTGTTATGACATAAGTAATAAAAGTAAATATACTTTGCACATCATACAACTTCTCGAATCTTTCTTTCATCTATCATAAACATGAATGCATGAGAGCATTCGTAGGACTTCGCAATTGCCCGTTTGTGCGTGAATGAAGGTAATGCGGACATCCCGTAGGCTCCCATTCAACCTTATGCATGAGGAAGTAATGCGTACATCCCGTAGGCTACCATTCAACTCCCTATGCATGAAGAAGTAATGCGTACATCCCGTAGGCTACCATTCAACTTCTTTTCTTTCACATTCTTTCTTTTCTCTGAAGGTGATGTGAACTCCACGTAGGGTCATCAATCTTCCTTCTTTTCTCTTTCACTTTCTTTTCTTTTCACTTTCATTTCTTTTTTACTTTCGTTTCTTTTTCACTGAAGGTGATGTGAACTCCACATAGGGTTCATCATTCTTCCTTCTTTTCTCTTTCACTTTCTTTTCTTTTTCACTTTCATTTCTTTTTCACTTTCGTTTCTTTTTCACTTTCGTTTCTTTTTCATGAATGGTGCGAGAATGGTATGATGCAATATGATATGCATAAGCTTGCATATCCTTATAAAAGTAAATAAATAAAGTGCGGAATTAAAGTAGCCGATACAAACATAAAGTAAAAGGCATAAAGTAAGGACATAAAGTAAAAGACATAAAGTAAATAAATAGGAAACTCCGGAAGAACGATAAGTAAATCGAACTCCGCTACAATAATAAAAGTATAAACATAAACTTAAACGATTAACCTATACCTTCCTGGATTCTAAACTTCCAATATAATCCGAGGTTCCATTAATCGTTCGATATAAAAGTTTGGATCTTTTAACTTCCAATGATCCAACCTAAGCTTCGAAACGAATCTAACTTAGAATCTTCTAAGATTCAATACTTTCCTTGAGAACTCCTAAGTTCTCACCTAAAGGATTAACTCCTAATCCTAAGGGCACTAACTCACATCCCTCTAAATTTAGATTCGGTTTCTAGTCTTAGCTTCAATTCTACAAACCATTATACTTATTTGCTTTCTATAGTTACTTTAAATCCTAACTATTCTCACCTTAAAGAGAGAAGACTTCGCTCTTAAATCCGGAAGAGCAATCAAACAAGCGGTTCGAAAACACCTACAAATTGAATTATATCACATAACCAATAATTTTACCAACTATCGATCAAACAACAACTAAACAATCAAAACAACGAAAATCCATCAAACCCCCACAAGAGGCCCACGGCCCTATCAAAGAAAAGGGCTTTGGGTTTGGTTTTCCGGCTTTTAGGCAATTTAAAAGTGTTTCGAGTTGGTTTTAGGAAAATTCGATATTCCTGATTTCAATGGGTATCGATAAATAGGGTTTTTGAACATTATGCCCTTTCCCAAAATGAATTTAAATAAACATTATTTCATTAAATTCTAACCCATAATTAAACCCAAAAAGGTAAATTTCAAACAGAAAGGGTTTCGACTGAAACTCGGTTTTAAGGTTAAGGGAAAGTTTCCAAAAACTCTTAAAACTACTCCCGTATTTACAAACACCGAGTTTCACGACAAGAAATCGAAAGGAAACAAAGAAAACTCCATTAAAACACTATTTGGAGCTTAGGGTTTCAAGAGAAACTTACCGAGAACTCCTTGGATCACGAGAGAAACGTACGATGGGTAGGTCGGAAATGATCCTTGACTCGAGGGCTTTCCGATTTATCCAAGATCGAGTCGATCCGTCGAGAAATGAACGAAAATCGAATTTTCCTTTTCTCTCTTTGGTGCTCACGGTTTTGGAGGAAGAGAATGAGCCACTTTTTGGTCAATTTTTGAGTCAAGGCAATTTAAAGAAGATGAAGTGAATAGTGTTTAGATAATTAGGAAATTTGGAAATGACGGTTACGTCCTTTTATGACTTTTGGCTTAAAAACGAATCCCGAACTTATTAAACTATCCCAATGGTGATTAATAATTATTAATTGGCCCGTTAATAATTATTAATACCATTAAAACGTAAATAAACTAAAAAGGTCAATTAAAAGATTAAAACCGAAATAAACTGCAAAATTCTAATTTACCGATAAATAAATAAACTTTAATTACTTAAATAAAATAAAATAAATAAAAATTTTTTATCACAAAATAACGGGACGTTACACAAATAATTCATTTAGTTTCTATTCAACTTTTAAACTAGATTTAACTTTTGAATTTTAACTAAATAAGCATGCTTTTAATTCTAAAACAATTAGAATATAATTTTCGATAATAACATTTAAAAAATAAAATTATAGCATGCTTCACATACATTAGCATATAATAACACATATTATATCATGATGCATGTATGTACAATTAATAAAATCATACAACCTATGGTGGGATTTTCTACATGACATACTTTTATGCATGAATATTATTTAAAACAATTATATCATACATATAAACAATTTAAATAATAAATAGCTAAATTGACCGGTATTCTTGGCACTATTTCTAAAACGGAAAATTAAAATTACAACTTAATTAAATCTTCCATTGTAGAACTTGAGGCTTCAACTTTCTCTCTCCTCCATGGTGTAGGGCGTGGGCATGGGTATTTATGGGGCAAATATTATCTCCTTAATATTTCCATAAATACTTGTTTTAAAATAATTATCTTTTAATTATATGGAAAAATAAAGAAAATATTTTCCATATAATCTTATATCAATTTCTAAATTTATAATTTAAGATAGGGATATAATCTTTAAAAATTTAATCCTTATCTTAAATATTTAAATTTTTAAATTGAGATAACAAGATAATTATGATAAAATATCTTACCAAAATTTTACCTTTTCTCTCTCCTTGGGTGTGGACATCATTGTTGATGGAGAAAACATTTTCTTCTTTCCTTCCCTTTGGTGTAGCCGATTTTGCTCCTCTTTGGTATGGAAAAATTACAAATTTTTCCTATACCCTAAAATTAGGGTTTACAAATTTTCTACTAAAATTTAAAATCCTAAGTGCCTCAAGAATACCTAAACAGTCAATAAGCAAACCTCCACAATTTATATAACACAATTTATATAAACATACATAAAACATTTTTTATGCAACCCACCAAAATTTTTGAAAATTCACAATTTTGCATGATAATTAAAATTAGCTCTGATACCAATTGAAGGGATGATTTACTAAATTAGCGGAATTTATTTAGTAACACAAATTAACACTTAATTTAGGATCTATTAATATCATACAAATTGTGATATAAACACGAAGAACATGTAGATTCATGCTTTATTTTCGAAAATTAAAACCGGTTATACTTACATTGAGTAGTTAATGGAGAATCGGTTGGAGGTTTCTTTACAGCATCAATCCTCAGCAACACCCAATCTTCTATGCTATATCCCGATGGATCAAATGAAATCCGATTGTGGGATCGAACTTAAGAAGAAATTGGGGAGAAGAAAAATATTTTCTTCCCAATAATGACTAGGGAATTTCGGCTATGGGGGGGAGAAGAGAAGAGAGAGTTCCAACTTTCTATGGAATTAAATTTGTGTGATTTATGAATAACCCAACCCTCCTATTTATAGAAAAATAGGAATCCTAATCACATTAGGATTAATCTATAGAGATAAATACAAAAAGAAAAAAGATTATCTCTTTCCTTTATCTAGCAATTTCGAAAATGCCATGGATAAATAGGAGATCATTTTATTTTCTTTATTTTTATTTATCTTGGGTATATAAATCTATGTAATTATTTTAGGATATAATTCAAACAATTATCTCCTCAAAATACATGTCATGGCCGATTTTATCATGATAAAATAATAAATAAATACAATTTCTTTAATTAATTATTTTGGGCCAATTCCAATTGGGTTCATTAATCCAATTGGGCTTGAAATTGTCTCTTAAATTAATAAGTCCAACTTAATAAATTTATTTAGTAATTACCATTTAAATAAAATATTTTATTTAAACAATTAATAATATTAATATTTTCTCCCGACTAAATATTATCCAATTTATATTTAATTATTAATTTCCATTTAAATAATTTTCATTATTTAAATAATTAATAATAAATATTATAATTATTAATTTCCATAAACTCATTATCTAATTAATAATTTTATTCACAATATTTTATTATTAATTTAATTAATTTTAATTATTAATTTCCGTTTAAATATAATTAATTATTTAAACAATTAATAATTGTTAATTAATTTCAAATTATTAATTACCATTTAAATATACTCAATATTTAAATAATTAATAATGTATAATTAATAATATTTCATTATTAATTTCATGTTTAAATAAACTCATTATTTAAACAATTAATAATGTTTATATTAATTACCGTTTAAATATACTCAATATTTAAACAATTAATATTGCCTATTTTAAGTAATTCAGTTTACTTAAAATTTCCATTTCTTCTACTTGATTTCGCGACTACTATATTTGGGCTAGCATAGGGACCCGATGGACCTATAGATCATGGGCTTAACAATTAGTCAATTAAGTGATTAACACATAATCAGTTAATTACTTATTATCTAACTATGAATAATTACACTATAGATTCATAGCTGAACTCCCCTCACTATAGATGAGTTATGTCCATTTAGTTTATCTTTTATTTATATCTGTGATATTATCCTTCACGTGGAACCCTCATAATTACAGGCGGATAAATTTACCGTTTTGCCCCTGTAATTACCGCTTTATCCTTGTGTTCCCGCTGATTCTCCAATGAACTTTATCTTTAGTCGAACTAGAGATAAGATACTTCTGTGATCAATAGAAGTCGTGACGTCACTTGTTCATGTCTCGAATCAGTACATCAAAGGAGTTTCCTAAAGTTCCTTAAATGTTTAGGTATCGCACTGATACCGTTAATTTATAGGAAAGTTATGAATTCCATCTCGTGAAAATGAGTTCCCAGCTACTTATCTAGTCATGTTCCCAAAACAGGAGTGTGTTGAGTGTTCTTACAGATCGCTCTCAACTATGTGAATCAAAGAACATAACTCCACAAATAGGAGTCCGCATTTCACTCATGTAACGACCCGCTTTTCGTTAAGTTCTTTAAATTCAAATGCACAGCGGAAGACTCAATTTTTAAAGAAAAACGGCATGGGTTCATTTAAAAATCGAATAACCAAAACCTGTTTACAACAAAAATTTCCAGAGAAAGGTATAAATCGGGAATGCGCATTCCAAAGTAAAGTTTAATCATAAAACATCAAAGTACTTTACACATACACCCTTCACAGGCTCAAAATGACACAAGTATGTAAAAAGTATATGATTCCAAGCATTTATACTAATGCTTATCAAAAGTGTTTTAACATTGTCCTTACACCACCTCGGCCAGTCAAGCGACACCATTTCCTCTCCCACGCTTCTTAGGACGGGGTTTACCTGAAAATATTGTAGTGTAGCACCATTAGCAAACAATGCTAGTGAGAGTAAAATGAAAGCAATTAATCCTATGAACAAAATTTCATACCAGAAATCGTGTCCAAAGGCCTAAATGTTCATTACTACCCATAACCATACTTCCATATTTCCATACAAACATACGATAGTAACATGCTACCCGTAATCGTCATTCAATACCATAAGATAGAAACAAAGACTTAAAGTAAAGTACAATCATTACTAAGTCTTTCTACACAAATCTAAGGAATATGTAAATATAATATTATCTATCTTTATTACCAAACAAGTTTCATCGTAACATGCTATTGTATGGATCGTCATCAACATACCACGTACGGTCGTACCATATTACCATCATCGCACCATGATACGTATGGATCGAAATCAACATACTATCACGTGCCGTAGTGCCATATTACCATCATCGAACCATGATACGTATGGATCGAAATCAACATACTATCACGTGCCGTAGTGCCATATTACCATCATCGCACCATGATACGTATGGATCGAAATCAACATACAATCATGTGCCGTAGTGCCATCATCGTAAACGTGCTCGTATGGATCGAATCAACATAACACGTACGGTCGTACCAACATCACACCAGGACTACATATGGATCAAAATCACATACTATCATGTGCTAGTTACAAACCATAGTACCAACATCACACCATGATTACATATGGATCAAAATCACATACTATCATGTGCTAGTTACAAAGTGCTCAAAGTTTCCCACAAATCATCACACCATGACTACATATGGATCAAAATCAACATACTACCCATGTGTGAATCAATGTGCCCTAGGTCTCCAATAAGTTAGCTAACTCCAAGAATTCTACTAAGTTAAATAGAAACCTAACTAACTAGATTACACGAGTTATCACTCAAGTGCAACATCTAATTACTTTACTTCCAAATAACAACTAAACACATAAAACCACGAAAATCCCGGATTTTACCCTTAAGGAGCTCTCGCCCAAGCTAGGGAAAAAGGGGTTCGGGTTTGGTTTTCCAGCTTTTATGCATTTTAGAGGTGTTTCGGGTTGGTTTCGGATACTTTGGAGGTTTGCAATTTCCGTGGGTAACCGTAAATTAGGGTTTTGCATAATAATCAATTTCCGAAAAATTAACTAAAAAGCAAAAACATAAAGAACCTATCATCCTAAACATAACGAAGTGATGGAAAATCATACGGAACGGGTTTCCGGCTCAAACTCGGTTTTAGGGTTTTAGGGGAACTTTCTAAAATTACTCACAACGGCTTTCCCGATTGAAATCAACAAGCTTTAATGAAAGAATTTGAAAATCCCAACTCAAATCTACCATTAAAACACTATTCACATCAAGGAAATGAAACTTCAACATACCTTTAAGCCTCGAGAAAACGAGCGAAAATAACGTATGGTAGATTGGAAATGATCTACGGGATGAAGGCTTTCCGATGGATGTAGTATCGAGACAATCCACCGAGAAATAAACGAAATCAAAATTTGGGGTTTGGTGGTTTCAGCCTAGACGAGAGAAGGAGGGAAGAAGATGAGTGAAATTTGCTTAATTTCTAAGTCTAAGAAGATATTTGTAAAGAAATATCTAGATATTTAGGGTTTTGGGAATTTACGGTTTTGCCCTTTTTGACCTTTTGCTTATAAAACGAAAACCGACGGTCTTAAATAAATCTAAAGGTGTTTAATAATTATTAATTGGCCCGTTAATAATTATTAAAGTCACAGAAATGAATTAAAACGATTAAAAGGAATTTCGGACGGAAATAACTAATAAAATTGAAATTACTAACTTTAACTAATTTTAAAAGCTTTCATTAAATAAAATAATAAATAATAATAAAATAAAATAAAAATTTACCTCTAAAAGTAATGGGACGTTACAGACTACCCTCTTTAAAGAGCTTTTTGTCCCCGAAAAGTAAGCTCCTAAGTGAAAAGATGAGGATGCTTCTCTCGTATCTCGTCCTCACGTTCCCACGTAGCCTCTGATGATACTTGGTTCTTCCATAGAACTTTAACCAAGTCTATCGTTTTGTTCCTTAGCACCTTTTGTTCCCTAGCTAGGATCTCAACTGGTACTTCTTCATAGGACAGACTAGCATCCAAAGTAACAGGTTCATAATCAATAATGTGTGAAGGGTCAGCCACATACTTCCGGAGCATGGACACGTGGAACACATCATGAACTGCCGACAAAGCTGGAGGCAAAGCTAATCGGTAAGCTACAGATTCAACACGATTCAGGATATCGAAAGGGCCTATAAATCTAGGGCTCAACTTGCCCTTCCTCCCAAACCTCATCACGCTTTTCATGGGTGCCACCTTCAGGAATACGTGGTCACCAACTTCAAACTCGAGTGCACTACGCCTCTCATCAGCGTAACTCTTCTGTCTACTCTGAGCCACTCTCATTCTCTCTCTGATAAGAGTAATGGAATCACTAGTCATTTGTACCAATTCCGGTCCCAGAAGTTTCCTCTCACCAAGTTCATCCCAATGAGCCGGCAATCTACAATTTTTACCATAAAGTGCTTCAAAAGGTGCCATTTCGATAGTAGCCTGATAACTGTTGAGCAAACTCAACAAGATATAACTGAGTATCCCAACTACCATCGAAATCCAAAACACAAACTCTCATCATATCCTCCAAAATCTGGTTAACCCTCTCGGTCTGACCATCAGTCTAAGGATGAAAAACAGTATTGAAATCCAAGCCAGTGCCCATAGCAGTATGCAGACTCTGCCAGAATTTCGAAACAAAACGGGTGTCTCGATCTGAAACAATCCTGACTGGCACTCCATGAAGTCTAACAATTTCTCTCAAGTATAACTGTGCCCATGTCTCAACAGGGTAGGTTATCTTCCCCGGTAAGAAATGTGCACTCTTTGTCAACCTGTCGACTATCACCCAAATGGTGTCATAACTCTTCACTGTCCTCGGTAAGCCACTGATAAAATCCATCGATATTTCCTCCCACTTCCACTCAGGCACGCTCAAAGGGTTAAGGTAACCAGGTGGACTCTTCCTCAATGCCTTTACTTGCTGACAAACCAAACACTTACTAACAAAGTCAGCAACTTCACGTTTCATGCCAGGCCACCAATAATGTTGTCGTAGGTCCATGTACATCTTAGTACTACCAGGATGTACAGAAAAGATAGAACTGTGAGCCTCCTCCAACATCTCTTTCCTGTAAGTCGATTCTAAAGGCACACAAAGCCCCCTACGATACATCAACGCATTATCTGTGGAAAAAGTAAAATGGCTAGGTAAATCGGATTCTACCTCACGAAAACCTTCAGCCAAGTGTTTCTCGCTCCTCTGTACCTCTATCATCATCTGTCTCAAAGTAGGGCCAACTGTCAAACTTGCCAAGCTCACAGTAGTCTCAGCTGAAATAATGGCTATCTCAGCTCTTTCCATCTCCCATCTACGTCTCAATGGAATAGCACTCAAAGAAGACAAATGAGATGACTTTCGACTAAGTGCATCAGCAACTACATTGGCCTTTCCCGGATGATATTGGATGTCACAATCATAATCCTTCACAAGTTCCAACCACTTCCTTTGTCTCATATTGAGCTCTTTCTGTGTGAAGAAGTATTTGAGACTCTTGTGATCGGTGAAAATCAGAATCTTCTCACCATACAAGTAATGTCTCCAAATCTTCAATGCATGTACCACTGCTGCTAACTCCAACTCGTGAGTTGGGTACTTTTTCTCATGTTCCTTTAACTGCCTGGAAGCATATGCTATCACCTTCCAATGTTGCATCAATACACATCCCAGACCCTTCTTGGATGCATCGGTATATACTGTCAAACCACCAGATTCATCGGGCGTTACTAAAACTGGGGCCGATAAAAGTTGCCTCTTAAGCTCCTCAAAGCTACTTTCACACTCAGCATTCCACACAAAATCAACTCCCTTCTTCGTCAAATGAGTCAAAGAGGATGCAATCTTGGAAAAATCTTGCACGAATCGTCTATAATATCCAGCAAGTCCAAGAAAACTTCGTATCTCAGCCACGTTAGTTTTTCGGGGCCAACAACTAAAGGCTTCCACCTTAGAAGGATCCACAGAAATCCCTCTGCTAGATACTACATGCCCAAGGAAATTCACTTCCTTCAACCAGAATTCACATTTAGAGAACTTTGCATACAACTTTTGAGCCCTCAAAGTCGATAATACTTTCTCCAAATGGATAGCATGTAACTCCTCAGTCTTCGAATACACAAGGATATCATCAATAAACACTATCACAAAAGTGTCGATGAATCTCTTGAACACTGTATGCATCAGGTCCATAAAGGCCGTAGGAGCGTTAGTCAAGCCGAAAGACATGACAACAAACTCATAATGACCATATCGTGTCCTGAATGCAATCTTAGGAATATCAGCATCCCTAATCCTCAACTAATGATACCCTGATCAAAGATCTATCTTCGAAAAGACAGTGGCTCCCTTTATCTGATCGAATAAGTCATCTATCCTAGGCAAAGGATACTTGTTCTTCACAGTGACCCGGTTCAGCTCTCTATAATCAATGCACAATCTTATAGAGCCATCTTTCTTCCTTACAAACAATACCGGAGCTCCCCACGGTGATACACTTGGATGAATGAACCCCAAGTCTAAAAGTTCTTGCAACTGACTTTTCAACTCTCTGAGCTCAGCTGGTGCCATACGATAAGGTGCCTTGGACAATGGAGTTGTCCCCGGTATCACCTCTATCTAGAAGTCTAACTCTCTCACTGGTGGCAAACCAGGTAACTCATCAGGGAATACATCAATGAAATCCCTCATAACGGGTACAGAAACTAGGGTGGTCACACTAACAGATGTGTCAACTACACTAGCTAAGTAACCCCAAGCACCATCACTCAAAAGTGCTCTAGCCTGGATCACCGAGATAACCACAGATGTCACCCTACTTCGGATCCCGTGAAAGCATAAAGTAGTCCCACATGGACCAATAAAGTCTACCACTTTCTCACTACAACCGATAATGGCGTGGTTGGCTGATAGCCAATCCATTCCCAAAATGATATCAAAGTCAGTCATTGGCATTACAATCAACATAGCATGCAGAAAGCAACCCATAATACATAAATCATTAGTATAGATGACTCTATCCACAACAACAGATTTCCCGAGTGGAGTAGTAACATGCAACTCATGCCCTAATGGCTCAGACTGTAAGGCAGCAGACTCGACAAACTCAACAGAAATAAATGAGTGACTAGCCCCAGAATCGAATAATACAAAGGCAGAATGTCCTACAACAGACAAAGTACCTGTCACAACTGTACCAGATGCCTCTGCATCCTCTCGAGTGGTGGCAAAGACACGGGTCTGCTGTCGTGTCTGAGGAGGTGCCTAAATTGCCGGTGGTGCTCTCTGCTGCTGAATAGGTCTACCCTGACCTCTACCAACAGTCTGACCTCGCCCCTGAGTCTGTCCTTGGCCCTGAGTCTGTCCTTGGCCCTGACCCTGACAAGAACTATGACCCTGACGAGAACTCTGACCCTGACCTCCACTATCATGTAGTGTCTGCAAAGTAGGGCAGAAACGTCTCACATGTCCAAGCCGTCCACAATGATAGCACTTCACCACCCTACACTGACCTAGGTGATACTCGGTGCAATCTGAACAATAGGGCAAGGGTGGAGCTAGAGCACTAGACTGACCTGTATGAAAATGAGGTCCTGTCTGTCCTCTGCCCTTACCATGAGCATGTCTCAGTGGCTGTGTCCCTCGACCAAAGAGGTCGTCCCCAGCCTTCCTCTTTTAAGAAGAAGCCTGTGCAGCAATCTCAAAAGCTTTCTTCTCGACATCCCCAATATCTAATGCCAAAGCGGCATTCAAAGCATCAGTAAAAGTAGTAGGTTGCAAGGCTCGTTCCTATCCCCGTAATTCTGCCCTCAAACCCACGATAAATCTCCTCTTCTTGCTCTCAAGATCAATAACCTGTCTGGTGGCAAACTTTGACAACCGGTCAAACTCTCTCTCATAATCCACGACAGACCCATTACCCTGTCTGAGAGTAAGGAACTGAATCTCCAGTTGGTCACGTGTTTCCTCAGGATAGTACTTCTCAAAGAACTTCTCCCTGAACATCTCCCAGCTAACAAGCAAATCAGGACTAAGAGTATTGGATATACCATTCCACCAATATAGTGCATCATCAACTAATGAGTAGGTTCCACAGTGAACCTTCAGCTGATCTGGGCACTTAATGAACCCAAGTACCCTCTCAATCCTGGTAATCCACCTCTCCGCATCAGCCGGATCAGTAGATGTACCATCAAACTCAGGAGTCTTATACCTGACATACTCCTTCAGAGTTTTCGCAGCATCAGTAACACTAGTCTGATCTACCACTGGAGCAGATGATCTAACAGGTGGTATAACCAGATCAACATGTCCTCCACCTCGTAACAGATCTCTAAAGTACTCCTCAGAAATGGTAATACTGCGACCATGACTAGGTGGCTGATCTACTGGAGGCTCATCCTCTAGATACTCAGGTGGAGGAGGTGGCGGTGTAACTGCCCTAGCCCTACCTCTACCTCGTACCCCAGTCGGTACACTACTACGACCACGCCTAGGTGTCACTGTCCTCGGAGGCATACTGAAATCACATCAGAAAAGCCTTACATGAGAAACCAGGAAAGGGAAAACTAAAGTACATACAAACTAATTAAAAGAGAGCGTTTTGAGGATACCTGGCGCCGTTGACTTCGATCGATGTTTGGACAATATTAAAATATGAAAAACATGCGATGCATGTGGTCTTTAGAACCAAAGTGGCTCTGATACCAACTGTAACGACCCACTTTCCGTTAAGTTCTTTAAATTCAAATGCACAGTGGAAGACTCGATTTTTAAAGAAAAACGGCATGGGTTCGTTTAAAAATCGAATAACCAAAACCTGTTTACAACCCAAATTTCCAGAGAAAACTATAAATCGGGAATGCGCATTCCAAAGTAAAGTTTAATCATAAAACATCAAAGTACTTTACACATACACCCTTCACGGGCTCAAAATGACACAAGTATGTAAAAAGTATATGATTACAAGCATTTATACTAATGCTTATCAAAAGTGTTTTAACATTGTCCTTACACCACCTCGGCCAGTCAAGCGACACCATTTCCTCTCCCACGCTTCTTAGGACGGGGTTTACCTGAAAATATTGTAGTGTAGCACCATTAGCAAACAATGCTAGTGAGAGTAAAATGAAAGCAAGTAATCCTATGAACAAAATTTCATACCAGAAATCGTGTCCAAAGGCCTAAATGTTCATTACTACCCATAACCATACTTCCATATTTCCATACAAACATACGATAGTAACATGCTACCCGTAATCGTCATTCAATACCATAAGATAGAAACAAAGACTTAAAGTAAAGTACAATCATTACTAAGTCTTTCTACACAAATCTAAGGAATATGTAAATATAATATTATCTATCTTTATTACCAAACAAGTTTCATCGTAACATGCTATTGTATGGATCGTCATCAACATACCACGTACGGTCGTACCATATTACCATCATCGCACCATGATACGTATGGATCGAAATCAACATACTATCACGTGCCGTAGTGCCATATTACCATCATCGAACCATGATACGTATGGATCGAAATCAACATACTATCACGTGCCGTAGTGCCATATTACCATCATCGCACCATGATACGTATGGATCGAAATCAACATACAATCATGTGCCGTAGTGCCATCATCGTAACGTGCTCGTATGGATCGAATCAACATAACACGTACGGTCGTACCAACATCACACCAGGACTACATATGGATCAAAATCACATACTATCATGTGCTAGTTACAAACCATAGTACCAACATCACACCATGATTACATATGGATCAAAATCACATACTATCATGTGCTAGTTACAAAGTGCTCAAAGTTTCCCACAAATCATCACACCATGACTACATATGGATCAAAATCAACATACTACCCATGTGTGAATCAATGTGCCCTAGGTCTCCAATAAGTTAGCTAAACTCCAAGAATTCTACTAAGTTAAATAGAAACCTAACTAACTAGATTACACGAGTTATCACTCAAGTGCAACATCTAATTACTTTACTTCCAAATTTATCCAAGTAACTTTCAAATCCATCAAAGTAACTTCCAATTCCACTTTCATCTAACATCTCCAAATCACATTACCATACTCCCAAACCTCTCCGATGTTTCCTAATCATCAAACTATCCATAAATCCAAACTTTCTCCACACACACTTCCAAATTAAAGTCACCAACCAAAACTTAATCCTATGAAGTTATCATCCTCTTTACATCGATAAACAATTATATAACGAAACTAAATTCATAAAACCACTAACTTTCACATTAAACTCACCTTAGAAAGAAGACAAATTCCGAATAATCCGAAGTTGCGAATTCATGAACAATTCACAATCCTACAATCGAATTAATCCTAAACAACATTAATTAACCGAAAAACAAACAAACAACAACTAAACACATAAAACCACGAAAATCCCATATTTTACCCTTAAGGAGCTCTCGGCCAAGCTAGGGAAAAAGGGGTTCGGGTTTGGTTTTCCGGTCTTTATGCATTTTAGAGGTGTTTCAGGTTGGTTTCGGATACTTTGGAGGTTTGCAATTTCCGTGGGTAACCGTAAATTAGGGTTTTGCATAATAATCAATTTCCGGAAAATTAACTAAAAAGCAAAAACATAAAGAACCTAACATCTTAAACAAAACCAAGTGATGGAAAATCATACGGAACGGGTTTCCGGCTCAAACTCGGTTTTAGCGTTTTAGGGGAACTTTCTAAAATTACTCACAACGGCTTTCCCGATTGAAATCAACAAGCTTTAATGAAAGAATTTGAAAATCCTAACTCAAATCTACCATTAAAACACTATTCACATCAAGGAAATGAAACTTCAACATACCTTTAAGCCTCGAGAAAACGAACGAAAATAACGTACAGTAGATTGGAAATGATCTACGGGACGAAGTCTTTCCGATGGATGTAGTATCGAGACGATCCACCGAGAAATAAACGAAATCAAAATTGGTGGTTTGGTGGTTTCGGCCTAGAGGAGAGAAGGAGGGAAGAAGATGAGTGAAATTTGCTTAATTGCTAAGTCGAAGAAGATATTTGTAAAGAAATATCTAGATATTTAGGGTTTTGGGAATTTACGGTTTTGCCCTTTTTGACCTTTTGCTTATAAAACGAAAACCGACGGTCTTAAATAAATCTAAAGGTGTTTAATAATTATTAATTGACCCGTTAATAATTATTAAAGTCACCGAAATGAATTAAAACGATTAAAAGGAATTTCGGACGGAAATAACTAATAAAATTGAAATTACTAACTTTAACTAATTTTAAAAGCTTTAATTAAATAAAATAATAAATAATAATAAAATAAAAAAATAAAACAAAAATTTACCTCTAAAAGTAATGGGACGTTACAACTCAGGATTGAGATCTATCACGGTTGATAAACTTAGTTTGATATTCGATTATTTCTCTTAAACGGTACTAATGAGAAATTTGATCGAACATCGTGGTCCTGTCTTATACAACCAACATTGTATATGATACTTCCATTTCATGTCTCCCACATGAATGATCAGGATTCGATCATTTGTCTATAAACAAAATGTGAAACTATCAATAGTGTTACCAGGATAAGGTTTCCAAACGTTATCCGTTTACTGTAGACACGTTTAAGTTACTCATCTCGACTTTAATCCTCTCGTATGACTCACATACTAAGTCGTGATTTCATAAGAGTGACTTAGGGTTTTACTATTTGAATGTTTGATATTTATATATTTCCATATATTCCTAATATCATTAATTGAATCAATCTAGATAATATAAAGAACTAATGTTTATTTATTTAATTTATTCTTAATAAATTATTATTATTAAATAATTACAAGTTCTAGGACACCATTCCTAATAGTTTGCAATTGAAAAGCTTGTATCAAAGTATTTGTTTCACTCTCTAGACAAAGGTGAAACCAAAGACCTAAGGTTTCCCACATGTCATAATCGTCCTCACGATTTGGTCCATCCTAATAATCCATATGGAGGAAACTCTTCTTTGGGAATCCTTTTTGGACCAAAATGTCATACGAGGATCGAAACCAATATCTTCAAACTAGTCCTAATGATTCGGAAACAATCTTGTCAAAGTTGTCCTCATGATTTCGTCCATCCTAAGGATCCAAATGGAGGAAACTCTTCTTTCGGAATCCTCTTTCGACCAAAATGTAAAACAAGGATCAGAACCAATCTTGTCAAAAGATACATATGGAAAAAACACTTCTTTGGCAATCCTCTTTGGACAATAATGTCAAATGAGAATCAGAACCAATCTTTAGGATCGTCGTTTAGGATGGACCAAATCCTTAGGAGAAGTTTGACAAGATTGGTTTCGATCCTCGTTTGACAAGATTGGTTCAAAGAGGATTCCCAAAGAAGAGTTCCCTCCATTTGTATCTTTAGGATGGACCAAATCATGCACAAGAGGTTCCTCTTTGGACTAAAACTATCGAACGGGTATCGAAATGAGGATCTAAATCTATCTTTGCAAAGTTGTCCTCAAGATTTGGACCATCCTAAAAATCCAAATGGAGGAACCTATTCTTTGGGAATCATCTTTGGACCAAAATGTCAAATGTCAAAATTGTCCTCATGATTTGGTCCCACCTAAAGATCCAAGACAACTTTGACATCCGATATTTTGGTACAAAAATAATTCCCAAAGAAGATTTTCCTCCATAAGGAATCTTTACGATGAACCAAATCATGAGGACAAATTTGACGTTCGACATTTTGGTACAAATAGGATTCACAAGAAGAGTTTCCTCAATTTGGATCTTTAGGATGGACCAAATCATGAATACAAGATGTTCCTCCATTAGGATCTTTTGACTAGATTGGTTCGGATCCTCGTTTAATATTGTGGTCCAAAGAGGATTCCCAAAGAAGAGTTTCCTCCATTTGGATCTTTAGGATGGACCCAATCATGAGGACAAATTTGACGTTAAACTTTTTTTTTCTAAATAGAATTCCCAAGAAGTGTTTCCTCCATTTGGATCTATAGGATGGACAAAATAATGAGGACAAGAGGTTCCTCCATTAGGATCTTTTAAAAAGATTGGTTCTGATCCCTGTTCGATATTTTGGTCCAAAGAAGAGTTTCCTCCATTTGGATCTTTAGGATGGACCAAATCAAGAGGACGACTTTGACGTTCGACATTTTGGTTCAAGATGATTCCCAAAGATTAGGTTCCACCATTAGGATATTTAGGATGGACCAAATCTTGAGGACAAGAGGTTCTTACATTTGGATCATTAGGATGGACCATATCATGAAGACAAATTTTACAAGATTGGGTCAGATCCTCGTTTGACATTTTGGTCGAAAGAGGATTCCCAAAGAAGAGTTTCCTCTATTTAGATCTTTAGGATGGACCAAATCATGAGGACAAGCTTAACAAGATTGGTTCCGTCCTCGTTTGACATTTTGGTCCAAAGCGGATTCCCAAAGAAGACTTTCCTCCATTTGGATCTTTAGGATGGACCAAATCATTAGGAAAAGTTTGACAAGATTTGTTCCGATTCTCATTTGGCATTTTGGTACAAAGAGGATTCCCAAAGAAGAGGTTTCTCCATTTAGATATTTAGGATGGACCAAATCATGAGGACAAGAGGTTCCACCATGAGGATCTTTTGACAAGATTGGTTCTCATCCTCGTTTGATAGTTTGGTCCAAAGAGGATTCTCAAAGAAGAGATTCCTCCATTTGGATCTTTAGGATTGACCGAATCATGAGTACAACTTTGACGTTCGGTATTTTTGTCCTGTGAAGATTCTCAAAGAAGATTTTCTTGCATATGGATCTTTAGGATGGACCAAATCATGAGGAGAAATTTGACGTTTGATATTTTGGTTCAAAGAGATTTCTTAAAGAAGAGTTTCCTCCATTTGGATCTTTAGGATGGACCAAATCATGAGAACAAGAGGTTCCTCCATTGGGATCTTTTGATTAGATTGGTTCTGATCCTCGTTCGATATTTTGGTCCAAAGAGGATTCCAAAAGAAGGGTTTCCTCCATTTGGATATTTAGGATAGACCAAATCTTTAGGACAAGAGGTTCCTCCATTAGGATCTTATGACTAGATTGGTTCTGATCATCATTTGACATTTTGGTTCAATGAGAATTGCCATAAAAGAGTTTCCTCCATTTGGATCTTTAGGATGGACCAAATCATGAGGACAACTTTGACAAGGTTGTTTCCTAACCTCGTTCGATATGTTGATTGAAAGAGGATTCCCAAAGAAGAGTTTCCTCTATTTGGATCTTTAGGATGGACAAAATCATGAGGACAAGAGGTTACTCCATTAGGATCTTTAGGACGGACAAAATCATTTAGGGCAAATTTGCAAGATTGGTTCAAATACCTGTTTGATATTTTCGTCAAAAGAGGATTCCCAAATAAGAGTTTTCTCCATAGGGAACTTGAGAATGGACCAAATCATGAGGACAAATTTGACAAGATTGGTTCCGATCATCGTTTGACATTTTTTGTCCAAAGAGGAGTCCCAAAGAAGAGTTTTCTACTTTTAGATCTTTAGGATGGACCGAATCATGAGGACAACTTTGACGTTCGACATTTTGGTCCAAAGAAGATTCCCATAGAAGAGTTTCTTCCATATGGATCTTTAGGATGGACTAAATCATAAGGATGAATTTGACAAGATTGATTCTGATCATCGTTTGACATTTTAGTCCAAAGAGGTTTCATAAAGAAGAGTTTGCTGCATTTGGATCTTTTGGATGGACCAATGCGTTTGGATCTTACACCTTGGGTTGTTTCCAAATGATACGAAAATCCCATGAAATTGCTTTTAAAACCCTTAAACTTAACTAAGGACCCCAAAATAACAAACCATTGAACCCACATATGCCATTCAAAACAACCCAAGGTGTAAGTAAGGGAAAAAGGATACCTTGATTATCAAATATCAAGAAAGAAGAATGACTTCTTACCCCATGATTCGAAACACTCCACAAACAACTTGATCAAGGTTTCTTGAATGCTCCTAAGCATTCAATCTAAATCAAGATTACATAGTTGAGAGAGATGGCTCCCAGCCAAGGCAAGCTTAATCGGTCAATTTTCTTTAATTCATCAAATCTGTCTATTAATTGAATAATAAAACCTTTAAATAGGCAAAACTAGTTTCCTACTCCTAATATGACTCTAATTTTGAAAATATGAGATACAATGCTGATAAGGATGACTTCATCATGACATCACCATGATGAGTCATCAAAAATAAAAATTACGACTCCTAGAAATTTAAAAATGCCAAAATTAAAGCCCTACACTATTTGTAACTTCCATTTCTTTACAAAGTCTTCAATCTTTGGTGTTAAGATTCCTTTGAATGTAAATTTGATTTTCTCCACGAATTTACCATATATGGAAAGTTTTCATTTTGGGAAAGATTCCATTTCTTGAAGGTTTCCATTTCAGGAAAGTTTATATTTCTCTTCATTTCTAGCCAAGCTCTTCTTTCATGTTCCAACTTCTTAGCTCTTGATCCTTGAGTGAAACTAATCTCATTGATCTCTTTTGATGCTCCATGATTCATATCAACTATGTATGTAATTTCTTTCATTTCTTGGAACAAATTGATTTTTTAAGCTTGTTTTTAGATTTTCTTGGTGTACTCTTATGATATCCTTGTTTAGTTTTTTTTGTGCATGTGGTTCAATCCAATTGAAATTATTTATTATAATCTCCTATAATTTTTTGAAGGATTGATGTCGTATTTTTTGGGAAGGTGGGAAAGATGGAAATCTTTATGTGTGATACAATAAGAGAAAGGATTGATGTCCAGTTTATATTGTTTATTGTAATCTCCTATACAATGTGAGATGAAAACAAAGCTACTTTAAATTTTTTACTATGCTTACATTTATTTTTATCGAACAATATTTATGTATTTGGTTTGACTGTTTGATGGTTTTTCTAGTTATCATCTCTTACATTGTAAATAGTATGTTGCATACAATCTTCTTCCTTTTTCTTGATTATTTTCTGTGGAAAACTATACTATTTTTACATGCTTTTGCTAACATAAGTTCTTAACTTTTTTTTTTGCAGGTGATGAATTTTAAAGGTGATGTGAGCGGAAAAGTTTGTTGATATGATTGACAAATTTGGTGAATTTCATTATTATGTTAGATTTAATAGATTGAAAAAGGAGAAATAAACTAGTTTGTGCCTCTTTGAAGGTTCTTCTATGTGGTTGGTTTTTAAGGTTTTACCCTATGCACTTCGGGCCTATCCTCTCTAAATGATCATGCTCTTGTCATCCTTACATCTTTACCCTTCGGCTTTATTTTCATGATGTTTTGGATTTAACCATCTATCATATTTGGAGAAATCAGCAGTAAAAGCCAAAATATATGTGTACATTTATTAATAATAATATTTTTTAAGCCATACACACTTTCAGTTGCATCTGAGTTATGCTGATTTTTTTATTTTGCTTGAATTGAAACCTCAATTCTTTTTTTGATATCATGTCATCTTTTGTGAGTCTTAGATAATAGTTTGCATTAGAGAACATGGCTTTACTTGTAAAATGGCTTTTGAGATTTTCAAAAACACCTAATAGTCTATGGCATAATATTTTTTAAGCCACACACAAATGTTTTTTTTTTGGCTTGTTTTCTATCATATGGGGTAGGTGTTCATATTTTCTCAAGTCATTATAATAAGTGATATGTTACTTTGTTGACTATTTTTATTAACTTCACAATCTATGTGTCTACTATTCCAATTATTAGACAAGGTTGCAAAGGAATTGATCAATAAATGAGAGAAAGAAGAATATAGAAACTAATCTTTAACAATGTTATGTTATGTTATGAAGTTTGACTACTTGCTTATGCTTTTTTTTTCAGTTGTTATAGGCTGTTTTTGAATTTTTTTGCTATTTTTTCTCATTTTGCTGCAAGCATCTTGTACTCTACTTTTTTAGGTTGTTTTGACTGTTGTTTTTGGACCCTTTTTTAGTATTTTTTAGAGCCTTATAGCTATTTTGGACCTTTTTATTTACTTGTTTTCTTTCATTTTTTTTTTGGGCATTATTCATAGATTTTTACATACTTAGAAAATTACATAGCTCCATTCACGTGTTTTTGGACTTTTTTAGTTGTAGGCTATTTTTGGGTATTTTTGTATTGTTTTTAAACATTTTGCATTTAAAAAAGTGTCAGAATTATATGTTAAAAGGCCTTTTTTAAACATGTAGATCGACAGAAGGGTTGCCTACTCTCAACATGAGATTGATGAGGTACGGATCGAGTGGGCTCAATTTTTGACACAATTTATCTAGAGACATGACAAATTACTCATTTTGTTACCGGTTGGAATTATGCTTTATGGTTGTCTATTTTAGAATTTATTACATTTGTTTTATTCTTTTTTGTGGGCGGAACTTTTGGTACCTTGTTACATAGTTTGGACACTATGACATTCGGTTAGTAGTTTTTTTGTTGGTTTGATTTCTCCTTATAGGTTAGGATTTATTTAAAAACAATGATATTTAAGAATATTGTTACCTTTTTCCCAACATTTAACTACTATGAGAACTCTTTTCTTATATTTGTGATTAGTTTGAATCTATTCTTGCTATGATATTTCATTAAAATTATGAGCAGGTAAATATACTATAAAATTGTGAGCAGGTATAAAGATCTGAATACAAATGTTACATTTAAAAGAAAATCATTGATATGTAATTTATATTTTTTTTATTAAAAAAATAATTTCGTTGACATTGAAAAATGGTCAAGTAAAAAATTGTAACCTTGACTCCTAAAAAATGTCAACTTCATTTATCACTTGACGCCAGAACCATGTCAATAGTTTTAATTTTGACGCTTCTAACGTGTCAAGTGCATTGAAATTATACTTGACACTGAAATTATAATTGACACTGAAAATATACTTGACACTGACATATTTGATACTAGAAAAGTGTCAAGTTTATTGAATCTTGACACATTTTAATGGTCAAGTATCAAGTATTTTGTTGTAGTGGAGATGGCTCCCAGCTAAGGCAAGCACAATCGGCTAGTTTTCTTTAATACATCAAATGTGTTTATTAATTGAATAATAAAAGCCTTTAAAGAGGAAAAACAAGTTTCTTACTCCTAATATGACTCTAATTTCAAAAATATGAGATAAAGTGCTGATAAGGATGACTTCATCTGTTGGGATTTATGCCCTAGAATTCGTAATTTGTAATAGAATATTTTATGAATAAATAAAAGTATTATTTTAGTGAATTTTGTGCAATTTATTATATGTTGATATTCGTTAAATATTCAAACATTAATAGAAAATTCCAGAGTTACTAATTCTGTAATCTTGACTACTATGAGATATAAAGTGGATCTAGTCCAAGATAGTAACTCAAATAGTCTACGGAACAATACGGTTAGGAAACCTTATTCTGGTAACACCGTTGATGTTGTTCACCGATTTGATCCAAATCATTAGCATGATGTAGATGCAAGTGGAAACATCATATATAATGAGTTTATATAAGACTGGACCAGGATAATAAATCGATTCCTAAATAACACCGTTGATAGGAAATGATTTATAATATCAAATTTACGTTATTAAGATTGATACGTCTCAATCCTCGAGTATGTTGTGAACTCACATTAATGAAGTCTTTTCCTTTGATTCACATAGTTGAGGGTGATCTGTTGATACACTCGATAAACTCCCGTTTTGGGGAAATGACTAAATTGGTGCTTGGGAACATTTCTATACAAGATGACATTCATAACTTTCCTAAAACAAATGAAAGTGTTAGTGCGACACTATTCTAACTTAGGAACTTTAGGTATCTCCCTTGTTGTAATGATTCGGTACTTGAACATGAGGCCTCACCTTCTCACTGGCCCGAGAAGGTGAGTTCTATACTTGAAAACTATAGAAAAATGTTCATTAGAGAATCATCGGGTACACAAGGATAAAAAAGATAATTACAAGGGTAAAACGGTAATTTTGACCCAGTTGTAATTATGAGAATACCACGTGAAGGATATGTCAAAACAAACTTAATAACAAATGGACATAACCCATCTATAGTGAGGGGAGTTCAACTTAGGATTTATAGTGGAATTACCCTAAGTTAATAATTATGATTAATTAGTTAATGAGTTTAATTAATAAATCAATAATTATTGGAGCCCATGATCTATAGGTCCATCAGGTCCCTGTGCTAGCCCATACATCATTGTAACTAACCAAGTTATTAATTTAACTAGGAAGAAAGAATTATATTTAAGTAATTTAATTACTTAAATAAAGGGAAATATTAATTGTTTAAATAAAATGTTTATTTAAATGGAAATTAATATTAATATTATTAATTGTTTAAATAATGAGTTTATTTAAATGGAAATTAATAATTAATATTATTAATTAAATAATAAGTTTATTTAATTTAATAATAAAAGGAGAGAGTTAAATATATTTGTTTTATGAAACAAATTAGTATTTTGCCCAAAATAATTAATTAAATTGACTTAGTTCAATATTAATTAATAAGAGAATTTTTGGCAATATGTATTTAAATTGAAAATATTATTTGAATTTTTCAAATATTAAATACATAAAAGATAAGATAAATATAAAAAAAAAAAAAAAAAAGATAAAATAGTTTATCAATTCAGCGCCACTTGTCGAATGGATGAAGAAAAAAAAAAAATTGTTTTGAATTTTCCTTAAGTCTGACGCCATCTTGCATTATTTTTTTATTTTTTTTGATTTAATTTATTTAATTTGATTATTTAAATTAAATGAAATAAGAGTTCTAATTTGATTAGGAAACAAACTCTTATTTTTCTTATAAATATGACCATTGAGTGCTCATATTTTACACTTGATTTTGATCAAAAGCTCTCTCTTTTATTTTTCCCTATTGCCGGTTTTTGGCTTCTTAAAATAAGAAGAACTTTTCTTCTTAGTTTGTTCTTCCGGTTCGATTCCCACAAGTCGGGTTGGTTTGTGATCGGGATATAGCATAGAAGGCTTGGTGAAGTGGATTGATGCTGTAAAGGAAACCCCAACCGATTCTCCATAAATCTACAATGTAAGTTTTTTTCGAAAAACCTTATAATTTTATTTTTCGATTTGATCATGATTGCATGTTATTAACGGATCCGTAATTAAATGTTAATTAATTTACTAAAGAATTTCCGCTAATTTAGTAAATAGTTCCTTCATCATCATGACATCACCATGATGATTCATCAAAAATAAAGTACTACTCCTAGAAATTTAAAAATGCTAAAATTAAAGCCCTACACTACGTGGAACTCCCATTTAAATATAAAGTCTTCAAACTTTGGTGTTGAGCTTCCTTTGAATATAAATTTGATCTTATCCACAAATTACCATATCTGGAAAGTTTTCATTTCAGAAAAGTTTCCATCTCTAAAAAATTTCCATTTCAGGAAAGTTTCCATTTCTCTTCATTTCTAGCCAAGCTCTTCCTCCATGTTCCAACTTCTTAGCTCTTGATCCTTGAGTAAAGCTAATCTCATTCATCTCTTTTGAGGCTCTATGATTCATATCATATCATTATTTGATCCAAAAATGATTCCCAAAGCGTATGTTTGGTCCATTTGGATCATTAGGATAGACCAAATCATGAGGACAAGAGGTTCCTCCATTAGAATCTATAGGATGGACAAAATCGCGAGGACAAGTTTGACAAGATTGGTTCCGATCCTCATTGGCCATTTTGGTCCAAAGAAGATTCTCAAAGAAGAGTTTCCTCCATTTGGATCTTTAGGATGGACCAAATCATGAGGACAAGATGTTTCTCCATATGGAACTTTAGGCTGAAATAAATCATTAGGAAAACTTTTATAGGATTGGTACTGATCCTTGTTTGAAATTTTGTTCCAAAGAGGATTCCCAAAGAAGAGTTTCCTCTATTTGGATCTTTAGGATCGACCAAATCATGAGGACAAGATGTTCCTCCATTTGGATCTTTAGGATGGATCAAATCATGTGGACAACTTTGATGTTCGACATTTTGGTCAAAGAGCATTCCCAAAAAATAGGTTTAGCCATTTGGATGTTTTGGATGGACCAAATCATGAGGACAAGTTTGACAAGATTGGTTTCTATCCTCGTTTGACATTTCGGTCCAAAGAGGCTTCTCACAGAATAGGTTCCTCCATTTGGATCTTCAGGATTAACCAAATCTTGAGGACAAGTTTGACAAGATTGGTTCCAATCCTTGTTTGACATTTTGGTTCCAAAGAGGATTTCTAATTTCCTCCATTTGGATCTTTAGGATGGACCAAATAATTAGGACAACTTTAACAATATTGGTTCTGATCCTCGTTTGACGTTTTGGATCAAAGAGGATTCCCAGAGAAGAGTTTCCTCCATTTGGATCTTTAGGATGGACCAAATCATGAGGACAAGTTTGACAAGATTGGTTCCGATTCTCGTTTGACATTTTGGTCCAAACAAGATTCTCAAAGAAGAGTTTCCTCCATTTGGATCTTTAGGATGGACCAAATCATTAGAACAAGTTTGAAAAGATGGTTCCGATCCTCGTTCGATATTTTGGTCCAAAGAGGATTCCCAAAGAAGATTTTAATACATTTGTATCTTTATGATGGACCAAATCATTAGGACAAGTTGAACAAGATTTGTTCCGATCCTCGTTTGACATTTTGGTCCAAAGAGGATTCCCAAAGATGGGTCTCCTCCATATGGATTTTTAGGTTGGACCAAATCATTAGAACAAGTTTGACAAGATTGGTTCCGATCCTCGGTTGACATTTTTGTTAAAAGAGGATTCCCAAAGAAGAGTTTCCTCCATTTGGATCTTTAGGATGGACCAAATGATGAAGACTAGTTTCACAAGATTGGTTCTACTCCTCGTTTGTCATTTTGGTCCGAAGAGGATTCCCAAAGAAAAGTTTCCTCCATTTGGATTTTAAGATGGACCAAATCATGAGGACAAATTTGACAAGATTGGTTCCGATCCTCGTTTGCAATTTTGTCCATGTTAGGAATGGTGTCCTAGAACTTGTAATTATTTAATTATAATAATTTATTTCGAATAAATTAAATAAATAAACATAAGTTCTTTATATTATCTAGATTGATTCAATTGACGATATTAGGAATATTGGAAATATATAAATATCAAACATTCAAATAGTAAACCCTAAGTTACTCTTATGAAATCACGACTTAGTATGTGAGTCATACAAGAGGATTAAAGTCGAGATGAGTAACTTAGAAGTGTCTACAGTAAATGGATAACGTTTGGGAACCTTATCCTGGTAACACTGTTGATAGCTTCGCATTTTGTTTGTAGACAAATGATCTAATCCTGATCATTCATGTGGGAGACATGAAATGGAAGTATCATATACAATGTTGATTGTATAAGACAGACACCACGATGTTCGATCAAATTTCTCCTTAGTACCGTTTACGAAAATGATCGAATATCAAACTAAGTTTATCAACCGTGATAGATCTCAATCCTGAGTGAAATGCGGACTCCTATTTGTGGAGTTATGTTCTTTGATTCACATAGTTGAGAGCGATCTGTAAGAACGCTCAATACACTCCTGTTTTGGGAACATGACTAGATAAGTAGCTGGGAACTCATTTTCACAAGATGGAATTCATAACTTTCCTATAAATTAACGGTATCAGTGCGATACCTAAACATTTTAGGAACTTTAGGAAACTCCCTTGATGTACTGATTCGAGACATGAACAAGTGGCGCCACGACTTCTATTGATCACAGAAGTATATTATCTCTAGTTCGACTAAAGATAATGTTCATTGGAGAATCAGCGGAACACAAGGATAAAGCGGTAATTACAGGGGCAAAACGGTAAATTTATCCGCCTGTAATTATGAGGGTTCCACGTGAAGGATTATATCACAGATATAAATAAAGATAAACTAAATGGACATAACTCATCTATAGTGAGGGGAGTTCAGCTATGAATCTATAGTGGAATTATTCATAGTTAGATAATAAGTAATTAACTGATTATGAGTTAATCACTTAATTGACTAATTATTAAGCCCATGATCTATAGGTCCATCGGGTCCCTATGCTAGCCCAAATATCGTAGTCGCGAAATCAAGTAGAAGAAATGGAAATTTTAAGTAAAGTGAATTACTTAAAATAGGCAATATTAATTGTTTAAATATTGAGTATATTTAAACGGTAATTAATATAAACATTATTAATTGTTTAAATAATGAGTTTATTTAAAAATGAAATTAATAATGAAATATTATTAATTAGATATTATTAATTATTTAAATATTGAGTATATTTAAATGGTAATTAATAATTTGAAATTAATTAACAATTATTAATTGTTTAAATAATAAATTTTATTTGAACGGAATTAATAATTAATAATTAATTAATTAATAATAAAATGTTATCAATAAAATTATTAATTAAATAATGAGTTTATTTAATGGAAATTAATAATTAAAATATTTATTATTAATTATTTAAATAATGAAAATTATTTAAATGGAAATTAATAATTAAATATAATTTGATAATATTTAGTCGGGAGAAAAAATTAATATTATTAATTGTTTAAATAAAATATTTTATTTAAATGGTAATTAATAAATAAATTAATTAAGTTGGACTTATTAATTTAAGAGAGAGTTTCAAGCCCAATTGGAGTAATGAACCCAATTGAAATTGGCCCAAAATAATTAATTAAATAAATTTGATTTATTAATTATTTATTATTAATTTTGGCCTTCATAGATAATTTGTAGGAGATAATTATTTGAATTATATCCTATCATAATTATATAGATTTACTTACCCAAGATAAATAAAATAAAGAAAATAAAATAATCTCCTATTTATCTATGGCATTTTCGAAATTGCAAGATAAAGGAAAGAGATAATCTTTTTTCTTTTTGTATTTATCTCTATAGATTAATCCTAATGGGATTAGGATTCCTATTTTTCTATAAATAGGAGGCTTGGGTCATTCGTAAATCATACAATTAAAATTCCTTAGAAATTCGGAATTCTCTCTTCCTCCTCTCCCCCCTTGAGTGCCGATTTTCCCTATTCAAAATTGGGAAGAAAATATTTTTCTTCTTCCCAATTTCTTCTAAAGTTCGATCCCACAATCGGATTTCGTTTGATCGATCGGGATATAGCGTAGAAGATCCAGTGTTGCTGAGGATTTGATGCTGTAAAGAAACCTCCAACCGATTCTCCATTAATTACTCAATGTAAGTAACGGTTTTAATTTTCGAAATTTAAAGCATGAATCTACATGTTTTTTCACAAATTGCATGATATTAATAGATCCGTTATTAAATGTTAATAAGTTTACTAAATAAAATTCCCCTAGTTTAGTAAATCATCCCTTCAGTCCAAAGAGGTTCCTCCGTTTGGATCTTTAGGATTGACCAAATCACGTTTCGATTTTTAGGATGGACCGAATCATGAGGACAACATTGAGGTTTGAAAGTTTGGTCCAAAAATTATTCCCCAAAAAGAGTTTCCTCCATTTGGATTTTTAGGATGGACCAAATCATAAGGACATATTTGACGTTCGAAAATTTTGTTTAAAGAGGATTCCAAAAAAAGAGTTTCCTCCATTTGGATCTTTAGGATAGACCGAATCATTAGGATAACTTTGACGTTCAACATTTTGGTACAAAGGCCATTCCTAAAGAAGAGGTTCCTCCATTTGGATCTTCAGGATGGACCAAATCTTGAGGACAAGAAGTTCATCCATTTGGATCTTTAAGATGGACCAAATCATGAGGACAAGTTTGAAAAGATTGGTTCTGATACCCATTCTATATTTTTATCCAAAGAGGATTCCCATAGAATAGGTTCTTCAATTTAGATCTTTAGGATGGACCAAATCATGAGGATGAGAGGTTCCTTCATTGGGATCTTTAGGATGGACCAAATCATGAGGACAAGTTTTACAAGATTGGTTCTGATCCTCGTTTGATATTTTGGTCCAAAGAGGATACCTATAGAAGAGTTTCTGCATTTGGATCTTTAGGATGGACCAAATCATGAGGACAAAAGGTTTCTACATTTGGAACTTTAGGATGAAATAAATCTTGAGGACAATTTTAACAAGATTGTTTCCGATCCTCGTTTGACATTTCTGTCAAAAAAAGATTTAGAAAAGAAGAGTTTCCTGCATTTGTATCTTTAAGATGGACAAAATCATTCGGACAAGTGTGACAAGATTCGTTCAGAACCTCGTTTGATATTTTCGTCCAAATAGGATTCCAAAAGAAGAGTTCTGTCCATTTGGATCTTTAGAATGGACCGAATAATGAGAACAACTTTGACAAGATTGGTTCCAAGCCTTGTTTGACATTTTAGTCCAAAGAGCATTCCCGAAGAAGAGTTTCCTCCATTTAGATCTTTAGGATTGACTGAATCAAGAGGATAACTTTGACGATCGACATTTTGGTTCAAAGATGATTCCCAAAGCATAGGTTCATCTACTTGGATCTTTCGGATGGACCAAATCATGAGGATAAGAGGTTCCTTCATTTGGATCTTTTGGATGGACCAAATCATTAGGACAAGTTTGACAAGATTGGTTCCGATCCTCATTTGATATTTTGGTCCAAAGAGGATTCCCAAAGAAGAGTTCCCTCCATTTGTATCTTTAGGATGGACCGAATCATGAGGACAACTTTGACAAGATTGGTTCCGATCCTTGTTTGACATTTTTGTCCAAAGAGGGCTCTGAAAGAAGAGTTTCATCCATTTGGATCTTTAGGATGGACCGAATCATGAGGGCAAATTGGACTTTCGACATATTGGTCATAACAACATTCCCAAAGAATATCTTCCTCCATTTAAATCTTCAGGATGGATCAAATCATAATGACAAGAGGTTCCTCAATTTGGATCTTTAGGATGGACCAAATCAAGGGGAAACCATTGACGTTCGACATTTTGGTCCAAAGAGGATTCCCAAATAAGAGTTTCCTCCATTTAGTTCTTTAAGATGGACCAAATCATGAGGATAAGAGGTTCCTCCATTTGAAACTATAGGATGATCCAAATCATGAGGACAAGTTTGACAAGATTGGTTCCAATCCTCGTTTTACATTTTGGTCCATAGAAGATTCCCAATGAAGAGCTTCCTTCATTTAGATCTTCAGGATGGACCAAATCATTAGGACAAGTTTGGATAGATTGCTTCCGATTCTCGTTTGACATTTTGGTCCAAAAAGGATTCCCAAAAAAGAGTTTCCTCCATTCGGATCTTTAGGTTGGCTCAAATCATTTCGACAAGTTTTACAAGATTGGTTCTGATCCTCCTTTGAGATTTTGGTCCAGAGAGGATTCCCAAAGAATAAGTTCCTCCATTTGGTTCTTTAGGACAGACCGAATCATGAGAACAAGTTTGACAAGATAGGTTCCGATCCTTGTTTGAGATTTTTGTCCAAAGACGGTTCCCAAAGAAGAGTTTCCTCCATTTGGATCTTTAGGATGGACCGAATCATGAGGGAAAATTTTACTTTCGATATTTTGGTCCTATGATGATTCCCAAAGAATAGGTTCCTCCATTTGGATTTTTAGGTGAACCAAATCATTAGGACGAGAGGTTCCTCTATTTAGATCTTTAGGATGGACCAAATAAAGGGGACAACTTTGACCTTCGACATTTTGGTCCAAAGAGGATTCCCAAAGAAAAGTTTCCTCCATTTGGATCTGTATGATGGACCAAATCATGAGGACAAGAGGTTTCTCCATATGGAATTATAGGATGGACCAAATCATGAGGACAAGTTTGACAAGATTTTTTCCGATCCTCGTTTGACAATTTGGTGCAAAGAGGTTCCTCCGTTTGGGTATTTAGGATTGACCAAATCATGAAGACAAGAGGTTCCTCCGTTTTGATCTATAGGATGGACCGAATCATGAGGACAACTTTGAGGTTCGATAGTTTGGTCAAAAGATGATTACCAAAGAAGAGTTTCTCCATTTAGATTTTTAGGATGGACCAAATTATGAGGTTAAACTTGACGTTCGACAATTTTGTCTAAAGAGGATTCCTGAAGAAGAGTTTCCTCCATTTTGATCTTTAGGATGGACCGAATCATGAGGACAACTTTGACGTCGACATTTTGGTTCAAAGATCATTCCTAAAGAAGAGGTTCCTCCATTTTGATCTTTAGGAAGGACGAAATCATGAGAAAAAGAGGTTCATCCATTTAGATCTTTAGGATGTACCAAATCATGAGGACAAGTTTGAAAAGATTGGTTCTGATATCGGTTTGATATTTTAGTCCAAAGAGGATTCCCAAAGAGTAGGTTCTTCCATTTGGATATTTAGGATGGACCAAATCATGAGGATAAGAGGTTCCTCCATTTGGATCTTTAGGATTGACCAAATCATGAGGACAAGTTTGACAAGATTGGTTCCGATCCTCGTTCGACATTTTATTCCAAAGAGCATTCCCAAAGAAGAGTTTCCTCCATTTGGATCTTTATGATGTTCCTAATGTAGAGGACAACTTTGACGTTCAATATTTTGGTCCAAAGATGATTCCCAAAGAAAAGGTTCCTCCATTTGGATATTTTGGATGGATCAAATCATGAGGACAAGAGGTTACTCCATTTGGATATTTTGGATGGACGAAATCGTGACGAAAAGTTTGACAAGATTGGTTCTGATCCTCGTTTGACTTTTTGGTCCATAGGGGATTCCCATAGAAGAGTTTCCTCCATTTGGAACTTTAGGATGGACTAAATCATGAGGACAACTTTAACAAGATTGGTTCCGATCCTCATTTGACATTTTTGTCCAAAGAGGATTCTCAAAGAAGAGTTTCCTCCGTTTGTAACTTTAGGATGGGTCGAATCATGAGTACAAATTTGACTTTCGACATTTTGGTCCTAAGTGAAGAGATGGTCTACTAAACTAGCGGAATTTTATTTAGTAAACTAATTAACATTTAATCACGGATCTATTAACATCATGCAATTTGTGATAATTAAAACCTTTACTTACATTGAGTAAAATATGGAGAATTAGTTGGAGGTTTCTTTAGAGCATCAAATCCTCAGCAACACCGGATCTTCTACGCTATATCCCGATCGATCAAACTAAACCCGATTGTGGGATCGAACTTAAAAAGAAATTGGGAAGAAGAAAAAAAAATATTTTTCTTCCCAATGAATAGGGAAAATCGGCAAAGAGGGGAGGGAGAGAGGAAGAGAGAATTCTAATTTTCTAAGGAATTAAGTTGTATATTTATGAATGACCCAAGCCTCCTATTTATAGGAAAATAGGAATCCTAATCACATTAAGATTAATCCATGAAGATAAATACAAAAAGAAAAAAAAAAGATTATCTATTTCCTTTATCTTGAAATTTCGAAAATGTCATAGATAAATAAGATGATATTTTCTTTTCTTTATTTTATTTATCTTGGGTAAATAAATCTATGTAATTATTTTAGGATATAATTCAAACAATTATCTCTCCCAAAAATACTACAATGGTCAAAATTTTGAAGATAAATAATTAATAAATCAAATTTATTTAATTAATTATTTTGGGCCAATTTCAATTGGGCTTGAAACTCTCTCTTAAATTAATAAGTCCAACTTAATTAATTAATTTATTAATTACCATTTAAATAAAATAATTTAATTAAATAATTAATAATATTAATATTTTCTTAGGACTAAATATTATCAAATTATATTTAATTATTAATTTCTATTTAAATAATTAATAATAAATATTTTAATTATTAATTTCCATTCAATAAACTCATTATTTAATTAATTATTTTATTGATAATATTTTATTATTAATTAATTAATTTTAATTAATAATTTCCATTAAAAATAAAATTAATTATTTAAACAATTAATAATTGTGAATTAATTTCAAAATATTAATTACCATTTAAATATACTCAATATTTAAATAATTAATAATTTTTCATTAATAATATTTCATTATTAATTTCTTGTTTAAATAAACTGATTATTTAAACGATCAATAATGTTTATATTAATTACCGTTTAAATATACCTAATATTTAAACAATTAATATTGCCTATTTAAGTAATTCACTTTACTTAAAATTTCCATTTCTTCTACTTGATTTCGCGACTACGATATTTGGGCTAGCATAGGGACCCAATGGACTTATAGATCATGGGCTTAATAATTAGTCAATTAAGTGATTAACTCATAATCAGTTAATTACTTATTATCTAACTATGAATAATTTCACTATAGATTCATAGTTGAACTCCCCTGACTATAAATGAGTTATATCCATTTAGTTTATCTTTATTTATATCTGTACTTTTCACTTTATCCTTGTGTTCCCACTGATTCTCCAATGAACTTTAACTTTAGTCGAACTAGAGTTAATGTACTTCTGTGATCAATAGAAGTCGTGACGTCATTTGTTCATGTCTCGAATCAGTACATCAAGGGAGTTTCCTAAAGTTCCTAAAATTTTTAGGTATCGCACTGATACCGTTAATTTATAGGAAAGTTATGAATTCATCTCGTGAAAATGCGTTCCCAGCTACTTATCTAGTTATGTTCCAAAAGCAGGAGTGTATAGAACATTCTTTCAGATCACTCTCAACCATGTGAATCAAAGAACATAACACCACAAGTAGGAGTCCACATTTCACTCAGGATTGAGATCTATCACCGTTGATAAACTTAGTTTGATATTCGATCATTTCTCGTAAACGGTACTAATGAGAAATTTGATCAAACATCGTGGTCCTGTCTTATACAATCAACATTGCATATGATACTTCCATTTCATGTCACCCACATGAATGATCAGGATTAGATCATTTGTCTATAAACAAAATACGAACCTATCAATAATGTTACCAAGATAAGATTCTCAAAAGTTATCCATTTACTATAGACACTTTTAAGTTACTCATCTCGAATTTAATCCTCTCGTATGACTCACATAAAAAGTCGTGATTTCATAAGAGTGACTTAGGGTTTTACTATTTGAATGTTTGATATTTATATATTTCCATATATTCCTAATATCATTCATTGAATCGATCTTGATAATAGAAAGAACTTATGTTTATTTATTTAATTTATTCTAAATAAATTATCTTTATTAAATAATTACAAGTTTAGAACACCATTCCTAACACTAAAATGATTCCCAAAGAATCCTCCATTTGGATCTTTAGGATCGACCAAATCAAGGGGACAACTTTGACGTTCGACATTTTGGTCCAAAGAAGATTCCTAAAGAAGAGTTTCCTCCATTTGGATCTTTAGGATAGACCAAATCATGAGGACAAGAGGTTGCTCCATTTGGAACTATAGGATGGACCAAATCATGAGGACATGTTTGACAAGATAGGTTCCGATCCTCATTGACATTTTGGTCCAAAGAGGAGTCACAAAGAAGAGTTTCCTCCATTTGGATCTTTAGGATGGACCAAATCATTAGGACAAGTTTGACAAGATTGGTTCCAATCCTCGTTTGACATTTTGGTTCAAAGTGGATTCCCAAAGAAGAGTTTGTTCTATTAGGATCTTTAGGATGGAACAAATCATTAGGAGAAGTTTGACAATATTGGTTCTGATCCTCGTTTGACATTTTGGAACAAAGAGGATTCCCAAAGAAGAGTTTCCTCCATTTGGATCTTAAGGATGGACCGAATTATGAGGAAAACTTTGACGTTCGATATTTTGGTCCAAAAATGATACACAAAGAATAGGTTCCTCCATTTGAATCATTAAGATAGACAAAATCATGAGGACAAGAGGTTCCTCCATTTGGATCTTTTGGATGGACCAAATCGTGAGGACAAGTTTGACAAGATTGGTTCTGATCCACGTTTGACATTTTGGTCAAAAGACGATTCCCAAAGAAGAGTTTCCTCTATTTGTATCTTTAGGATGGGCCGAATCATGGGGAGAAGTTTGACAAGATTTGTTCCAATCCTCGTTTTACCTTTTTGTTGAAAGGGGATTCCCAAAGAAGAGTTTTTACCATTTGGATCCTTAGGATCGACCAAATCATGAGGACAAGATGTTCATCCATTAGGATCTTTAGGATGGACCAAATAATCAGGACAAATTTGACAAGATTGTTCTGATCCTCGATTGACATTTTGGTCCCAAGAGGACTCCCAAATATTAGTTTCCTCCATTTCACTCTTTAGGAAACTCCAAATCAAGAGGACAGGTTTGACAAGATTGTTTCCAAAGCTCGTTCGATATTTTTGTCCAAGGAGGATTCCCAAAGAAATGTTTCCTCCATATGTATCTTTAGGATGGACCAAATCATGAGGACAAATTTGACGTTCGATATTTTGATCCAAAAAAGATTCCCGAAGAAGAGTTTCCTCCATTTGGATCTTTAGGATGGACCCAATCATCAGGACAAGTTTGACAAGATTGGTTCTGATCCTCATTTGAAATTTCTGTCCAAAGTGGATTCTCAAAGAAGAGTTTCCTCCATTTGGGTCTTTAGGATGGACCGAATCATGAGGACAACTTTGAAGTTTGACATTTTGGTCCAATGATAATTCCCAAAAAAATAGGTGCCTCCATTTAAATCTTTAAGATGGACCATGTAATGAGGACAAGTTTGACAAGATTGGTTCGATTTGTTCTTATCATCATTTAACATTTTAATCCAAAGATGATTCCCAAAGAAGAGTTTCCACCATATGGATATTTAGGATGGACCAAATCATGAGGACAACTTTGACAAGATTGGATACAATCCAAGTTTGTCATTTTGGTCCAAGTCGTATCCCAAAGAGGACAACTTTGACAAGATTTGTTCCTATCCTCGTTTGACATTTTGATCCAACGAGGATTCCCAAAGAAGTGTTTTCTCCATATGGATCTTTAGGATGGACCAAATCTTGAGGACAAATTTGACGTTCGATATTTTGATCCAAAGAAGATTCCAAAAGAAGAGTTTCCTCCATTTGGATCTTTAGGATGAACCACATCATCAGGACAAGTTGGACAACATTGGTTCGATCCTCGTTTGACATTTTTGTCCAAAGAGGATTCCCAAAGAATATGTTCCTCCATTTGGATCTTTAGGATGGACCAAATCATGAGGACAATTTTTACAAGATGGTTTTCGATCATCGTTCGATCTTTTGGTCTAAGAGGATTCCGAAAGAAGAGTTTAATTCATTTGGATCTTTAGGATGGACCAGTTCATGAGGACAAGAGGTTCCTCCATTTGGATCTTTAGGATAGACCAAATCATAAGGACAAGTTTGACAAGATTGGTTCCGACTCTTGTTTGATATTTTGGTCGAAAGAGGATTTCCAAAGAAGAGTTTTCCCCATTTGGATCTTTAGGATGGACGAAATCATTGGGACAAGTTTTACAAGAATGGTTCCAATCCTCGTTTGACATTTTGGTCGAAAGAGGATTCCCAAAGAAGAGTTTCCTCGTTCGACATTTTGGTCCAGAACGTATTCCCAAAGAATAGGTTCTTCCATTCAAAACTTTAGGATGGACCAAACTGAGAGGACAACTTTGACAAGATTGTTAACTATCCTAGTTCGATATTTTGATCTAATAGGATTGCCAAAGAAGAGTTTAATCCATTTGGATCTTTAGGATGGACCAAATCATAAGGACACAAGGTTCCTCCATTTCGATCATTATGATGGACCAAATCAAGACGACAACTTTGACATTTGACATTTTGGTCCAAAGAGGATTCCCAAAGAATAGGTTCCTCCAATTGGATCTTTAGGATGGACCAAATAATGAGGACAAGAGATTCCCTCATCTAGATCATTAGGATGGACCAAATCATGAGGACAAGTTTGACGTGACAGGTTCGGATCCTTGTTTGACATTTTGGTCCAATGAGGATTCCCAAAGAATAGTTTTCTCAATTTGGATCTTTAGGATGGACCAAATCAAGAGGACAACTTTGACATTTGACATTTTGGTCCAAAGAGGATTCCCGAAGAATAGGTTCCTCCAATTGGATCTTTAGGATGCACCAAATAATGAGGACAAGAGATTCCCCCATCTAGATCTTTAGGATGGACCAAATCATGAGGACAAGTTTGACGTGATTGGTTCGGATCATTGTTTGACATTTTGGACCAAATCATAAGGACAAGTTTGACAAGATTGGTTCCGACTCTAGTTTGATATTTTGGTCGAAAGGGGATTTCCAAAGAAGAGTTTTCTCCATTTGGATCTTTAGGATTGACGAAATCATTGGGACAAGTTTTACAAGAATGGTTCCAATCCTCGTTTGACATTTTGGTGGAAAGAGGATTCCCAAAGAAGAGTTTCCACATTCGACATTTTGGTCCAAAACGTATTCCCAAAGAATATGTTCTTCCATTCGGAACTTTAGGATGGACCAAACCGAGAGGACAACTTTGACAAGATTGTTAACGATATTAGTTCGATATTTTGGTCTAATAGGATTGCCAAAGAAGAGTTTAATCCATTTGGATCTTTAGGATGGACCAAATCATGAGGACAAGAGGTTCCTCCGTTTCGATATTTAGGATGGACCAAATCATGAGAACAAGTTTGACATTTTGGTCTAAAGTGGATTCCCAAAGAAGAGTTTCCTCCATTTGGATCTTTAAGATGGACCAAACCAAGAGGAGAACTTTGATATTTGACATTTTGGTCCAAAGAGGATTCCCAAAGAATAGGTTCCTCCAATTGGATCTTTAGGATGGACCAAATAATGAGGACAAGAGATTCCCCCATCTAGATCTTTAGGATGGACCAAATCATGAGGACAAGTTTGACTTGATTGGTTCGGATCCTTGTTTGACATTTTGGTCCAATGAGGATTCCCAAAGAATAGTTTTCTCAATTTGGATCTTCAGGATGGACCAAATCATGAGGATAAGATGTTCCTCCATTTGGATCTTTAGGATGGACCCAATAATGAGGACAAGTTGGAAGCAATTGGTTATGATCCTCGTTCAATTTTTTGGTCCAACGAGGATTACCAATGGAGAGTTTCCTACATTTTAATCTTTAGGATAGACCAAATTATGAGGAGAACTTTGATGTTCGACATTTTGGTCCAAAGCGGATTCCCAAAGAATAGGTTCCTCCATTTTGATATTTAGGATGGACAGAACCATGAGGACAACATTGACAAAATTGTTTTTTATCCTCGTTTGATATTTTTGTCCTAGAGGATACCCAAAGAAGAGTTTAATCCATTTGAATCTTTAGGATGGACCAAATCATGAGGACAACTATGAAAATATTGGTTTTAATCCTCGTTTGGCATTTTGTTCCAGAGAGGATTTCCAAAGAATAGGTTTCTCCATTTGGATCTTTAGGATGAACCAAATCATGAGGACGAGAGGTTCCTCCATTTGGATTTATAGGATTGACAAATCATGAGGACAAGTTTGACAAGATTGGTTCCGATCCTCGTTTCACATTTTGGTCCAAAGAGGATTTACAAAGAAGAGTTTCCTCCATTTTGATCATTAGGATGGACCAAATCATGGGGACAATGGGCTCCTCCATTTGAACCTTTCCGATGGACCAAATCATGAAGACAAGTTTGACAAGATTGGTTCATTTCTCCGTTCGATATTTTTATCCATAGGATTCCCAAAGAATAGGTTCTATTTGGATCTTTAGGATGGACCAAATCATCCTGACAACTTTGACAAGATTGTTTCCGATCATTGTTCAATATTTTGGTCGAAGAGGATTCCCAAAGTAGAGTTTTATCCATTTGTATCTTTAGGATGGACCAAATCATGAGGACAATTTGACAAGCGGGAAACCTTAGGTCTTTGGTTTCAGTTTTGTCTATAGAGTGAAACAAGTACTTTTATACAAGCTTTTTAATTACAAAAAAGTTTTTGGATTGGTTCGAATCCTCCTTCGACATTTTGGTCCAATGTGAATTACCAAAGAAGAGGTTCCTCCATTTTAATCTTTAGGATGGACCAAATCATGAGGACAAGTTTGAAAAGATTGGTTCTGATACTTGTTAACGGTCCAAAGAGGATTCCCAAAGAAGAGTTTCCTCCATTTGGATCTTTTGGATGGGCCAAATCATGAGGATAACTTTGAGAAGATTGGTTCTCAACCTCGTTTGACATTTTTATCCAAAGTGGATTCCCAAAGAAGAGTCTCCTCCATTTGGATCTTTAGGATGGACCAAATACAGAGGACAACTTTGACGTTCGACATTTTGGTACAAAGAGGTTCCCAAAGAATAGGTTCCTCCATATGAATCTTTAGGATGGACCAAATCATGAGGACAAGTGATTGCTCCATCTGGATCTTTAGGATGGACCGAATCATGAGGACAACATGTTCCTTCATTCATCTTTAGGATGGACCCAATCATGAGGACAAGTTTGACAAGATTAGTTCTGATTCTTGTTCTTTTTTAGCCAAAGAGGCTTCTCAAAAATGAGTTTCTTGCATTTGGATCTTTAGGCTACACCGAATTATGAGGACAACTTTGACATTCGACATTTTAATCCAAAGCGGATTCCCAGAGAATAGGTTTCTTCATTTGGATCTTTAGGATGGACTAAACCAAGAGGACAACTTTGACATGCTTGTTTCCAATCCTCGTTTGATATTTTGGCTTATGAGGATTCCCAGAGAAGAGTTTAATCCATTTGGATCTTTAGGACGGACAAAATCATGACGACAAGAGGTTCTTGCATTTGGATCTTTAGGATAGACGAAATCATAAGGACAAGTTTGGCAAAATATTTCCGATCCTCGTTTCACATTTTGATCAAAAAAAGGATTCCCAAAGAAGAGTTTCCTCCATTTTGATCTTTAGGATGAACCAAATCATGAGGAGAAAAAGTCTTCTGCATTTGGACCTTTAGGATGGACCAAATCATGAGGACATGTTTGACAAGATTCTTTCTTATCCCCGTTCGATATTTTTGTCCATAGGATTCCCAAAGGATAGGTTCCTCCATTTGGATCTTTAGGATGGACCAAATCATGAGGACAAGTTTGACAAGATTGGTTCCGACTCTGGTTTTATATTTTGGTCGAAAGAGGATTTCCAAAGAAGAGTTTTCTTCATTTGGATCTTTAGGATGGACAAAATTATCAGGAAAAGCTTTACAAGAATTGTTCCAATCCTCGTTTGACATTTTGGTCAAAGAGGATAACCAAAGAAGAGTTTCCTCATTTGACATTTTGGTCCAAAACAGATTCCCAAATAATAGGTTTTTCCATTTGGATATTTCAGTTGGACCAAACCGTGAGGACAACTTTGACAAGATTGTTAACGATCCTCGTTCGATATTTTGGTCTAAGAGGATTTCCAAAGAAGAGTTTAATCCATTTGGATCTTTAGGATGGACCAAATCATGAGAACCAGTTTGACAAGATTGGTTCCGAATATTGTTTGATATTTTGGTCCAAAGAGCAGTTTCCTCCATTTGGATCCTTAGGATGGACAAATTCATTAGGACAAGTTTGAAAAGATTGGTTCCCATCCTCGTTTGACATTTTGGTCCAAAGACGATTTCCAAAGAAGAGTTTCCTACATTTGGATATTTATGATGGACCAAATCAATAGGACAACTTTGACATTCGACATTTTCGTCCAAAGAAGATTCCCAAAGAATAGATTCCTCCATTTGGATCTTTAGGATGAACCAATTCATATGGACAAGAGGTTCCTCCCTTTGGATCATTAGGACGGACCAAATCATGAGGACAAGTTTGACAAGATTGGTTCTGATCCTCGTTCGAATTTTTAGTCCAAAGAGAATTCCCAAAAAAGAATTTCCTGCATTTGGATCTTTAGGTTGGACAAAATTATGAGGACAACTTTGACGTTTGAGATTTTGGTCTAAAGCGGATTCCCAAAGAATAGGTTCGTCCATTTGGATCATTAGGATGGACAAAACCATGAGGACAACTTTGACAAGATTTTTTCTGATCCTCATTCGATATTTTTGTCCAAGAGGATTCCCAAAGAAGAGTTTAATCCATTTGGATCTTTAGGATTGACCAAATCATGAGGACAAGTATGACAAGATTGGTTCTAATCCTCGTTTGACATTTTGGTCCAAAGAGGACTTCAAAAGAATATGTTTCTCCATTTGGATTTTTAGGATGGACCAAATCATGAGGACTGGAGGTTCCTCCATTTGTATCTATAGGATGGACCAAATCATGAGGACAAGTTTGACAAGATTGGTTCCGAACCATGCTTCACATTTTGGTCCATAGAGGATTCCCAAAGAAGATTTTTCTCCATTTTGATCTTTAGGATGGACCAAATCATGAGGACAAGAGGCTCCTCCATTTCGACCTTTATTACGGACCCAATTAAGAGGACATGTTTGACAAGACTGGTTCTTATCCTCGTTCAATATTTTTGTCCTTAGGATTCCAAAAGAATAGGTTCCTCCATTTGGATCTTTATGATGGACCAAATCATGAGGACAACTTTGACAAGCTTCTTTATGATCATCATTCGATATTTTAGTCTAAAAGGATTCCCAAAGAATAGGTTCCTCCATTAGGATATTTAGGATGGACCAAATCATGAGGACAAGATGTTCCTCCATTTTCGATCTTTAGGATGGACCAAATCATGAGGACAACTTTGACAAATTTTGTTCCGACCCTTGTTTGATACTTTAGTCCAAAGAGGATTTCCAAAGAAGAGTTTCCTCCATTTGGATCTTTATGATGGACCAAATTATTAGGACAAGTTTGACAAGAATGGTTCCAATCTTCGTTTGATAATTTGGTTGAAAGAGGATTCCCAAAGAAGAGTTTCCTCCACTTGGATCTTTAGGATTGAACAAATCCAGAGGACAACTTTGACGTTCGACATTTTTGTCTAAAGCCGATTCCGGAAGAATAGGTTCTTCCATTTGGATCTTTAGAATGGACCAAACAGTGAGGACAACTTTGAGAAGATTGTTTACAATCCTCGTTCGATATTTTGGTCTAAGAAGATTCTAAAAGAAGAGTTTAATCCATCTTGATCTTTAGGATAGACCAAATCATGAGGACAAGTTTGACAAGATTGGTTCTCATCCTCGTTTAACATTTTGGTCCAAAGAGGATTCACAAAGAAGAGTTTTTTCCATTTTGATCTTTAGGATTGACCAAATCATGAGGATAAGAGGCTCCTCCATTTGGACCTTTAGGATGGACCAAATCATGAGGACATGTTTTACAAGATTGATTCCTATCCCCGTTCGATATTTTTGTCCATAGGATTTCCAAAGAAGAGTTTCATCCAATCAGATCTTTAGAATGGACCAAATCATTAGGAAAAGAGGTTCCTCCTTTTGGATTTTTAGGATGGCACAAATAATGAGGACAAGTTTGACAAGATTATTTTTTATCCTCGTTCGACATTTTGGTCCAAAGAGGATTTCTAAAGCATAGTTTCGTCCAATTGGATCTTTAGGATGGACCAAATCATGAGGACAACTTTGACAAGTTTGGTTACAAGCATCGTTTTTTATTTTGGTCCAAAGAGGATTCTCAAATAAGAGTGTCTTCCATTTTGATCTTAAGGATGGACCAAACCATGAGGACAAGAGGTTCGTCCATGTGGATCTTTAGGATGGTCTAAATCATGGGGAAAAGTTTGACAAGATTGGTTCTGATCATCTTTTGACATTTTGGTCCAAAAGGGATCCCCAAATAAGGGTTTCATCCAATTGGATCTTTAGGATGGACCAAATCATGAGGACAACAGGTTCCTACATGTGGATCCTTAGGATGGTCTGAATCATGGGGACAAGTTTAACAAGATTGGTTCTGATCCACTTTTTACATTTTGGTCCAAAGAGGATTTCCAAATAAGATTTTCCTCCATTTGGATCTTTAGGATGGACCAAATCATGAGAACAAGTTTGACAAGATTGTTTCCGATCCTTGTTCGACATTTTGGTCCAAAGAGGATTCCCAAAGGAGAGGTTAATTCATTTGGATCTATAGGATGGATCAAATCGTGAGGACAAGGGGATCCTCCATTTTGATATTTAGGATTGATCAAATCATGAGGACAGGAGATTCCTCCATTTGTATCTATAGGATGGACCAAATTATGAGGACAAGTTTCACAAGTTTGGTTCTGATCCTTATTTCACATTTTTGTCCCAAGAGGATTTCCAAAGAGTTTCGTCCATTTTGATTTTTAGGATGGACCAAATCATGAGGACAAGAGGCTCTTCCATTGCGACCTTTAGGATGGACACAATTATGAGGACATGTTTGACAAAACTGGTTCTTATCCTCGTTCGATATTTTTGTCCATAGTATTCCAAAAGAATAGGTTTCTCCATTTAGATCATTAGGATGCACCAAATCATGAGTACAACTTTGACAAGATTCTTTCCGATCATCGTTCGATATTTTTGTCTAAGAGGATTATAAAATAACAGGTTCATCCATTAGGATCTTTAGGATGGACAAAATCATAAGGACAAGAGGTTCCTCCATTTAAATCTTTAGGATGAACCAAATCATGAGGACAGGTTTGACAAGATTTGTTTCGACCCTTGTTTGATATTTTAGTCCAAAGAGGATTTCCAAAGAAAAGTTTCCTCCATTTGGATCTTTAGGATGGACCAAATCATTAGGACAAGTTTGACAAGAATGGTTCCAATCCTAGTTTGATATTTTGGTCGAAAGTGGATTCCCAAAGAATAGTTTCCTCCATTTGGATCTTTAGGATGGACCAAATCTAGAGGACAACTTTGACATTCGACATTTTGGTCCAAAGCGGATTCACAAAGAATAGGTTCTTCCATTTGAATCTTTATGATGGACCAAACCGTGAGGACAACTTTGACAAGATTGTTAACAATCCTCGTTCGATATTTTCGTCTAAGAGGATTCAAAAAGAAGAGTTTAGTCCATCTGGATCTTTAGGATGGACCAAATCATGAGGACAAGTTTGACATGATTGGTTCTGATTCTTGTTTGATATTTTTGTCCAAAGAAGAGTTTCCTCCATTTGGATCTTTAGGATGGACCAAATCATTAGGACATGTTTGAAAAGATTGGTTCCAATCCTCAGTTTGTTAGGAATGGTGTCCTAGAACTTGTAATTATTTAATTATAATAATTTATTTCGAATAAATTAAATAAATAAACATAAGTTCTTTATATAATCTAGATTGATTCAATTGACGATATTAGGAATATATGGAAATATATAAATATCAAAACATTCAAATAGTAAACCCTAAGTTACTCTTATGAAATCATGACTTAGTATGTGAGTCATACAAAAGGATTAAAGTCGAGATGAGTAACTTAAACGTGTCTACAGTAAACGGATAACGTTTGGGAACCTTATCCTGGTAACACTGTTGATAGCTTCGCATTTTGTTTATAGACAAATGATCGAATCCTGATCATTCATGTGGGAGACATGAAATGGAAGTATCATATGCAATGTTGATTGTATAAGACAGGACCACGATGTTCGATCAAATTTCTCCTTAGTACCGGTTTACGAGAATTGATCGAATATCAAACTAAGTTTATCAACCAGGTGATAGATCTCAATCCCGAGTGAAATGCGGACTCCTATTTGTGGAGTTATGTTCTTTGATTCACATAGTTGAGAGCGATCTGTAAGAACGCTCAATACACTCCTGTTTTGGGAACATGACTAGATAAGTAGCTGGGAACTCATTTTCACGAGATGGAATTCATAACTTTCCTATAAATTAACCAGGTATCGGTCGATACCTAAACATTTTAGGAACTTTAGGAAACTCCCTTGATGTCCCGATTCGAGACATGAACAAGTGACGTCACGACTTCTATTGATCACGAAGTATCTTATCTCTAGTTCGACTAAAGATAAAGTTCATTGGAGAATCAGCGGGAACACAAGGATAAAGCGGTAATTACAGGGGCAAAACGGTAAATTTTATCCGCCTGTAATTATGAGGGTTCCACGTGAAGGATAATATCACAGATATAAATAAATGATAAACTGAATGGACATAACTCATCTATAGTGAGGGGAGTTCAGCTATGAATCTATAGTGGAATTATTCATAGTTAGATAATAAGTAATTAACTAATTATGTGTTAATCACTTAATTGACTAATTATTAAGCCCATGATCTATAGGTCCATCGGGTCCCTATGCTAGCCCAAATATCGTAGTCGCGAAATCAAGTAGAAGAAATGGAAATTTTAAGTAAAGTGAATTACTTAAAATAGGCAATATTAATTGTTTAAATATTGAGTATATTTAAGCGGTAATTAATATAAACATTATTAATTGTTTAAATAATGAGTTTATTTAAACATGAAATTAATAATGAAATATTATTAATTATACATTATTAATTATTTAAATATTGAGTATATTTAAATGGTAATTAATAATTTGAAATTAATTAACAATTATTAATTGTTTAAATAATTATATTTAAACGGAAATTAATAATTAAAATTAATTAAATTTAATAATAAAATATTGTCAATAAAATTATTAATTTATGGAAATTAATAATTATTATATTTATTATTAATTATTTAAATAATGAAAATTATTTAAATGGAAATTAATAATTAAATATAAATTGGATAATATTTAGTCGGGAGAAAATATTAATATTATTTAAATAAAATATTTTATTTAAATGATAATTAATAAATTAATTAATTAAGTTGGACTTATTAATTTAAGAGAGAATTTCAAGCCCAATTGGATTATTGAACCCAATTGGAATTGGCTGAAAATAATTAATTAAATAAATTAGAATTTTTTTTTTAATTAATATATGCAATTTTCGGCCATATGATGTATTTTGGGAAGAGATAATTGTTTGAATTATATCCTAAAATAACTACATAGATTTATTTACCCAAGATAAATAAAAATAAAGAAAATAAAATAATCTCCTATTTATCCTTGGCATTTTCGAAATTGCTAGATAAAGGAAAGAGATTATTTTTTTTCTTTTTGTGTTTATCTCTATAGATTAATCCTAATGTGATTAGGATTCCTATTTTTCTATAAATAGGAGGGTTGGGTCATTCATAAAAAAATACAATTCAATTCTTTGGAAATTGAAAAATCTCTCTTCCTCTCTTCTCCCTCCCTTGGCCGATTTTCTCATAGTATTGGGAAGAAAAATATTTTTTTTCTTCTTCCCAATTTCTTCTAAAGTTTGATCCCACAATCGAATTTCGTTTGATCGATCGGGATATAGCGTAGAAGATCCAGGTGTTCTTGAGGATTTGAAGTCAGAAAGAAACCTCCAACCGATTCTCCATTATTCGATCAATGTAAGTTCCTGGTTTTAATTTTTTCGAAAAATATAAGCATGAATCTACATGTTTTATCACAAATTGCATGATGTTAATAGATCCGTTATTAAATGTTAATAAGTTTACTAAATAAAATTCCGCTAATTTAGTAAATCATCCCTTCAATTGGTATCAGAGCTAATTTTAATTATCATGCAAAATTGTGAGTTTTCGAAAATTTTGGTGGGTTGCATAAAAAAAAAAAAAACGTTTTATGTATGTTTATATAAATTGTGTTATATAAATTGTGGAGGTTTGCTTATTGACTGGTTTAGGTATTCTTGAGGCACTTAGGTTTTTAAATTTTAGTAGAAAATTTGTAAACCCTAATTTTAGGGTATAGGAAAAATTTGTAATTTTCCCATACCATATGAGGCAAAAATCGGCACCACCAAAGGGAAGGAAGAGAAGAAATTTTTTCTCCATCATTCATGATGCCCACGCCCAAGGAGAGAGAAAAGGATGAGATAAGGTAAGATACGGTAAGATATTTTAACATAATTATCTTGTTATCTCAATTTAAAAATTTAAATATTTAAGATAAGGATTAAATTTTTTTAAAGATTATATCCCTATCTTAAATTATAAATTTAGAAATTGATATAAGATTACATGGAAAATATTTTCTTTATTTTTCCATATAATTAAAAGATAATTATTTTAAAACAAGTATTTATGGAAATATTAAGGAGATAATATTTGCCCCATAAATACCCATGCCCACGCCTACACCATGGAGGAGAGAGAAAGTTGAAGCCTAAAGTTCTAGAATGGAAGATTTAATTAAGTTGTAATTTTAATTTTCTGTTTTAGAAATAGTGCCAAGAATACCGGTCAATTTAGCTATTTATTATTTAAATTGTTTATATATATGATATAATTGTTTTAAATAATATTCATGCATAAAAGTATGTCATGTAGAAAATCCCACCATAGGTTGTATGATTTTTATTAATTGTACATACATGCATCATAATATAATATGTGTTATTATATGCTAATGTATGTGAAGCATGCTATAATTTTATTTTATAAATGTTATTATCGAAAATTATATTCTAATTGTTTTAGAATTAAAAGCATGCTTATTTAGTTAAAATTCAAAAGTTAAATCTAGTTTAAAAGTTGAATAGAAACTAAATGAATTATTTGTAATATGGAATTATTGTTTAAACAATTGGGCCAAAATCCATATAAGATAAACAAATAGAAACTTTTAATTAAGGGTTAATTAAAAATTAATAATTGAGATTAATTAAAATGAACGGATCTCTGGCGAGAAAGCTCTGCCCAAGCGATGAGGTTTCATAAAGTTCCCCTAACACGGAGCGCCTCTAACTGGGAGCGATCTGGGAGAAAAGTTCAAATTAATAAATCAAAATTATTAAGACGGCGCATAATGTGATTAGTTTAAATTAGGAAAACTTGAACAATCACTTTATAAAATTAATCTAACCAATTTAAGAGTTAAAGTTGATTAGGTTAATTAAAACTTGGATTAATGAGTTAGCCTGAATTAGTCTAAGTTATGAAACCCTAACTCAAAATATTAAGTGGGAGAAGGAAACATGTCAATGTATCCTATGGTCTCCACTAATAGGCTCGAAATGTGAGATTTATACATGGCCTCTGTAACACTGCTGCAGGTGTTCATTCCCATAGGAAGGTTTATTGTATAAATCAATATCAAGTTGGGTCTCCCGAAAGGGATAAAGAATTTTAAATGAGATTGATTGAAGACTGAATCTACACTTCGTAGACACTCTTCAATTTTATTTAAAAGACTAAATTAGTGGGTCACACTTAAAAGAAATTTGATAAATTGTGTTATCAAAACTCTGGACCAAATACACGGTAAACAATGACATAGGAATATGAGTTATTCTGGAGTTGTCAATTGTTCGAGTGGCATCTCGTTTAATGATGGTAACTCGACCTATCATTCGCGGCACTTCACCTGGTATCATTAAAATATCGTGACATAGTAACATGTTTTAGGGCTTTTCGTTCATTAATATGTTCGCATTCATGCATCATATTTAATTATATGTCGAAATTTTAAGTATTTGAATGTTGAAAGCATGTTAGATTACTAAGATAAGGTTTATTTAAATTTTCAGTAAAATGGCATCTGCTTTAGTCACAATCCTTGGAAAGAACAAACTAAATGGAGATAACTACACCTCCTGGAAAAATGAAATGAACACCATTCTCGTGGTAGAAGACTTGAAATTCGTTCTTAGTGAACTTAAACCTGATACACCTACTACCAATGCTCCTAAAGCTGTAAAGGATGCATATGAGCGCTGGGTCCGGGCCAATGAAAAGGCCCGTGTTTATTTGATGGCTGGGATGAGTGACGTCTTAGCCAAGAAACATGAACCAATGGAAACGGCTTTGGAAATAGCTGATTCCGTGCAGGGCATGTTTGGCCAACCATCAAAACAAGCACGTCATGATGCTATAAAGTCAGTTTATAACACTCAAATGAAAGAAGGCACATCTGTTCGTGATCATGTTTTGACAATGATGAACTACTTTAACGTAGCTGAAACGAACGGGGCCATGATTGATGACGAGTCCCAGATAAGCTTTATATTGGAATCTCTCCCATCGAGTTTTTTCAGTTTTAAAAGCAATTTGGTCATGAACAAACTGAGCTATTCCCTCACTCAATTGCTAAACGAACTTCAAACCTTCGAAGCAATGAAAAAGGAAAACAAGAAGTCGGGAGAAGCAAATGTTGTCTTCAATGCTTCTAAGAAGAAAAAGAGCTCTACTGCTAAAAAGACCAAGCTCAATGCTAAGAAGAAAGCATTTAAGGCTGAGACCAAAGAGCCTAAGGAGAAATGTTTTCATTGCAACATAGATGGACATTGGAAGAGAAATTGCCCCAAATATCTTGAAGAAAAGAAAAAGGGGAAAGAAGGTAAATTAGATTTACTTAGTGAAAAATTTGAGAAATTTATTTTGAATGGTTGATTCAATAGTCACTAACACAAAGTTGTTTTTAAAACTTTACAGGTGCAGCTTGATTCTTCAACACTGCTGGTTTGAAAATGACTCAAGATAGAAGTAGATTGGATTTACTGTTTTCAGTCTTTAATTTTTCATTTAAATTTCTAGTTTAGTTTAGTTTTTAAATTTTGTTTTAAATTTTGAATTATGTAATAAAAAATTGATTCTCACCTTATAAGAATCAATTAGGAATATTTTAATAAAAGTCGTTTAGTTAAATATTCCTTTGCAATTTTATTACAATGTTCCAAAGTGTGATTGGATGGTTGTTCAAAATACTTAGTATAAAACAAATAAATTCCAAAACCAAATTCTAAACTCCTAAATATCTAAATGAGTTATAAAGGTTTAAAAATGTTTAAATACTTAAGTCTAAAATTACTTAAATAAGTTAGAGGGATTAATCTCTTAAAGATGGTTCTCAAGAAGTTTGAGATGATAACCATATTAATCCACGAACTTATGGGATAAGTAAAATAGAATATCTTTTGATTTATCAAAGATAACTAGACTTAAACATCACTAAAGTTGGACATTTAGATGTTAGAACTTAAGTGATAAGTAAACATTAAATCAATTTCTTATATTCCAAACATTCATTATTTAAAAGGATGTTTTAAAGGTAATAACTGATATGGAATAAACAAAACAGAAATCAGAAAGTAATAATTAGTGGATAATTGAATTCACAAATTATTAAAGAAAAGTTCAGTAAATCAGTGATACTGAAAAGGTTTAAACCATAATTAAGATAAAATAGAATTACAATACTTTTATTTCACAATAAAACAAGTAGTCATTTAAAAGTTTAAATGATTAAACTACTTGTGGAACTTTATTTGAGTGGGAGCGTCATAGCACGAACCGAAACGACTTTCGAAGTCCAAGTGAAACTCATTGACTTCAAAATCAATGAATAAAGTTCAAAATAAGTGAAATAGAAATGACATGAATTTTCAATAGCTGAGTTGAAAAATGGTCACTTATACTTATATATTATTTTTGAAATAATAACAAATATGAAATTGTAATCATTAAACAAATGAAAGTAATGGAGAATTACTTTGTAGTGGGAGCTTAAGAATTTCGAGAATCCTAGAACAAATGTGACTAAAATAAAATTTACAAATAGTATGTTAGTGCACATAGATAAAATGTGAGATTTTATGAGTTGCACGGGCTCAAATTCGAACATGAATTTACTTCCATGTAAGAATTCGACGAAAAACCTTTGCGAATTAAACATCAGATGAGTTAAGTATAAGTAAAATGAGTTTTTACTAACTAAACTCTAAATTCGCTTAAAATTACTAAGTTGTTAGTAAATGAAAAGGTGTTTGAACATGATGGTTTCAAATCAATAGTTAATAGAGTTTATTTTATGGCGATAAAATATGGAATCTATTACACTTAATGAAACTCACATCAGACAAAAGAAATACATACTAATAGATGAAAACGTTACTGATAAAGTATTAAAATGACTACCATGGCTAAGTAGTTGATAGTCATCCAGTGTGACTGGAATTACAAGTCAAATCTCCAAAGATCTAGGACAAGTGGGAGATTGTTAGGAATGGTGTCCTAGAACTTGTAATTATTTAATTATAATAATTTATTTCGAATAAATTAAATAAATAAACATAAGTTCTTTATATAATCTAGATTGATTCAATTGACGATATTAGGAATATATGGAAATATATAAATATCAAAACATTCAAATAGTAAACCCTAAGTTACTCTTATGAAATCATGACTTAGTATGTGAGTCATACAAAAGGATTAAAGTCGAGATGAGTAACTTAAACGTGTCTACGATGGACCGGATAACGTTTGGGAACCTTATCCTGGTAACACTGTTGATAGCTTCGCATTTTGTTTATAGACAAATGATCGAATCCTGATCATTCATGTGGGAGACATGAAATGGAAGTATCATATGCAATGTTGATTGTATAAGACAGGACCACGATGTTCGATCAAATTTCTCCTTAGTACCGTTTATGAGAATTGATCGAATATCAAACTAAGTTTATCAACCGTGATAGATCTCAATCCTGAGTGAAATGCGGACTCCTATTTGTGGAGTTATGTTCTTTGATTCACATAGTTGAGAGCGATCTGTAAGAACGCTCAATACACTCTGTTTTGGGAACATGACTAGATAAGTAGCCGGGAACTCATTTTCACGAGATGGAATTCATAACTTTCCTATAAATTAACCAGGTATCGGTGCGATACCTAAACATTTTAGGAACTTTAGGAAACTCCCTTGATGTACTGATTCGAGACATGAACAAGTGACGTCACGACTTCTATTGATCACAGAAGTATCTTATCTCTAGTTCGACTAAAGATAAAGTTCATTGGAGAATCAGCGGGAACACAAGGATAAAGCGGTAATTACAGGGGCAAAACGGTAAATTTTATCCGCCTGTAATTATGAGGGTTCCACGTGAAGGATAATATCACAGATATAAATAAATGATAAACTGAATGGACATAACTCATCTATAGTGAGGGGAGTTCAGCTATGAATCTATAGTGGAATTATTCATAGTTAGATAATAAGTAATTAACTAATTATGTGTTAATCACTTAATTGACTAATTATTAAGCCCATGATCTATAGGTCCATCGGGTCCCTATGCTAGCCCAAATATCGTAGTCGCGAAATCAAGTAGAAGAAATGGAAATTTTAAGTAAAGTGAATTACTTAAAATAGGCAATATTAATTGTTTAAATATTGAGTATATTTAAGCGGTAATTAATATAAACATTATTAATTGTTTAAATAATGAGTTTATTTAAACATGAAATTAATAATGAAATATTATTAATTATACATTATTAATTATTTAAATATTGAGTATATTTAAATGGTAATTAATAATTTGAAATTAATTAACAATTATTAATTGTTTAAATAATTATATTTAAACGGAAATTAATAATTAAAATTAATTAAATTTAATAATAAAATATTGTCAATAAAATTATTAATTTATGGAAATTAATAATTATTATATTTATTATTAATTATTTAAATAATGAAAATTATTTAAATGGAAATTAATAATTAAATATAAATTGGATAATATTTAGTCGGGAGAAAATATTAATATTATTTAAATAAAATATTTTATTTAAATGATAATTAATAAATTAATTAATTAAGTTGGACTTATTAATTTAAGAGAGAATTTCAAGCCCAATTGGATTATTGAACCCAATTGGAATTGGCCCAAAATAATTAATTAAATAAATTAGAATTTTTTTTTTTAATTAATATATGCAATTTTCGGCCATATGATGTATTTTGGGAAGAGATAATTGTTTGAATTATATCCTAAAATAACTACATAGATTTATTTACCCAAGATAAATAAAAATAAAGAAAATAAAATAATCTCCTATTTATCCTTGGCATTTTCGAAATTGCTAGATAAAGGAAAGAGATTATTTTTTTTCTTTTTGTGTTTATCTCTATAGATTAATCCTAATGTGATTAGGATTCCTATTTTTCTATAAATAGGAGGGTTGGGTCATTCATAAAAAAATACAATTCAATTCTTTGGAAATTGAAAAATCTCTCTTCCTCTCTTCTCCCTCCCTTGGCCGATTTTCTCATAGTATTGGGAAGAAAAATATTTTTTTTCTTCTTCCCAATTTCTTCTAAAGTTCGATCCCACAATCGAATTTCGTTTGATCGATCGGGATATAGCGTAGAAGATCTGGTGTTGCTGAGGATTTGAAGCTGTAAAGAAACCTCCAACCGATTCTCCATTATTCAGTCAATGTAAGTTCCGGTTTTAATTTTTTCGAAAAATATAAGCATGAATCTACATGTTTTATCACAAATTGCATGATGTTAATAGATCCGTTATTAAATGTTAATAAGTTTACTAAATAAAATTCCGCTAATTTAGTAAATCATCCCTTCAATTGGTATCAGAGCTAATTTTAATTATCATGCAAAATTGTGAGTTTTCGAAAATTTTGGTGGGTTGCATAAAAAAAAAAAAAACGTTTTATGTATGTTTATATAAATTGTGTTATATAAATTGTGGAGGTTTGCTTATTGACTGTTTAGGTATTCTTGAGGCACTTAGGTTTTTAAATTTTAGTAGAAAATTTGTAAACCCTAATTTTAGGGTATAGGAAAAATTTGTAATTTTCCCATACCATATGAGGCAAAAATCGGCACCACCAAAGGGAAGGAAGAGAAGAAAATTTTTCTCCATCATTCATGATGCCCACGCCAAGGAGAGAGAAAAGGATGAGATAAGGTAAGATACGGTAAGATATTTTAACATAATTATCTTGTTATCTCAATTTAAAAATTTAAATATTTAAGATAAGGATTAAATTTTTTTTAAAGATTATATCCCTATCTTAAATTATAAATTTAGAAATTGATATAAGATTACATGGAAAATATTTTCTTTATTTTTCCATATAATTAAAAGATAATTATTTTAAAACAAGTATTTATGGAAATATTAAGGAGATAATATTTGCCCCATAAATACCCATGCCCACGCCTACACCATGGAGGAGAGAGAAAGTTGAAGCCTAAAGTTCTAGAATGGAAGATTTAATTAAGTTGTAATTTTAATTTTCTGTTTTTAGAAATAGTGCCAAGAATACCAGGTCAATTTAGCTATTTATTATTTAAATTGTTTATATATATGATATAATTGTTTTAAATAATATTCATGCATAAAAGTATGTCATGTAGAAAATCCCACCATAGGTTGTATGATTTTTATTAATTGTACATACATGCATCATAATATAATATGTGTTATTATATGCTAATGTATGTGAAGCATGCTATAATTTTATTTTATAAATGTTATTATCGAAAATTATATTCTAATTGTTTTAGAATTAAAAGCATGCTTATTTAGTTAAAATTCAAAAGTTAAATCTAGTTTAAAAGTTGAATAGAAACTAAATGAATTATTTGTAATATGGAATTATTGTTTAAACAATTGGGCCAAAATCCATATAAGATAAACAAATAGAAACTTTTAATTAAGGGTTAATTAAAAATTAATAATTGAGATTAATTAAAATGAACGGATCTCTCAGCGAAAGCTCGCCTAGCGATGAGGTTTCATAAAGTTCCCCTAACACGGAGCGCCTCTAACTGGGGAGCGATCCGGGAGAAAAGTTCAAATTAATAAATCAAAATTATTAAGACGGCGCATAATGTGATTAGTTTAAATTAGGAAAACTTGAACAATCACTTTATAAAATTAATCTAACCAATTTAAGAGTTAAAGTTGATTAGGTTAATTAAAACTTGGATTAATGCGTTAGCCTGAATTAGTCTAAGTTATGAAACCCTAACTCAAAATATTAAGTGGGAGAAGGAAACATGTCAATGTATCCTATGGTCTCCACTAATAGGCTCGAAATGTGAGATTTATACATGGCCTCGTAACACTGCTGCAGTGTTCATTCCCATAGGAAGGTTTATTGTATAAATCAATATCAAGTTGGGTCTCCCGAAAGGGATAAAGAATTTTAAATGAGATTGATTGAAGACTGAATCTACACTTCGTAGACACTCTTCAATTTTATTTAAAAGACTAAATTAGTGGGTCACACTTAAAAGAAATTTGATAAATTGTGTTATCAAAACTCTGGACCAAATACACGGTAAACAATGACATAGGAATATGAGTTATTCTGGAGTTGTCAATTGTTCGAGTGGCATCTCGTTTTAATGATGGTAACTGACCTATCATTCGACGGCACTTCACCTAGTATCATTAAAATATCGTGACATAGTAACATGTTTTAGGGCTTTTCTGTTCATTAATATGTTCGCATTCATGCATCATATTTAATTATATGTCGAAATTTTGAGTATTTGAATGTTGAAAGCATGTTAGATTACTAAGATAAGGTTTATTTAAATTTTCAGTAAAATGGCATCTGCTTTAGTCACAATCCTTGGAAAGAACAAACTAAATGGAGATAACTACACCTCCTGGAAAAATGAAATGAACACCATTCTCGTGGTAGAAGACTTGAAATTCGTTCTTAGTGAACTTAAACCTGATACACCTACTACCAATGCTCCTAAAGCTGTAAAGGATGCATATGAGCGCTGGGTCCGGCCAATGAAAAGGCCCGTGTTTATTTGATGGCCGGGATGAGTGACGTCTTAGCCAAGAAACATGAACCAATGGAAACGGCTTTGGAAATAGGCGATTCGTGCAGGGCATGTTTGGCCAACCATCAAAACAAGCACGTCATGATGCTATAAAGTCGATTTATAACACTCAAATGAAAGAAGGCACATCTGTTCGTGATCATGTTTTGACAATGATGAACTACTTTAACGTAGTCGAAACGAAGCGGGGCCATGATTGATGACGAGTCCCAAGATAAGCTTTATATTGGAATCTCTCCCATCGAGTTTTTTCAGTTTTAAAAGCAATTTGGTCATGAACAAACTGAGCTATTCCCTCACTCAATTGCTAAACGAACTTCAAACCTTCGAAGCAATGAAAAAGGAAAACAAGAAGTCGGGAGAAGCAAATGTTGTCTTCAATGCTTCTAAGAAGAAAAAGAGCTCTACTGCTAAAAAGACCAAGCTCAATGCTAAGAAGAAAGCATTTAAGGCTGAGACCAAAGAGCCTAAGGAGAAATGTTTTCATTGCAACATAGATGGACATTGGAAGAGAAATTGCCCCAAATATCTTGAAGAAAAGAAAAAGGGGAAAGAAGGTAAATTAGATTTACTTAGTGAAAAATTTGAGAAATTTATTTTGAATGGTTGATTCAATAGTCACTAACACAAAGTTTTTTTTAAAACTTTACAGGTGCAGCTTGATTCTTCAACACTGCTGGTTTGAAAATGACTCAAGATAGAAGTAGATTGGATTTACTGTTTTCAGTCTTTAATTTTTCATTTAAATTTCTAGTTTAGTTTAGTTTTTAAATTTTGTTTTAAATTTTGAATTATGTAATAAAAAATTGATTCTCACCTTATAAGAATCAATTAGGAATATTTTAATAAAAGTCGTTTAGTTAAATATTCCTTTGCAATTTTATTACAATGTTCCAAAGTGTGATTGGATGGTTGTTCAAAATACTTAGTATAAAACAAATAAATTCCAAAACCAAATTCTAAACTCCTAAATATCTAAATGAGTTATAAAGGTTTAAAAATGTTTAAATACTTAAGTCTAAAATTACTTAAATAAGTTAGAGGGATTAATCTCTTAAAGATGGTTCTCAAGAAGTTTGAGATGATAACCATATTAATCCACGAACTTATGGGATAAGTAAAATAGAATATCTTTTGATTTATCAAAGATAACTAGACTTAAACATCACTAAAGTTGGACATTTAGATGTTAGAACTTAAGTGATAAGTAAACATTAAATCAATTTCTTATATTCCAAACATTCAGTTATTTAAAAGGATGTTTTAAAGGTAATAACTGATATGGAATAAACAAAACAGAAATCAGAAAGTAATAATTAGTGGATAATTGAATTCACAAATTATTAAAGAAAAGTTCAGTAAATCAGTGATACTGAAAAGGTTTAAACCATAATTAAGATAAAATAGAATTACAATACTTTTATTTCACAATAAAACAAGTAGTCATTTAAAAGTTTAAATGATTAAACTACTTGTGGAACTTTATTTGAGTGGGAGCGTCATAGCACGAACCGAAACGACTTTCAAGTCCAAGTGAAACTCATTGACTTCAAAATCAATGAATAAAGTTCAAAATAAGTGAAATAGAAATGACATGAATTTTCAATAGCTGAGTTGAAAAATGGTCACTTATACTTATATATTATTTTTGAAATAATAACAAATATGAAATTGTAATCATTAAACAAATGAAAGTAATGGAGAATTACTTTGTAGTGGGAGCTTAAGAATTTCGAGAATCCTAGAACAAATGTGACTAAAATAAAATTTACAAATAGTATGTTAGTGCACATAGATAAAATGTGAGATTTTATGAGTTGCACGGGCTCAAATTCGAACATGAATTTACTTCCATGTAAGAATTCGACGAAAAACCTTTGCGAATTAAACATCAGATGAGTTAAGTATAAGTAAAATGAGTTTTTACTAACTAAACTCTAAATTCGCTTAAAATTACTAAGTTGTTAGTAAATGAAAAGGTGTTTGAACATGATGGTTTCAAATCAATAGTTAATAGAGTTTATTTTATGGCGATAAAATATGGAATCTATTACACTTAATGAAACTCACATCGACAAAAAAGAAATACATACTAATAGATGAAAACGTTCTCGATAAAGTATTAAAATGACTACCATGGCTAAGTAGTTGATAGTCATCCAGTGTGTGCTGGAATTACAAGTCAAATCTCCAAAGATCTAGGACAAGTGGGAGATTGTTAGGAATGGTGTCCTAGAACTTGTAATTATTTAATTATAATAATTTATTTCGAATAAATTAAATAAATAAACATAAGTTCTTTATATAATCTAGATTGATTCAATTGACGATATTAGGAATATATGGAAATATATAAATATCAAAACATTCAAATAGTAAACCCTAAGTTACTCTTATGAAATCATGACTTAGTATGTGAGTCATACAAAAGGATTAAAGTTGAGATGAGTAACTTAAACGTGTCTCTGATAAACGGATAACGTTTGGGAACCTTATCCTGGTAACATCGTTGATAGCTTCGCATTTTGTTTATAGACAAATGATCGAATCCTGATCATTCATGTGGGAGACATGAAATGGAAGTATCATATGCAATGTTGATTGTATAAGACAGGACCACGATGTTCGATCAAATTTCTCCTTAGTACCAGGTTTACGAGAATTGATCGAATATCAAACTAAGTTTATCAACCGTGATAGATCTCAATCCTGAGTGAAATGCGGACTCCTATTTGTGGAGTTATGTTCTTTGATTCACATAGTTGAGAGCGATCTGTAAGAACGCTCAATACACTCTGTTTTGGGAACATGACTAGATAAGTAGTCGGGAACTCATTTTCACGAGATGGAATTCATAACTTTCCTATAAATTAACTAGTATCGGTCAGATACCTAAACATTTTAGGAACTTTAGGAAACTCCCTTGATGTACTGATTCGAGACATGAACAAGTGACGTCACGACTTCTATTGATCACAGAAGTATCTTATCTCTAGTTCGACTAAAGATAAAGTTCATTGGAGAATCAGCGGGAACACAAGGATAAAGCGGTAATTACAGGGGCAAAACGGTAAATTTTATCCGTTGTAATTATGAGGGTTCCACGTGAAGGATAATATCACGATATAAATAAATGATAAACTGAATGGACATAACTCATCTATAGTGAGGGGAGTTCAGCTATGAATCTATAGTGGAATTATTCATAGTTAGATAATAAGTAATTAACTAATTATGTGTTAATCACTTAATTGACTAATTATTAAGCCCATGATCTATAGGTCCATCGGGTCCCTATGCTAGCCCAAATATCGTAGTCGCGAAATCAAGTAGAAGAAATGGAAATTTTAAGTAAAGTGAATTACTTAAAATAGGCAATATTAATTGTTTAAATATTGAGTATATTTAAGCGGTAATTAATATAAACATTATTAATTGTTTAAATAATGAGTTTATTTAAACATGAAATTAATAATGAAATATTATTAATTATACATTATTAATTATTTAAATATTGAGTATATTTAAATGGTAATTAATAATTTGAAATTAATTAACAATTATTAATTGTTTAAATAATTATATTTAAACGGAAATTAATAATTAAAATTAATTAAATTTAATAATAAAATATTGTCAATAAAATTATTAATTTATGGAAATTAATAATTATTATATTTATTATTAATTATTTAAATAATGAAAATTATTTAAATGGAAATTAATAATTAAATATAAATTGGATAATATTTAGTCGGGAGAAAATATTAATATTATTTAAATAAAATATTTTATTTAAATGATAATTAATAAATTAATTAATTAAGTTGGACTTATTAATTTAAGAGAGAATTTCAAGCCCAATTGGATTATTGAACCCAATTGGAATTGGCCCGAAATAATTAATTAAATAAATTAGAATTTTTTTTTTTAATTAATATATGCAATTTTCGGCCATATGATGTATTTTGGGAAGAGATAATTGTTTGAATTATATCCTAAAATAACTACATAGATTTATTTACCCAAGATAAATAAAAATAAAGAAAATAAAATAATCTCCTATTTATCCTTGGCATTTTCGAAATTGCTAGATAAAGGAAAGAGATTATTTTTTTTCTTTTTGTGTTTATCTCTATAGATTAATCCTAATGTGATTAGGATTCCTATTTTTCTATAAATAGGAGGGTTGGGTCATTCATAAAAAAATACAATTCAATTCTTTGGAAATTGAAAAATCTCTCTTCCTCTCTTCTCCCTCCCTTGGCCGATTTTCTCATAGTATTGGGAAGAAAAATATTTTTTTTCTTCTTCCCAATTTCTTCTAAAGTTCGATCCCACAATCGAATTTCGTTTGATCGATCGGGATATAGCGTAGAAGATCTGGTGTTGCTGAGGATTTGAAGCTGTAAAGAAACCTCCAACCGATTCTCCATTATTCAGTCAATGTAAGTTCCGGTTTTAATTTTTTCGAAAAATATAAGCATGAATCTACATGTTTTATCACAAATTGCATGATGTTAATAGATCCGTTATTAAATGTTAATAAGTTTACTAAATAAAATTCCGCTAATTTAGTAAATCATCCCTTCACAGTTGACATTTTGGTCCAAAAAGGATTCCAAAAGAAGAGTTTAATCCATCTGGATCTTTAGGATGGACCAATCATGAGGACAAGTTTGACAAGATTGGTTCTGATTCTTGTTTAATATTTTGGTCAAAAGAAGAGTTTCCTAAATTTGGATCTTTTGGATGGACCAAATCATTAGGACAAGTTCGACAAGATTGGTTCTAATCCTTAGTTGACATTTTGGTCCAAAGAGGATTCCCAAAGAAGAGTTTCCTCCAGTTGGATCTTTATGATGGACCAAATCAAAAGGACAACTTTGATGTTTGACATTTTGGTCCAAAGCAAACTCCCAAAGAATATGTTCATCCATTTGGATCTTTAGGATAAACCAAACCATGAGGACAACTTTGACAAGATTGTTTCTGATCCTCGTTCGATATTTTGGTTCAAGACGATTCTTGAAGAAGAGTTTAATCTATTTTGATCTTTAGGATGGACCAAATCATGAGGACCAGAGGTTCCTCCATTTGATCTATAGGATGAACAAAATCATGAGAACAAGTTTTACTAGATTGGTTCCGATTGTCATTTCACATTTTAGTCCAAAGAGAATTCCCAAAGAAGAGTTTCCTTCATTTTGATCTTTATATGGACAAAATCATGAAGACAAGAGGATCCTCCATTTGGATTTTTGGATGGACCAAATCATGAGGACATGTTGACAAGATTTGTTCTTATCCTCGATAAATATTTTTGTCCATGGGATCCCAAAGAAGAGTTTCAGCCATTTGGATCTTTAGGATGGACCCAATAAGGAGGACAAGTTCGACAAGATTAATTTTGATCCACGTATGATATTTTGGTCGAAAGAGGATTCCAAATGAAGAGTTTCCTCCATATGGATCTTTAGGATGGAACAAATCAAGGGGACAACTTTGATGTTCAAGATTTTGGTCCAAAGAGGATTCCCAAAGAATAGGTTCCTCCATTAGGATCTTTCCATTTGGATCTTTAGGATGAACCAAATCTTGAGGACAATATTGAAATGATTGGTTTTGATGCTCGTTTGACATTTTAGTCCAAAAAGGATTCCCAAAGAAGAGTTTCCTCCATTTGGATCTTTACGATGGACCAAATAATTAGGACAAGTTTGACAAGATTTGTTCTGATCGTCATTTGACATTTTGGTTTATGGAGGATTCCAAAAGAAGAGTTTCCTCTATTTAGATCTTTAGGATGGAACAAATCAAAGGGAAAAATTTGACGTTCAACATTTTGGGCCAAAGAGGATTCCCAAAGAATAGGTTCCTCTATTAGGATCTTTCCATTTGGATCTTTAGGATAAACCAAATCTTGAGGACAAGATTGGTTCTGATCCTCGTTTTACATTTTGGTCTAAAGAGGACTCCCAATGAAGAGTTTACTCCAATTTGATCTTTAGGATGGACTAAATCAAGATGACAACTTTGACGTTTGACATTTTGGTCCAAAGAGGTTCCTCTATTAGAATATTTAGGATGGGCCAAATCATGAGGACAAGTTTGACATGATTGGTTTCGATCCTCGTTCGACTTTTTAGTCCAATGAGGATTCCTAAATCAGAGTTTCCTACATTTGAATCTTTAGGATGTACCAAATTATGAGTACAACTTTAACGTTTGACATTTTTGTCCAAAGAGGATTCCCAAAGAATAAGTTCCTCCATTTGGATATTTAAGATGGACCAAATCATTAGGACAACTTTGACAAGATTGTTTCCGATTCTTGTTTGATATTTGGTATAAGAGGATTCCCGAAGAAGAGTTTCATCCATGGATCTTTAGAATGGACCAAATCATGAGGACAAGAGGTTCCTCCGTTTGTATCTTTAGAATGGACAAAATCATGAGTACAAGTTTCATAAGATTGGTTCTGATCCTCGTTTGACATTTTGGTCCAAAGAGGATTCACAAAGAATAGATTCCTCCATTTGAATCTTTAGGATTGACCAAATCATGAGGACAAGTGGTTCCTCCATGTAGATCTATAGGATGGACAAAATCATGAGGACAAGTTTGACAAGATTTGTTCCTATCCTTGTTTCAAATTTTTTCCAAAGAGGATTCCCTAAGAAGAGTTTCCTCCTTTATGATCTTTAGGATAGACCAAATCAAGAGGACAAGAGGCTCCTCCATTTCGATCTTTAGGACGGACAAAATCATGAGGACAAGTTTGACAAGATTTGTTCCCATCCTCGTTCGATATTTTTGTCCATAGGATTTCCAAAGAAGAGTTTCATCCATTTGGATCTTTAGACTTGACAAATAATGAGGACAAGAGATTCCTCCATTTGATCATTAGGATGGACCAAATAATGAGGACAAGTTTGACAAGATTAATTTGGATCATCGTTTAACATTTTCGTCCAAAGAGTATTCCCAAAGAAGAGTTTCCTCCATTTGGATATTTAGGATGGGCCAAATCATGAGGACAATATTGACAAGAATGGTTCCGATCCTCGTTTGATATTTTGGTCCAAACAGATTTCCTAGATAAGAGTTTCCTCCATTTAGATCTTTAGGATGGATCGAATCATGAGGAAAAGTTTGACAAGATTGGTTCCGATCCTTGTTTGACATTTTTGTCCATACGGGATTCCCAAAGAAGTGTTTCCTCCATTTGGTTCTTTAGGATGGAACAAATCATAAGGATAACTTTGACAAGCGGGAAAACTTAAGACTTTTGTTTCACTGTGGTCTAGAGAGTGAAACAAGTATTCTGATACAAGCTTTTCAATTACAACAAGTTTTTGGATTGGTTCCAACCCTCGTTCGACATTTTGGTTCAAAGTGAATTCCCAAAGAAGAGGTTCCTCCATTTGACTCTTTCGGATTGACCAAATCATGATAAAAAGTTTCAAAAGATTGGTTCCGATACTCGTTCTTGGTCCAAAGAGGTTTCCCAAAGAAGGGTTTCCACCATTTGGATCTTAAGGATGAACCAAATCATGAGGACAACTTTGACAAGATTGGTTCCAATCCTCGTTTGACATTTTGGTCCAAAGTTGATTCCCAAAGTAGACTTTCCTACAATTGGATCTTTAAGAAGGACAAAAGCAAGAGGACAACTTTGACGTTCGGTATTTTGGTCCAAAGAGGATCCCAAAGAATAGGTTCGTCGATTTGGATGTTTAGGATGAACCAAATCATGAGGATAACAAGTTCCTCCATTTGGATATTTGGGATGTACCAAATCATGGGTCAACAAGTTTCTCCATTTGGATATTTAGGATGGACCAAATCATGAGGACAAGTTTGACAAGATTCATTATGATCCTCGTTCAATTTTATTAACCTAAGAGGATTCCCAAAGAAGACTTTCTTCCATTTGGATCTTTAGGAAGGGCCAAATCAAGATTACAACTTCGACGTTCGACATTTTGGTCCAAAAAGGATTCCCAAAGAATAGGTTCCTCCATTTGGATGTTTAGGATGAACCAAATCATGAGGACAAAAGGTTCCTCCATTTGGATCTTTATGATTGACCAAATCATGAGGACAAGTTTTACAAGATTGGTTCCGATCCTCATTTGACATTTTGGTGCAACGAGAACTCCCAAAGAAGAGTTTCCTCCATTTAGATCTTTAGGATGGACAAAATCATTAGGACAAGTTCGACAACATTGGTTCAGATCCTCGTTTGACATTTTTGTCCAAAGAGGATTCCCATAAAAGAGTTTCCTACATTTGGATCTTTAGGATGGACCAAATCATGAGAACAACTTTGACAAGATTGGTTACGATCCTCGTTTGACATTTTGGTCGAAAGAGGATTGCCAAATAAGAGTTTCCTCCATTTGGATCTTTAGGATAGACAGAATCATGATGACAAGAGGTTCCTCCATTTGGATCTTTAGGATAGACTGAATCATGAGGACAAGAGGTTCCTCCATTTGGATCTTTAGGTTGGACTGAATTGTGAGGACAAGTTTGATAAGATTGGTTGCGATCCTCGTTCGACATTTTGTTTCAAAGAGGATACCCAAACAATAAGTTCCTCTATTTGAATCTTTAGGATGGACCAAATATTGAGGACACCTTTGACAAGATTGGTTGTTCGATATTTTGGTCCTAAGAGGATTCTAAAAAAAGATGTTCCTCCATTTGGATCTTTAGATGGACCAAATCAAGAGGACAAGAGGTTCCACCAATTCGATCTGGTGGATGGAACAAATCATGAGGACGAGTTTGACAAGAGTGGTTCTGATCCTCGATCGACATTTTGTTCCAAAGTGGATTCCAAAAGAAGAGTTTCCTCCATTTGGATCTTTAGGATGGACCAAATCATACAGACACGAGGTTCCTCCATTTGGATCTTTTGGATGGACTAAATCATGAAGAAAACTTTGACGTTTGTCATTTTGGTCCAAAGTGAATTCCCAAAGAATAGGTTCTTCCATTTGGATCTTTAGGATGGACCAAATACTGAGGACAAGAGATTCTTCTAGTTGGATCTATAGGATGGACAAAATCATGAGGATTGACAAGATTGGATCTGATCCTCGTTTGACATTTTTGTCCAAAGAGGATTCCCAAAGAAGAGTTTCCCCCGTTTGGATCTTTAGGATGGAGCAAATCATGAGGAAAAGATGTTCCTTCATTTGGATCTTTAGGATAGACCAAATCATGAGGACAAGTTTGACAAGATTGGTTCTGATCCTTGTTTGACATTTTGGTCCAAAGAGAATTCCAAAAGAAGAGTTTCCTCCATTTGGTTCTTTAGGATAGACCGAATCATGAGGACAAGAGGTTCCTCCATTAAGATTTATAGGATGGACCAAATCGTGAGGACAAGTTTAAAAAGATTGGTTGTGATCCTTGTACGACATTTTGGTCCAATGATGATGCCCAAATAATAGGTTCCTCCATTTGAATCTTTAGGAAGGACCAAATCTTGAGGAGAAATTGGACAAGATTGGTTGTTCGATATTTTGATCCTAAGAGGATTCCCAAAGAAGAGGTTCCTCCATTTAGGATGGACCAAATCAAGAGGTTCCACAATTGGATCTTTTGGATGGAACAAATCATGAGGACAAGTTTGACAAGATTGGTTTTGGTCCAAAGGGGATTCCCAAAGAAGAGGTTTTTCCATTTGGATCTTTAGGAAGGACCAAGTCATGAGGACAAGAGATTCCTCCATTTGGATGTATAGGAGGGACCAAATAATGAGGACAAGTTTGACAAGATTGGTTCCGATCCTCGTTTGACATTTGAGTTCAAAAAGGATTCCCAAAGAAGAATTTCCTCTATTTGGATCTTTAGGACCAATCTTGTCAAAGTCCTCCTCATGATTTGGTCCATCCTAAAGATTCAAATGGAGGAACATATTCTTTTGGCATCCTCTTTGGACCAAAATGTCAAACGTAGATCGGAAGCAATCTAGTCAAACTTGTCCTCATGATTTGGTGCATCCTATAGAGCCAATTGTCCTCATGATTTGTTCAATCCTAAAGATCCAAATCGAGGAAACTCTTCTTTGGGAATCCTCTTAGGACTAAATTATCGAACGAGGATCGGAATCAATCTTGTCAAACTTATCCTCATAATTTTGTCCATCCTAAAGATCAAAATGGAGGAACCTCTTTTCTTCTTTATTTGTTCCATCCTAAAGATCCAAATGAAGGAACCACTTCTTTGGGAATCCTCTTATGACCAAAATATCGAATGAGGATCGGAAACAATCATGTCAAAGTTGTCCTAATGATTTGGTCCATCCTAAAGATCCAAATGGAGGAAACTCTTCTTTTGGAGTCCACTTTGGACAAAAATATAGAACGAGGACGGAACCAATCTTGTTAAAGTTGTCCTCATGATTTGGTTCAACCTAACGATCCAAATGGAGGAACCTTTTCTATGGAAATCCTCTTTGTACCATAATGTCGAACGAGGATTGGAACCAATCCAAAAACTTGTTGGTAATTAAAAAGCGTATTTTGAAGTACTAGTTTCACTCTATAGACAAGATTGAAACCATAGGCGGTTTTCCGCTTGTCAAAGTTGTCCTCTTTATTTGGTACATCCTAAAGATCCAAATGGAAGAACCCCTTGTCATCATGAATTTGTCCTTCCTAAAGATCCAAATGGAGGAACCTCTTCTTTGGGAATGCTATTAGGACCAAAATATCGAACGAGGATCGGAAACAATCTTGTAAAAGTTGTCCTCATAATTTGATGCATCCTAAAGATCCAAATGGATGAAACTCTTCTTTGGGTATCCTCATTGGACCAAAATGTCGAACTTTGAAGTTGTCCTCTTGATTTGGTCCATGCTAAAGAATCAAATAAAGGAAACTCTTCTTGGGAATTCTCATCATACAAAATATTGAACGATGACAGAACCAATCTTGTCAAAGTTTTCATAATGATTTGGTCCATCCTGAAGATCCTAATGGAAGAAACTCTTCTTTGGGAATCCTCTTCCGATCAAAATATCGAACGACTAACATAACCAATCTTGTTAAGCATGCCCTTTTGATTTTATCCATTCTACAGATTCAAATGGAGGAAACACTTATTTTGGATTCCTCTTTAGACCAAAATGTCTTACGAGGATCAGAACCAATCTTGTCAAACTTGTCCTCATGATTTGGTCAATCCTAAATATCCAAATGGAGGAATATCTTGTCCTCATGATTTTGTCCATCCTAAAGATCCAAATGGAGGAAACTTTTCTTTGGAAATCCTCATTGAAATAAATGTCGAACGTTAAAGTTGTCCTCTTGATTTGGTCCATCCTAAAGATCCAAATGGAGGAAACTCTTCTTTCTGAATCCTCTTTGGACTAAAATATAGAACGAGGATAGAACAAATCTTGCAAAGTTGTCCTAATGGTTTGGTCCATCCAAAAGATCCAAATGGAGGAAACTCTTCATTGGGAATCCTCTTTGGACCTAAATATCGAACGAGTATCAGAACGAATCTTTTAAATCTTGTCCTCTTGATTTGGTACATCCAAAAGACCAAATGGACAAAACTCTTTTTTGACCCAAAATATAGAACGAGTATCGGAACCAATCTTGTCAAAGTTGTCCTCATGATTTGGTAAAGCCTAAAGATTCAAATGGAGGAAAATCTTCTTTGGTAATTCACTTTAGACAAAAATATCAAAAGAGGATAGGAACCAATCTTGTCAAAGATGTCCCCATGATTTGGTCAATTTGAAAGGTCCTAATGGAGGAAACTCTTCTTTGAGAATCCTCTTTAGACCAAAATATCGAACGAGTATCGGAACCATTCTTGTCAAAGTTGTCCTCATGATTTGGTCCATCCTAAAGATTCAAATGGAGTAACCTCTTCTTTGAAAATTCACTTTGGACCAAAATGTCGAACGTAAAAGTTGTCCTCTTGATTTGGTCCAGGCCAAAGATCCAGATGGATGAAACTTTTCTTTGGGAATCCTCTTTGGATGAAAATCTAGAATGAGGACGGAACCAATCTTGTCAAAGTTTTCCTCATGGTTTGGTCCATCCTAAAGATCAAAATGGAGGAAACTCTTATTTGGGCATCCTTTTTGGACCAAAATATCCAACGTCAAAGTTGTCCTCTTTATTTGGTCTATCCTGAAGATAAAAATGGAGGAAAGTCTTCTTTGGGAATCCTCTTTTGACCAAAATGTCAAACGTCAAAGTTATCTTCTTGATTTGGTCCATCCTAAAGATTAAAATGGAGGAAACGCTTCTTTGGGAATCCTCTTTGAACCAAAATGTCAAACGAGTATTGGAACCAATCTTGCCAAACTTGTCCTCATGATTTGGTCCATCCTAAAGATCCAGATAGAGGAACCTCTTGTGCTCATGATTTGGGCCATACTAAAGATCTAAAAGGAGGAACATATTCTTTGGGAATCCTCTTTGGACCAAAATCTCAAACGAGGATCGGAACCCACCTTGTCCAAATTATCCGCGTGATTTCTTCTATCTTAAAGATCTAAATGGAGAAATGTCTTCTTTGGGAATGCTCTTAGGACGAAAATATCAAACGACGATCGAAACCAATCAAAAAACTTGTTTGTAATTGAAACGATTGACCTAAGGTTTCCCACTTGTCAAAGTTGTCCTCAGGATTTTGTCCATTTTCAAGACCCAAATGGAGGAAACTCTTCTTTGCGAATCCTCATTAGACTAAAATATCAAACGAGGATCGGAACCAATCTTGCCAAACTCGTCCTCATGATTTGGTCCATTCTAAATATCCAAATGGTGGAACCTTTTATCCTCATGATTTGGTCCATCCTAAATATCCAAATGGAGGAACCTATTTTTTGGGAATCCTCTTTGGACAAAAATGTCGCACGTCAAAGTTGTCCTCTTGATTTTGTCCATACCAAAGATTCAAATGGAGGATCATATTCTTCGGGAATCCTCTTTGGACTAAAATGTCGAATGTGAAAGTTTTCCTTTTGATTGGGTCCATTAAAAAGATCCAAATAGAGGAAACTCTTCTTTGGGAATAATCTTTAGACCAAAATGACAAACGACGATCGTAATCAATCTTGTCAAATTTGTCCTCATGATTTAGTCCATCCTAATGATCCAAATGGATGAATCGCTTGTCCTCATAATATTGTCTATCCTAAAGATCCAAATGCATGAACCTCTTCTTTGAGAATCCTATTTGGACAAAAATCTCGAACGTTAAAGTTGTCCTCTTGTTTAGGTCAATCCTAAAGATCCAAAATAAGGAAACTCTTATTTAAGAATCATATTTGGACCAAAATATCAAACGAGGATCGATACAAATCTTGTCAAACCAGTCATAATGATTTCATCCATCCTAAAGATCCATATGGAGCAAATTCTTCATTGGAAAACCTCTTTGGAAAAAATGTCAAACGAGGATCGGAACAAATCTTTTAAAACTTGTCCTCATGATTTGGTCCATCCAAAAGATCCAAATGAGGAACCTCTTGTCCTTATGATTTGGTCCTTTCTAAAGATCGAAATGGAGGAACCTATTCTTTCAGGCTTCTATTTGGATCAAAATGTCGAACGTCAAAGTTGACCAATTGATTTGGTCCATCCTAAAGATCGAAATGGAGGAAACTCATCTTTAGGAATCCTGTTAAGATAAAAATGTAAAACGAGGATTGGAAAAAATCTTGTCAAACTTGTCCTAATGATTTGGTCCATCCGAAAGATCCAAATGGAGGAAATTCTTCTTTTGGAATTCTCTTTGGACCAAAATGTCGAACGAGGATCAGAACCAATCTTGTCAAAGTTATCCTCTTGATTTAGTCCATCCTAAAGATCCAAATGGAGGAACCTTTTCTTTGGTAATCCTCTTTGGACCAAAATGTAGAACGTCAAAGTTGTCCTGTTTATTTGGTCCATCATAAAGATCCAAATGGTGGAAACTCTTCTTTGGGAATCCCCTTTGGACCAAAATGTCGAACGTCAAAATTTGTCCTCATGATTTATCCATCCTAAATATCCAAATGGATGAATTGCTTGTCGTCATGTTTTGGTCCATCCTAAAGATCCAAACGGAGGAAACTCTTCATTGGGAATCATCTTTGGACCAAAATGTCAAACGACGATCGGAACCAATCTTGTCAAATTTGCCATAATGATTTGGTCCGACCTAATATTCCAAATTGAGGAACATCTTCTCCTACTGTTTTGGTCCATCCTAAAGGTCCAAATGGAGGAAACACTTCCATGGGGATCCTCTTTGGACCAAAATATCGAACGAGGATCGGAACCAATCTTGTAAAAGTTGTCCTCATGACTTGGTCCATCTCAAAGATCCAAATGGAGTAACCTCTTCTTTGGGAATCCTCTTAAGACCAAAATGTCGAACAACGATAAGAAACAATCTTCTCAAAGATGTCCCCATGATTTTGTCCATCCTAAAGATCCAAATGGATTAAGCACTTCTTTCGGAATCCTATTTGGACCACTTATTGAACGAGGATCGGAAACAATCTTGTTAAAGTTTTCCTCATGATTTGGTCCATCCTAAAGATCTAAATGGAGGAACCTATTCTTTGGGAATTCTCTTTGGACCAAAATATGGAACGTCAAATTTTCCTCTTGATTTAGTCCATCCTAAAGATCCAAATGGAGGAAACTCTTCTTTGGGAATCTTCTTTGGACCTAGATATCGAAAGAGCGTCGGAACGAATCCAAAAACTTATTTGTAATAGAACATGTATCAAAGTACTGGTTTGATTCTCTAGACCAATTTGAAACTATAAACCTAAGGTTTCCCGCTTGTCAAACTTGTCCTCATTATTTGGCCAATGCTAAAGATCAAAATGGAGGAACCTCTTGTCCCCATGATTTTGTCCATCCTAAAGTTCCAAATGGAGGAACCACTTCTTTGGGAATCCTCTTAGGACCATAATATCGAATTGGGATCGGCAACAAACTTGTCAAATTTGTCCTCGTGATCTTGTCCATCCTAAAGATCCAAATGGAGGAAAATCTTCTTTTGTAATCCTCTTTTTTCATAAATGTCAAACGAGGATCAAAGCCAATCTTGTTAAACTTTTCCTCATGATTTGGTCCATCCTGAAGATCCAAATCGAGGAACCTCTTGTCCTCATGATTTGGTCCATCCTAAAGATCAAAATGGGGAAACCTATTCTTTGGGAATCGGCTTTGGATAAAAATATCAAACGTCAAAGTTGGCCTCTTGATTTGGTCCATTCTAAAGATCAAAATAGAGGAAACTCTTCTTTGGACCAAAATGTCAAACGAGGATCAGAACCAATCTTGTCAAAGTTGTCCTCATGGTGTCGTCCATCATAATGATCCAAATGGATGAACATCATGTCTTCATAATTTGTTCCATCCTAAAGATCCAAATGGAGAACCTCTTCTTTGGGAATCCTCTTTGGACCAAAATGTCGAACGTCAAAATTTGCCCTTATGATTTATCGATCCAAAAGATCCAAATGAATGATCTGCTTGTCCTCATGATTTGGTTCATCCTAAAGATCCAAATGGAGAAAACTTTTCTTTGGTAATCCTCTTTGGACCAAAATGTCAAACGAAGATCATAACCAATCTTGTCAAACCTGTCCTAATGATTTGGTCCATCATAATGATCCAAATTGAGAAACATCTTCTCCTAATGTTTTGGTCCATCCTAAAGATCCAAATGAAGGAAACTCTTCTTTGTGGATCCTTTTTGGACCAAAATATCGAACGAGGATCTTAACCAATCTTGTACAAGTTATCCCCATGACTTGGTTCATCTCAAAGATCCAAATGTAGGAAACTTTTCTTTGGGAATCCTCTTAGGACAAAAATATCGAACAACGATCAGAAACAATCTTGTCAAAGATGTCCCCATGATTTGGTCCATCCTAATGATCCAAATGGAGGAAGCTCTTCTTCAGGAATCCTCTTTGGACCAATTATCGAACGAGGATTGGAAACAATCTTGTCAAAGTTGTCCTCATGATTTGGTCCATCCTAAAGATCCAAATGTAAGAACCTATTCTTTAGGAATCCACTTTGGATCGAAATATCGAACGTCAAAATTTTCCTCTTGGTTTGGTCCATCCTAAAGATCCAAATGGAGGAAACTTTGCTTTGGGAATCCTCTTATGACCTAAATATCGAACGAGGATTGGAACGAATCCAAAAACTAGTTTATAATAGAAAAGCATGTTTTAAAGTACTGGTTTGATTCTCTAGACCAAATTGAAATTATAAACCTAAGGTTTCCTACTTGTCAAAATTGTCCTCATTATTTTGTCCATGCTAAAGATCCAAATGGAGGAACCTCTTGGCCTCATGATTTGGTTCATCCTAAATATCCAATTGGAGGAACCTCTTATTTGGGAAACCCCTTAGGACAATAATATCGAACGGGGATCAGCAACAAACTTGTCAAAGTTCTCCTCTAGATTTGGTCCATCCTAAAGATCTAAATGGAGGAACCTCTTCTTTGGGTATCCTCTTAGGACCGTAGTATCGAACGGGGATCTGTAACAAACTTGTCGAAGTTGTCTTGTTGATTTGGTCCATCCTAAAGATCCAAATGGAGGAAACTCTTCTTTTGTAATCCTCCTTTGTCCAAAATTTCAAACGAGGATCGAAGGCAATCTTGTTAAACTTTTCTTCATGATTTGGTCCATCCTGAAGATCGAAATCGAGGAACCTCGTGTCCTCATGATTTGGTCCATCTTAAAGATCCAAATGGAGAAACCTATTCTTTGGGAATCGGCTTTGGACCAAAATATCGAATGTCAATGTTGTCCTCTTGATTTGGTCCATCGTAAAGATCAAAATGGAGGAAACTCTTCTTTGGGAATCCTCTTTGGACGAAAATGTCAAACGAGGATCATAACCAATCTTTTCAAAGTTGTCCTCATGATATGGTCCATCATAATGATTGAAATGGATGAATATCTTGTCTTCATAATTTGTTCCTTCCTAAAGATCCAAATGGAGGAACCTCTTCTTTGGGAATCCTCTTTGGACCAAAATGTCGAACGTCGAAATTTGTCCTCATGATTTATCCATCTGAAAGATCCAAATGGATGAACTTCTTGCCCTCATGATTTGGTCCATCCTAATGATCCAAATGGAGGAAAATCTTCTTTGGGAATCCTCTTTGGACCAAAATGTCAAACAAAGATCGGAACCAATCTTGTCAAACTGGTCCTTATGAGTTGGTCCATCCTAATGATCCAAATTGAGGAACATCTTCTCCTAATGTTTTTGTCCATCCTAAAGATACAAATGGAGGAAACTCTTCTTTGGACTAAAATATCGAACGAGGATCGGAACCAATCTTGTAAAAGTTGTCCACATGACTTGGTCAATCTTTAAGATCCAAATGGAGGATCCGCTTCTTTGGGAGTCCTATTATGACCAAAATACCGAACAACGATCAGAAACAATCTTGTCAATGATGTCCCCATGATTTAGTCCATCCTAAATATCCAAATGGAGGAAGCTCATCTTTGGTAATCCTCTTTGGACCAATTATCGAACGAGGATAAGAAACAATCTTGCCTAAGTTTTCCTCATGATTTGGTCCATTCTAAAGATCAAAATGGAGAAAACTCTTCTTTGGGAATCCTCTTTGGACCAAAATGTCAAACGAGGATCAGAACCAATCTTGTCAAAGTTGTCCTCATGATGTTGTCCATCCTTATGATCCAAATGGATGAACATCTTGTCTTCATAATTTGTTCCATTCTAAAGATCGAAATGGAGGAACCTGTTATTTAGGAATCCTCTTTGGACGAAAATGTCGAACGTCAAAATTTGTACTCATGATTTGGTTCATCCTAAATATCTAAATGGATGAACTACTTGTCTTCATGATTTGGTCCATCCTAAAGATCCAAATGGAGGAAACTCTTCTTTAGGAATCCTCTTTCGACCAAAATGTCAAACGATGATCGGAACCAATCTTGTCAAACTTGTCCTAATTATTTGGTTCATCCTAATGATCCAAATTGAGGAACATCTTCTTCTAATGTTTTTGTCCATCCTAAAGATCCAACGGGAGGAAACTCTTCTTTGGGGATCTTCTCTGGACTAAAATATCGAACGAAGATCGGAACCAATCTTGTAAAAGGTGTCCTCACGACTTGATCCATCCTAAAGATCCAAATGGAGCACGTTCTTGTTTGGGAATCCTCTTTGGACCAATTATCGAGCGAGGATCGGAAACAATCTTGTCAAAGTTGTCCTCATGATTTCGTCCATCCTAAAGATCCAAATGGAGGAACCTATTCTTTGGGAATCCTCTTTGGACAAAAATATCGAACGCCAATATTTTCCTCTTGGTTTGGTCCATCTAAAGATCCAAAGGGCGGGAACTTTTCTTTGGGAATCCTCTTTGGACCTAAATATCGAACGAGGATTGGAACGAATAAAAAAACTTGTTGGTAATAGAAAAGCATGTTTCAAAGTACTGGTTTGATTCTCTAGATAAAATTGAAACTATAAGCCTAAGGTTTTCTGCTTGTCAAAATTGTCTTCATGATTTGGTCCATGCTAAAGATCCAAATGGAGGAAGCTCTTGTCCTCATGATTTGGTCCATCCTAAAGATCCCAATGGAGGAACCTCTTATTTGGAAAACCCCTTAGTACAATAATATCGAACGGGGATCGGCTACAAACTTGTCAAAGTTGTCCTCTAGATTTGGTCCATCCTAAAGATCTAAATGGAGGAACCTCTTCTTCGAGAATCCTCTTAGTACCGTAGTACCGAACGGGGATCTGTAACAAACTTGTCAAAGTTGTCTTGTTGATTTGGTCCATCCTAAAGATCCAAATGGAGGAAACTCTTCTTTTGTAATCCTCCTTTGTCCAAAATTTCAAACGAGGATCGAAGGCAATCTTGTTAAACTTTTCCTCATGATTTGGTCCATCCTGAAGATCCAAATCGAGGAACCTCGTGTCCTCATGATTTGGTCCATCTTAAAGATCCAAATGAAGAAACCTATTCTTTAGGAATCGGCTTTGGACCAAAATATCGAAGGTCAATGTTGTCCTCTTGATTTGGTCCATCGTAAAGATCAAAATGGAGGAAACTCTTCTTTGGGAATCCTCTTTGGACCAAAATGCCAAACGAGGATCATAACCAATCTTATCAAAGTTGTCCTCATAATGTGGTCCATCATACTGATTGAAATGGATGAACATCTTGTCTTCATAATTTGTTCCAGCCTAAAGATCCAAATGGAGGAACCTCTTCTTTGGGAATCCTCTTTGGACCAAAATGTCGAACGTCAAAATTTGTCCTCATGATTTATCCATCTGAAAGATCCTAATGGATGAACTGCTTGTCCTCATGATTTGGTCGATCCTAATGATCCAAATGGAGGAAATCTTCTTTGGGAATCCTCCTTGGACCAAAATGTCAAACGAAGATCGGAACCAATCTTGTCAAACTTGTCCTTATGATTTGGTCCATCCTAATGATCCAAATAGAGGAACATCTTCTCCTAATGTTTTTGTCCATCCTAAAGATCCAAATGGAGGAAACTCTTCTTTAGACTAAAATATGGAATGAGGATCGGAACCAATCTTGTAAAAGTTGTCAACATGACTTTGTCCATCTCAAAGATCCAAATGGAGGATCCTCTTCTTTGGGAGTCCTATTATGACCAAAATACCGAACAACAATCAGAAACAATCTTGTCAATGATGTCCCCATGATTTGGTCCATCCTAAAGATCCAAATGGAGAAAGCTCATCTTTGGTAATCCTCTTTGTACCAATTATCGAACGAGGATCAGAAACAATCTTGTCTAAGTTTTCCTCATGATTTGGTCCATTCTAAAGATCGAAGTGGAGGAACAAATTCTTTGGGAATCATCTTTGGACAAAAATATCGAACCTCAAAATTTTCCTCTTAATTTAGTCCATTCTAAAGATCCAAATGGAGGAAACTCTTCTTTGGGAATCCTCTTTGGATCTAAATATCGAACGAGGATCGAAATGAATTCAAAAACTTGTTTGTAATAGAAAAGCATGTTTCAAAGTACTGGTTTGATTCTCTAGACCAAATTGAAACTATAAACCTAAGGTTTCCCGCTTGTCAAACTTGTCCTCATGATTTGGTCCATCCTAAAGATCCAAATGGAGGAACCTCTTCTTTGGGAAACCTCTTAGGACAATAATATCGAACGGGGATCGGCAACAAACTTGTCAAAGTTGTCCTCAAGATTTGATCCTTCCTGAAGATCCAAATGGAGAAACTTCTTCTTTGGGAATCCTTTTAAGAGAATAATATAGAACGGGGATCAGCAACAAACTTGTCAAAGTTGTCCTCATGATTTGGTCCATCCTAAAGATCCAAATGGAGGAAACTCTTCTTTTGTAATCCTCTTTTGTCCAAAATGTCAAACGAGGATCGAAGTAAATCTTGTTAAACTTGTCCTCATGATTTGGTCCATCCTAAAGATCCAAATTGAGGAACCTCGTGTCCTTATGATTTGGTACATCTGAAGATCCAAATAGAGAATCCTATTCATTGGGAATCATGATTGGACCAAATTATCGAATGTCAATGGTGTCGTCTTGATTTGGTCCATCCTAAAGATCAAAATATAGGAAACTCTTCTTTGTGATTCCTCTTTTGACCAAAATGTCAAACGAGGATTAGAACCAATCTTGTCAAAGTTGTCCTCGTGATGTTGTCCATCCTAATGATCCAAATGGATGAACATCTTGTCTTTATAATTTGTTCCATTCTAAACATCCAAATGGAGGAACCTATTCTTTGGGAATCCTCTTTGGACCAAAATGTCGAACGTCAAAATTTTTCCTCATAATTTATCCATCCTAAATATCCAAATGGATGAACTACTTTGGGAATCCTCTTTGGACCAAAATATAAAACGAGGATCATAAACAATCTTATCAAAGTTGTTCTCATGATTTAGTCCATCCTAAAGATCCAAATGGAGGAAACTCTTCTTTGGGAAGCCTCTTTAGACCAAAATGTCAAACGAAGATCGGAACCAATCTTGTCAAACTTGTCCTAATGATTTGGTTCATCCTAATGATCCAAATTTAGGAACATCTTCTTCTAATGTTTTTGTACATCCTAAAGATCCAAATGGAGGAAACTCTTCTTTGGGGATCTTCTTTGGACTAAAATATCGTACGAGGATCGGAACCAATCTTGTAAAAGTTGTCCACATGACTTGGTCCATCCTAAAGATCCAAATGGAGGAAGTTCTTCTTTGGGAATCCTCTTTGGACCAATTAACGAGAGGGGATCGATAACAAACTTCTAAAAGTTGTCTTCATGATTTGGTCCATCTTAAAGATCCAAATGGAGGAAACTCTTCTTTTGTAATCCTCCTTTGTCCAAATATCAAACGAGGGTCGAACGAAATCTTGTTAAACTTTTCCTCATGATTTGGTCCATCCTGAAGATCCAAATCGAGGAACCTCGTGTCCTCATGATTTGATCCATCTTAAAGATCCAAATGGAGAAACCTATTCTTCGGGAATTTGCTTTGGGCAAAAATATTGAAGGTCAATGTTGTCCTATTGATTTGGTCCATCGTAAAGATTAAAATGGAGGAAACTATTCTTTGGTAATCCTTTTTGGACCAAAATGTCAAACGAGGATCAGAACTAATCTTGTCAAAGTTGTTCTCATGATGTGGTCCATCATAATGATCCAAATGGATGAACATCTTGCCTTCATAATTTGTTTAATCCTAAAGAACCAAATGGAGGAACCTCTTCTTTGGGAATTCTCTTTGGACCAAAATGTCGAACGTCAAAATTTGTCCTCATGATTTATCCATCCGAAAGATTGAAATGAATGAACTGTTTGTCCTCATGATTTGGTCCATCCTAAAGATCCAAATGGAGGAAAATCTTCTTTGGGAATCCTCCTTGGACCAAAATGTCAAACGAAGATCTGAACAAATCTTGTCAAACTTGTCCTTATGATTTGGTCCATGCTAAAGATCCAAATGGAGCAACCTCTTGTCCTCATGATTTTGTCCATCCTAAAGATCCAAATGGAGGAACCTCTTATTTGGGAAACCCCTTAGGAAAATAATATCGAACGGGGATCGGCAACAAACTTGTCAAAGTTGTCCTCAAGATTTCGTCGATCCTAAAGATCTAAATGGAGGAACCTCTTCTTTTGGAATCCTCTTAGGACCGTAATATCGAACGGGGATAGGTAACAAAATTTTTAAAGTTGTCCTCTTGATTTTGTCCATCCTAAAGATCCAAATGGAGGAAAATCTTCTTTTGTAATCCTCTTTTGTCCAAAATATCAAAAGAGGATCGAAACCAATCTTGTTAAACTTTTCCTCATGATTTGGTCCATCCTAAAGATCCATATTGAGGAACCTCGTGTCCTCATGATTTGGTCCATCAAAAAGATCCAAATGGAGAAATCTATTCTTTTGGAATCGGCTTTGGACCAAAATATCGAAGGTCAATGTTGTCCTCTTAATTTTGTCCATCGTAAAGATCAAAATGGAGGAAACTCTTCATTGGGAATCCTCTTTGGACCAAAATTTCAAACGAGGATCTGAACAAATCTTTTCAAAGTTGTCCTCATGATGTGGTCCATGATAATGATTGAAATGGATGAACATCTTGTATTCATATTTTTTTCCATCCTAAAGATTCAAATGGAGGAACCTCTTCTTTGGGAATCCTCTTTGGACCAAAATGGCGAACGTCAAAATTTGTCCTCATCATTTATCCATCCGAAAGATCCAAATGGATGAACTACTTTGGGAATCCTCTTTGGACCAAAATATCTAACGAGGATCGTAAACAATCTTATCAAAGTTGTTCTCATGATTTGGTCCATCCTAAAGATCGAAATGGAGGAAACTCTTCTTTGGGAAGCCTCTTTAGACCAAAATATCAAACGAAGATCGGAACCAATCTTGTCAAACTTGTCCTAATGATTTGGTTCATCCTAATGATCCAAATTGAGGAACATCTTCTTCTAATGTTTTTGCCCATCCTAAAGATCGAAATGGAGGAAACTCTTCTTTGGGGATCTTCTTTGGACTAAAATATCGTACGAGGATCCGAACCAATCTTGTAAAAGTTGTCCTCATGACTTGGTCCATCCTAAAGATCCAAATGGAGGAAGTTCTTCTTTGGGAATCCTCCTTGGAACAATTAACGAAAGGGGATCGATAACAAACTTCTCAAAGATGTCTTCATGATTTGGTCCATCTTAAAGATCCAAATGGAGGAAACTCTTCTTTTGTAATCCTCCTTTGTCCAAATATCAAACGAGGATCGAAGGAAATCTTGTTAAACTTTTCCTCATGATTTGTTCCATCCTGAAGATCCAAATCGAGGAACCTCGTATCCTCTTGATTTGATCCATCTTAAAGATCCAAATGGAGAAACCTATTCTTCGGGAATTTGCTTTGGGCAAAATATCGAAGGTCAATGTTATCCTCTTGATTTGGTCCATCGTAAAGATTAAAATGGAGGAAACTATTCTTTGGGAATCCGTTTTGGACCAAAATGTCAAACGAGGATCAGAACCAATCTTGTCAAAGTTTTCCTCATAATGTGGTCCATCATAATGATCCAAATGGATGAACATCATGCCTTCATAATTTGTTCAATCCTAAAGAACCAAATGGAGGAACCTCTTCTTTGGGAATTCTCTTTGGACCAAAATGTCGAACGTCAAAATTTGTCCTCATGATTTATCCATCCGAAAGATCGAAATGGATGAACTTCTTGTCCTCATGATTTGGTCCATCCTAAAGATCCAAATGGAGGAAAATCTTATTTGTGAATCCTCCTTGGACCAAAATGTCAAACGAAGATCTGAACAAATCTTGTCAAACTTGTCCATATGATTTGGTCCATGCTAAAGATCCAAATGGAGCAACCTCTTTCCCTCATGATTTGGTCCATCCTAAAGATCCAAATGGAGGAACCTCTTATTTGGGAAACCCTTTAGGAAAATAATATCGAACAGGGATCGGCAACAAACTTGTCAAAGTTGTCCTCAAGATTTGGTCCATCCTAAAGATCTAAATGGAGGAACCTCTTCTTTGGGAATCCTCTTAGGACCGTAATATCGAACGGGTATAGGTAAAAACTTTTTAAAGTTGTACTCTTGATTTTGTCCATCCTAAAGATCCAAATGGAGGAAACTCTTCTTTTGTAATCCTCTTTTGTCCAAAATGTCAAACGAGGATCGAAGCCAATCTTGTTAAACTTTTCCTCATGATTTGGTCCATCCTGAAGATCCAAATTGAGGAACCTTGTGTCCTCATGATTTGGTCCATCATAAAGATCCAAATGGAGAAACCTATTCTTTGGGAATCGGCTTTGGACCAAAATATCGAAGGTCAATGTTGTCCTCTTAATTTTGTCCATTGTAAAGATCAAAATGGAGGAAACTCTTCATTGGGAATCCTCTTTCAACCAAAATTTCAAACGAGGATCAGAACCAATCTTGTCAAAGTTGTCCTCATGATGTGGTCCATGATAATGATTGAAATGGATGAACATCTTGTCTTCTTATTTTTTTCCATCCTAAAGATCCAAATGGAGGAACCTCTTGACGTTCGCCATTTTGGTCCAAAGAGAGTTACCAAAGAATAGGTTCCTCCATTTGGATCTTTAGGATGGACTAAATCATAAGAACAACTTTGAGAAGATTGGTTCTAATACTCGTTCGATATTTTGGTCCAAAGATGATTCCCAAAGAAGAGTTTCCTTTATTTGGATCTTTAGGATGGACCAAATCATGAGGATAATTTTGAAAAGTTGGAAACCTTAGGTGTTTGGTTACACTTTGTTCTAGAGAGTGAAACAAGTACTTTTATACAAGCTTTTCAAATACAAACAATGTTTTGGATTGGTTCCGATCCTTGTTTGAAATTTTGGTCCAAAGAGGATTTCCAAAGAAGAGTTTCCTCCATTTGGATCTTTAGGATGGACCAAAAAATGAGGACAACTTTGGCGTTCGACATTTTGGTCCAAAGAGAATTCCCAATGTAGAGTTTCCTCCATTTGGATCTTTATGATGGACCAAATCATGAGGACAAGTTTTGATACAAGTTTTTCAATTAAAAACAATTTTTTGGACTGGTTCTGATCCTCGTTCGACATTTTGGTCCAAAATGATCTCCAAAGAAGTGGTTCCTCCATTTGAATCTTTAGGATGGACAAAATCATGTAGCCTTGCATTTGATGAATTAAAGCTTCAAGAATACTTGAATTAAATCCAATCCAATTGCATTAATTGCAACCAACGTTTATTTATTACAAGTCAAGTTAAGATGCATTAACTACAAGTCAAGTTAAGATGCATTAACTACAACTCAAGATGCATTGATGATAACCCAAGCTTCATCCAAGATAACTTAACCATCATTCATGAGAACTCAAACAACTTCAAGACAAAATTTAATGGTCATTTACAAGCTTCAATTAGGGTTAAATATCAAGTACAAATGTTTTACTTTTCCAAAGAAGAGTTTCCTCCATTTGGATCTTTAGGATGGACCAAATAGAGAAAAACTTTCACGTTCGTTATTTTGGTCCAAAGAGGATTCCCAAATAAGAATTTGCTCCATTTGAATCTTTAGGATAGACCAAATCAAGAGGACAACATTGACATTCAATATTTTGGTCCAAAGAGGATTCCCAAAGATGCGTTTCCTCCATTAGGATCTTTAGGATGGACAAAATCATGAGGACAATAGGTTCCACCTTTTGGATCTTTAGGATGGACCAAATCATGACGACAACTTTGACAAGATTGTTTCTGATTCTCGTCCGATATTTTGTTCCAAAGAGGAATCACAAAGAAGAGTTTCCACCATTAGGATATTTAGGATGGACCAAATCAAGTGGACAACTTTGAAGTTTGATATTTTTGTCCAAAGAGGATTCCCAAATAATAGGTTCCTCCATATGAATCTTTAGGATCGAAAAAATCATGAGAACAAATTTGATAAGATTCTTTACGATCCTCGTTTGACATTTTGGTCCAAAGAGGTCTCCCAAAGAAGCGGTTCCTCCATTTGGATCTTTAGGATTGACCAAATCATGAAGACAAGAGGTTCCCCCATTTGGATTTTTAGGATATTCCAAATCATACGGAGAATATTGACAAGATTGCTTCCGATCCTCGTTTGACATTTTGGTCCAAAGAGGATTCTCAAAGAAGAGTTTCCTCCATTTGGATCTTTAGGATGGACCAAATTAAGAGGAAAACTTTGACGTTCGACATTTTGGTCCAAAGATTAGGTTCCTCCATTTGGATCTTTTGGATGAATCAAATCATGAGGACAAAAGGTTCCTCCATATGGATCTTTAGGATGGACCAAATCGTAAGGACAACTTTGACAAGATTGTTTCTGATCCTTGTTTAATATTTTGGTCCTAAAAAGATTCCAAAAGAAGAGGTTCCTCCATTTGGATCTTTAGGATGGACCAAATCAAGAGGACAAGAGTTTCATCCATTTGGTTCTGTAGGATGGACCAAATCATGAGGACAAGTTTGACAAGATTGGTCCCGATCCACGTTTGACATTTTGGTCCAAAGAGGATTCCCATAGAAGAGGTTCCTCCATTTGGATCTTAAGGATGGACTAAATTATGAGGACAAGCGGTTCATCCATTTGGATCTTTAAGATGCACTAAATCATGAGGACAAATTTGATAAGATTGGTTCCGATCCTCGTTGGATATTTTGGTCCAAAGTGAATTCCCAATGAATAGGTTCCTCCACTTGAGTCTTTAGGATGAACCAAATCATGAGGACAAGAGGTTCCTCCATTTGGATCTTCAGGATGAACAAATCCTCTTCATTTAGTCCATCCTAAAGATCCAAATGGAGGAAACTCTTCTTTGGTAAACCTCTTTGGACTAAATTATCAAACGAGGATCGGAACCAATCCAGTTAAACTTGTCCTCATGACTTGGTCCATCCTGAAGATCCAAATGAAGGAACCCCTTGTCCTCATGATTTGGTTCATCCTAAAGATCCAAATGGATGAACCTATTCTATGGGAATCCTCTTTAGACCAAAATATCGAACGTCAAAGCTTTCCTCATGATTTGGTCCATCCAAAAGATCCAAATGGAGAAAACTCTTCTTTGGGAATCCTCTTTGGACCAAAATGTCAAACAAGGATCGGAACCAAGCTTTTGAAACTTTTTCTCGTAATTTGGTTCAACCTAAAAATCCAAATGGAGGAACTTATACTTTGGGAATTCACTTTGGACCAAAATGTCGAACGTCAAAGTTGTTTTCTTGATTTGGTCCCTCCTAAAGATCCAAATGGAGGAAACTCATCTTCGAGAATCCTCTTCTATCCAAAATGTAAAACGAGGATTGGAACCAATCTAGTCGAACTTGTCCTTATGATTTGGTTCATCATAAAGATGCAAATGGATGAACCTATTCTTTGGGAATCTATTTTCGACCAAATATGTCGAACTTCAAAGTTGTCCTCTTGATTTGTTCCATCCTAAAGATCCAAATGAAGGAAACTCTTCTTTGAGAATCTTATACAGTCAAAAATGCCAAGCGAGGATCAGAACCATTCTTGACAAATTTGTCCACATAATTTAGTCCATCCTAAAGATTGAAATGAATGAACCTCTTGTCCTCATAATTTTTTCTATCCTAAATATCCAAATGGAGGAACCTATTCTTTGGGAATCCTCTTTGGATCAAAATATCGAACGTCAAAGTTGTCCTCTTTATTTGGTTCATCCTAAAGATCAAAATGCAAGAAACTCTTCTTTGGGAATCCTCTTTTTCTGAAAATGTCAAACGAGGATCGAAACCAATCTTGTCAAACGTGTAATTATGATTCGGTCCATCCTAAAGATCCAAAAGAAAAAACCTCTTGTCCTCATGATTTGGTCCATCCTAATGATTTGATCCATCCTAAAGATCTAAATGGAGGAACCTATTGTCCTCTTGATTTGGTCTATCCTAGAGATCCAAATGGAGGAAACTTTACTTTGGGAATCCTCTTTGGACGAAAAATGTCAAATGAGGACCGGAACCAATCTGGTCAACTTTTTCCTCATGGTTTAGTCCGTCCTAAAGATCCAAATGGATGAACTTTTTGTCTTCAAAATTTGGTCCATTCTATAGATTAAAATGGAGGAACCTCTTATTTGAGAATCCACTTAGGACCAAAATATCGAACGAGGATCGGAAACAATTTTGTTAAAGTTGTCCTAATGATTTTGTCCATCCTAATATCCAATTGGAATAAACTCTTCTTTGGTAATCCCCGTTGGACCAAAATGTCAAATGAGGATGGGAACCAATCTTGTCAAACTTTTCCTCATGATTTGCTCCATCCTAAAGATCCAAATGGAGCAACCTCTTGTTCAAGTGATATGGTCCATCCGAAAGATCCAAATGGAGGAACCTATTCTTGGGAATCCTCTTTGGACCAAAATGTTGAACGTCAAACTTGTCCTCTCGATTAGGTCCATCCTAAAGATCCAGTTGGAGGAAATTCTTCTTTGGGAATTCTCTTTGGACAACCCTCATGATTTGGTCCATCCAAAAACTCCAAATAAAGGAAACTCTTGTCCTCATGATTTGGTCCATCCTAAAGATACAAATTAAGGAAACTCTTCATTGGGAATCCTCTTTCGACAAAAATGTCGAACAAGGATCAGTTTCAATCTTAAAAACTTTGCCCTCATGACATAGTCCATCCCAAAGATCCAAATGGATGAACATCTTTTCCTCATAATTTTGTCCATCCTAAAGATCCAAAATGGTGGAACCTCTTCTTTCGGAATCCTCTTATGTTCAAAATATAGAAGGAGGATCAAAAACAATCTTGTCAAAGTAGTCCTCATGATTTGGTCCATCATAAAGCTCCAAACGGAGGAACCTATTATTTGGGAATCCTCTTTAGACCAAAATGTCGAAATTCAAAGTTGTTTTCTTGATTTAGTCCATTCTGAAGATCTAAATGGAGGAAACTCTTCTTTGGGAATCCTCTTTGGACCAAAATGTCAAACGAGGATTGGAACCAATCTAGTCAAACTTGTCCTCGTAATTTGGTCCATCCAAAATATCCAAATGAGGAACCTCTTGTCCTCATGATTATGTCCATCCTAAAGGTCCAAATGGAGGAACCTATTCTTTGGGAATCCTCATTGGACCAAAATGTCGAAAGTCAAAGTTCTCCTCTTCATTTAGTCCATCCTAAAGATCCAAATGGAGGAAACTCTTCCTTGGGAATCCTCTTTGGACTAAAATGTCAAACAAGGATCGGAACCAATTCAGTCAAACTTGTCCTCATGATTTGGTTCATCCTAAAGATCCAAATGGAGGAACTTATTCTTTAGGAATCCTCATTGGAACAAAATATCGAAAGTCAAAGCTTTCGTCATGATTTGGTCCATCCTAAAGATCCATATGGAGAAAACTCTTCTTTTGGAATCCTCTTTGGACCAAAATGTCAAACGAGGATCGGAACCAATCTTTTCAAAGTTGTCCTCATGATTTAGTCAAACCAAAAAATCCAAATGGAGGAACCTTTTCTTTGGGAATACACTTTGGACCAAAATATCGAACGTCAAAATTGTTCTCTTCATTTGGTCCATCCTAAAGATCCAAATGGAGGAAACTCTTTTTCGGGAATCCTCTTTTGACAAAAATGTAAAATGAGGATTGGAACCAATTTAGTCAAACTTGTTGTAAGGACCCAAGGTTTAATGTCGGGTAATTGGCATTTTTCTTATTTTAGTTAACTATATATATATAAGGATTATTTTGGTTAATTGACAATTAACTATGGTTAGCTAAATTAGGATTAAAATTTACAACTTAGGGAAAACCTTTAACCATGGTTAGTTGGAGTCCAATGGTATATTTGCAAGGAAGGAAAACAAAGGGGTTTGGGTGGAGAAGTTAGGAGGTGGGAGGACCTTGGAATAAATATAATTTAGTCATTTTATTTATTTAAGAAAATGGAAAGTATTTAAGGAAAGAAAAGAAAAAAACAAAAACAAAAACAGATTTCATTTTCCTTTTTCTTCTTCTTCCACCATCGGCCTCCCCCTCTCTCATCTCCCTTGCATTTTCTTCTTCCAATTCTCCCAATTTGCTTGAAATTCGTGTGGGAATTGCTTGTTCTATGTTGGATTGATCATCAAAGGAAGGTTATTGCAAGAGTTTTTGGCATCCAAACAAGATTTAGGTAAGTTTGGAAAAGGGGAAATTCTAGGTTTTTTTCGAAATTGGGTGTGATGCTCTTGTATGTTCTAAGTCTCTTTGGGTTATTGATTCCTCTTCACTTTGAATCTGATTTTGGGTTATTCAATCATGTTTAGTTACTTTATGAAGCTTTGATTAGTTTATCTTCCATTGGAAACCATGGATGTTCTTCAAGTTTTATAAACTCCATTAATGGTGGATTCTAAGCTTCTAGTTTTGGCAAAAATTTGAGTTTTCTTGACTTTTCTTTAGAGATCTTTAATTCTGGATTTTTGGGTGTTTTTGGACATATTTCTACTCACGGAAATCATTTTAGGAAGGTAAACCAATGTATTTGTGATAATTGTTCTTTTTGCCAAAAACTATACGTTTAAATAGCTAGTTTTGGGTTTTTCTTCTTCAACGGGGCTGTTTGTTGTTTAATTCTTTTTGGGCTGATATATATACTCTATTTTGAGTTAAACTTGTTTGAAATGGTTTATTGTAGGAGACGAACAAGGGCGGACACGTTTAGAATCTATTATAAGAGGTGAGAACAAAAAGGAATAGAAACGGTGCCGGTAGAAGGTTTGTAGGTTGTAAAGGATTTTGATGGGATTTAAATGGTCATGGCTGATTGGTAGGTGTTTTGTGATGTGTTTTAAAAGAGAAGTGGAATAGTGAAAGTATTAAATAACGAGGTCCAAGCTTGGTTCGATCGTAAGAGCCGAAAAGAGCTAAACTTGCAACAACCCATTTGCCATTGGTTACAATTTGAGTTTGTTTTTAGGATGTGTTATTTGTTTTCATACATCCATATTGTGACATACATATAAGTTCCTTAGTATATATGATTTGCTATTTATTAATCTTACTAGACCATCAAAGTTTACTAGTGTGTATAACCACCTAAGTGGTAGATCCATTTACACATCATGTGAGATAGTGATATACGTTCCTTTGATGTTACCCATGCTTCAAGAAAAAGGGTCAAGACATGTGATGAACTATGTGAAATGATGGGTGGTTTTTTGTTCAAGAATGTTTTTATTCTCTGTTATACGGATTGTTGCTTATGCATTTCATACCATAACACTTCATTCATGCATCCTAAATGTTTGACATTTGGCCATGGGGTCATAGCCTGTGTAATGGTGAGTGGTTGTTGGACATTACACGTGGCTACCGTGGCGGAGGTGGTGAGGCTCCGAGGCGTTGTGTGGTGGATGGCCCGGAAGCTAGAGTTAATGAATCATGAATTGTAAGATGTAAAAGAGGATGCATGTGTTACTAGTGAGACGTGGAAAAGTTTGGTAAATTAAAAGATACTTGATACGGATCTACTTCGAAAGTGTTTCATCCATGATTTGTTTCACCTTACATAATTGCTCTTTCTTTTAGTATACGCATCATTCGTAAATTTGTGCATTGTGTTTAATTTCTCGCACTCGCATCGTATTGTGCATCGCATTGTTCTTATTCCTTTTGTTTTCACTGAGTGTTATGCTCAAAGGTGTTCTACATCACCTTTCAGGTCCCGGACGTGGACGGGGATGAGGCGCGGCTGGTGGTGGTCGTTGACGAGGCGGGATGGAGCTTTTGTGATTAGGCCCCGGACGCGCGAGTCATGGTCCTTGGGATAGGAGCGGGTTTTCCTTTCTTTTGTTTTGCCTTTTTTGGGAGTTTGTGAATACTATGTAACTACTATGTACTTTTTTTTATGATTTCGAAACGGTTTTCTCTGGTGCACCCTTATATTTTAATTGGTATGTACGATGTTTAAACCAGCCGACGTGTCGTTGCTGTTAAAACAGGTTTTGTTTGTATGTGGGTTGTGAAATATACAAGTACCTCATGCCGAATTTTTGAATTTTATTTTATCTAAGTGTTTACAATTTATTAGTCTGTGTCGGGATGTCACAGTTGGTATCAGAGCCAAATGGCTCTAGGTCGTGTCAAGTTTGAGTCAGTTGGGTAAGCTTAATCCAAACGCCATCTCGACAGTCAACGGTACCAGGTATGCCGGTAGACCTCGTATTTAAGACTGTTTCGTACTTTATTTATGCCATTTTGATAAGTATAAGTGTTAACTAATGATAGTAGTCTTTTAGTTACTCACGGGTCGAATGGTGGTTTTGTTATTCAGGATGCCCCGAGGTGAGGCACGAGGTAGGGGCAGAGGTGTAAACCCTCCGCGGGGACGTGGGAGAGGCCGTGGGTGGAACTATGCTGGAGTTCCGGAGCCACCGCCGCCACCACCGGTAGAGGGTGCTTATGGGGCAAACTTTATGAATGCTGGGGAACCGGTAAACCCTTAAGGGAATATACCACCTGGAGGAGGGGTGATACCTCCGGCTGGTCATGCGATGCAGGGTGGAGGTGGCATTACTAGTGCTGCCAAGATGTTAAAAGAATTTAGAAAGCATGCACCGAAAGAATTTGATGGCGCCTCGACTGACCCGGGGGTGGCAGAGAGATGGATAGCCAAAGTGGAGAAGGCGTTTGGTTACATTGCTTGTCCAGAAGAGCTGAAGGTCCATTGTGGGACCTATTTGTTGGCAGATGATGCTATGAATTGGTGGGATGCCACTTCACAGTCTTCGGCCCCGATTGGGCAAGTCACGTGGTAGAAATTTCGGGAAAAGTTCTTTGAAAAATATTATCCTGAGGATACTCGAGACCAGCTGGAGATGGAGTTTTTCTCGCTTAAACAGGGAGATCGGTCTGTGATAGAGTATGAGCGGGAATTTGATAGGTTGTCCCGGTTTGCCACTGGGCATATAGCCACCCCCGAAAGTAAGAAGAAACGTTTCATAGTGGGTTTGTGAGCAGAGTTACGGGGGCAAGTTCGAACTTTACGTCCAGCGACGTATGCAGATGCCTTAGATTTTGCCCTAACCCTGGATATCGCCTCAACCGAAAAGAAGGTGAAACAAGTATCAGTGGGGCAGTCTTCTTCAGGGAAGGGGAAAGTGGAATAGTTTGCTCAAGGGCGTGATTAACCACAGCATGCCCGTACCGCTCCTAACCGAGGTGGGGGCCAATTTTTCCAACAGATGAGTCCGGTGAACACTTTACCCTTCTGTCAGCTCTGTGCTGGACATCATTCTGGAGAGTGTTTTAAGCTGATGAAATGTTATAAGTGTGGTCAGCCGGGACACATTGCAAATCGATGTCAGGCTACGTAAGCTCCACCACCACAGGGGAGGCAGTCTCAAAGTCGGGGGTAAGATCGGGGTCGTCCAGCAGCAACAACAGAGACCTCCACCCGCTCCTCAGCCACAGCATGTTCGGCAGCAGTAGGGACGGGTCTGTGCTACGACTCATGAGGATGCCGAAATTGCAGGTACTATGGTTACGGGTACTTTATTTTTTGGGCATTCTATTTATGTATTATTTGACTCGGGGGCCAGTCACTCTTTCATTTCTGAGAATTTTGTTAAGCAAGCTACCTTAGAAATAGAACCCCTGGGGTATGACTTGAACGTGTCAACTCCAATCAGTCAATCTCTAATTGTTAATCGAGTGGTGTTTACCGAGGAGCTCAGCATATCAGGTTTTGATACTCGGGCTATGTTGATCGTGATGCCCTTATCAGATTATGATGTGATCTTAGGTATGGTTTGGTTGTCGGTCCATCGTGCTACAATTGATTGTGAAAAGAAGAAAGTGGATTTTGTGGGCCCAAGTGGAGACCGAGGTCATTTTTGGGGCTCCAAGGGTAAGTTGGCACCAGTGGTGATATCGGCCTTGCAAGCGAATGCCTTAATGCAAGAAGGCGCTTGGGGCTATCTGGCAAGCGTGGTGGATAACTCGGTTGAGGAGTTAGGAGTGAACATGGTGCCCATTGTGCGGGATTTTCCTGATGTATTTCCTGATGAATTACCCGGTCTTCCTCCGGTACGGGAAATAGATTTTTGAATTGAATTACTTCCAAGAACGGCGCCGCTTTCTAAAGCCCCTTATCGGATGGCACCAGCAGAGTTGAAAGAACTCAAGGTGCAACTTCAGGGATTACTTGATATGGGATTTATTCGACCTAGTGTATCTCCCTGGGGTGCACCGGTGTTATTCGTCAAAAAGAAAGATGGGACTTTGAGGTTATATATAGACTATCGCGAGTTGAATCGGGTAACAGTGAAAAATAAATACCCTTTACCTCGCATAGAAGACTTATTTGACCAGCTGAGAGGGGCTACGGTATTTTCTAAAATTGATCTTCAATAGGGGTACCATCAGTTAAGGATTGCCGAAGGGGATATTTCGAAGACGGCCTTCCGTACCCGATATGGCCACTATGAGTTCGTGGTCATGTCATTTGGTTTGACAAATGCGCCTGCTGCGTTCATGGATCTTATTCATACAATGTTCCATAAATTCTTAGATCTTTTTGTCATTGCTTTTATTGACGACATCCTGGTTTATTCTAAGGATGAGGAGATGCACGCATTTCACCTTCAAAAGGTATTATCGACATTGAGGGCCGAAAGGCTTTACGCGAAATTTTCAAAATGTGAGTTTTGGGTGAGGCAGATTGCCTTTCTGAGGCATGTGGTATCAAGTGAAGGCATTTCGGTAGACCCCTCAAAAGTAGAAGCAGTGAGTAGTTGGTCACGACAAACCAGTGTACCTGAGATTCGGAGTTTTCTGGGTTTAGCAGGAAACTACCGGAGATTCGTGCAAGACTTTTCTAGAATTGCAGCCCTGTTAACTCAGTTGACCAGGAAGGGTGTGAAGTATGTATGGTCAGAGGAGTGTGAGCGTAGCTTCGAAGAGTTAAAGCGTAGGCTCGTTACAGCTCCAGTTTTGACCTTGCCTGATCATTCAGGTGGTCTTACAGTATACATTGATGCATCTTTATGAGGGATTGGCTGCGTGTTAATGCAGCATGGAAAGGTGATAGCATATGCATCTCGACAATTGAAGGAACATGAGAAACGGTATCCCGCTCATGATCTTGAATTAGGAGCAGTGGTGCACGCTTTGAAAATTTGGCGCCACTACTTATACGGGGAGAAGGTGATGATCTATAGCGACCATAAGAGTTTGAAATGCTTCTTCACTCAGAAGGAGTTGAACATGAGGCAACGAAGGTGGCTGGAATTGGTGAAAAACTATGATTGTGACATCCAGTACCACCCGGGTAGGGCTAGTGTGGTTGCTGACGCTCTTAGCAGAAAGACGTCTCATACTGCAGCACTTTTATCGTATCAGGTACACCTGCGGTGGGAGATGGATAGGTCAGAGATTGCTTATATCACTAATGAAGTCGCGGCGGGTTTACCTACAATTAGACACCGTATGATTGAGGCTTAACATGGAGAACCCCATCTGACTTCAGGTTTTGAGGAGGCGGAGTCCAGTTTACCCGGATACTTTACTTTCTCTTCAGATAACGCCCTGTCGTATCGCAGGCGATTATGTGTGCCCCTGAGTTCCACATTTCGACAGGAATTACTAGATGAGGCTCATAATTCTATTTTCTCAGTACATCCCGGCGGAAATAAAATGTATCAGGATTTACGGCAATATTATTGGTGGCAGGGAATGAAACGAGAGGTAGCAGAGTATGTTAGTAAGTGTCTTGTTTGTCAGCAAGTCAAGGCACTTAAGCGATGTTCGCCAGGGTTACTCCAACCTTTGAGTGTTCCTGAGTGGAAATGGGAGGAAATATCGATGGATTTCATTTATGGATTACCGAGGACACTCAAGGGTTTCGATATGGTCTGGGTGATCGTAGATCGATTAACTAAGACCGCTCACTTTATTCAAGGAAAGATCACATACTCGGTGGAGGCCTGGGCCCAACTCTATTTATGAGAAATTGTACGGCTGCATGGAGTACCTGTTAGAATTGTTTCAGATCGGGATACACGTTTTGTATCAAAATTTTGGCAAACATTACATGAAGCGATGGGAACCTGACTGGAGTTTAGTACGGCTTTCCATCCTCAAACTGATTTCCAAACTGAACGGGTTAACCAAATCTTGGAAGACATGTTGAGAGCATGTATTATGGATTTTGGAGGTAGCTGGGATACTCATTTGTATCTCGTGGAGTTTGGGTATAACAACAGCTACCAATCTTCGATCGAGGCTCCTTTCGAAACCTTATATGGTAGGAAGTGTCGTTCACCAGTGCATTGGGATGAAGTGGGAGAACGTAAGTTGCTGGGGCCCGAATTAGTGCAAACCACCTGCGAAAAGATTAGCCTGATTCGCGAACGAATGCCAGTCGCTCAGAGCCGGCAGAAGAGTTATGCCGATGTCCGGCGAAGCGCACTAGAGTTCGCGGTGGGGGATCATGTATTCCTCAAGGTTGCACCTATGAAGGGTGTAATGAGATTCGGAAAAAGAGGGAAACTCAGTCCGCGGTTCATCGGACCTTTTGAGATTTTAGACCGAGTTGGGAAGCTTGCTTATAGATTTGCATTACCACCAGCTCTCTCTGCTGTTCATAACGTATTTCACGTATCCATGCTCCGGAAGTATGTAGCTGACCCATCTCACATCATTGATTTCCAACCGATAGTGTTCGATGAGAACCTGACATATGAAGAAGTTCCGGTGGAAATCCTAGCGAGTGAGCAAAGAGTGTTAAGGAACAAGGTAATCATACTAGTTAAAGTTTTGTGGCGAAATCAATTAACGGAGGAAGCTACGTGGGAGCTAGAGGACAAAATGAGAGAGCATTATTCGTTTCTGTTTTCAGAAGTTTGATTTTGCGGGGACGCAAAATTTTAAGGTGAGGAGACTGTAAGGGCCCGAGGTTTAATGTCGGGTAATTCGCATTTTTCTTATTTTAGTTAACTATATATATATATAAGGATTATTTTGGTTAATTGACAATTAACTATGGTTAGCTAAATTAGGATAAAAATTTACAACTTAGAGAAAACCTTTAACCATGGTTAGTTGGAGTCCAAGGGTATATTTGCAAGGAAGGAAAACAAAGGGGTTTGGGTGGAGAAGTTAGGAGGTGGGAGGACCTTGGAATAAATATAATTTAGTCATTTTATTTATTTAAGAAAATGGAAAGTATTTAAGGAAAGAAAAGAAAAAAAAAAACAAAAACAGATTTCATTTTCCTTTTTCTTCTTCTTCCACCGTCGGCCTCCCCCTCTCTCATCTCCCTTGCATTTTCTTCTTCCAATTCTCCCAATTTTCTTGAAATTCGTGTGAGAATTACTTGTTATATGTTGGATTGATCATCAAAGGAAGGTTATTGCAAGAGTTTTGGGCATCCAAACAAGATTTAGGTAAGTTTGGAAAAGGGGAAATTCTAGGTTTTTTTCGAAATTGGGTGTGATGCTCTTGTATGTTCTAAGTCTCTTTGGGTTATTGATTCCTCTTCACTTTGAATCTGATTTTGGGTTATTCAATCATGTTTAGTTACTTTATGAAGCTTTGATTAGTTTATCTTCCATTGGAAACCATGGATGTTCTTCAAGTTTTATAAACTCCATTAATGGTGGATTCTAAGCTTCTAGTTTTGGCAAAAACTTGAGTTTTCTTGACTTTTCTTTAGAGATCTTTAATTCTGGATTTTTGGGTGTTTTTGGACATATTTCTACTCATGGAAATCATTTTAGGAAGGTAAACCAATGTATTTGTGGTAATTGTTCTTTTTGCCAAAAACTATACTTTTAAATAGCTAGTTTTGGGTTTTTCTTCTTCAACGGGGCTGTTTGTTGTTTAATTCTTTTTGGGCTGATATATATACTCTATTTTGAGTTAAAATTGTTTGAAATGGTTTATTGTAGGAGACGAACAAGGGCGGACACGTTTAGAACCTATTATAAGAGGTGAGAACAAAAAGGAATAGAAACGGTGCCGGTAGAAGGTTTGTAGTTGGTAAAGGATTTTGATGGGATTTAAATGGTCATGGCTGATTGGTAGGTGTTTTTTGATGTGTTGTAAAAGAGAAGTGGAATGGTGAAAGTATTAAATAACGAGGTCCAAGCTTGGTTTGATCCTAAGAGCCGAAAAGAGCTAAAATTGCAACAACCCATTTGCCATTGGTTACAATTTGAGTTTGTTTTTAGGATGTGTTATTTGTTTTCATACATCCATATTGTGACATACATATAAGTTCCTTAGTATATATGATTTTCTATTTATTAATCTTACTAGACCATCAAAGTTTACTAGTGTGTATAACCCACCTAATTGCTAGATCCATTTACACATCATGTGAGATAGTGATATACGTTCCTTTGATGTTACCCATGCTTCAAGAAAAAGGGTCAAGACATGTGATGAACTATCTGAAATGATGGGTGGTTTGTTGTACAAGAATGTTTTTATTCTCTGTTATTCGGATTGTTGCTTATGCATTTCATACCATAACACTTCATTCATGCATCCTAAATGTTTGACATTTGGCCATGGGGTCGTAGCCCATGTAATGGTGAGTGGTTGTTGGACATAACATGTGGCTACCGTGGCGGAGGTGGTGAGGCTCCGAGGCGCTGTGTGGTGGATGGCCCGGAAGCTAGAGTGGTTATTATTAATAACCTGGAAGAGTTAATGAATCATGAATTGTAAGATGTAAAAGAGGATGCATGTGTTACTAGTGAGACGTGGAAAAGTTTGGCAAATTGAAAGATACTTGATACGGATCTACTTCGAAAGTGTTTCATCCATGATTTGTTTAACCCTACATAATTGCTCTTTCTTTTAGTATATGCATCATTCGTAAATTTGTGCATTGTGTTTAATTTCTCGCACTCGCATCGTATTGTGCATCGCATTGTTCTTATTCCTTTTGTTTTCACTGAGTGTTATGCTCAAAGGTGTTCTACATCACCTTTCAGGTCCTGGACGTGGACGGGGACGAGGCGCGGCTGGTGGTGCTCGTTGACAAGGCGGGATGGAGCTTTTGTGATTAGGCCTCGGACGCGCGAGTCATGGTCCTTGGGATAGAAGCGGGTTTTGCTTTCTTTTGTTTTGCCTTTTTTGGGTAGTTTGTGAATACTATGTAACTACTATGTACTTTTTTTTACGATTTCGAAACGGTTTTCTCTGGTGCACCGTTATATTTTGATTGGTATTTACGATGTTTAAACCGGCCGACGTGCCGTTGCTGTTAAAACAGGTTTTGTTTGTATGTGGGTTGTGAAATATACAAGTACCTCATGCCGAATTTTTGAATTTTATTTTATCTAAGTGTTTACAATTTATTAGTCCGAGTCGGGATGTCACACTTGTCCTCATGATTTGGTCCATCATAGAGATGCAAATGGAAGAACCTATTCTTTGGGAATCCATTTTCGACCAAATATGTCAAACTTCAAAGTTGTCCTCTTGATTTGGTCCATCCCAAAGATCCAAATGAAGGAACCTCTTCTTTGGATATCCTTTTAGGACGAAAGTATCGAACGAGGATCAGAAACATTCTTGTCAAAGTTATCCTCCTTATTCGATCCATCTTAAAGATCCAAATGGAGGAAACTCTTCTTTGGGAATCCTCTTTGGACCAAAATGTCAAACGAGGAATGGAACCAATCTTGTCAAACTTGTCCTCATGATTTGGTCCATCCTAAAGATCCAAATGGAGGAACCTATTCTTTTGGGAATCCTCTTTGATCAAAATGTCGAACGTCAAGTTGTCCTCTTCATTTGGTCCACCCTAAAGATCCAAATGGAAGAAACTCTTCTATGGGAATCCTCTTTGGATAAACCTCATGATTTGGTCAATCCTAAAGATCCAAATGGAGGAACCTCTTGTTCTTGTGATTTGGTCCATCCTAAATATCCAAATGGAAGAACTTATTCTTTGGGAATCATATTTGGACCAAAATGTCAAAAGTAAAAGTTCTTCTCTACATTTTGTCCATCTTAAAGATCCAAATGAGCGAAACACTTCTTTGGGAATCATCTTTGGACCAAAATGTCAAACGAGGATCGGAACCAATCTTGTAAAATTTGTTCTCAAGGTTTAGTCCATCCTAAAGATCCAAATGGATGAACCTCTTGTCCTTATAATTTGGTCAATCCTAAAGATCCAAATAAAGGAACAAATTCTATGGGAATCCGTTTAGGACCAAAGTATCGAATGAGGATCAGAAACAATCTTATCAAAGTTGTCTTCATTATTTGGTCCATACTAAAGATCCAAATGGAGGAACCTCTTGTCCTCATGATTTGGTCAATCCTAAATATCCAAATGGAGGAACCTATTATTTGGGAATGCTCTATGGACCAAAATGTCGAACGTCAAAGTTGTCCTCTTGATTTGGTCCATCCTAAAGATCCAAACGGAGGTTTTAGGAATCCTCTTTGGACCAAAATGTCCATCGAGGATCGGAACGAAACTTGTCAAACCTGTCCTAATGATTTGGTCCATCCTAAAGAGCCAAATGAAAGAAACTCTTCTTTAAGACTCCTTTTGAACAAAAATATCAAACGTAGAAGTCGTCCTCTTGATTTGGTTCATCCTAAAGAAAAAAATGGAGGAAACTCTTCTTTGGGAATCCTCTTTGGACTAACCTCATGATTTTGTCCATCCTAAAGATCCAAATGAAGGAACCTATTCTTTGGGAATCCTCTTTGGACCACAATGTCGAACGTCAAAGTTGTCCACTTGATTTGGTAAATCGTAAAGATTTAAATGGAGGAAACTCTTCTTTGGGAATTCACTTTGGACCAAAATGTCAAGTTTGCCCTCATGATTTAGTGAACCCTAATGATCCAAATCGAAGAAACTCTTGTCCTCTTGATTTTGTCCATCCTTATGATCCAAATGAAGGAACCTCTTCTTTGGGAATCCTATTTGGACAAAAATGTCGAACGAGGATCAGAACCAATTCAAAAACTTGTTTGTAATTGAAAAGCATGTTTCAAATTACTTGTTTCACTCTCTAGGCAAACTTGATACCACAGACCTAAGGTTTCCCGCTTCTCAAAGTTGTCCTCATGATGTGGTTTATCCTAAAGATCCCAATGGAGTAAACTCTTCTTTGGGAATCCTCTTTGTACCAAAATGTCAAACGAGGATCGGAACCAATCTTGTCAAACTTCTCTTCATTATTTCATCCATGTAAAGTTCCAAATGGAGGAACCGCTTGTCCTCATGATTTGGTCCATCCTGAAGATCCAAATGGATGAACCTATTCTTTAGGAATCCTCTTTGGACCAAAATATCGAATGTCAAAGCTTTCCTCATGATTTGGTCCATCCAAAAGATCCAAATGGAGAAAACTCTTCTTTGAGAATCCTCTTTGGACCAAAATGTCAAACAAGGATCGGAACCAATCCTTCAAAACTTTTTCTCGTGATTTGGTCCAACCTAAAAATCCAAATGGAGGAACCTATACTTTGGGAATTCACTTTGGACCAAAATGTCGAACGTCAAAGTTGTTTTCTTGATTTGGTCCATCCTAAAGATCCAAATGGAGGAAACTCATCTTCGAGAATCCTCTTTTGACCAAAATGTAAAACGAGGATTGGAACCAATCTAGTCAAACTTGTCCTTATGATTTGGTCCATCATAAAGATGCAAATGGATGAACCTATTCTTTGGGAATCCATTTTCGACCAAATATGTCGAACTTCAAAGTTGTCATTCCATCCTAAAGATCCAAATGAAGGAAACTCTTCTTTGGGAATCTTATACATTCAAAAATGTCAAGCGAGGATCAGAACCATTCTTGACAAATTTGTCCACATAATTTAGTCCATCCTAAAGATCGAAATGAATGAACCTCTTGTCCTCATAATTTTGTCTATCCTAAATATCCAAATGGAGAAACCTATTCTTTGAGAATCCTCTTTGGATCAAAAAATCGAACATCAAAGTTGTCCTCTTTATTTGTTTCATCCTAAAGAACAAAATGCAAGAAACTCTTCTTTGGGAATCCTCTTTTTCTGAAAATGTCAAACGAGGATCGAAACCAATCTTGTCAAACCTGTAATTATGATTTGGTCCATCCTAAAGATCCAAAAGGACAAACCTCTTGTCCTCATGACTTGGTCCATCCTAATGATTTGATCCATCCTAAAGATCTAAATGAAGGAACCTCTTGTCCTCTTGATTTGGTCCATCCTAGAGATCCAAATGGAGGAAACTTTACTTTGGGAATCCTCTTTGGACGAAAAATGTCAAATGAGGACCGGAACCAATCTGGTCAACTTTTTCCTCATTGTTTAGTCCATCCTAAAGATCCAAATGGATGAACTTTTTGTCTTCAAAATTTGGTCCATTCTATAGATTAAAATGGAGGAACCTCTTATTTGAGAATCGTCTTAGGACAAAAATATCGAACGAGGATCGGAAACAATCTTGTCAAAGTTGTCCTAATGACTTTGTCCATCCTAATATCCAATTGGAATAAACTCTTCTTTGGTAATCTCCTTTGGACCAAAATGTCAAATGAGGATGGGAACCAATCTTGTCAAACTTTTCCTCATGATTTGCTCCATCCTAAAGATCCAAATGGAGCAACCTCTTGTCCTAGTGATATGGCCCATCCAAAAGATCCAAATGGAGGAACCTATTCTTTGGGAATCCTCTTTGGACCAAAATGTTGAACGTCAAACTTGCCCTCTCGATTAGGTCCATCCTAAAGATCCAGTTAGAGGAAATTCTCCTTTGGGAATTCTCTTTGGACCAACCTCATGATTTGGTCCATCCAAAAACTCCAAATGGAGGAAGCTCTTGTCATCATGATTTGGTCCATCCTAATGATACAAATTTAGGAAACTTTTCATTGGGAATCCTCTTTCGACAAAAATGTCGAACAAGGATCAGAACCAATCTTAAAAACTTTGCCCTCATGACGTAGTCCATCCCAAAGATCCAAATGGATGAACCTCTTTTCCTCATAATTTTGTCCATCCTAAAGATCCAAAATGGAGGAACCTCTTCTGTGGGAATCCTCTTATGTTCAAAATATAGAAGGAGGATAAAAAACAATCTTGTTAAAGTAGTCCTCATGATTTGGTCCATCATAAAGCTCCAAATGGAGGAACCTATTATTTGGGAATCCTCTTTAGACCATAATGTCGAAATTCAAAGTTGTTTTCTTGATTAAGTCCATTCTGAAGATCTAAATGGAGGAAACTCTTCTTTGGGAATCCTCTTTGGACAAAAATTGTCAAACGAGTATTGGAACAAATCTAGTCAAACTTTTCCTCGTAATTTGGTCCATCCTAAAGATCCAAATGAAGGAACCTCTTGTCCTCATGATTATGTCCATCCTAAAGGTCCAAATGGAGGAACCTATTATTTGGAAAGCCTCTTTGGATAAAAATGTCGAAAGTAAAAGTTGTCCTTTTCATTTAGTCCATCCTAAAGATCCAAATGGAGGAAACTCTTCCTTGGGAATCCTCTTTGGACTAAAATGTCAAACAAGGATCGGAACCAATTCAGTCAAACTTGTCCTCATGATTTGGTCCATCCTAAAGATCCAAATGAAGGAACCTCTTTTCATCAAGATTTGGCTCATCCTAAAGATCCAAATGGAGGAACTTATTCTTTAGGAATCCTCATTGGAACAAAATATCGAACGTCAAAGCTTTCGTCATGATTTGGTCCATCATAAAGATCCATATGGAGAAAACTCTTCTTTCGAAATCCTCTTTGGACCAAAATGTCAAATGAGGATCGGAACCAATCTTTTAAAGTTGTCCTCATGATTTGGTCAAACCAAAAAATCCCAATGGAGGAAACTTTTTTTGGGAATACACTTTGGACCAAAATATCGAACGTCAAAATTGTTCTCTTGATTTGGTCCATCCTAAAGATCCAAATGGAGGAAACTCTTTTTCATGAATCCTCTTTTGACAAAAATGTAAAATGAGGATTGGAACCAATTTAGTCAAACTTGTCCTCATGATTTGGTCCATCATAAAGATGCAAATGGAAGAACCTATTCTTTGGGAATCCATTTTCGACCAAATATGTCGAACTTCAAAGTTGTCCTCTTGATTTGGTCCATCCTAAAGATCCAAATGAAGGAACCTCTTCTTTGGATATCCTCTTAGGACGAAATTATCGAACGAGGATCATAAACATTCTTGTCAAAGTTATCCTCCTTATTCGATCCATCTTAAAGATCCAAATAAAGGAAACTATTCTTTAGGAATCCTCTTTGGACCAAAATGTCAAACGAGGAATGGAACCAATCTTGTCAAACTTGTCCTCATGATTTGGTCCATCCTAAAGATCCAAATGGAGGAACGTATTCTTTTGGGAATCCTCTTTGATCAAAATGTCGAACGTCAAGTTGTCCTCTTCATTTGGTCCACCCTAAAGATCCAAATGGAGGAAACTCTTCTATGGGAATCCACTTTGGATAAACCTCATGATTTGGTCAATCCTAAAGATCCAAATGGAGCAACCTCTTGTTCTAATGATTTGGTCCATCCTGAAGATCCAAATGGAAGAACTTATTCTTAGGAATCATCTTTGGACCAAAATGTCAAAAGTCAAAGTTTTTCTCTACATTTTGTCCATCTTAAAGATCCAAATGAGCGAAACTCTTCTTTGGGAATCATCTTTGGACCAAAATGTCAAACGAGGATCGGAACCAATCTTGTTAAATTTGTTCTCATGGTTTAGTCCGTCCTAAAGATCTAAATGAATGAACCTCTTGTCCTTATAATTTGGTCAATCCTAAAGTTCCAAATAGAGGAACCAATTCAATGGGAATCCGCTTAGGACCAAAGTATCGAATGAGGATCAGAAACAATCTTATCAAAGTTGTCTTCATGATTTGGTCCATACTAAAGATCCAAATGGAGCAACCTCTTGTCCTCATGATTTGGTTAATCCTAAAGATCCAAATGGAGGAATCTATTATTTGGGAATCCTCTATGGACCAAAATGTCGAACGTCAAAGTTGTCCTCTTGATTTGGTCCGTCCTAAAGATCCAAACGGAGGTTTTAGGAATCCTCTTTGGACCAAAATGTCCATCGAAGATCGGAACGAATCTTGTCAAACTTGTTCTAATGATTTGGTCCATCCTAAAGAGCCAAATGAAGGAAACTCTTCTTTGGGACTAGTTTTTGAACAAAAATATCAAACGTAGAAGTCGTCCTCTTGATTTGGTTAATCCTAAAGAAAAAAATGGAGGAAACTCTTCTTTGGGAATCCTCTTTGGACTAACCTTATGTTTTTGTCCATCCTAAAGATCCAAATGAAGGAACCTATTCTTTGGGAATCCTCTTTGGATCACAATGTCGAACGTCAAAGTTGTCCACTTTATTTGCTAAATAATAAAGATTTAAATGGAGGAAACTCTTCTTTGGGAATTCACTTTGGACCAAAATGTAAAATTTGCCCTCATGATTTAGTCAACCCTAATGATCTAAATCGATGAAACTCTTGTCCTCGTGATTTTGTCCATCCTTAAGATCCTAATGGAGGAACCTCTTCTTTGGGAATCCTATTTGGACAAAAATGTCGAACGAGGATCAGAACCAATTCAAAAACTTGTTTGTAATTGAAAAGCATGTTTCAAATTACTTGTTTCACTCTCTAGGCAAACTTGAAACCACAGACCTAAGGTTTCCCGCTTCTCAAAGTTGTCCTCATGATGTGGTTTATCCTAAAGATCCCAATGGAGTAACTTCTTCTTTGGGAATCCTCTTTGTACCAAAATGTCAAACGAGGATAGGAAACAATCTTGTCAAACTTCTCTTCATTATTTCATCCATGCTAAAGTTCCAAATGGAGGAACCTCTTGTCCTCCTGATTTGGTCCATCCAAAAAAACCAAATAGAGGAAACTCTTCTTTGGGAATCCTCTTTGGACCAAAATGTCAAACGACGATCGGAACCAATTTTGTCAAACTTGTCTTCATGATTTGGTCCATCTTAAAGATCTAAATGGAGGAACCTATCTTTGGGACTCCTCTTTGGACAAAATGTGATATGAATCATGGAACGTCACAAAAAGCCCAAGGACAAATCACAACATTAAAGTTCAAGAGAAGCATTGACATCCATTTACAAGCCTACATTAGCCAAGTCAAGACAAGCTTTGAAGATCCGATCATGGAGGCTATGGAAGAGGACGTGATGAACTTCAATCTATGGCAAATACATTTGGAGGAAGAGTGTTGAAGACTTGTTCAATCGGAATTGAAGAGAAGAGCTAATTAGGAAAGTTGCATCACTTTTGCAAACTTTCCTTATTTGGACCACTTTCCATATTTGTCCCAAAGTTTCCATATTTGTTCCCAAAATGGTTCCAACGAATTTATGATGTATTTAGACATGTTTTAGGCCATTTACATTCAGTTTATTAACTAGGAAAGAATTAGGAAAGATATTATTCTCTAGGAAAGATTTTCCCCAAAATCTGCCAAATCCATATAAGGCAAGTTTTGGGCAGATTTCATTCTCTTCTTTATTCCGAATTTGCTTGTTATTTTTAGGGTTTCTTTGCCTATTTAAAGGCCTCATTTGTAACCCTAAACATGAAGAATTCATATGATAATAATATTGCTTTTTGCTTTGCTGAAGTTGCTTAGTTTTGTAGCCTTGTTCTAGGTTGCATGTTTTAGAAACATTCAAGCATGAATTGATCTATTATGTTTGTGAATTGTTTCGATCTTGAAATAAGAACAAGTTCTCTTATTTCAAGATATTAGATCATTGGAATAATCTTCTTCTTCTTGTATTCCATGGGTTTTACCTTATTGTTCATCGGGGTTTTAGGATTTGCATCTAGGGGTTCTTTGTGCTTTCAAAGGGTTTCTATTTCAATTTCCTAGGGTTTCATATCAAAATGTCGAACGTCAAATATGTAATCTTGATTTGGTCCATCCTAAAGATCCAAACGAAGGAAACTCTTCTTTGGGAATCCTCTTTGGACCAAAATGTCAAACGAGGATCGGAACCAATCTTTTTAAACTTGTCCTCATGATGTGGTCCATCCTAAAGATCCAAATGGAAGATACTCTTCTTTGGGTATCCTCTTTGTGCAAAAATGTCAAAGGAGGATCGGAACCAATCTTGTCAAACTTGTCCTCATGATTTATTCCATCCTAGAAATCCAAATGGAGGAAACTCTTCTTTGGGAATCCTCTTTGGACAAAAATATCAAATGAGGATCAGAAACTATCTTATCAAATTTGTATTCCTGATTTAGTCCATCCTAAAGATCCAAATGGATGAACTTCTTGTCCTCATTATTTGGTCCATCCTATGGATCAAAATGGAGGAACCTCTTCTTTGGGAATCCTCTTAGGACCAAAATATTGGATGAGGATCGGAAACAATCTTGTCAAAGTTATTGTTATGATTTGGTCCATCCTAAAGATCCAAATGAAGGAACCTCTAGTCCTCATGATTTGGTCTATCCTAAAGATCAAAATGGAGGTACCTATTCTTTGAGATACTTGTTTGGACCAATTGTTGAACGTCAAAGTTGTCCTCTTGATTTGGTCCATCTTAAAGACCAAATGGAGGAAATTCTCTTTGGACCAAAATATCAAATGTCAAAGTTGTCTTCATGATTAGATCCTACTAAAGATCCAAATGGAGGGAATCCTCTTTCGATCAAAATATCGAACGTCAAAGTTGTCCTCTTGATTTGGTCCATTCTAAAGATTCAAATGGAGGAAACCCTTCTTTGGGAATCCTCTTTTGACCAAAATGTCAAACGAGGATCGGAACCAATCTTGTCAAACTTGTCCTCATGATTTTGTCCATCCTAAAGATTCAAACAGAGAAACCTCTTGTTCTCATGATTTGGTCCATCCTAAAGATCCAAATGGAGAAACCTCTTGTTCTCATAATTTGTACTCATGATTTAGTCCATCCTAAAGATCCAAATGGATGAACTTCTTGTCCTCATTATTTGGTCCATCCTAAGGATCTAAATGGAGGAACCTCTTCTTTGGGAATCCTCTTAGGACCAAAATATTGAACGAGGATCGGAAACAATCTTATCAAAGTTGTTCTTATGATTTGTTCCATTCTAAAGGTCCAAATGGAGGAACCTCTTGTCCTCTTGATTTGGTCCATCCGAAAGATCAAAATGGAGGTACCTATTCTTTGAGAATCCTCTTTGACCAAAAATGTTGAACGTCAAAGTTGTCCTCTTGATTTAATCCATCCTAAAGATCCAAATGGAGGAAATCCTCTTTGGACCAAAATATCGAATGTCAAAGTTGTCTTCATTATTTTGTCCATCCTAAAGATCCAAATGAAGGGAATCCTCTTTGGATCAAAATATCGAACGTCAAAGTTGTCCCCTTGATTTGGTCCATCCTAAAGATCCAAAAATGGAGGAAACTCTTCTTTGGGAGTCGTCTTTGGACCAAAATGTCAAACGAGGATCGGAACCAATCTTGTCAAACTTGTCCTCATGATTTTGTCCATCCTAAAGATCTAAATGGAGGAAGCTCTTGTTCTCATGATTTGGTCCATCCTAAAGATCCAAATGGAGGAACCTCTTGTTCTCATAATTTGTACTCATGATTTAGTCCATCCTAAAGATCTAAATGGATGAAACTCTTGTTCTCATAATTTGGTCCATCCTAAAGATTCAAAATGAAGAACCTGTACTTTGGGAATACTCTTTGGATCAAAATATAGAACGTCAAAGTTGTTCTCTTGATTTGGTCCATCCTAAAGATCCAAATGGAGGAAACTCTTCTTTGGAAATCATCTTTGGATCAAAATATCGAACGAAGATCGGAAACAATCTTGTCATAGTTGTTCTCATGATTTGGTCCATCCTAATGATCCAAATGGATTAAAATCTTCTTTGGTAATCTTCTTTGGACCAAAATGTCAAACATCAAAGTTGTCCTTTTGATTTGATCCATCCTAAAGATCTAAATTGAGGAAATCTTCTCTGGTAATCATCTTTGGACCAACATATCGAACGAGGATACGAAAAAATCTTCTCAAACTTGTCCTCATGATTTGGTCCATCCTAAAGATCCAAATGGAGGAACCTCTTCTTTGAGAATCCTCACAAGCCAAAATTGTCGAACGTCAAAGTTGTCCTCGTGATTTGGTCCATCCTAAAGATCCAAATGGAGGAAACTCTTCTTTGGGATTCCTCTATGGACCAAATTGTCAAACGAGGATCGAAACAAATCTTGGGAAATTTGTCTAAATGATTTGGTCCATCCTAAAGATCCAAATGGAGGAACCTCTTCTTTGGGAATCCTCTTACCACCAAAATATCGAACGAGGATCAGAAAGAATCTTGTTAAAGTAGACCTCATGATTTGGTCAATCCTAAAGATCTAAATGGAGGAACCTTTTCTTTGGGAATCCTCTTTGGACGAAAATTTCAAACGAGGATCGTAACTAATCTTGTCAAAGTTGTCCTCATGATTCGATCCATCCTAAAGATCCAAATGGAGAAACCTATTCTTTTTTAATCCTCTTTGGACAGAAATGTCGAACGTCAAAGTTGTCCTCTTGATTTGGTCCAACATAAAGATCCAAATGGAGGAAATCCTCTTTGGACCAAATTATCGAAAGAGGACGGAACCAATCTTGTCAAAGTTTTCCTAATGATTTGGTCCATCTTAAAGATCCAAATGGAGGAAACTCTTTGAGACGACCCGTCACTTTTAAATAATTTAAATCAGAGAAAAACAGCAGAAGTCTTTTATTTTAAGAAAATTTGCGTGATTATGTTTGAAAATAGGCTAGCCAAAACCTGTTTACATCTTAAATTCAAATATCTAAAAACACAAGGAAAATTAAGTTCCTATCAGGACTTCAAAATGATTTATAAACATAAAAGTAAAGACAAAAGCTCTTAAGAGCCATTTACAAATATACAACTCCAAAATTATATAAAATTCACAAAACCATGTACATGGATTTTTACAACTACTTAGTCCATCTCGAAATCATCACCCCCTCGATCAAGCGCGCACCAGCTCCTCTCCCACGGTCCCAAACATTACCTGAAATGTTTGTAATATCATGAGCTAACAAACTAAGCCCAGTGAGAATAATAAGAATAAAAAGTAAAAATATACCTCAAACTTGCATTCTGATTTGTGTCCAATTAATCTGACACAATTCACTCCTAAAGTCCTCCAACTCTAGGTAATTTCATTCTAAACTTTCCAAAGGATGATATTACTACACTCTTGGTCAATCCTCATCCATTAAACTTGTTATGACATAGAATAAGTAAAGTAAATAAACTTTGTATAAAATATAACATCTCAATTCTCTATATCATCAATCATATGCAATGTAGGGTTCGCATATACCCTTATGCATGTATGAAGTAATGCGTCAATCCCGTAGGATACCATTCACTCCTTTTTCATCTAGAATAAAGAGCAAATACCGTAGGAACCCATTCGTCTCTTTTTCACTTAGAGTAATGAGCAAATCCCGTAGGATCCCATTCCTCTCTTTTTCACTTACAGTAATGAGCAAATCCCGTAGGATCCCATTCGTCTCTTTTTCACTTTCGTTTCTTTTTCACTTGCTTTCTCTTTTTCATTTCTTTTTCATGAATGATGCGATAATGGTATGGTGTAAATGATAAGCATATGCTTGCATATCTTGTAAAAGTAAATAAATAAAGTGCGGAATTAAAACAAGTAAAATAAATGAGCATCTCGGACGAAGATATGTCGATCGAACTCCGGTATCAATAATAAGAGAAGAATCATAACGTAAACGATTAACCTAACCTTCAAGGATTCTAAACTTCCAATATAATTCGAGGTTCTTTTAATCGTTCTAAATACAAGTTTGGATCTTTTAACCTCCAATGATCCATCCTAAACTTCGAAACGAATCTAACTTAGAACTTTCTAAGGTTCAATGCTTTCCTCGAGAACTCCTAAGTTCTCACTTAAAGAACTAGCTCCTAATCCTAGGGTACTAGCTCATTCCCTCTATTCTTAGATTCGGTTTCTAGTCTTAGTTTCAAATGCTACAAACCTTCATACTCATTCGCTTTCTATAGTTACTTTAAATCCTAACTATTCTCACCTTAGCAAAATAAGAGTTCGCTCCAAGTTTCCAAAAGCACGATCAAATAATGATCCGAAACACCTACAATTAACTACATCTACAATTAATAAATAAACATACATCTATCAATTAACATCTAAAAGCTCAAAACAACGAACAACCCCATAAACCCCACTATGAGGCTCTCGGCCCCCCATAAAAAGTGGGTCTCGGGTTTGGTTTTTCGGCTTTTAGGTACTTTAGAGGTGTTTCGAGTTGGTTTTAAGCAAATTCGATATTCCCGATTTCAATGGGTATCGATAATTAGGGTTTTTGAACATTAAGCCCTTTCCCGAATTAAATTTAAATAAATATTAATTCACTAATTTATAACCCGTATTCAAATCCCAAAAGGTAAATTTCAAACGGGAAGGGTTTCGACTGAAACTCGGTTTTAGGGTTATGGGAAAGTTTCCAAAAACTCTTAAAACTACTCCCGTATTTACAAACACCGAGTTTCACGACAAGATATCGAAAGAAAACAAAGAAAACTCCATTAAAACACTATTTGGAGCTTAGAGTTTGAAACTTTACTTACGAGAACTCCGTGGATGTTGAGAGAAACGCACGATGGTTAGGTGGAAATGAATCCTAGACTCTAGGGCTTTCCGATGCAACCAAGATCGAGCCGATCCGTAGAGAAACGAAGAAAAACCAAAATCGCCCCAAACCCTCCATGAAGCCCACGGCAATGGGAGAAGAAAAAATGAAAAGTTTGGTCAACTTGTGGTCAAATGAGTATATTTAAAGATGAATGAATAGTATTTTGATATTTTTAAGAAATTGGAAATGACGGTTGCGTCCTTTTATGACTTTTGACTTCTAAAACAAAACCCGATGCTCTTAGATAAATCTAAAGGTGATTAATAATTATTAATTGGCCTATTAATAATTATTAATGTCACCGAAACGAAATTTAAAGTATTAAAACGATTAAAAAGAATTTCGGGCAAAATTAACTACTAAAATCGAAATTACAAAAATAATAATTAATCTAAATACTTAAATTGAAATAAATAAATAAATAAATAACATTAAATAAATAATAAAATAAAATAAATAAATAAGAAAATAAAATAAAAAATTCACTTCAAAATAACGGGACGTTACACTCTTCTTTGTGAATCTTCTTTCAACCAAAATGTTAAACGAGGATCGGAACCAATCTTGTCAAACTAGTACTCATGATTTGGTCCATCCATAAGATCCAAATGGAAGAACCTCTTGTCCTCATGATTTGGTCCATTCGAAAGATCCAAATGGAAGAACCTCTTGTCCTCATGATTTGGTCCATTCGAAAGATCCAAATGGAAGAACCTCTTGTCCTCATGATTTGGTCCATCCTAAAGATCCAAATAAAGAATCTCTTCTTTGGGAATCCTCTTTGGACAAAAATATCGAATGAGTACGGAACCAATCTTTTTAAACTTGTCCTCATGACTTGTCTCTCTTGAAGATCCAAATTGAGGAAAGTATTCTTTGGGAGTCATCTTTGGACGAAAATGTCAAACGAGGACCGGAACCAATCTTATCAAACTTTTCCATATGATTTGGTCAATCCTAAAGATCCAAATGGAGGAACCTCCTGTCCTCCTCATTTGGTCCATCCTAAAGATCAAAATTGATGAAGCTATTCTTTGGTAATCCTCTTTAAACCAAAATATAGAATGTCAAAGTTGTCCTCTAGATTTTGTCCATCCTAAAGATCCTAATGGAGGAAACACTTATTTGGGAATCCTTTTTTAACCAAAATGTCCAACGAGGATTAGAACGAATCTTGTCAAACTTATCCACATGATTTGGTCCATCCTAAAGATCAAAATGGAGGAACCTCTTGTCCTCATCATTTGGTCCATCCTAAAGATCCAAATGGCGGAACCTCTTCTTTGGGAATCCTCTTTGGACCAAAATGTCGAACGAGGATCAAAATCAATCAAAAAACTTCTTTGTAATTGAAAATCTTGTATCAAAGTACTTGTTTCACTCCCTAGACAAAAGTGAATCCAAAGACCTAAGGTTTCTCACTTGTCAACGTTGTCCTCATGATTTGGTCCATTCTAAAGATCCAAATGAAGGAAACTCATCTTTTGGAATCCTCTTTGTACCAAAATGTCAAACAAGGATCGGAAAAAATCTTGTCAAATGAGGATTGGAACCAATTCAAATACTTGTTTATAAATGAAAAGCTCGTCTCGAAGTACTTGTTTCACTCTCAAGCCCAAATTGAAACCAAACACATACGGTTTCTCGCTTGTCAAAGTTGTCCTCATGATTTGGTCCATCCTAAAGATCCAAATGTTGGAACCCATTCTCTTCATGATTTGGTCCATCCTAAAGATCGAAATGTAGGAACCTCTTCTTTGGGCATCCTCTTAGGACCAAAATATCGAACGAGGATCAGAAACAACCTTGTCAAAGTTGCCATTATGATTTCGACCATCCTAAAGATCCAAATGGAGGAAAATCTTCTTTGGGAATACTCTTTGGACAAAAATAACCAACGACAATCGAAACCAATCTTGTCAAACTTGTCCTCATTATTTTATCCATCCTAAAGTTCCAAATGGATAAAAGTCTTCTTTGGGTATCCTTTGATGACCAAAATATCGAACGAGGATCTGAAACAATCTTGTCAATTTTCGCCTCATAATTTTGTCCATCCTAAAGATCCAAATGGAGGAACCTCTTGTCCTCATGATTTTGTCCACCCTAAAGATTCAAATGGAGGAACGTCTTCTTTGGTGGGAATCCTCTTTGGACAAAAATGTAGAACGTCAAAGTTGTCCTTATGATTTGATCCATTCGAAAGATCCAAATGGAGGAACTTCTTCTTTGGGAATCCTCTTACGACAAAAATCGAACAAGGATCGGAACCAATCTTGTCAACGTTGTCCTCATTATTTGGTTCATCCTAAATGAAAAGCTCGTCTCGAAGTACTTGTTTCACTCTCAAGCCCAAATTGAAACCAAACACATACGGTTTCCCGCTTGTGAAAGTGGTCCTCATGATTTGGTTCATCCTAAAGATCCAAATGGAGGAACCTATTCTCCTCATGATTTGGTCCATTCTAAAGATCGAAATGTAGGAACCTCTTCTTTGGGCATCCTCTTTGATATGAATCATCCCAGCCCCAAATGTCAAAGAATTGACAATATTGAAGTCCAAGGTTTCAATCAAGAAAAGATCAAGAATCCGAAGACTAAACGAGTGAAGATTGACTTTCTTGGGCATTTGCAAGGATATTTGGTTACATACTTGACTAATCAAGAAAATGAGTTTAAAACACTTCTAAACTCATGGGATATTTGTTTCAGAGAGCTCCAAAGAAAATCGCGCATGAAAACATTCAAACGAGTGAAAATGACATCAAAAACGGCGACTGGCACTTGTAGTTTTGTCTATTTTCATCCAATTTCGAATTTTAGTATTTTATTTGAGTTTTATTACTTTAGTTTTATTTATTATTATTATTATTGATGTAATAGGGAAGATTTGACTTTGTTTCCTTAGTTTTGCAAACTTGGAGACCAAGTTTAAAAGATTAGGAAAACTTTCCTAATTTGTTTTGGTTTAAGCTTTTGCTTTGAAAAACCTCTTTGTAATTCATGTTCTTGAATTGCATGTTTAGAGTCATTCAAGTCCAATTGATCATTGTTCTTGTGGAGTGCCTCGACCTTAATTAAAGAAACCTATTCTTGAATTAGGGGATTGATCGATTAGGTCATCATCTTCCCAACCTCGCCTAAAGGTTGATTCAAATTGTTAAGGGTTTTCAAGCTTTTCCGTTCAAGGGTCCATCATCCGGTTCTTGAATCCGTCAACGCTTGAGGGTTCGTATCATTTGGTATCAGAGCTTGCTCTGGGAGAGAGTTATCAAAGGTAAATTCGTTTACTTCATCACCTACGTCTTCACTTTTTCTAATCCCCCATCAAAACCGCTTTCATTAAAAAAAACCAGAAAATTTCTAGATTTTTGTTCCAACTTGTACATCACCTACTGACCTCGTCCTCTAACCTTTTCCTACGAAATTTTTTTCCAATCTATTTATTTTTCGATCCTCTAATAAATTACAGAAGACATCAAATCCAAAATCAGAACTTAAATTACCTAAAAACTCGTTTCAAAGTTTGAATACCAAGCAGTTTTTTTTTTCTTCATCTTTCAAAACCCTAATTTTTTTGCAACCACAAAATTCTTCCATTATGACAATACATACTAGAGATATCAAGTGTACTAAATGTCGTGGAAGAGGGCATATTCGGGAGGTGTGCCCTAACAAGATAGATTTGGCTCTAGAAGGAGATGAAACTAAAGAAGAAGAAAAAGAGAGATTGAAGAGGATGGAACAAGAACAACAAAAAAGAAGAGAGAAAAGGGAGTCGGTGAAGCGAGAGAGATTAGAGCGAGAAGAAAAGGAGAAAATAAAGAAGCAAGAAGAGTTGAGAAAATTAGAGCAAGAAAAGCAAGCTCTCGTTAGAAGAATTGAGAGGAAAAGGAAATTATTGGCCACACCACCCCTCTTTGCACTCGAGTATCATATGGGAAGTTTCAAGCTAAACCCTTTCCAAGATTTTGTTTATGATTTTTTGCAGGAAATCAATGCCAATAATGGTGCCACAAATGCTTTAACAATTGGCGAATTTTTCAAGGGAGACTCCACCATGATCAAACCTTTAGATTCGAGGACGAATCTTTTCGAGTTGGAGAGAATGATATGAATCATCCCAGCCCCAAATGTCAAAGAATTGACAATATTGAAGTCCAAGGTTTCAATCAAGAAAAGATCAAGAATCGAAGACTAAACGAGTGAAGATTGACTTTCTTGGGCATTTGCAAGGATATTTGGTTACATACTTGACTAATCAAGAAAATGAGTTTAAAACACTTCTAAACTCATGGGATATTTGTTTCAGAGAGCTCCAAAGAAAATCGCGCATGAAAACATTCAAACGAGTGAAAATGACATCAAAAACGGCGACTGGCACTTGTAGTTTTGTCTATTTTCATCCAATTTCGAATTTTAGTATTTTATTTGAGTTTTATTACTTTAGTTTTATTTATTATTATTATGATTGATGTAATAGGGAAGATTTGACTTTGTTTCCTTAGTTTTGCAAACTTGGAGACCAAGTTTAAAAGATTAGGAAAACTTTCCTAATTTGAATTTAGGAAAGTCTAGTTTTTACCTTTTTATTATTAGGTCTTTATTTCCCTTCATATTTTCGACCAAGCTAGGGTTTATTAGGCTATTTAAAGCCTCTTTTGTAAGCTTTACAAAAGAATATCAATGAATGAAAATCCTTTTGTTTTGGTTTAAGCTTTTGCTTTGAAAAACCTCTTTGTAATTCATGTTCTTGAATTGCATGTTTAGAGTCATTCAAGTCCAATTGATCATTGTTCTTGTGGAGTGCTTCGACCTTAATTAAAGAAACCTATTCTTGAATTAGGGGATTGATCGATTAGGTCATCATCTTCCCAACCTCGCCTAAAGGTTGATTCAAATTGTTAAGGGTTTTCAAGCTTTTCCGTTCAAGGGTCCATCATCCGGTTCTTGAATCCGTCAACGCTTGAGGGTTCGTATCACTCTTAGGACCAAAATATCGAACGAGGATCAGAAACAACCTTGTCAAAGTTGTCCTCATGATTTCGACCATCCTAAATATCCAAATGGAGAAAACTCTTCTTTGGGAATACTCTTTGGACAAAAATATCAAACGAGAATCGAAACCAATCTTGTCAAACTTGTCCTCATTATTTTATCCATCTTAAAGTTCCAAATGGAGGAAACTCTTCTTTGGGAATCCTCTAATGACCAAAATATTGAACGAGGATCTGAAACAATCTTGTTAATTTTGGCCTCATGATTTGGTCCATTCTAAAGATCCAAATGGAGGAACCACTTGTCCTCATGATTTCGTCCACCCTAAAGATTCAAATGGAGGAACGTCTTCTTTTGCGGGAATCCTCTTTGGACAAAAATGTAGAACGTCAAAGTTATCCTCATGATTTGGTCCATCCGAAAGATCCAAATGGAGGAACTTCTTCTTTGGGAATCCTCTTAAGAAAAAAATTGAACAAGGATCGGAACCAATCTTGTCAACGTTGTTCTCATTATTTGGTTCATCCTAAATATCAAAATGGAGGAACCTCTTGTCCTCCTGATTGTTTCCATCCTAAAAAATCAAATGGAGAAACCTCTTCTTTGAAAATTCACTTTGGTCTATAATGTCAGACAAGGATCGCAACCACACATGTCATACTTGTCCTCATGATTTCGTCCATCCTCAATATTCCAAATGGAGGAACCTCTTGTCCTCAAGATTTCGTCCATCCTAAAGATTCGAATGGAGGAACTTCTTTGAGAATTCACTATGGATCAAAATGTTTAACGAGGATTGGAACCAATCCAAAAACATGATTTTAATTGAATAGTTTGTATCAAAGTACTTGTTTCACTCTCTAGACAAAAGTGAAACCGTAGACCTAAGGTTTCCCGCTTGTCAAACTTGTCCTCATGATTTGTTCCATCTTAAAGATCCAAATGGAGGAACCTCTTCTTTGGGAATCATCTTGGGACCAAAATGTCGAATGAGGATAAAAACCAATCCAAAAACTTGTTTGTAATTGAAAAGCATGTTTCAAAGTACTTGTTTCACTCTCTAGACCAAATTGAAACCATAGACCTAAGATTTCCCGCTTGTAAAAGTTGTTCTCTTGATTTTGTCCATCCTAAAGATCCAAATGGAGGAAACTCTTCATTGGGAATCCTTTTTGGACCAAATTGTTAAAGGAGGATCGGAACCAATCTTTTAAAACTTGTCCTCATGATTTGGTCCATCTTAAAGATCCAAATGGAGGAACCGATTCTTTGGGAATCCTCTTTTGAGCCAAATGTCACACGTCAAAGTTGTCCTCTTGATTTCGACCATCCTAGAGATCCAAATGGAGGAACCTCTTGTCCTCATGATTTGGTCACTCCTAAAGATCCAAATGGAGGAACCTCTTCTTTGGGAATCCTCTTACGACCAAAATGTTGAACGTCTAAGTTGTCCTCTTTATTTGGTCCATTCTAAAGATCTAAATGGAGAAAACTCTTCTTTGGGAATCAACTTTGGACCAAAATGTCAAACGACGATCGGAAACAATATTGTCAAACTTGTCCTCATGATTTGGTTCATCCTAAAGATCCAAATGGAGGACGTCTTCTTTGGTGGTAATCCTCTTTGGACCAAAATGTAGAACGTCAAATTTGTCCTCATGATTTGGTCCATCCGAAAGATCCAAATGGAGGAACCACTTCTATGGGAATCCTCTTAGGACCAAAATCGAATAAGGATCGGAACCAATCTTGTCAACATTGTCCTCTTTATTTTGTTCATCCTAAATATCAAAATGGAGGAATCTCTTGTCCTCATGATTTTGTCCATCCTAAGGAATCAAATGGAGAAACCTCTTCTTTTAGAATTCACTTTGGTCTAAAATGTTAGACAAGGATCGGAACCAATAATGTCAAACTTGTCCTCATGATTTTGTCCGTCCTCAATATTCCAAATGGAGGAACCTCTTGTCCTCATGATTTGGTCCATCTGAAAGATCCGAATGGAGGAACGTCTTATTTGGTGGGAATCCTCTTTGGACCAAAATGTAGAACGTCAAAGTTGCCCTCATGATTTGGTCTATCCGAAAGATCCAAATTGAGGAACCTCTTCTTTGGGAATCCTCTTAGGACCAAAATCAAAAAAGGATCGGAACCAATCTTGTCAATGTTTTCCTCATTATTTGGTTCATCCTAAATATCAAAATAAGGGAACCGCTTTACCTCATGATTTGGTTCATCTTAAAGAGCCTAAAACATCCATTGTCAAACTTACAAGGACAAATGAAGACAGATTTTGATGCTCAAAGCTTGGAGGTTATAGAAGAGGATGAAATGCACTTCAATCAATGGAAAGTGTATTTGGAGGAGGAATATTAGAGACATGTGCAATGAATAATAAAGTCAAAGTCATTTTAGGAAAGTTTCCTAAAATGGGTACTTTGCTTTTTGCTTCAAGCTTTAGTTGCTTTATTCTTTCCTTAAATGTTGTTCACATGCCATATTTTATTATGGGCTGATTACTTTGGGCTTTTGTTTTAGGGTTTTGTTCTCTTGACTATTTAAAGACTTTTTGTAACCCTAATATTCAGATTTGATGAATTGAAAAGTTGCCTCTTGGCTTGAAACCTCTTGCTTGGATGATTTTCCATTGCATAACTTAGTAGTCTTGCTTTAGATTACTTGTTTAGAAACAATCAAACACTCTTGATCTAAAGTGTTTGTGGATTGTTTCAATCTTGAGATAAGAAACAAGTTCTTCTTATTTCAAGATCATAGATCTAGGAATAATCTTCTTGACTCATGTTCCTTGGGTTTTGCTAAATTGCTTTGGGGGTTTTAGATCTTGGTGACTCAAGGGTTCTTCAAGGGGTTCTTGATCCAAATCTAGGGTTTTCATATCAATATCATTCCCTCCTTCTTGAAAAGGATTCGTCCTCGAATCCAAATCTTCATGCCCTACAACAAAAGATCCGAAATCAGAAACTTTAAATATTGAATTCGAAAAATACTCACCTTGTAACGCAATGGTATGAAATTTTGCATGTATTCTTCCAAGGACTTGATAGGGTCCATCACCCCTTGGATGCAATTTAGTCCTTTTTTGAAGTCGTTTGTTCCGCAAATGCATCCAAATCCATGCTCTCGGATGAAACTTATGTCTTTTCCTTCTTTTGATCATTTTTAAGGTTAATATGAAAAATTGCTCCTCGATCATTTTCTCCACATGATTGTCCATTAATTTGATGAATACATATATAAAATGAGCTGAATCACTCACAAACAAATTAGATCTAAAAGGCAGCATCTTTAATGGAGTAATAGCATAAAGACCATAAATAAGTTTATTTGTAAAACAAACATTTTTATGATATATTGTCCTTTTACATGTATTCTCTACAAAATGTAAACAATTCTCATTAGTTTTCACTTTCGAGTTTGTTTCTTTAATGATTGCCCCAAAGATCACATTTATCACTTCTTGAGTTTCCCATTCATGCAAAACAGTTTGGTATCCATTGTAACTTCTCAAAGAAAAATTAACATCAAAAGATGAATATGCATATGAGTTCAACTTTCCCACATACTCAAAACTTTCATTTTCAAGACGCTCATTGACAATAACTTTCATATGCTTAGAACTAGAAAGTATAGGACTTACAACATTCTCATTAGATTCGATATACTTTCTTTCTTTGATGTATTGTCCTTTCGAACATCTCAAGCTCTTATTCGGCCATAAGTAATGCTTCCAAACCTGAAAAAGATATTCAAACACACTAGACAAATGATGGTTAAGGTTAGTTGCCAAAAAGTCTACATTGCACATAAGCACAAAATTAGGCTTTTGACTAAGAAAAACTATCCTCACCTCACTCATTTTTACATGATAGCTCACTGATTTTCCTTTTCTCTCAATTTCCTCTAAGTGTTCACACATTTCTTTTTCATTCTTCTCTTTTCTCTCATTGTTTTCACTCTTGCTTTTTCCACTCAAAGCTTTCTTTTCTCTCTCACTCAATTCTTTTTCTTTTAATTCTTTTTCTTTCAACTCTTTTTCTTTCAACTCAATCTCAAGCCTCCTTTGTTCAAGCTTACATTGATCAATGAAAACCTCTTTTGAAGACAAAGGTACCAAAGTAGTCTTCCTCCCATCCTTGGTAAAAGTGTACCTATTTAGGTAGCCATCATAGGTCACTCTCCTATCAAACTGCCAAGGCCTTCCCAAAAGTATATCCCCGGCATGCATTGGGACTACATCACAAACTACCTCATCTTTATACTTTCCAAGGCTAAAAGAAATGATAGCTTGCTTATGCACCTTCAACTCCCCTCTATCATTTAACCATTGTAACTTATAAGGTTTGGGATGTGGTTTAGTAAGCAAATTGAGTCTCTTGACCAGAATTGAGCTTACAACATTTGTACAACTTCCACCATCAATCACAACACTACATGGGGTCTCATTCACTAAACACCTAGTATGGAACAAGTTGTGTCTTTGGTCATCTTCAAAATTCTCCTTTATTTCAGAATTGAGAACTCTCCTACACAAGAGTGCTACTCTATTTCCTTCCTCCTGACTATCATCACTCGCCTCGGGTTCCTCAATATTTTCCTCCATAGAATCACCCTCTTCGGCTTCCTCAAAATATTCTTCCTCAAAGTCACTCTCTTCCCAATCAGTGACTACTTCTTCAACAACATCACTTTCTAATTCATCTTCAATTATTTCTCCCATTTGCTGATTACTAGCTATCTCTAATCTACCCATGCGCTCATTAAGCCCCTCTACAATTTTAGTAAGTCTACAAAAAACTCTCGTTTGGGCCTCTCTCCACCTAGCTTCACTAAACTCACCCTGATTATTTCCCCCTTGTGACATGTTTCTGGACCTCACAACACTCCCTCACAATATATCACTCAAGGAACTCTCGTGTTTAATCACTCAAGGTAGGCCAAAATATCAATTTAGGCTCTTGGATAAGCTATGGTCAAAATGAAGCAACTTGTGTTTAAAGTACTAAAAATCAAGCAATCAGTATTTAAACAAGCTAAAATAATGAAAAGAAACAAAAATAAAACAAGAAGAACAGATTGGATAGGCAAAAATCAGATTGGAAAAGCAAAACAGATTTTTGAAAGCAAAGAACTCAAGAAAAAATGGAATTTACAAATTTTCAAATTCGTGGAGTTCGAGAATGAATTTTCAATTGGAATTCTATATGTAGCTTATTAAGATGATATTAAACAGCATAAAAAAGGCCAAATTCAAAAATTCTTTCAGAGTTGAAAACACTAACTCACAGAATTGAAGTTCCCGAAAAATAGGATAAACCTGCGCACAGAAATGATATTTCAGATTTGAACTGTTTTCGTTATGATTTGGATAAATCTCCCTTCTGAACTTTGAAAGCTAACAGAACGATAAAACTTTTCTCTTCAGACAACAAAGACAAATTAGGACGTTAGATTAGACTTTGAATGGAAAACAGTAGCATTAAATGCGGCAGTTACAAAACGGGACAGTTTTGGAAATTTTGAACTATAGCCGTTTTTTATGCTTTAAATACATGAAAATGAATGTGAAACTGATATATTTGAATGGAAACTGATATATAAACACAATTATATCAGATCTACAAGAATTTATATGGATCAAACTAAAAAATTTCAAGAACTTGCAAGATGAACAGATTTGGTGCTCTCGGATGCAAATTCACTCTTTTTTTTTTTTATTTTCAAGATCTAAACGTGATCTTTAAGATGGAGATGACATCAGATTCAAAAGGTGAATCAAAATGAATGAAAAGGTAGAAACGAAATGGATGGACAGAATGTGTAGAAATGAAAAACAATGCATAAAAGTAAGATAGAATCAATTCTAGAGATCGGCCACTAAGATGCAACCTATGCTTTGATACCAAATGATACGAAAACCCTTTCGAAATGCTTTAAGAACCCTTAAACTTAACTAAGGACCCAAAAAGATCACAACCAAAGAACCCACATATGCCATTTGAAACAACCCAAGGAAAAAGGCTAGAAAATGATTATCCTTATGATCACTGATCTAAAGACAAAAATTGGATTTCTTGTTTTAGATTCGAATCAATCCACCAAATTAGAATGATCAATCCTAATGGCTCGATTCTACAGCCACCCTAAACACAAGGAATGACAAGATGAAAAGTTGAACAACTCACAACAATTCAAAGAAAAAGCTCTCAATGAGACTTTGGATTTTTAACTCATGAATAATCTGCCTCTTACAAAATGGGTTCCATGGCTTTATAGCCTTCCTAATGCACGAAATTAAACTCATTAAAATGAATGAATAAGGCCAAAAGACAGCCAGCCATATTAAAGTCTGAAATAATGACAATTAACAACCCTATTGAATTATTAAAGTGTAACTGATATGTGGGGAGTTACAAATCTGATTTTGAGCCTTTGTAACTGAAACATCTTGATCACATGTATTGATGAGAGTCTTAAATGAAGCCTTAAGATGTCATGAATAAGTCTTGAGTAGCATTGATGTCTTGAGTTGCATTAAATGAGCTTCGGTTGCATTAATTGAACTTGACTTGCATTTAATGAACTAGGCTTGAAGTTTACTTGCATTTAATGAGCTTGGTTTGAACTTGACTTGCATTTAATGAACTCTACTTGAACTTGACTTCCATTTATTGAACTAATCTTGAAATTGGAGAACAACGAATGCAAGCTCGGAAAAGATCAACATGAAGACTCCATGATTCATATCAAAAAGAGGTTCTCGTATTTGGATATTTAGTACGGACAAAATCATGAGGACAAGTTTGACAAGATTGGTTCCAATCGTGATTTGACATTTTGGTCCAAAGAGGATTCTCAAAGAAGAGTTTCCTGATTTTATATCTTTAGGATGGACCAAATCCCGATGACAACTTTGACAAGTGGAAAACCTTAGGTATTTAGTTTCACTTTGGTAAAGATAGTGAAACAAGTACTTTGATACAAGCTTTTAAATTACACACAAGTTTTTGGATTGGTTCTTATCCCCGTTCAATATTTTTGTCTAAAAAGCACTCCCAAAGAAGTGGTTCCTCCATTCAGATCTTTACGATGTACCAAATTATGAGGACAAGAGGTTCATCCATTTGGATCTATAGGATGGACTAAATAATGAGGACAAATTTGACAACATTGGTTTCGATCCTCGTTTGACATTTTGGTCCAAAGAGGATTCCCATAGAAGAGTTTCCTCCATTTGGATCTTTAGGATGGACCAAATCAGGAGGACAACTTTGACGTTCGGCATTTTAGTCCAAAGAGATTTCCTAAAGAATAGGTTCCTCCATTTGAGTATTTAGGATGGACCAAATCAAAACCACAAGAGGTTCCTCCATTTGGATCTTTAGGATGGACCAAATCATGAGCACAACTTTGATAATATTGGTTCTGATCCTCGTTCGGCATTTTGGTCCATAGATGATTCCCAAAGAAGATTTTCCTCCATTTGGATATTTTTTATTTACCAAATCATGAGCACAACTTTGACAAGATTGGTTTTGATCCTTGTTTGGCTCATTGGTCCATAGAGGATTCCCAAAGAAGAGTTTCCTCCATTTTGATCTTTAGGATGGACCAAATCAAGAGGAAAACTTTGACGTTCGGCATTTTGGTCCAAAGAGGATTCCCAAAGAATATGATACGAAAACCCTTTTGAAATGCTTTAAGAACCCTTAAACTTAACTAAGAACCCAAAAAGATCACAACCAAAGAACCCACATATGCCATTTGAAACAACCCAAGGAAAAAAGGCTAGAAAATGATTATCCTTATGATCAATGATCTAAAGACAAGAATTGGATTTCTTGTTTTAGATTCGAATCAATCCACCAAATTAGAATGATCAATCCTAATGGCTCGATTCTACAGGCACCCTAAACACAAGGAATGACAAGATGAAAAGTTGAACAACTCACAACAATTCAAAGAAAAAGCTCTCAATGAGACTTTGGATTTTTAATTCAATCATAATCTGATTATTACAATGGAAAGAAAGGCATTATATAGCCTTTAAAAGACCATCAAAAAACGAAATATACAAGCCATTAAAGTCCTAGACATGTAACTTACACAAATAATGACAATTGATAGTGAAAATAAAAGTGTAACCTACATGGCTTTCCAAAAGTTGTAACCTACCATCTTTTGTAACTTATCATCACTCTAAATGCTAGAATATTTAAAACACCAAAGTTCTCTTTAAGTAAGTGTCCTGTAATTATGATGAAAGCTGAGTTGCATTGAAAAAGCTTGAATTCCATTAAATGAGCTTCGGTTGCATTAAATGAACTTGACTTGCATTTAATGAACTAGGCTTGAAGTTTACTTGCATTTAATGAGCTTGGTTTGAACTTGACTTGCATTTAATGAACTCTACTTGAACTTGACTTCCATTTATTGAACTAATCTTGAACTTGGAAAACAACTAATGCAAGCTCGGAAAAGATCAACATTAAGGCTCCATGATTCATATCATTCCCTCCTTCTTGAAAAGGATTCGTCCTCGAATCCAAATCTTCATGCCCTACAATAAAAGATGAAACATAAGTAAACTTAAAGATTGAATTCTCAAAATTCTCACCTTGTAATGTAATGGTATGAAATTTTGCATGTATTCTTCCAAGGACTTGATAGGGTCCATCCCCCCTTGGATGTAACTTAGTCCTTTTTTGTAATCTTTTCTTCCGGAAATGCGTCAAAATCCATGCTCTCGGATGTAACTTAAGCGGTTTCCTTCTCAAGTTCATTTTCAAGGTAAATGTGAAAACTTGCTCCTCGATCATTTGCTCGACATCCATGTGCATTAATTTGATGAATACATTCATAAAATGGGCTGAATCACACACAAAAACATTAGATCTCAAAGGCAGCAACTCAAAGGGAGTAATAGCATAAAGACCATATGCTATTATACGTTCCATCATCCTTAGCATGAACCCTTGACTCGAAATAAAACAGATTGCCCTATGTGATCTAAAAATCAAGAAACGGACAAACTTTTACGTTCCATCATCTCATGACTCGAAACACTCCACAAGTTGGTTGATCACTCCCCTCTTGAATGTTTCTAAACATGTAATCTAAAGCAAGATTACAAAGGGTGAGGCACAAGGCTCTCAATGTGCATAAAAATGCTACATTTCATTCAATCTTTTGAATCTGTCAAGTCTTACAAGTCTCCTTTACATTGCCTGATACATGGCCTATTTATAGGCTTAAATTACATGTAAATTTCGTTCATAATGCTCCCATAACAGCCCAATTAAGTCCCTAGCATGTAACCTACGAATTTAAAGTAAAAGCTTAAGTTACATCTACCACCATTTAATTTGTAACTTAAAATACAACTATTACAATAGAAACTGATATTTGAACTCTAAATTAAGCTTTTAAATCTTCATTAAGGCTTGTCTTGATATTGCTTTGAGTTCCCTTGAATGAAGCTTTGAGTTGTCATAAATGCATCTAGAGTTGTCATCAATGCTAGTACACTTGAAGCTTGAGTTGTCATAAATACATCTTGAGTGCATTTAATGCAACTTGAGTTGTCATCATCAATGCATGTACTCTTTAAGCTTGAATTCCTTAAATGCATGTCTACATAATTCATATCATTCCACCATTCTTCAAAATGATTCGTCCTTGAATCAAAAAGTGTTGCTGCAAAAGAATGTTAGAGAGAAAAAATAAATTGGACCTTACAAGCACTCCCTCACCTTTTACAACTCTCTTTGTTCCACTCGTGTTTGCACTCACAATTCCTTCAAGATTGGCCTTTACTTTTAGAGAAGCAGCCCATATATAGGTTAATATCTCTGTTATTAAGAGCTTACAATTGGCCAAACTCAGAAATTCAATCACAAATGAAAACACCAATCAACGGAGATAAGGTGTTGCAATTTAAGAGCAATCTGCACACTGAACTGAATTCCAATATCTGAATATTTTCCATTACGAATTTAACTATGAGCCCTTCTAATATTTGAAAGATAACAAGATGATAAATATTTTCTCTTCAGGACAAACATACAAATTCGGAGGTTATGAAAGATTTTGCACACAAAACAGTAGCATTAAATGCGGCAGTTACAAAAATGGGCAGTTTTGACAAATATTTAATTCAGCCGTTTTTTGGAACTTCAAATTCATGGAAATGAATGTGTAACTGATGGTTTATGACTTATAACTGATACACTAACACATTCAAATCATATGTACACAAATTTCAAGGATCAAACTCAGAAAACCTCAAGAATTTGCAAGAAGAACAAACCGGTGCTCTTTAATGCAAAGCTTTTTTTTTTTTTCAAGATCAGAATGTGATCTTCAAGATAGAAACAAGATCAGAACGAAAAGATGAAGACAAATTCATGCATGGACAAAAACGAAAAGATAGGACATAATTGAAAAAAAGAAGAATTGAAAAGGATAGATTGGATAAAACCTGTTCTAGAGATCGGCCACAAAAACGCAACCAATGCTCTGATACCAAATGATAAGGCAAACTCAAATCTCAAGTTCAAACACCCTATGCTATTATACTTAGCATGAACCCTTGAAGCATGAATTCAAACCCTCCCTAACTATTCGACTTCAATCATAAGGAAAGGCTAGAAACAGATTGCCCTATGTGATCTAAAAATCATGAAACGGACAAACTTTTACGTTCCATCATCTCATGACTCGAAACACTCCACAAGTTGGTTGATCACTCCCCTCTTGAATGTTTCTTAACATGTAATCTAAAGCAAGATTACAAAGGGTGAGGCACAAGGCTCTCAATGTGCATAAAAATGCTACATTTCATTCAATCTTTTGAATCTGTCAAGTCTTACAAGTCTCCTTTACATTGGCTGATACATGGCCTATTTATAGACTTAAATTACATGTAAATTTCTTTCATAATGCTCCCATAACAGCCCAATTAAGTCCCTAGCATGTAACCTACGAATTTAAAGTAAAAGCTTAAGTTACATCTACCACCATTTAATTTGTAACTTAAAATACAACTATTACAATAGAAACTGATATTTGAACTCTAAATTAAGCTTTTAAATCTTCATTAAAGCTTGTCTTGATATTGCTTTGAGTTCCCTTGAATGAAGCTTTGAGTTGTCATAAATGCATCTAGAGTTGTCATCAATGCTAGTACACTTGAAGCTTGAGTTGTCATAAATACATCTTGAGTGCATTTAATGCAACTGGAGTTGTCATCATCAATGCATGTACTCTTTAAGCTTGAATTCCTTAAATGCATGGCTACATAATTCATATCAATTTGCATCTTTAGGATGGACCAAATCGAGAGGAAAACTTTGACAAGTGGGAAACCTTAGGTCTTAGGTATCAATAAGGTCCGAAGAGTGAAACAAGTAATTTGAAACAAGCTTTTCAATTACAAACAAGTTTTTGGAGTGATTCGGATCCTCTTTCGATATTTTGGTCCAAATCCCAAGGAAAAGGTTCCTCCATTTGGATCTTTAGGATGGACCAAGTCATGTGGACAACTTTGACAGGTTGGAAACCATAGGTCTTTGATATCAATATGGTCCGAAGAGTAAAACAAGTACTTTGAAACAAGCTTTTCAGTTACAAACAAGTTTTAGGAGTCGTTCGGATCCTCTTTCGAAATTTTGGTCCAAAGAGGATTCCCAAAGAAGCGGTTCCTCCATTTGCATCTTTAGGATGGACCAAATAACGAGAAAAACTTTGACAAATGGAAAACCTTAGGTCTATATGGTCCGAAGAGTGAAACAAGTACTTTGAAACAAGCTTTTCAATTACAAACAAGTTTTGGGAGAGGTTCAGATCCTCTTTCGATATTTTGGTCCAAAGAGGATTCCCAAAGAAGAGGTTCCTCCATTTGCATCTTTAGGATGGACCAAATCGCGAGGAAAACTTTGAGAAGTGGTAAACCTTAGGTCTTTGGTATCAATATGGTCTGAAGAGTGAAACAAGTACTTTGAAACAAGCTTTTCAAATACAAACAAGTTTTTGTAGTGGTTCGGATCCTCTTTCGAAATTTTGGTCCAAAGAGGATTCCCAAAGAAGCGGTTCCTCCATTTGGATCTTTAGGATGGACCAAATAACGAGGAAAATTTTGACAAATGGAAAACCTTAGGTCTTTGGTATCAATATGGTCCGAAGAGTGAAACAAGTACTTTGAAACAAGCTTTTCAATTACAAACATGTTTTGGGAGAGGTTCGGATCCTCTTTCAATATTTTGGTCCAAAGAGGATTCCCAAAGAAGAGGTTCCTCCATTTGCATCTTTAGGATGGACCAAATCGCGAGGAAAACTTTGAGAAGTGGTAAACCTTAGGTCTTTGGTATCAATATGGTCTGAAGAGTGAAAAAAGTACTTTGAAACAAGCTTTTCAATTACAAACAAGTTTTGGGAGTGGTTCGGATCCTCTTTCGATATTTTGGTCCAAAGAGGATTCCCGAAGAAGAGGTTCCTCCATTTGCATCTTTAGGATGGACCAAATCGCGAGGAAAACTTTGACAAGGGGGACACCTTAGGTCTTAGGTATCAATATGGTCCGAAGAGTGAAACAAGTCCTTTGAAACAAGCTTTTCAATTATGAACAAGTTTTGGGATTTGTTTGGATCCTCTTTAAATATTTTGGTCCAAACAGGATTCCCAAAGAAGTGGTTCCTGCATTTGCATCTTTACGATGGACCAAATCATGAGGAAAACTTTGACAAGTGGGAAACCATAGGTCTTTGGTATCAATATGGTCCGAAGAGTGAAACAAGCTTTTCAATTACAAACGAGTTTTTTGAGTGGTTCGGATCCTCTTTCGAAATTTTGGTCCAAAGAGGATTCCCAAAGAAGAGGTACCTTCATTTGCATGATTAGGATGGACCAAGTCGCGAGGAAAACTTTGACAAGTGGGAAACCATAGGTCTTTGGTATCATTATGGTTCGAAGAGTGAAACAAGTCCTTTGAAACAAGCTTTTGAATTACAAACAAGTTTTTGGAGTGGTTCGGATCCTCTTTCAGAATTTTGGTCCAAAGAGGATTCCCAAAGAAGAAGTTCCTCCATTCGCATCTTTAGGATGGACCAATTCGCAAGGAAAACTTTGACAAGTGGTAAACCTTAGGTCTTTGGTATCAATATGGTCCGAAGAGTGAAGCAAGTACTTTGAAACAAGCTTTTCAAATACAAACAAGTTTTTGGAGTGGTTCAGATCCTCTTTCGATATTTTGGTCCAAAGAGGATTCCCAAAGAAGAGGTTCCTCCATTTGCATCTTTAGGACGGACCAAATCACGAGGACAACTTTGACAAGTGGGAAACCTTAGGTCTTAGGTATCAATATGGTCCGAAGAGTGAAACAATTCCTTTGAAACAAGCTTTTGAATTACAAATGAGTTTTTGGACTGGTCCGGATCCTCTTTCGATATTTTGGTCCAAAGAGGATTCCCAAAGAAGAGTTTCCTCCATCTGAATCTTTAGGATGGACCAAGTTGCGAGGAAAACTTTGACAAGTGGTAAACCTTAGGTCTTTGGTATCAATATGGTCCGAAGAGTGAAACAAGTACTTTGAAACAAGCTTTTCAGTTACAAACAAGTTTTTGTAGTGGTTCGGATCCTCTTTCAAAATTTTGGTCCAAAGAGGATTCCCAAAGAAGAGGTTCATCCATTTGCATCATTAGGATGGACCAAGTCACGAGGAAAACTTTGAGAAGTGGTAAACTTTAGGTCTTTGGTATCAATATGGTCCGAAGTGTGAAACAAGTACTTTGAAACAAGCTTTTCAATTATAAACAAGTTTTTTGAGTGGTTCGGATCCTCTTTCGATATTTTGGTCCAAAGAGGATATCCAAAGAAGAGGTTCCTCTATTTGCATCTTTAGGATGGACCAAATCACGGGGAAAAATTTGATAAGGGGGAAACGTTATGTCTTTAGTATCAATATGGTCCGAAGAGTGAAACAAGTACATTGAAACAAGCTTTTCAATTACAAACAAGTTTTTGGAGTGGTTCGAATCCTCTTTCGATATTTTGGTCCAAAGAGGATATCCAAAGAAGAGGTTCCTCCATTTGCATCTTTAGGATGCACCAAATCACGAGGAAAATTTTGACAAGGGGGAAACGTTATGTCTTTGGTATCAATATGGTTCGAAGTGTGAAACAAGCTTTTCATTTACAAACAAGTTTTTGGAGTGGTTCGAATCCTCTTTCGATATTTTGGTCCAAAGAGGATATCCAAAGACGAGGTTATTCCATTTGCATCTTTAGGATGGCCCAAATCGCGATGAAAATTTTGACAATGGGTAAACCTTAGGTCTTTGGTATCAATATGGTCCGAAAAGTGAAACAAGTACTTTAAAACAAGTTTTTCACTTGCAAACAAGTTTTTGGAGTGGTTCGGATCCTCTTTCGATAATTTGGTCCAAACAGGATTCCCAAAGAAGTGGTTCCTCCATTTTGATCTTTAGTATGGACCAAATCATGAGCACAACTTTTACAAGTTCGAAACCTTAGGTCTTTGGTATCAATATGGTCCGAAGTGTGAAAAAAGTACTTTGAAACAAGCTTTTCAATTACAAACAAGTTTTGGGAGAGGTTCGGATCCTCTTTCGATATTTTGGTTCAAAGAGGATTCCCAAAGAAGAGGTTCCTCCATTTGCATCTTTAGGATGGACCAAATCGCGAGGAAAACTTTAAGAAGTGGTAAACCTTAGGTCTTTGGTATCAATATGGTCTGAAGAGTGAAACAAGTACTTTGAAACAAGCTTTTCAATTACAAACAAGTTTTGGGAGTGGTTCGGATCCTCTTTCGTTATTTTGGTCCAAAGAGGATTCCCAAAGAAGAGATTCCTCCATTTGCATCTTTAGGATGGACCAAATCGCGAGGAAAACTTTGACAAGGGGGAAACCTTAGGTCTTAGGTATCAATATGGTCCGAAGAGTGAAACAAGCTTTTCAATTCCGAACAAGTTTTGGGTGTGGTTCGGATCCTCTTTCGATATTTTGGTCCAAAAAGGATTCCCAAAGAAGAGGTTCCTCCATTTGCATCTTTAGGATGGACCAAATCATGAGGAAAACTTTGACAAGTGGGAAACCTTAGGTCTTTGGTATCATTATGGTCCGAAGAGGGAAACAAGTCCTTTGAAACAAGCTTCTGAATTACAAACAAGTTTTTGGAGTCGTTTGGATCCTCTTTCGGAATTTTGGTCCATAGTGGATTCCCAAAGAAGAAGTTCCTCCATTTGCATCTTTAGGATGGACCAAGTTGCAAGGAAAACTTTGATAAGTGGTAAAACAAGTACATTGAAACAAGCTTTTCAATTACAAACAAGTTTTTGAAGTGGTTCGAATCCTCTTTCGATATTTTGGTCCAAAGGGGATATCCAAAGAAGAGGTTCCTCCATTTGCATCTTTAGGATGGACCAAATCGCGATGAAAATTTTGACAAGGTGGAAACCTTAGGTCTTTGGTATCAATATGGTCCGAAGAGTGAAACAAGTACTTTAAAAAAAGTTTTTCACTTACAAACAAGTTTTTGAAGTGGTTCGGATCTTCTTTCGATATTTTGGTCCAAAGAGGATTCCCAAAGAAGAGGTTCCTCCATTTGCATCTTTATGATGGACCAAATCACGAGGAAAACTTTGACAAGTGGGAAATCTTTGGTCTTAGGTATCAATATGCTCCGAAGAGTGAAACAAGTCCTTTGAAACAAGCTTTTGAATTACAAACAAGTTTTTGGAGTGGTTCGGATCCTCTTTCGAAATTTTGGTCCAAAGAGGATTCCCAAAGAAGAGGTTCCTCCATTTGAATCTTTAGGATGGACCAAGTCGCGAGGAGAACTTTGACAAGTGGTAAACCTTAGTTCTTTGGTATCAATATGGTCCGAAGAGTGAAACAAGTACTTCGAAACAAGCTTTTCAATTACAAACAAGTTTTTGGAGTGGTTCGGATCCTCTTTCGATATTTTGGTTCAAAGAGGATATCCAAAGAAGAGGTTCCTCCATTTGCATCTTTAGGATGGACCAAATCACGAGGAAAATTTTGACAAGGGGGAAACGTTATGTCTTTGGTATCAATATGGTCCGAAGTGTGAAACAAGTACTTTGAAACAAGCTTTTCATTTACAAACAAGTTTTTGGAGTGGTTCGAATCCTCTTTCGATATTTTGGTCCAAAGAGGATATCCAAAGAAGAGGTTCCTCCATTTGCATCTTTAGGATGCACCAAATCGCGATGAAAATTTTGACAATGGGGAAACCATAGGTCTTTGGTATCAATATGGTCCGAAGAGTGATACAAGTACTTTAAAACAAGTTATTCACTTACAAACAAGTTTGTGAGTGGTTCGGATCCTCTTTCGATATTTTGGTCCAAAGAGGATATCCAAAGAAGTGGTTCCTCCAATTGCATCTTCAGGATAGCCCAAATCGCGATGAAAATTTTGACAATGGGGAAACCTTAGGTCTTTGGTATCAATATGGTCCGAAGAGTGAAACAAGTACTTTAAAACAAGCTTTTCAATTACAAACAAGTTTTTGGAGTGGTTCGGATCCTCTTTCGATAATTTTGTCCAAACAGGATTCCCAAAGAAGTTGTTCCTCCATTTTGATCTTTAGGATGGACCAAATCATGAGCACAACTTTTACAAGTTCGAAACCTTAGGTCTTTGGTATCAATATGGTCCAAAGTGTGAAAAAAGTACTTTGAAACAAGCTTCTCAATTACAAACGAATTTTTGGAGTGGTTCGGATCCCCTTTTGATATTTTGGCTCAAACAAGATTCCCAAAGAAGAGGTTCCTCCATTTTCATCTTTAGGATGGACCAAATCGAGAGGAAAACTTTGACAAGTGGGAAACCTTAGGTCTTTGGTATCAATATGGTCCAAAAAGTGAAACAAGTAGTTTGAAACAAGCTTTTCAATTACAAACACGTTTTGGGAGAAGTTCGGATCCTCTTTCGATATTTTGGTCCAAAGAGGATTCCCAAAGAAGAGGTTCCTCCATTTGCATCTTTAGGATGGACCAAATCGTGAAGAAAACTTTAAGAAGTTGTAAACCTTAGGTCTTTGGTATCAATATGGTCTGAAGAGTGAAACAAGTACTTTGAAACAAGCTTTTGAATTACAAACAAGTTTTGGGAGTGGTTCGGATCCTCTTTCGATATTTTGGTCCAAAGAGGATTCCCAAAGAAGAGATTCCTCCATTTGCATCTTTAGGATGGACCAAATCGCGAGGAAAACTTTGACAAGGGGGAAAGCTTAGGTCTTAGGTATCAATATGGTCCGAAGAGTGAAAAAAGCTTTTCAATTACGAACAAGTTTTGGGAGTGGTTCGGATCCTCTTTCGATATTTTGGTCCAAACAGGATTCCCAAAGAAGAGGTTCCTCCATTTGCATCTTTAGGATGGACCAAATCATGAGGAAAACTTTGACAAGTGGGAAACCTTAGGTCCTTGGTATCATTATGGTCTGAAGTGGGGAACAAGTCCTTTGAAACATGCTTCTGAATTACGAACAAGTTTTTGGAGTGGTTCGGATCCTCTTTCGGAATTTTGGTCCAAAGTGGATTCCCAAAGAAGAAGTTCCTCCATTTGCATCTTTAGGATGGACCAAGTTGCAAGGAAAACTTTGACAAGTGGTAAACCTTAGGTCTTTGGTATCAATATGGTCCGAAGAGTGAAACAAGTACTTTGAAACAAGCTTTTCAAATACAAACAAGTTTTTGGAGTGGTTCGGATCCTCTTTCGATATTTTGGTCCAAAGAGGATTCCCAAAGAAGAAGTTCCTCCATTTGCATCTTTAGGATGGACCAAATCGTGAGGAAAACTTTGACTAGTGGGAAACCTTAGGTCTTAGGTATCAATATGGTCCGAAGAGTGAAACTATTCCTTTGAAACAAGCTTTTGAATTACAAACAAGTTTTTGGAGTGGTTCGGATCCTCTTTCAAAATTTTGGTCCAAAGAGGAGTCCCAAAGAAGAGTTTCCTCCATTTGAATCTTTAGGATGGACCAAGTGACGAGGAAAACTTTGAGAAGTGGTAAACCTTAGGTCTTTGGTATCAATATGGTCCGAAGAGTGAAACAAGTACTTTGAAACAAGCTTTTCAATTACAAACAAGTTTTTGGACTGGTTCGGATCCTCGTTCGATATTTTTGTCCAAAGAGGATATCCAAAGAAGAGGTTCCTCCATTTGCATCTTTAGGATGGACCAAATCACGAGGAAAATTTTGACAAGGGGGAAACCTTAGGTCTTTGGTATCAATATGGTCCGAAGAGTGAAACAAGTACTTTAAAAAAAGCTTTTCACTTACAAACAAGTTTTTGGTGTGGTTCGGATCCTCTTTCGATATTTTTGTCCAAAGGGGATTCCCAAAGAAGAGGTTCCTCCATTTGCATCTTTAGGATGGACCAAATCACGAGGAAAACTTTGACAAGTGGGAAACCTTAGGTCTTAGGTATCAATATGATCCGAAGAGTGAAACAAGTCCTTTGAAACAAGCTTTTGAATTACAAACATGTTTTTGGAGTGGTTCGGATCCTCTTTCGATATTTTGGTCCAATGAGGATTCCCAAAGAAGAGGTTCGTCCATTTGAATCTTTAGGATGGACCAAGCCGCGAGGAAAACTTTGACAAGTGCTAAACCTTAGCTCTTTGGTATCACTATGGTCCGAAGAGTGAAACAAGTACTTTGAAACAAGCTTTTCAATTACAAACAAGTTTTTGGAGTGGTTCGGATCCTCTTTCGATATTTTGGTCCAAAGAGGATATCCAAAGAAGAGGTTCGTCCATTTGCATCTTTAGGATGGACCAAATCACGAGGAAAATTTTGACAAGGGGGAAACGTTATGTCTTTGGTATCAATATGGTCCGAAGTGTGAAACAAGTACTTTGAAACAAGCTTTTCAATTGCAAACAAGTTTTTGGAGTGGTTCGAATCCTCTTGCGATATTTTGGTCCAAAGAGGATATCCAAAGAAGAGGTTCCTCCATTTGCATCTTTAGGATGGCCCTAATCGCGATGAAAATTTTGACAAGGGGGAAGCCTTAGGTCTTTCGTATCAATATGGTCCGAAGAGTGAAACAAATACTTTAAAACAAGTTTTTCACTTACAAATAAGTTTTTGGAGTGGTTCGGATCCTCTTTCGATATTTTGGTCCAAACAGGATTCCCAAAGAAGTGGTTCTTTTGATCTTTATGATTGACCAAATAATGAGCACAACTTTGACAAGTTCGAAACCTTAGGTCTTTGGTATCAATATGGTACGAAGTGTGAAACAAGTACTTTGAAACAAGCTTTTCAATTACAAACGAGTTTTTGGAGTGGTTCGGATCCTCTTTCGATATTTTGGACCAAACAGGATTCCCAAAGAAGAGGTTCCTCCATTTACATCTTTAGGATGGACCAAATCGGGAGGAAAACTTTGACAAGTGGGAAACCTTAGGTCTTTAGTATCAACATGGTCAGAAGAGTGAAACAAGTCCTTTGAAACAAGCTTTTCAATTACAAACAAGTTTTTGGAGTGGTTCAGATCCTCTTTCGATATTTTGGTCCAAAGAGGATATCCAAAGAAGATGTTCCTCCATTTGCATCTTTAGGATGGACCAAATCGCGATGAAAATTTTGACAAGGGGGAAACCTTAGGTCTTTTCTATCAATATGGTCCGAAGAGTGAAACAAGTACTTTAAAACAAGTTTTTCACTTACAAACAAGTTTTTTGAATGGTTCGGATCCTCTTTCGAGATTTTGGTCCAAACAGGATTCCCAAAGAAGTGGTTCCTCTATTTTGATCTTTATGATGGACCAAATGATGAGCACAACTTTGACAAGTTCGAAACCTTAGGTCTTTGGTATCAATATGGTCCGAAGTGGGAAACAAGTACTTTGAAACAAGCTTTTCAATTACAAACGAGTTTTTGAAGTGGTTCTGTGACGACCCGTCACTTTTAAATAAATTAAAATCAGAGAAAACAGCGGAAGTCTTTTAATTTACGAAAAATTGGCGTGGTTTTGTTTGAAAATTGGCATGCCGAAAACCTGTTTACAACCTAATTTTCAAATCTAATCAAATCTCATGGACTTTAAGTCCAAATCAGGAGTTCAAATGTTTCATCACATAAAAACCACATCAAAAGCTCTTATGAGCTTTATACAACATCAAAGTGTTTGAAAATTCATAAAGTATTAACATATACTTTACAAAACCAACAAGTCCATCTCGAGGCCAGCATCCCTCGATCACGCAAGACCACCTCCTTCTCCTCGACCTCTAGCCAAGGCATTACCTGAAATTGGTTGTAATATCATGAGCTAACAAACTAAGCCCAGTGAGAATAATAAGCATAAAAAGTAAATATAGACCTCAAACTCGCATTCCGATTTGTGTCCAATAAACCGACACAATCCTTCCTAGAATTCTCCAAAGTCTAGGTCATTCTAAGTCATATTTTCCATTTGATGAAACTAATTAGCACACTTAGGCTAATTGTTCATCCTTTAACTTGTTATAACATAAAGTAAGAAAAGTAAATGACTTTGCAAAAAAAAAAATATAACATCTCGACTCTCTTTCTCATCTATCATATGCATAAAAGTAATGAGTACATCCATAGGATACGCAATTGCCATTTATGCATGTAATGAAGGTAATGTGGATTTTTACAAACTATCCACCCTTATCCTTATGCATGAAGGTAATGTGGGAATCCACTCATCCACCATTCAACCTTATGCATGATGAAGGTAATGTGGGAATCCACTCATCCATCATTCACCTTATGCATGAAGGTAACGTGGGAATCCACTCATCCACCGTTCCTTTCATTCTTTTCATTCTTTTCTTTTTCTCTTTTCAATGATGCGAGATGTTGTAGTATAATAAATAATGGTGCAAAATGTTATGCATATGCTTGCATATGCTTGTACAATTAAATAAAGTAAAGTAAATGATAAAGTAATTAAGATACACATAAGGTAAATGGGCATAAGTAAAGACATAAAGTAAATGACAAAAAGTAAAATAACTGAGAAACTCGAATGAACGATATGACGATCGAACTCCGATATTAGTAATAAGATTAGAATCATAATTTAAACGATTAACCTATGTCCTCCGGATTCTATACTTCCAAATAACCCGAGGTTCTATTAACCGTTTTAAATTACAAGTTGGATCATTTTGACTTCAAAATAATCCAACCTTAGTTTCATAACGAAACTAAGTTAGAATCTTCTAAGATTCAAAGTCTTTCTCTAGAATTTCTAAGTTCTCACTTAAAGGATTAACTCTTAATCCTAAGGGCACTAACTCACAACCCTCTAATCTTAGGTTCGGATTCTAATCTTAGTTTCAAACTCTCAAACCATCACACTAGTTTGCTTTCCATATTTAATTTAAATGCTAACTATTCTCACCTTATTAATAAGATGATTTAGCTCCTAAGTTCGAAGGAGCGATCAACCACGAAGTTCAAAAACACCTACAAACGAATTACATCGTAACAATCAATAACGAAACCAACTATCATTCAAACAATTACTAAACATACAAAGCAACGAAAACCCAATAAAACCCACAAAGAGGCCCACGGCCCTATCATCAAAAACGAGTCTCGGGTTTGGTTTTTCGGCTTTTTGGCAATTCAAAATACGTTTTGAGTTGGTTTTAATCAAATTCGATAATCCCGATTTCAATGGGTATCGATGAATAGTGTTTTTGAACATTAATCCCTTTCCCGAATTGAATTTAAATAAACATTCATTCATTAATTTCTAACCCATTTTCAATCCCAAAAGGGTAAATTTCAAACGGAAAGGGTTTCGACTGAAACTCGGTTTTAGGGTTATGAAATAGTTTCCAAAAACACATAAAACTACTCCCGAATTGACAAACACCGAGTTTCACGGCAAGAAATCGAAAGAACACAAAAGCTTGAATCAATTTCCATGGAAGTTCAATGAGAATTCGAAATCTAGGGCTTACCTTAGAGAGTTGGAAACGTTCCAAGAGTGGAATGGGTAGAAAGGTCTCGGCGAGAGCTTTCCAACGCATCCGAAATCACGCAAAACGGCCAAGAAACGAAGCCGGGGCGACCGTTTCTTCCTCTTCTCTTTTCTTCCCTTTGTTGCTCGGGTTTGGAGAAGAAAATGGTGATGTTTTGGTCAAAATGAGTCAATGACTCATTTAAAGAAGATGACAAATAGTAAATAGATATTTAGGAAGTTGGAAATTACGATTTTGCCCTTTTTAAGACTTTTGGCTTAAAACGAATCCCGAACATCTCAAACTAACCCAATGGTGATTAATAATTATTAATTGGCCCGTTAATAATTATTAACACCATTAAAACGTAATTAAATAAATAAAGCCATTAAAAGGAATTAAAATGAAATAAATTGCAAATTTCTAATTTAATAATAAATAAATGAACTTAATTACTTGAATTAAAATAAAATAAATAAATAAAATTTTATCACAAAAATAACGGGACGTTACAGTCAACCCTCCTAAAAAGGCTTTTCGTCCCCGAAAAGTAAACTCACTAAGTGAAAAGCTGAGGATACTTTGCCCGCATATCATCCTCACGCTCCCACGTAGCTTCTTCAGACACTTGGTTCCTCCAAAGAACCTTAACCAAGCGAATCGCTTTTGTTTCTCAACACCTTTTGCTCGAATGCTAAAATCTCAACCGGGTGTCTCCTCATAAGACATACTAGCATCCAAAACTATCGGCTCGTGATCAATCACGTGGGAAGGATCTGCCATGTACTTCCGAAGCATAGATACATGGAAAACATTATGAACTGCCGATAAAGAAGGTGGTAAAGCCAATCGGTAAGCCACTGCTCCTACTCGATCGAGTATCTCAAAAGGGCCAATAAATCTAGGGCTCACTTACCCTTCTTCCCAAATCTCATAACACCTTTCATAGGTGCTACCTTCAAAAACACGTGGTCCCCCACCTGAAAACTCAAGTGGACTACGTCGTTTATCCGCATAACTCTTCCGGCGACTGGGCAACCCTCATCCTCTCTCGATCAAGTCAATAGGCCGACTAGTCAATCGTAACAACTCAGGCCCCAAAAGCCTTCTCTCCCCAACCTCATCCCAGGTGGTGAGATCGACACTTTCTACCATAAAGTGCCTCAAATGGTGCCATCTCAATAGTAGCCTGATAGTTTTATTATAAGCAAACTCTACCAAGTACAACCGAGAATCCCAACTACCTCCAAAATCAAGAACACAAGCCCTCAACATATCCTCCAGAATCTGGTTAACTCTCTCCTGGTCGACCATCCTGCCTGGGGGTGAAAAGTCGTGCTAAAATCCAAGCCTGTACCCATGGTCAATGCAAACTCTGCCAAAACTTGAGACAAAACGAGTGTCCCGATCGATACTATCCTCACAGGCACACCATGTAATCTAACAATCTCCCGTAAATACAATCGTGCCCATGTCTCCACCTGGGTAGGTAATCCTCCCAGATATAAAGTGCGCGGTCTTCGTCAAACGGTCTACAATCACCCAAATGGTATCATAACCCTTGGGCGTCCTCGGCAAACCACTGATAAAGTCCATGGAAATCTCCTCCCATTTCCATTCTGGCACACTCAGAGGGTTAAGTAAACCCGATGGACTCTTTCTCAAAGCCTTGACTTGCGACAAGTCAAACATCTACTAACGAAGTCCGCTATCTCAAACTTCATTCCAGGCCACCAATAGTGCTCTCTCAGGTCCCTGTACATCTTCGTACTACCTGGATGAATAGAGAAGATAGAACTGTGAGCCTCCTCCAACAGTTCCCTTCTAAAAGTCGATCCTAAAGGCACACATAGCCTCTTACGATACATCAAAGCACTGTCGTAGAGAAGGTAAAATGACTAGGAACATCCGACTCACCTCTCTAAAAACCGGCCTGCAAATGAACCTCTCCCCTCTCGGGCATCAATCATCCTCTGCCTCAAAGTAGGCCTCATGACAAACTAGCCGGACTCACAGTGACCTCGGCAGTAAGCAATGCTATCTCGGCTCGCTCCATATCCCACCTCAATCTCAAAGGTAAGGCGACAAAGTCAAGAATGAGAAGACTTCCCTCGAGCGCATCGGCCACTACATTGGCTCTCCCAGGATGATACTGAATGTCACAGTCATAATCCTTGACGAGCTCTAACCATCTCCTCTGCCTCCTTATCCATTTCCTTCGAGTGAAGAAATATTTGAGACTCTTATGGTCAGTAAATATCATAATCTTCTCACCGTACAAATAATGCCTCCATATTTTCAATGCATGCACAACAGCTGCCAACTCTAAATCATGAGTCGGATATTTCTTCTCATGCTCCTTCAACTGACGAGAAGCATAAGCTATAACTTTACCATGCTGCATCAACACACATCCCAAACCTCTGTGGGAAGCATCTGTATACACAGTCAAACCACCAGTCCCATCAGGCGACACTAGAACAGGTGCTGTCACAAGCCTCCTCTTGAGCTCCTCAAAGCTCCTCTCACAATCCTCAGACCATATAAAATCAACCCCCTTCCGGGTCAAACGTGTCAAAGCTGAAGCAATCTTGGAGAAATCTTGCACAAACCGTCTATAATAGCCTGCAAGTCCCAGAAAACTGCGAATATCAGCCACACTCGTCGGTCTAGGCCAGTTAGTAACTGCCTCAATCTTAGAGGGATCAACAGATACTCCTCTACTCGATACTACGTGGCCTAAAAATGCCACTTCCCTCAGCCAAAACTCACACTTGGAGAACTTGGCATACAGTCTCTGATCTCGTAGTATCGTCAAAACCTCTCGAAGATGTATAGCATGCAACTCCTCTGTCTTGGAATAAACCAAGATATCATCAATAAAAACAATCACAAACGAGTCAATGAACCTCCTAAACACCGTGTGCATAAGATCCATAAAAGCTGCAGGCGCTTTAGTCAAGCCAAAGGACATAACTACAAACTCATAATGTCCATAACGCGTCCTGAATGCAGTCTTGGGAATATCCTCATCCCGAATCCTTAACGATGATAGCCGGATCTCAAATCTATCTTCGAAAAGATAGTGGCTCCCCTCAACCGATCAAACAAGTCATCTATCCTGGGCAAAGGATACTTGTTCTTCAACGTAACACCTGGTTCAACTCTCTGTAATCAATGCATAAACGCATAGAACCGTCTTTCTTCTTCACAAACAACACGGGGCTCCCCACGGTGAAACACTTGGGCGTATAAACCCCAAGTCTAAAAGTCCTGATCGGCTCTGGAGTTCTTTCAACTCGGTAGGTGCCATACGATATGGTGCTTTGGACAATGGAGTCGTCCCAAGGAGCAACCTCAATCCAAAAATCAAACTGTCTCACCAGGTGGCAAACCAGGGTAACTCATCAGGGAAAACATCAATGAAATCCCTCACTCTTGGGTACGAACTCAAACTAGCCTCCTGGTATAGAAGTGTCAACCACACTAGCTATGTAACCCAAGGCTCCATCACTTAGAAGCATACTAGCTTCTAACATCGATATCAAAGTGGGTACTCGATCTACTACTAGTCCCACGAAAACGCACACTAGTCCCACATGGACTCATAAAATCAACCACTCTCTCGTACAATCAATAGTGGCACGATTAGGCGATAGCCAATCCATACCCAAAATCACATCAAAATCGACATAGGCATGATAATCAAAGTAGCATGCAAACAACAACCCATAAAGCACAAATCATCTGTGTTAATCATACTATCGGCAATAATAAACTTCCCCACCTTGGGTAGAAACACGCATCTCAAACCCTAACGGTGCAAGACTCTAGCATAGCCGACTCAACAAAAGCGAAGAAATAAAAGAGTGGCTAGCTCCAGAATCAAATAAAACAAAGGCCGAATGGCCTAAAACAATCAGTACCAGGTAACTACGATGACTGCGCCTCTCCTCCTCTCTCTAGTAGCATAAACTCGGGCCGATCGGCCGAGCGGTGGAGGCGGAATCGACGTGGCGGTGGAGGAAATCTCGGTGGTGGTGGAGGTAAAATCTGTGGCGGCTGAACAACAGGTGGAAGTCTAATGCTGTGCCTGACCACCCTGACCTCTACCTCTAAACTGTCCTCTGCCCCGGTCCTGACCTCTGCCTCGGTCATGACCTCTACCTCTAACTGGAGGAGCATACAAAGCAGGTGGTGCCTGATAAGGTCTCTGCTGAATACCCTGACCTGGGTAACCATACTGTGGTGGATGAGCCTGATAAGTCCTACAGGACCTAGATAGGTGACCCTCCTGACCACAAGTAAAACACCTAAGTGGTAGGGGAGCCCGCCTCGTGTCTCTCGGCTGTCCAAACTGAATCCCACCCCTAGTCTGCTGCTGCGCATCTTGTCTCTTTGTGGCGGTGGTACTCGACCAGACGGTCATCCTCCACCTTCCTCTTATGAGAGGAAGTCTCTCCCGATAGCGACTAGTTTGCCCTTCCTTTCTTCGGATGCCAAATCCAAAGAAAGGGCAAACTCTAAAGCCTGCTCATAGGTAGTCGGACGCAGGTGGTGCGAAAAAACCCCTAATCTCGGCTCTCGGCCCTACCAAAAATCTCCTCATCTTGCTCTCGGGATCGGCAATCGTCCCAGGAGCAAATCTAGACAATCGGTCAAACTCTCGCTCATACTCGGCCACCGAGCTATCACCCTGTTTCAGGGTCACAAATTCCACCTCCAATCTATCTCTCAAATCAATAGAATAGTATTTCTCATAAAATTTCTCACGAAATACCTTCCAAGTAACCTCCATAGTCAAAGAAAGTGACCTATGGAGACCTCTCCACCAATATAGAGCATCATCAACCAAAGAATACGTACCACAATGGACTGCAGGATGGTCCGGGCACCTGATAAACTCGAAAGCTCTCTCAACTCTATCAATCCAGGAGCTCAAAGACAAGATGGATCCAAAGACCTACCGGTTAAACTCACCAGGTGCATGTCTATTATACTCTCTCAAAAATCTAGCAGCCTCGGTAGATCCAACCTGATCAACTGCCACGTCAGCTGGTCTAGGTGGTGGTACAACAGGCAATACTGGTCTACCAGCATCTCGCAATAATCCCAGATAATCCTCCTCAGAAATATAAACTCCTCGCCCCTTAACAGGTGGCGGTACAACAGGAATCACTGGCGGAGGTACTATAGGAATCACAGGTGGAGGTGGTGGTGGAGGTGTAGGGCTCCGAGCTCTGCCTCTACCTCTACCTCTCACTCCAACTCGTCTAGCCCCTCTTCTAGGAGGCATACTGAAATAAAGTCAATAAAACAAGATAAGTCACTTGTAAAAGAGGATTCACCACTCTTTTACCAAATCGAAATGAAATGCGAGTTTAAAGATAAGGTCTAGGAATACCTGGTGCTGCTGATCTCAGATGTTGACTTTCGAGAATGGACTTAAAACAAAACATGAAATACAAACATGCATGGCATGTAGTCTACAGAACCCGTCGGCTCTGATACCAACTGTGACGACCCGTCACTTTTAAATAAATTAAAATCAGAGAAAACAGCGGAAGTCTTTTAATTTACGAAAAATTGGCGTGGTTTTGTTTGAAAATTGGCATGCCGAAAACCTGTTTACAACCTAATTTTCAAATCTAATCAAATCTCATGGACTTTAAGTCCAAATCAGGAGTTCAAATGTTTCATCACATAAAAACCACATCAAAAGCTCTTATGAGCTATATACAACATCAAAGTGTTTGAAAATTCATAAAGTATTAACATATACTTTACAAAACCAACAAGTCCATCTCGAGGCCAGCATCCCTCGATCACGCAGCACCACCTCCTTCTCCTCGACCTCTAGCCAAGGCATTACCTGAAATTGGTTGTAATATCATGAGCTAACAAACTAAGCCCAGTGAGAATAATAAGCATAAAAAGTAAATATAGACCTCAAACTCGCATTCCGATTTGTGTCCAATAAACCGACACAATCCTTCCTAGAATTCTCCAAAGTCTAGGTCATTCTAAGTCATATTTTCCATTTGATGAAACTAATTAGCACACTTAGGCTAATTGTTCATCCTTTAACTTGTTATAACATAAAGTAAGAAAAGTAAATGACTTTGCAAAAAAAAAAATATAACATCTCGACTCTCTTTCTCATCTATCATATGCATAAAAGTAATGAGTACATCCATAGGATACGCAATTGCCATTTATGCATGTAATGAAGGTAATGTGGATTTTTACAAACTATCCACCCTTATCCTTATGCATGAAGGTAATGTGGGAATCCACTCATCCACCATTCAACCTTATGCATGATGAAGGTAATGTGGGAATCCACTCATCCATCATTCACCTTATGCATGAAGGTAACGTGGGAATCCACTCATCCACCGTTCCTTTCATTCTTTTCATTCTTTTCTTTTTCTCTTTTCAATGATGCGAGATGTTGTAGTATAATAAATAATGGTGCAAAATGTTATGCATATGCTTGCATATGCTTGTACAATTAAATAAAGTAAAGTAAATGATAAAGTAATTAAGATACACATAAGGTAAATGGGCATAAGTAAAGACATAAAGTAAATGACAAAAAGTAAAATAACCGAGAAACTCGAATGAACGATATGACGATCGAACTCCGATATTAGTAATAAGATTAGAATCATAATTTAAACGATTAACCTATGTCCTCCTGGATTCTATACTTCCAAATAACCCGAGGTTCTATTAACCGTTTTAAATTACAAGTTGGATCATTTTGACTTCAAAATAATCCAACCTTAGTTTCATAACGAAACTAAGTTAGAATCTTCTAAGATTCAAAGTCTTTCTCTAGAATTTCTAAGTTCTCACTTAAAGGATTAACTCTTAATCCTAAGGGCACTAACTCACAACCCTCTAATCTTAGGTTCGGATTCTAATCTTAGTTTCAAACTCTCAAACCATCACACTAGTTTGCTTTCCATATTTAATTTAAATGCTAACTATTCTCACCTTATTAATAAGATGATTTAGCTCCTAAGTTCGAAGGAGCGATCAACCACGAAGTTCAAAAACACCTACAAACGAATTACATCGTAACAATCAATAACGAAACCAACTATCATTCAAACAATTACTAAACATACAAAGCAACGAAAACCCAATAAAACCCACAAAGAGGCCCACGGCCCTATCATCAAAAACGAGTCTCGGGTTTGGTTTTTCGGCTTTTTGGCAATTCAAAATACGTTTTGAGTTGGTTTTAATCAAATTCGATAATCCCGATTTCAATGGGTATCGATGAATAGTGTTTTTGAACATTAATCCCTTTCCCGAATTGAATTTAAATAAACATTCATTCATTAATTTCTAACCCATTTTCAATCCCAAAAGGGTAAATTTCAAACGGAAAGGGTTTCGACTGAAACTCGGTTTTAGGGTTATGAAATAGTTTCCAAAAACACATAAAACTACTCCCGAATTGACAAACACCGAGTTTCACGGCAAGAAATCGAAAGAACACAAAAGCTTGAATCAATTTCCATGGAAGTTCAATGAGAATTCGAAATCTAGGGCTTACCTTAGAGAGTTGGAAACGTTCCAAGAGTGGAATGGGTAGAAAGGTCTCGGCGAGAGCTTTCCAACGCATCCGAAATCACGCAAAACGGCCAAGAAACGGCCAGGGCGACCGTTTCTTCCTCTTCTCTTTTCTTCCCTTTGTTGCTCGGGTTTGGAGAAGAAAATGGTGATGTTTTGGTCAAAATGAGTCAATGACTCATTTAAAGAAGATGACAAATAGTAAATAGATATTTAGGAAGTTGGAAATTACGATTTTGCCCTTTTTAAGACTTTTGGCTTAAAACGAATCCCGAACATCTCAAACTAACCCAATGGTGATTAATAATTATTAATTGGCCCGTTAATAATTATTAACACCATTAAAACGTAATTAAATAAATAAAGCCATTAAAAGGAATTAAAATGAAATAAATTGCAAATTTCTAATTTAATAATAAATAAATGAACTTAATTACTTGAATTAAAATAAAATAAATAAATAAAATTTTATCACAAAAATAACGGGACGTTACAGTCAACCCTCCTAAAAAGGCTTTTCGTCCCCGAAAAGTAAACTCACTAAGTGAAAAGCTGAGGATACTTTGCCCGCATATCATCCTCACGCTCCCACGTAGCTTCTTCAGACACTTGGTTCCTCCAAAGAACCTTAACCAAGCGAATCGTTTTGTTTCTCAACACCTTTTGCTCGAATGCTAAAATCTCAACCGGTGTCTCCTCATAAGACATACTAGCATCCAAAACTATCGGCTCGTGATCAATCACGTGGGAAGGATCTGCCATGTACTTCCGAAGCATAGATACATGGAAAACATTATGAACTGCCGATAAAGAAGGTGGTAAAGCCAATCGGTAAGCCACTGCTCCTACTCGATCGAGTATCTCAAATGGGCCAATAAATCTAGGGCTCAGCTTACCCTTCTTCCCAAATCTCATAACACCTTTCATAGGTGCTACCTTCAAAAACACGTGGTCCCCCACTGAAAACTCAAGTGGACTACGTCGTTTATCTGCATAACTCTTCTGTTCGACTCGGGCAACCCTCATCCTCTCTCTGATCAAGTCAATAGACTGACTAGTCAACTGTAACAACTCAGGCCCCAAAAGCCTTCTCTCCCCAACCTCATCCCAGTTGAGTGGAGATCGACACTTTCTACCATAAAGTGCCTCAAATGGTGCCATCTCAATAGTAGCCTGATAGGCGTTATTATAAGCAAACTCTACCAAGTACAACTGAGAATCCCAACTACCTCCAAAATCAAGAACACAAGCCCTCAACATATCCTCCAGAATCTGGTTAACTCTCTCGGTCTGACCATCTGTCTGGGGGTGAAAAGCTGTGCTAAAATCCAAGCCTGTACCCATGGCTGAATGCAAACTCTGCCAAAACTTCGAGACAAAACGAGTGTCCCGATCGATACTATCCTCACCAGGCACCCCATGTAATCTAACAATCTCCCGTAAATACAAGCGTGCCCATGTCTCCCACTGGGTAGGTAATCCTCCCAGTTATAAAGTGCGCGGTCTTCGTCAAACGGTCTACAATCACCCAAATGGTATCATAACCCTTGGGCGTCCTCGGCAAACCACCGATAAAGTCCATGGAAATCTCCTCCCATTTCCATTCTGGCACACTCAGAGGGTTAAGTAAACCCGATGGACTCTTTCTCAAAGCCTTGACTTGCTGACAAGTCAAACATCTACTAACGAAGTCCGCTATCTCAAACTTCATTCCAGGCCACCAATAGTGCTCTCTCAGGTCCCTGTACATCTTCGTACTACCTGGATGAATAGAGAAGATAGAACTGTGAGCCTCCTCCAACAGTTCCCTTCTAAAAGTCGATCCTAAAGGCACACATAGCCTCTTACGATACATCAAAGCACTGTCTGTAGAGAAGGTAAAATGACTAGGAACATCTGACTCAGCCTCTCTAAAACCGGCCTGCAAATGAACCTCTCCCCTCTGGGCATCAATCATCCTCTGCCTCAAAGTAGGCCTCACTGTCAAACTAGCCAGACTCACAGTGACCTCGGCAGATGCAATGCTATCTCGGCTCGCTCCATATCCCACCTCAATCTCAAAGGTAAGGTGACAAAGTCAAGAATGAGAAGACTTCCCTACGAGCGCATCAGCCACTACATTGGCTCTCCCAGGATGATACTGAATGTCACAGTCATAATCCTTGACGAGCTCTAACCATCTCCTCTGCCTCATATTCAATTCCTTCTGAGTGAAGAAATATTTGAGACTCTTATGGTCAGTAAATATCATAATCTTCTCACCGTACAAATAATGCCTCCATATTTTCAATGCATGCACAACAGCTGCCAACTCTAAATCATGAGTCGGATATTTCTTCTCATGCTCCTTCAACTGACGAGAAGCATAAGCTATAACTTTACCATGCTGCATCAACACACATCCCAAACCTCTGTGGGAAGCATCTGTATACACAGTCAAACCACCAGTCCCATCAGGCGACACTAGAACAGGTGCTGTCACAAGCCTCCTCTTGAGCTCCTCAAAGCTCCTCTCACAATCCTCAGACCATATAAAATCAACCCCCTTCCGGGTCAAACGTGTCAAAGTGAAGCAATCTTGGAGAAATCTTGCACAAACCGTCTATAATAGCCTGCAAGTCCCAGAAACTGCGAATATCAGCCACACTCGTCGGTCTAGGCCAGTTAGTAACTGCCTCAATCTTAGAGGGATCAACAGATACTCCTCTACTCGATACTACGTGGCCTAAAAATGCCACTTCCCTCAACAAAACTCACACTTGGAGAACTTGGCATACGGTCTCCGATCTCGTAGTATCGTCAAAACCTCTCGAAGATGTATAGCATGCAACTCCTCTGTCTTGGAATAAACCAAGATATCATCAATAAAAACAATCACAAACGAGTCAATGAACCTCCTAAACACCGTGTGCATAAGATCCATAAAAGCTGCAGGCGCTTTAGTCAAGCCAAAGGACATAACTACAAACTCATAATGTCCATAACGCGTCCTGAATGCAGTCTTGGGAATATCCTCATCCCGAATCCTTAACTGATGATAGCCAGATCTCAAATCTATCTTCGAAAAGATAGTGGCTCCCCTCAACTGATCAAACAAGTCATCTATCCTGGGCAAAGGATACTTGTTCTTCACCGTAACACGGTTCAACTCTCTGTAATCAATGCATAAACGCATAGAACCGTCTTTCTTCTTCACAAACAACACCGGGGCTCCCCACGGTGAAACACTTGGGCGTATAAACCCCAAGTCTAAAAGTCCCTGTAACTGGCTCTGGAGTTCTTTCAACTCAGCCGGTGCCATACGATATGGTGCTTTGGACAATGGAGCTGTCCCAGGAGCAACCTCAATCTGAAAATCAAACTGTCTCACCGGTGGCAAACCGGGTAACTCATCAGGGAAAACATCAATGAAATCCCTCACTACTGGCACAGAACTCAAACTAGCCTCTGGTATAGAAGTGTCAACCACACTAGCTATGTAACCCAAGGCTCCATCACTTAGAAGCATACTAGCTTCTAACATCGATATCAAAGTGGGTACTGATCTACTACTAGTCCCACGAAAACGTACACTAGTCCCACATGGACTCATAAAATCAACCACTCTCTCTGTACAATCAATAGTGGCACGATTAGCTGATAGCCAATCCATACCCAAAATCACATCAAAATCTGACATAGGCATGATAATCAAAGTAGCATGCAAACAACAACCCATAAAGCACAAATCATCTGTGTTAATCATACTATCAGCAATAATAAACTTCCCCTTTCGATATTTTGAGAGTGAAACAAGTACTTTAAAACAAGTTTTTCACTTACAAACAAGTTTTTGGAGTGATTCGGATCCTCTTTCGATATTTTGGTCCAAACAGGATTCCCAAAGAAGTGGTTCCTCCATTTTTATCTTTTGGATGGACCAAATCATGAGCACAACTTTGACATGTTGGAAACCTTAGGTCTTTGGCATCAATATGGTCCGATGTGTGAAACAAGTACTTTGAAACAACCTTTTCAATTACAAACGAGTTTTTGGAGTAGTTCGGATCCTCTTTTGATATTTTGGTCCAAATATGATTCCCAAAGAAGAGGTTCCTCCATTTGCATCTTTAGGATGGACAAAATCAAGAGGAAAACTTTGACAAGTGGGAAACCTTAGGTCTTTGCTATCAATAAGGTCCGAGGAGTGAAACAAGTAATTTGAAACAAGCATTTCAATTACAAACAAGTTTTTGGAGTGGTTCGGATCCTCTTTCGATATTTTGGTCCAAATCCCAGAGAAAATATTCCTCCATTTACATCTTTAGGATGGACTAAGTCATGAGGACAACTTTGACAAGTTGGAAACCTTAGGTCTTTGGTATCAATATAGTCCGAAGAGTTAAACAAGTACTTTGAAACAAGCTTTTCAATTACAAACAAGTTTTGGGAGTGGTTCCGATCCTCTTTCGATATTTTGGTCCAAAGAGGATTCCCAAAGAAGAGGTTCCTCCATTTGCATCTGTAGGATGGACCAAATCGCGAGGCAAACTTTGACAAGGGGGAAACCTTAGGTCTTTGGTATCAATATGGTCCGAAGAGTGAAACAGGTACTTTGAAACAAGCTTTTCAAATACAAACAAGTTTTAGCAGTGGTTCGGATCCTCTTTCGATATTTAGGTCTAAATAGGATTCCCAAAGAAGAGGTTCCTCCATTTGCATCTTTAGGATGGACCAAATGGAGAGGAAAACTTTGACAAGTGGGAAACCTTAGGTCTTTGGTATAAATATGGCCCGAAGAGTGAAACAAGTACTTTGTAACAAGCCTTTCAATTACAAACAAGTTTTTGGAGTGGTTCGAATCCTCTTTCGAAATTTTGGTCCAAAGTGGATTCCCAAAGAAGAGGTTCCTCCATTTGCATCTTTAGGATGGACCAAGTCGCGAGGAAAACTTTGAGAAGTGGTAAACCTCAGGTCTTTGGTATCAATATGGTCCCAAGAGTGAAACAAGTACTTTCAAACAAGCTATTAAATTACAAACATGTTTTTGAAGTGGTTTAGATCCTCTTTCGATATTTTGGTCCAATGATGATATTCAAAGAATACATTCCTCCATTTGCATCTTTACGATGGACCAAATCACGAGGAAAATTTTGACAAGGGGGAAACCTTAGGTCTTTGGTATCAATATGATCCGAAGAGTAAAACAAGTACTTTGAAACAAGCTTTTCAGTTACAAAAAACTTTTTGGAGTGGTTCGGATTCTCTTTCGATATTTTGGTCCAAAGAGGATATCCAAAGAATAGGTTCCTCCATTTGCATCTTTAGGATGGACCAAATCAAGAGGAAAATTTTGACAAGGGGGAAACGTTATGTGTTTGGTATCAATATGGTCCGAAGTGTTAAACAAGTACTTTGAAACAAGCTTTTCAAATACAAACAAGTTTTAGGAGTGGTTCGGATCCTCTTTTGATATTTTGGTCCAAAAAAGATTCCCAAAGAAGAGGTTCCTTCATTTGCATCTTTAGGATGGACCAAATCGAGATGAAAACCTTGACAAGTGGGAAACCATAGGTCTTTGGTATCAATATCTTCCGAAGTGTGAAACAAGTACTTTGAAACAAGCTTTTCAATTACAAACGAATTTTTGGAGTGGTTCGGATCCTCTTTCGATATTTTGGTATAAACAGGAATCCCAAAGAAGAGGTTCCTCCATTTGCATCTTTAGGATGGACAAAATCGAGAGGAAAATTTTGACAAGGAGAAAACCTTAGGTCTTTGGTATCAATATGGTCCGAAGAGTGAAACAAGTACTTTGAAACAAGCTTTTCAATTACAAACAAGTTTTATGAGTGGTTCGGATCCTCTTTCGAAATTTTAGTCCAATGAGGATTCCCGAAGAAGAGGTTCCACCATTTGCATCTTTAGGATGGACCAAGTCGCGAGGAAAACTTTGACAAGGGGGAAACCTTAGGCTTTTGGTATAAATATGGTCCGAAGAGTGAAACAAGTACTTTGAAACAAACTTTTCAATTACAAACAAGTTTTTGGAGTGGTTCGGATCCTCTTTCGAAATTTTAGTCCAATGAGGATTCCCAAAGAAGAGGTTCCTCCATTTGCATCTTTAGAATGGACCAAGTCGCGAAGAAAACTTTGACAAGTGGGAAACCTTAGGTCTTTGGTATCAATATGGTCCGAAGAGTAAAACAAGTCCTTTGAAACAAGCTTTTGAATTACAAACAAGTTTTTGGAGTGGTTTGGATCCTCTTTCGAATTTTTGGTCCAAAGAGGATTCCCAAAGAAGACGGTCCTCCATTTGCATCTTTAGGATGGACCAAGTCGCGAGGAAAATTTTGACAAGTGGTAAACATCAGGTCTTTGGTATCAATATGGTCCTAAGAGTGAAACAAGTACTTTGAAACAAGCTTTTCAATTACAAACAAGTTTTTGGAGTGGTTCGGATCCTCTTTCGAAATTTTGGTCCAAAGTGGATTCCCAAAGAAGAGGTTCCTCCATTTGCATCTTTAGGATGGACCAAATCATGAGCACAACCTTGACAACTTGGAAACCTTAGGTCTTTGGTATCAATATGGTCCGAAGTGTGAAACAAGTAGTTTGAAACAATCTTTTCATTTACAAACGAGTTTTTGGAGTGGTTCGGATCCTCTTTCGATATTTTAGTCCTAACAGGATTCCCAAAGTAGAGGTTCCTTCATTTGAATCTTTAGGATGGACCAAATTGAGAGGAAAACTTTGACAAGTGGGAAACCTTAGGTCTTTGGTATCAATATGGCCGAAGAGTGAAACATGTAATTTCAAACAAGCTTTTTAATTAAAACCAAGTTTTTGGAGTGGTTCGGATCCTCTTTCGATATTTTGGTCCAAATCCCAAAGAAAAGGTTCCTCGATTTGGATCCTTAGGATGGACTAAATCATGAGGACAACTTTGACAAGTGGGAAACCTTAGGTCTTTGGTATCAATATGGTCCGAAGAGTGAAACAAGTATTTTGAAACAAGCTTTACTATTACAAAAAAGTTTTTGGAGTCGTTCGGATCCTCTTTCAAAATTTTGGTCCAAAGAGGATTACCAAAGAAGAGGTTCCTCCATCTGCATCTTTAGGATGGACCAACTCGCGAGGAAACTTTGACTAGTGGGAAACCTTAGGTCTTTGGTATCAATATGGTCTGAAGAGTGAAACAAGTACTTTGAAACAAGCTTTACAATTACAAACAGGTTTTTGGAGTCGTTCGGATCCTCTTTCGAAATTTTGCTCCAAAGAGGATTCCCAAAGAAGAGGATCCTGCATTTGCATCTTTTGGATGTACCAAATCGCGAGGAAAACTTTGACAGATGGAAGACCTTAGGTCTTTGGTATCAATATGGTCCGAAGAGTGAGACAACTACTTTGAAATAAGCTTTTCAATTACAAACAAGTTTTTGGAGTTGTTCGGATCCTCTTTCGATATTTTGGTCCAAAGAGGATATCCTAGGAAGAGGTTCCTCAATTTGGATCTTTATGATGGACCAAATCATGAGGACAACTTTGACAAGTGGGAAACCTTAGGTCTTTGGTATCAATATGGTCCGAAGAGTGAAACAAGTACATTGAAACAAGCTTTACAATTACAAACAAGTTTTTGGAGTCGTTTGGATACTCTTTCAAAATTTTGGTCCAAAGAGGATTCCCAAAGATGAGGTTCCTCCATCTGCATCTTTAGAATGGACCAACTCGCGAGGAAAACTTTGACAAGTGGGAAACCTTAGGTCTTTGGTATCAATATGGTCCGAAAAGTGAAACAAGTACTTTGAAACAAGCTTTACAATTACGAACAAGTTTTTGGAGTGGTTCGGATCCTCTTTCGATATTTTGGTCCAAAGAGGATATCCAAAGAAGAGGTTCCTCCATTTGGATCTTAATGATGGAACAAATCATGAGGACAACTATGACAAGTGGGAAACCTTAGATCTTTGGTATCAATATGGTCCGAAAAGTGAAACAAGTACTTTGAAACAAGCATAACAATTACAATCAAGTTTTTGGAGTCGTTCGGATCCTCTTTCGAAATTTTGGTCCAAAGAGGATTCCCGAAGAAGAGGTTCCTCCATTTGCATCTTTAGGACGGACCAAGTCGCGAGGAAAACTTTGACAAGTGGGAAACCTTAGGTCTTTCGTATCAATATGGTTCGAAGAGTGAAACAAGTAATTTGAAACAAGCTTTTCAATCACAAACATGTTTTTGGAGTGGTTTGGATCCTCTTTCGATATTTTGGTCCAAATCCCAAAAAAAAGGTTCCTCCATTTGGATCTTTAGGATGGACCAAATCATGAGGACAACTTTGACAAGTGGGAAACATTAGGTCTTTGGTATCAATATGGACAGAAGTGTGAAACAAGCTTTACAATTACAAACAAGTATTTGGAGTCGTTCGGATCCTCATTCAATATTTTGGTCCAAAGAGGATTCCCAAAGAAGAGGTTCCTCCATTTGCATCTTTAGGATGGACATAATCGCGAGGAAAATTTTTACAAGCGAGAAACCTTAGGTGTTTGGTATCAATATGGTCCGAAGAGTGAAACAAGTACTTCAAAACATGCTTTTCACTTACAAACAAGTTTCTGGAGTGGTTCGGATCTTATTCGATATTTTGGTCCAAGGAGGATTCCCAAAGAAGAGGTTCCTCCATTTTGATCTTTAGGATGGACCAAATCATGAGCACAACATTGACAAGTTGAAATCCTTAGGTCTTTGGTATCAATATGGTCCGAAGTTTGAAACAAGTGGTTTGAAACAAGCTTTTCAATTACAAACGAGTTTTTGTAGTTGTTCGGATCCTCTTTCAATATTTTGGTCCAAAATGGATTCCCAAAGAAGAGGTTCCCTCATTTGCATCTTTAGGATGGAGCAAATCGAGAGGAAAACTTTGACAAGTGGGAAACATTAGGTCTTTGGTATCAATATGGTCCGAACAGTGAAACAAGTAAGTTGAAACGAGCTTTTCAATTACAAACAAGTTTTTGGACTGGTTCGGATCCTCTTTTGATATTTTGGTCCAAATCCCAAAGAAAAGGTTCCTCCATTTGGATCTTTAGGATGGACCAAATCAAGAGGACAACTTTGACAAGTGGGAAACCTTAGGTCTTTGGTATCAATATGGTCCGAAGAGTGAAACAAGTACTTTTGAACAAGCTTTTCAATTACAAACAAGTATTAGGAGTCGTTTTGATCCTCTTTCGAAATTTTGGTCCAAAGAGGATTCCCAAAGAAGAGGTTCCTCCATTTGGATCTTTAGGATGGACCAAATCCCGAGGAAAACTTTGACAAATGGAAAACCTTAGGTCTTTGGTATTATTATGGTCCGAAGAGTGAAACAAGTACTTTGAAACAAGTTTTTCAATTACAAACAAGTTTTGGGAGTGGTTCAGATCCTCTTTCGATATTTTGGTCCAAAGAGGATTCCCAAAGAAGACGTTCCTCCATTTGGATCTTTAGGATGGACCAAATCGCGAGGAAAACTTTGATGAGGGGGAAACCTTATGTCTTTTGTATCAATATGGTCAGAAGAGTGAAAATACTGCTTTGAAACTAGCTTTTCAATTACAAACAAGTTTTTGGAGTGGTTCGGATCCTCTTTCGAAATTTTAGTCCAAATAGGATTCCCAAAGAAGAGGTTCCTCCATTTGTATCTTTAGGATGGATCACGTCGCGAGGAAAACTTTGACAAGTGGGAAACCTTAGGGCTTTGGTATCAATATGAAACAAGTCCTTTGACACAAGCTTTTGAATTACAAACAAGTTTTTGGAGTGGCTCGGATCCTCTTTCGAAATTTTGGTCCAATGAGGATTCCCAAAAAAGAGGTTTCTCCATTTGCATATTTAGGATGAACCAAGTCGCGTGGAAAACTTTGAGAAGTGGTAAACCTTAGGTCTTTGGTATCAATATGGTCCGAAGAGTGAAACTAGTACTTTAAAACAAGCTTTTCATTTACAAACAAGTTTTTGGAGTGGTTCGGTCCTCTTTCGATATTTTGGTCCAAAGAGGATATCCAAGGAAGTGGTTCCTCCATTTGCATCTTTAGGATGGACCAAATCGCAAGGAAAATTTTGACAAGAGGAAACCTTAGGTCTTTGGTATCAATATGGTCCGAAGAGTGAAACAAGTAGTTTAAAACATGCTTTTCACTTACAAACAAGTTTTTGGAGTGGTTCGGTCCTCTTTCGATATTTTAGTCCTAACAGGATTCCCAAAGTAGAGGTTCCTTCATTTGAATCTTTAGGATGGACCAAATTGAGAGGAAAACTTTGACAAGTGGGAAACCTTAGGTCTTTGGTATCATTATGGTCTGAAGAGTGAAACATGTAATTTCAAACAAGCTTTTTAATTAAAACCAAGTTTTTGGAGTGGTTCGGATCCTCTTTCGATATTTTGGTCCAAATCCCAAAGAAAAGGTTCCTCGATTTGGATCCTTAGGATGGACTAAATCATGAGGACAACTTTGACAAGTGGGAAACCTTAGGTCTTTGGTAACAATATGGTCCGAAGAGTGAAACAAGTATTTTGAAACAAGCTTTACTATTACAAAAAAGTTTTTGGAGTCGTTCGGATCCTCTTTCGAAATTTTGGTCCAAAGAGGATTACCAAAGAAGAGGTTCCTCCATCTACATCTTTAGGATGGACCAACTCGCGAGGAAACTTTGACTAGTGGGAAACCTTAGGTCTTTGGTATCAATATGGTCTGAAGAGTGAAACAAGTACTTTAACACAAGCTTTACAATTACAAACAGGTTTTTGGAGTCGTTCGGATCCTCTTTCGAAATTTTGCTCCAAAGAGGATTCCCAAAGAAGAGGATCCTGCATTTCCATCTTTTGGATGTACCAAATCGCGAGGAAAACTTTGACAAATGGAAGACCTTAGGTCTTTGGTATCAATATGGTCCGAAGAGTGAGACAAGTACATTGAAATAAGCTTTTCAATTACAAACAACTTTTTGGAGTTGTTCGGATCCTCTTTCGATATTTTGGTCCAAAGAGGATATCCAAGGAAGAGGTTCATCCATTTGGATCTTTATGATGGACAAAATCATGAGGACAACTTTGACAAGTGGGAAACCTTAGGTCTTTGGTATCAATATGGTCCGAAGAGTGAATCAAGTACATTGAAACAAGCTTTACAATTACAAACAAGTTTTTGGAGTCGTTTGGATCCTCTTTCAAAATTTTGGTCCAAAGAGGATTCCCAAAGAAGAGGTTCCTCCATCTGCATCTTTAGAATGGACCAACTCGCGAGGAAAACTTTGACAAGTGGGAAACCTTAGGTCTTTGGTATCAATATGGTCCGAAGAGTGAAACAAGTACTTTGAAACAAGCTTTACAATTACAAACAAGGTTTTGGAGTCGTTCGGATCCTCTTTCGAAATTTTATTCCAAAGAAGAGGTTCCTCCGTTTGCATCTTTAGGATGGACCAAATCGCGAGGAAAACTTTGATAAATGGAAAATCTTAGGTCTTTGGTATCAATACGGTTCGAAGAGTGAGACAAGTACATTGAAATAAGTTTTCAATTACAAACAAGTTTTTGGAGTGGTTCGGATCCTCATTCGATATTTTGGCCAAAGAGGATATCCAAAGAAGAGGTTCCTCCATTTGCATCTTTAGGATGGACCAAATCATGAGGACAACTTTGACAAGTGGGAAACATTAGGTCTTTGGTATCAATATGGTCCGAAGAGTGAAACAGGTACTTTGAAACAAGCTTTACAATTACAACCAAGTACTTGGAGTCGTTCAGATCCTCTTCCGAAATTTTGGTCCAAAGAGGATTCCCAAAGAAGAGGTTCCTCCATTTGCATCTTTAGGATGGACCAAATCGCGAGGAAAATTTTGACAAGCGGGAAACCTTAGGTGTTTGGTATTAATATGGTCCGAAGACTGAAACAAGTACTTCAAAACATGCTTTTCACTTACAAACAAGTTTCTGGAGTGGTTCGGATCTTATTCGATATTTTGGTCCAAAGAGGATTCCCAAAGAAGAGGTTCCTCCATTTTGATCTTTAGGATGGACCAAATTATGAGCACAACATTGACATGTTGAAATCCTTAGGTCTTTGGTATCAATATGGTCCGAAGTTTGAAACAAGTAATTTGAAACAAGCTTTTCAATTACAAACAAGTTTTTGGAGATGTTCGGATCCTCTTTCGATATTTTGGTCCAAAGAGGATATCCAAAGAAGAGGTTCCTCCATTTACATCTTTAGGATGGACCAAATCACGAGGAAAATTTTGACAAGGGGGAAACCTTAGGTCTTTGGTATCAATATGGTCCGAAGAGTGTAACAAGTACTTTGAAACAAGCTTTTCACTTAAAGAAGTGTTTTTGGAGTGGTTCTGATCCTCTTTTGAAATTTTGGTCCAAAGAGGATTTTCAAAGAAAAGGTTCTTCCATTTGCATCTTTAGGATGGACCAAATCGCGAGGAAAACTTTGACAAGTGGGAAACCTTAGGTCTTTGGTATCAATATGGTCCGAAGAGTGAAACAAGTACTTTAAAACAAGCTTTTCATTTACAAACAAGTTTTTGGAGTGGTTCGGTCCTCTATCGATATTGGGTCCAAAGAGGATATCCAAGGAAGTGGTTCCTCCATTTGCATCTTTAGGATGGACCAAATCGCTAGAAAATTTTGACAAGGGGGAAACCTTAGGTCTTTGGTATCAATATGGTCCGAAGAGTGAAACAAGTACTTTATAACATGCTTTTCACTTACAAACAAGTTTTTGGAGTGGTTCGGATCCTCTGTTGATATTTTGGTCCAAAGAGGATTCTCAAAGAAGCGGTTCCTCCATTTTGATCTTTAGGACGGACCAAATCATGAGCACAACTTTGACAAGTTGGAAACCTCAGGTCTTTGGTATCAATATGGTCTGAAGTGTGAAACAAGTACTTTGAAACAAGCTTTTCAATTACAAACGAGTTTTTCGAGTCGTTCAGATCCTCTTTCGATATTTTGGTCCAAACAGGATTCCCAAAGAAGAGGTTCCTCCATTTGCATCTTTAGGAACGACGAAATCGAGAGGAAAACTTTGACAAGTGGGCAACCTTAGGTCTTTGGTAACAATATGGTCCGAAGAGTGAAACAAGTACTTTGAAACAAGCTTTTCAATTACAAACAAGTGTTTGGAGTGGTTCGGATCCTCTTTCGATATTTTGTTCCAAAGAGGATATCCAAGGAAGAGGTTCCTCCATTTGCATATTTAGGATGGACCACGTCGCAAGGAAAATTTTAACAAGAGGGAAACCTTAAGTCTTTGGTATCAATATGGTCCGAAGAGTGAAACAAGTACTTTAAAACATGCTTTTCACTTACAAACAAGTTATTGGAGTGGTTCGGATCCTCTTTTGACCTTTTGGTCCAGAGAGGATTCTCAAAGAAGAGGTTCCTCCATTTTGATCTTTAGGACGGACCAAATCATAACCACAACTTTGACAAGTTGGAAACCTTAGGTCTTTGGTATCAATATGGTCCGAAGTGTGAAACAAGTACTTTGAAACATGCTTTTCAATTACAAACGAAATTTTCGAGTGGTTCGGATCCTCTTTCGATATTTTGGTCCAAACAGGGTTCCCAAAGAAGAGGTTCCTCCATTTGCATCTTTAGGATGGACCACGTCGCGAGGAAAACATTGACAAGTGGGAAACCTTAGGTCTTTGGTAACAATATGGTCCGAAGAGTGAAACAAGTACTATGAAACAAGCTTTTCAATTACAAACAAGTTTTTGCAGTGGTTCGGATTCTCTTTCGAAATTTCAGTCCAAATAGGATTCCCAAAGAAGAGGTTCCTCCATTTGCATCTTTAGCATGGACCACGTCGCGAGGAAATTGATAAGTGGGAAACCTTAGGTCTTTGGTATCAATATGGTCCGAAGATTTAAACAATTCCTTTGACACAAGCTTTTGAATTACGAACAAGTTTTTGGAGTGGTTCGGATCCTCTTTCGAAATTTTGGTCCAAACAGGATTCCCAAAGAAGAGGTTTCTCCATTTGCATCTTTAGGATGAACCAAGTCGCGTGGAAAACTTTGACAAGTGGGAAACCTTAGGTCTTTGGTATCAATATGGTCCGAAGAGTGAAACAAGTACTTGAAAACAAGCTTTTCATTTACAAACAAGTTTTTGGAGTGGTTCGGTCCTCTTTCGATATTTTGGTCCAAAGAGGATATCCAAGGAAGAGGTTCCTCCATTTGCATCTATAGGATGGACCAAATCACGAGGAAAATTTTGACAAGGGGAAACCTTAGGTCTTTGGTATCAATATGGTCCGAGGAGTGAAACTAGTACATTAAAACATGCTTTTCACTTACAAACAAGTTTTTGGAGTGGTTCGGATCCTCTTTCGATATTTTGGTCCAAAGAGGATTCTCAAAGAAGTGGTTCCTCCATTTTGATCTTTAGGACGGACCAAATCATGAGCACAACTTTGACAAGTTGGAAACCTTAGGTCTTTGGTATCAATATGGTCCGAAGTGAGAAACAAGTACTTTGAAACAAGCTTTTCAATTAGAAACGAGTTTTTCAAGTGGTTCGGATCCTCTTTCAAAATTTTGGTCTGAATAGGATTCCCAAAGAAGAGGTACCTCCATTTGCATCTTTTGGATGGACCAAGTAGCGAGGAAAACTTTGAGAAGTGGGAAACCTTAGGTCTTGGTATCAATATGGTCCGAAGAGTGAAACAAGTCCTTTGAAACAAGCTTTTGAATTACAAACAAGTTTTTAGAGTCGTTCGGATCATCTTTCGAAATTTTTGTCCAAGGAGGATGCCCAAAGAAGAGGTTCATCCATTTGCATCTTTAGGATGGAACATGTCGCGAGGAAAACTTTAACAAGTGGTAAACCTTTGGTCTTTGGTATCAATATTGTCCGAAGAGTGAAACAAGTACTTTGAAACAAGCTTTTCAATTACAAATAAGTTTTTGGAGTGGTTCGGATTCTCTTTCGAAATTTTAGTCCAAAGAGGATTCCCAAAGAATAGGTTCCTCCATTTGCATCTTTAAAATGGACCAACTTGCGAGGAAAACTTTAACAAGTGGTAAACCTTAGGTCTTTGGTATCAATATGGTCCGAAGAGTGAAACAAGTACTTTGAAACAAGTTTTTCAATTACAAACAAGTTTTTGGAGTGGTTCGGATCCTCTTTCAAAATTGTAGTCCAAAGAGGATTCCCAAAGAAGAGGTTCCTCCATTTGCATCTTTAGGATGGACCACGTCGCGAGGAAAACATTGACAAGTGGGAAACCTTAGGTCTTTGGTATCAATATGGTCCGAAGAGTGAAACAAGTCCTTTGACACAAGCTTTTGATTTACAAACAAGTTTTGGAGTGGTTCGGATCCTCTTTCAAACTCTTGGTCCAAAGGGGGTTCCTAAAAAAGAGATTTCCCCATTTACATCATTAGGATGAACCAAGTCGCGTGGAAATCTTTGAGAAGTGGTAAACCTTAGGTCTTTGGTATCAATATGGTCCGAAGAGTGAAACAAGTACTTTGAAACAAGTTTTTAAATTACAAACAAGTTTTTGGAGTGCTACGGATCCTCTTTCGAGATTTCAGTCGAAATAGGATTCCCAAAGAAGAGGATCCTCCATTTGCATCTTTTGGATGGACCAAGTAGCTAGGAAAACTCTGACAAGTGGGAAACCTTAGGTTTTGGTATCAATATGGTCCGAAGAGTGAAACAAGTCCTTTGGAACAAGCTTTTGAATTACAAACATGTTTCTGGAGTCGTTCGGATCATTTTTCAAAATTTTGTTCCAAAGAGGATTCCCACAGAAGATTTTCATCCATTTGCATCTTTAGGATGGACTAAGTCACGAGGAAAACTTTAACAAGTTGTAAACCTTAGGTCTTTGGTATTAATATGGTCCGAAGAGTGAAACAAGTACTTTGAAACAAGCTTTTCAATTACAAACAAGTTTTTAGAGTGGTTCGGATCCTCTTTCAAAATTTTAGTCCAAAGAGGATTCCCAAATAAGAGGTTCCTCCATTTGCATCTTTAGGATGGACCACGTCGCGAGAAAAACTTTGACATGTGGGAAACCTTAGGTCTTTGGTATCAATATGGTCTGAAGAGTGAAAGAAGTCCTTTGACACAAGCTTTTGAATTACAAACAAGTTTTTGGAGTGGTTTGGATCCACTTTCCATATTTTGGTCCTAAGAGGATATCCAAGGAAGAGGTTCCTCAATTTGCATCTTTAGGATGGACCAAATCGCGAAGAAAATTTTAACAAAAGGGAAACCTTAAGTCTTTGGTATCAATATGGTCCGAAGAGTGAAACAAGTACTTTAAAACATGCTTTTCACTTACAAACAAGTTATTGGAGTGGTTCGGATCCTCTTTTGATATTTTGGTCCAAAGAGGATTCTCAAAGAAGAGGTTCCTCCATTTTGATCTTTAGGACGAACCAAATCATGAGCACAACTTTGACAAGTTGGAAACCTTAGGTCTTTGGTATCAATATGGTCCGAAGTGTGAAACAAGTACTTTGAAACAAGCTTTTCAATTACAAACGAGTTTTTCGATTGGTTCGGATCCTCTTTCGATATTTTGGTCAAAACAGGATTCCCAAAGAAGAGGTTCCTCCATTTGCATCTTTAGGATGGAACAAATCGAGAGGAAAACTTTGACAAGTGGGCAACCTTAGGTCTTTGGTAAAAATATGGTCCGAAGAGTGAAACAAGTACTTTGAAACAAGCTTTTCAATTGCAAACAAGTTTTTGGAGTGGTTCGGATCCTCTTTCGAAATTTTGGTCCATAGAGGATTCCCAAAGAAGAGGTTTCTCCATTTGCATCTTTAGTATGAACCAAGTCACGTGGAAAACTTTGACAAGTGGGAAACCTTAGGTCTTTGGTATCAATATGGTCCGAAGAGTGAAACAAGTACTTTAAAACAAGCTTTTCATTTACAAACAAGTTTTTGGAGTGGTTCGGTCCTCTTTCGATATTTTGGTCGAAAGAGGATATCCAAGGAAGAGGTTCCTCCATTTGCATCTTTAGAATGGACCAAATCGAGAGAAAAATTTTGACAAGGGGAAACCTTAGGTCTTTGGTATCAATATGGTCCGAAGAGTGAAACAAGTACTTTAAAACATGCTTTTCACTTACAAACAAGTTTTTGGAGTGGTTCGGTCCTCTTTCAATATTTTGGTCCAAACAGGATATCCAAGGAAGAGGTTCCTCCATTTGCATCTTTAGAATGGACCAAATCGCAAGGAAAATTTTAACAAGAGGGAAACCTTAAGTCTTTGGTATCAATATGGTCCGAAGAGTGAAACAAGTACTTTAAAACATGCTTTTCACTTACAAACAAGTTATTGGAGTGGTTCAGATCCTCTTTTGATCTTTGGTCCAGAGAGCATTCTCAAAGAAGAGGTTCCTCCATTTTGATTTTTCGGACGGACCAAATCATGAGCACAACTTTGACAAGTTGGAAACCTTAGGTCTTTGGTATCAATATGGTCCGAAGTGTGAAACAAGTACTTTGAAACAAGCTTTTCAATTACAAACGAGTTTTTCGAGCGGTTCGGATCCTCTTTCGATATTTTGGTCCAAATAGGTTTCCCATAGAAGAGGTTCCTCCATTTGCATCTTTAGGATGGACCAAATCGAGAGGAAAGCTTTGAAAAGTGGGCAACCTTAGGTCTTTGGTAACAATATGGTCCGAAGAGTGAAACAAGTACTATGAAACAAGCTTTTCAATTACAAACAAGTTTTTGGAGTGGTTCGGATCCTCTTTCAAAATTTTAGTCCAAATAGGATTCCAAAGAAGAGGTTCCTCCATTTGCATCTTTTGCATGGACCACGTCGCGAGGAAAACTTTGATAAGTGGGAAACCTTAGGTTTTTGGTATCAATATGGTCCGAAGATTTAAACAAGTCCTTTGACACAAGCTTTTGAATTACAAACGAGTTTTTGGAGTGGTTCGGATCCTCTTTCGAAATTTTGGTCCAAAGAGGATTCCCAAAGAAGAGGTTTCTCCATTTGCATCTTTAGGATGAACCAAGTCGCGTGGAAAACTTTGACAAGTGGGAAACCTTAGGTCTTTGGTATCAATATGGTCCGAAGAGTGAAACAAGTACTTTAAAACAAGCTTTTCATTTACAAACAAGCTTTTGGAGTGGTTCGGTCCTCTTTCGATATTTTGGTCCAAAGAGGATATCCAAGGAAGAGGTTCCTCCATTTGCATCTTTAGGATGGACCAAATCGCGAGGAAAATTTTGACAAGGGGAAACCTTAGGTCTGTGGTATCAATATGGTCCGAAGAGTGAAACAAGTACTTTAAAACATGGTTTTCACTTACAAACAAGTTTTTGTAGTGGTTCGGATCCTCTTTCGATATTTTGGTACAAAGAGGATTCTCAAAGAAGTGGTTCCTCCATTTTCATCTTTAGAACGGACCAAATCATGAGCACAACTTTGACAAGTTGGAAACCTTAGGTCTTTGGTATCAATATGGTCCGAAGTGTGAAACAAGTACTTTGAAACAAGCTTTTCAATTACAAACGAGTTTTTCGATTGGTTCGGATCCTCTTTCAAAATTTTGGTCCAAATAGGATTCCCAAAGAAGAGGTTCCTCCATTTGCATCTTTTGGATGGACCAAGTAGCGAGGAAAACTTTGAGAAGTGGGAAACCTTAGGTCTTGGTATCAATATGGTCCGAAGAGTGAAACAAGTCCTTCAAAACAAGCTTCTGAATTACAAACAAGCTTTTGGAGTCGTTCGGATCATCTTTCGAAATTTTTGTCCAAGGAGGATTCCCAAAGAAGAGGTTCATCCATTTGCATCTTTAGGATGGACCAAGTAGCGAGGAAAACTTTAACAAGTGGTAAACCTTTGGTCTTTGGTATCAATATTGTCCGAAGAGTGAAACAAGTACTTTGAAACAAGCTTTTCAATTACAAATAAGTTTTTGGAGTGGTTCGGATCCTCTTTCGAAATTTTAGTCCAAAGAGGATTCCCAAAGAAGAGGTTCCTCCATTTGCATCTTTAGGATCGACCAACTCGTGGGCAAAACTTTGACAAGTGGGAAACCTTAGGTCTTGGTATCAATATGGTCCGAAGAGTGAATCAAGTCCTTTGAAACAAGCTTTTGAATTACAAACATGTTTCTGGAGTCGTTCGGATCATCTTTCGAAATTTTCGTCCAAAGAGGATTTCCAAAGAAGAGGTTTCTCCATTTGCATCTTTAGGATGAACCAAGTCGCGTGGAAAACTTTGAGAAGTGGTAAACCTTAGGTCTTTGGCATCAATATGCTCCGAAGAGTGAAACAAGTACTTTGAAACAAGGTTTTCAATTACAAACATGTTTTTGGAGTTGTTCGGATCCTCTTTTGAAATTTTAGTCCAAATAGGATTCCCAAAGAAGAGGATCCTCCATTTGCATCTTTTGGATGGTCCAAGTAGCTAGACAAACTTTGACAAGTGGGAAACCTTAGGTCTTGGTATCAATATGGTCTGAAGAGTGAAACAAGTCCTTTGAAACAAGCTTTTGAATTAAAAACTAGTTTCTGGAGTCGTTCAGATCATCTTTCGAAATTATGGTCCAAAGAGGATTCCCAAAGAAGAGGTTCATCCATTTGCATCTTTAGGATGAACCAAGTCGCGTGGAAAATTTTGAGAAGTGGTCAACCTTAGGTCTTTAGTATCAATATGGTCCGAAGAGTGAAACAAGTACTTTGAAACAATCTTTTAAATTACAAACAAGTTTTTGGAGTGGTTCGAATCCTCTTTCGATATTTTGGTCCAAAGAGGATTCCCAAAGAAAAGGTTCCTCTATTTGGATCTTTAGGATGGACCAAATCATGAGCACAACTTTGACAAGTAGGAAGGCTTAGGTCTTCGGATTCAATTTTGTTTAGAGAGTGAAACAAGTGCTTTCAAATAAGCTTTTCAATTACAAACAAGTTTTGGAGTGGTTTGGATCCTCTTCCGATATTTTGGTCCAAAGAGGATTTCCAAAGAAGAGGTTCCTCCATTTGCATCTATAGGATGGACCAAATCGCGAGGAAAACTTTGACAACGGGGAAACCTTAGGTCTTTGGTATCAATATGGTCCGAAGAGTGAAAAAAGTACTTTGAAACAAGCTTTTCAATTACAAACAAGGTTTCGGACTGGTTCGGATCCTCTTTCGATATTTTGGTCCAAACAGGATTCCCAAAGATGAGGTTCCTCCATTTGGATCTTTAGGGTGGATTAAATTAAGAGGACAACTTTGATAAGTAGGAACCTTAGGTCATTGGTATCAATATGGTCCGAAGAGTGAAACAAGTTCTTTAAAACAAGCTTTAGAATTACATACAAGTTTTTGGAGTGGTTCGGATCCTCGTTTGAAATTTTCGTCCAAAGTGGATTCCCAAAGAAGAGGTTCCTCCATTAGTATTTTGGGATGGACCAAATCACGAGGAAAACTTTGACAAGCGGAAAACCTTATGTGTTTGGTATCAATATGGTCCGAAGAGTGAAACAAGTACTTTTAAACAAGATTTTCAATTACAAAAATGTTTTTGGAGTGGTTCGGATCATCTTTCGACATTTTGGTCCAAACAGGATTCCCAAAGAAGAGGTTCGTCCCTTTGGATCTTTAGGATTGATTAAATCATAAGGATAACTTTGACAAGTGGGAAATCTTAGGTCTTTGGTATCCATATGGTCCGAAGAGCGAAACAAGTACTTTGAAACAAACTTTTCAATTACAAACATGTTTTTGGAGTGGTTCGGATCCTCTTTCGTAATTTTGGTCCAAAGAGGATATCCAAAGAAGAGGTTCCTCCATTTGCATCTTTAGGATGGACAGAATCGCGAGGAAAATTTTGACAAGGGGGAAACCATAGGTCTCTGGTATCAATATGGTCCGAAGAGTGAAACAAGTACTTTGAAACAAGCTTTTCACTTACAAACAAGTTTTTGGAGTAGTTCGGATCCTCTTTCGATATTTTGGTCCAAAAAGGATATCAAAAGAAGAGGTTCCTCCATTTGCATCTTTAGGATGGACCAAATCACGAGGAAAATTTCGACAAGGGGGAAACCTTAGGTCTTTGGTATCAATATAGTCCGAAGAGTGAAACAAGTACTTTGAAACAAGCTTTTTACTTACAAAAAAGTTTTTGGAGTGGTTCGGATCCTCTTTCGATATTTTGGTCCAAAGAGGATTCCCGAAGAAGAGGTTCCTCCATTTGGATCTTTAGGATGGACCAAATGATGAGTACAACATTGACGAGTTGGAAACCATAGGTCTTTGGTATCAATATGGTCCGAAGAGTGAAACAAGTACTTTGAAACAAGCTTTTCAATTACAAACAAGTTTTTTGAGTGCTTCGGATCCTCTTTCGTTATTTTGGTCCAAGCAGGATACCCAAAGAAGAGGTTCCTTCAATTGGCTCTTTAGGATGGACCAAATCATGAACACAACTTTGACAAGTGGGAAACCTTAGGTCCTTGGTATCAATATGGTCCGAAGTGTGAAACAAGTACTTTGAAACAAGCTTTTCAATTACAAACAAGTTTTTGGAGTGGTTCGGATCCTCTTTCAATATTTTGGTCTAAAGAGGAATCCCAAAGAAGAGGTTCTTCCATTTGCATCTTTTAGATGAACCAAATCGCGAGGAAAACTTTGACAAGGAGGAAACCTTAGGACTTTGGTATCAATATGGTCCGAAGAGTGAAACAAGTACTTTATAACAAGCTTTTCAATTACAAACAATTTTTTGGAGTGGTTCGAATCCTCTTTCGATATTTTGGTCCAAAGAGGATTCCCAAAGAAGTGGTTCCTCTATTTGGATCTTTAGGATGGACCAAATCTTGAGCACAACTTTGACAAGTGGGAAGGCTTATGTCTTCGGATTCAATTTTGTTTAGAGAGTGAAACAAGTGCTTTCAAACAACCTTTTCAATTACAAACGAGTTTTGGAGTGGTTTGGATCCTCTTTCGATATTTTGGTCGAAAGAGGATTCCCAAAGAAGAGGTTCCTCCATTTGCATCTATAGGATGGACCAAATCGCGAGGAAAACTTTGACAAGAGGGAAACCTTAGGTCTTTGGTATCAATATAGTCCGAATAGTGAAACAAGTAGTTTGAAACAAGCTTTTCAATGAGAAACAAGTTTTTGGAGTGGTTCGGATCCTCTTTCGATATTTTTGTCCAAACAGGATTCCCAAAGATGAGATTCCTCCATTTGGATCTTTAGGAAGGATTAAATCAAGAGGACAACTTTGATAGGTGGGAAACCTTAGGTCTTTGGTATCAATATGGTCCGAATAGTGAAACAAGTACTTTGAAACAAGCTTTAGAATTACAAACAAGTTTTTGGAGTGGTTCGGATCCTCTTTCGAAATTTTTGCCGAAAGTGGATTCCCAAAGAAAAGGTTCCTCCAAATATATTTTGGGATGGACCAAATCACGAGGAAAACTTTGTCAAGTGGAAAACCTAAGGTCTTTGGTATCAATATGGTCCGAAGAGTGAAACAAGTACTTTGAAACAAGCTTTTCAATTACAAACAAGTTTTTGGAGTGGTTCGGATCCTCTTTCGAAATTTTGGTCCAAAGAGGATTCCCAAAGAAGAGGTTCCTCCATTTGGATCTTTAGGATGGACCAAATCACGAGGAAAACTTTGACAAGCGGGAAAACCTTAGGTGTTTGGTAGCAATATGGTCCGAAGAGTGAAACAAGTACTTTGAAACAAGCTTTTAAATTACAAACAAGTTTTTGGAGTGGTTCGGATCATCTTTCGATATTTTGGTCCAAACAGGATTCCCAAAGAAGAGGTTCGTCCCTTCGGATCTTTAGGATTGATTAAATCATGAGGACAACTTTGATAAGTGGGAAACCTTAGGTCTTCGGTATCAATATGGTCCGAAGAGTGAAACAGGTACTTTGAAACAAGCTTTTCAATTACAAACAAGTTTTTGGAGTGGTTCGGATCCTCTTTCGATATTTTGGTCCAAAGAGGATATCCAAAGAAGAGGTTCCTCCATTTGCATCTTTAGGATGGACCAAATCACGAGGAAAATTTCGACAAGGGGGAAACCTTAGGTCTTTGGTATCAATATGGTCCGAAGAGTGAAACAAATACTTTGAAACAAGCTTTTCACTTACAAACAAGTTTTTGGAGTGGTTCAGATCCTCTTTCGATATTTTGGTCCAAAGAGGATTCCCAAAGAAGAGGTTCCTCCATTTGGATCTTTAGGATTGACCAAATCATGAGTACAACTTTGAGAAGTGGGTAGGCTTAGGTCTTCAGATTAAATTTGGTTTAAAGAGTGAAATAAGTGCTTTCAAAAAAGATTTTCAATAACAAACAAGTTTTGGAGAGGTTCGGATCCTCTTTCGATATTTTTGTCCAAAAAGAGGATATTTTGGTTTGACAAACAAGTTTTGGAGCACAACTTTAGGTTTTTCGATATTTTGGTCCAAACAGGATTCCCAAAGATGAGGTTCCTCCATTTGCATCTTTTGGATGGACCAAGTAGCGAGGAAAACTTTGACAAGTGGGAAACCTTAGGTTTTGGTATCAATATGGTCCGATGAGTGAAACAAGTGCTTGCAAACAAGCTTTTCACTTACAAACAAATTTTTGGAGTGGTTCGGATCCTCCTTCGATATTTTGGTCCAAAGAGGATTCCCAAAGAAGGGGTTCCTCCATTTGTATATTAGGATGGACCAAGTAGCGAGGAAAACGTTGACACAGGGGAAACCTTAGGTCTTTGGTATCAATATGGTCCGCAGAGTGAAACAAGTACTTTGAAACAAGCTTTTGAATTACAAACAAGTTTTTAGAGTCGTTCGGATCCTCTTTCAAAATTTTGGTCCAAAAAGGAATCCCAAAGAAGTGGTTCCTCCATTTACATCTTTAGGATGGACCGAGTCGCGAGTAAAAGTTTAACAAGTGGGAAACCTTAGGTCTTTGGTATCAAAAAGGTCCGAAGAGTGAAACAAGTACTTTGAAACAAGCTTTCGAATTACAAACAAGTTTGTGGAGTGGTATGGATCCTCTTTCGAAATTTTGGTCCAAAGAGGAATCCCAAAGAACAGGTTCCTCCTTTTGCATCTTTAGGATGAACCAAATCGCGAGGAAAACTTTGGCAAGGGCGAAACCTTAGATCTTTGGTATCAATTTTGTTTAGAGAGTAAAACAAGTGCTTTGAAACAAGCTTTTCAAATTACAAACAAGTTTTTGGAGTGGTTCGGATCCTGTTTCAAAATTTTGGTCCAAAGTGGCTTCCGAAAGATGAGGTTCCTCCATTTAAATCTTTACGATGGACTAATACGCGAGGAAAACTTTGACATGTGGGAAACCTTAGGTCTTTGTTATCAATATGGTCTGAAGAGTTAAACAAGTGCTTTCAAACAAGCTTTTCATTAACAAACAAGTTTTTGGAGTGGTTCAGATCCTCTTTCGATATTTGGGTCCAAAGAGGATTCCTAATGAAGAGATTCCTCCATTTGCATATTAGGATGGACCAAATCGCGAGGAAAACTTTAACAAGGGGGAAACCTTAGGTCTTTGGTATCAATATGGTCCGAAGAGTGAAACAAGTACTTTGAAACAAGCAATTCAATTACAAGCACGTTTTTGGAGTGGTTCGGATCCTCTTTCGAAATTTTTGTCCAAAGAGGATTCCCAAAGAAGAGGTTCCTCCATTTGCATCTTTAGGATAGACCAAGTCGCGAGGAAAACTTTGACAAGTGTGAAACCTTAGGTCTTTGGTATCAATATGGTTCGAAGAGTGAAACAAGTGCTTTCAAACAAGCTTTTCACTTACAAACAAGTTTTTGGAGTGGTTCGGATTGTCTTTCAATATTTTTGTCCAAAGAGGATTCCCAAAGAAGAGGTTCCTCCATTTGCATCTTTAGGATGGACCAAATCGCGTGGAAAACTTTTACAAGTGGGAAACTTAGGTCTTTGGTATCAATATGGCCGAAAGAGTGAAACAAGTACTTTGAAACAAGGTTTTGATTTACAAACATTTTTTTGAAGTGGTTCGGATCCTCTTTCGAAATTTTGGTCCAAAGAGGATTCCCAAAGAAGAGGTTCCTCCATTTACATCTTTAGGATGGACCAAGTCGCGAGGAAAACTTTGACAAGTGGGAAACCTTATGTCTTCGGTATCAATAAGGTCCGAAGAGTGAAACAAGTACTTTGAAACAAGCTTTTTAATTACAAACAAGTTTTTGGAGTGGTATGGATTCTCTTTCGAAATTTTGGTACAAAGAGGAATCCCAAAGATGAGGTTCCTCCATTTGCATTTATAGGATGGACCAAATCGCGAGGAAAACTTTAACAAGTGGGAAACCTTAGGTCTTTGGTATCAATATAGTCCGATGAGTGAAACAAGTGCTTGCAAACAAGCTTTTCACTTACAAACAAGTTTTTGGAGTGGTTCGGATCCTCTTTCGATATTTTGGTCGAATGAGGTTTCCCAAAGAAGAGGTTCCTCCATTTGTATATTAGGATGGACCAAATTGTGAGGAAAACTTTGACATGGGGGAAACCGTAGGTCTTTGGCATCAATATTGTCCGAAGAGTGAAACGAGTACTTTGAAACAAGTTTTCAATTACAAACAGGTTTTTGGAGTGGTTCGGATCCTCTTTCGAAATTTTGGTCCAAAGAGGATTCCCAAAGAAGAGGTTCCTCGATTTGCAACTTTAGGATGGACCAAGTCGTGAGGAAAACTTTCACAAGTTGGAAACCTTAGGTCTTTGGCATAAATATGGTCCGAAGAGTGAAACAAGTGCTTTCAAACAAGCTTTTCACTTACAAACAAGTTTTTGGAGTGGTTCGGATTCTCTTTCGATATTTTTTTCCAAAGAGGATTCCCAAAGAAGAGGTTCCTCCATTTGCATCTTTTGGATGGACCAAATCGCGAGGAAAACTTTGACAAGGGGAAAACCTTAGGTCCTTGGAATCAATATGTTCCGAAGAGTGAAACAACTACTTTGAAACAAGCTTTTCAATTACAAACAAGTTTTTGGTGTGGTTCTGATCATGTTTCGAAATTTTAGTCCAAAGAAGATTCCCAAAGAAGAGGTTCCTCCATTTGCATCTTAGGATGGACCAAGTCGCGAGGAAAACTTTGACAATTGGGAAACCTTAGGTCTTTGGTATCACTAAGGTCCAAAGAGTGAAACAAGTACTTTGAAACAAGCTTTTGAATTACAAACAAGTTTTTGGAGTGGTTCGGATCCTCTTTCGAAATTTTTTTCCAAAGAGGAATCCCAAAGACGAGGTTCCTCCATTTGCATCTTTAGGATGGACCAAATTGCGAGGAAAACTTTGACAAGTGGGAAACCTTAGGTCTTTGGTATCAAATGGTCCGATGAGTGAAACAAGTGCTTTCAAACAAGCTTTTCATTTATAAACAAGCTTTTGGAGTGGTTCGGATTCTCTTTCGATATTTTTGTCAAAAGAGGATTCCTAAAGAAGAGGTTCCTCCTTTTGCATCTATTGGATGGACTAAATCGCGAGGAAAACTTTGACAAGGGGGAAACCTTAGGTCTTTGGTATCAATATTGTCCGAAGAGTGAAACAAGTACTTTTAAAAAAGCTTTTCAATTACAAACAAGTTTTTGGAGTGCTTCAGATCCTGTGTCGAAATTTTGGTCCAAAGAGGATTCCCAAAGATGAGGTTCCTCCATTTAAATCTTTACGATGGACTAAGACGCGAGGAAAACATTGACATGTGGGAAACCTTAGGTCTTTGTTATCAATATGGTCTGAAGAGTGAAACAAGTGCTTTCAAACAAGCTTTTCATTTACAAACAAATTTTTGGAGTGGTTCGGATCCTCTTTCGATATTTTGGTCCAAAGAGGATTCCCAAAGAAGAGGTTCCTCCATTTGCATATTAGGATGGACCAAATCGCGAGGAAAACTTTGACAAGGGGGAAACCTTAGGTCTTTGGTATCAATATGATCCGAAGAGTGAAAGAAGTACTTTGAAACAAGCATTTCAATTACAAACAAGTTTTTGGAGTGCTTCGGATCCTCTTTCGAAATTTTTGTCCAAACAGGATTCCCAAAGAAGAGGTTCCTCCATTTGCATCTTTAGGATGGACCAAGTCGCGAGGAAAACTTTGACAAGTGTGAAACCTTAGGTCTGTGGTATCAATATGGTCCGAAGAGTAAAACAAGTGCTTTCAAACAAGCTTTTAACATACAAACAAGTTTTTGGAGTGTTTCGAATTCTCTTTCGATTTTTTTGTCTAAAGAGGATTCCCAAAGAAGAGGTTCCTCCTTTTGCATCTTCAAGATATACCAAATCGCGAGGAAAACTTTGACAACGGGGAAACCTTAGGTCTTTGGTATCAATATGGTCCGAAGAGTGAAACAAGTACTTTGAAACAAGGTTTTCAATTACAAACATGTTTTTGGAGTGGTTCGGATCCTCTTTCGAAATTTTTGTCCAAAGAGGATTCCCAAAGAAGAGGTTCCTCCATTTGCATCTTTAGGATGGACCAAGTCGCGAGGAAAACTTTGACAAGTGTGAAACCTCAGGTCTTTGGTATCAATATGGTACGAAGAGTGAAACAAGTGCTTTCAAACAAGCTTTTCACTTACAAACAAGTTTTTGGAGTGGTTCGGATTCTCTTACGATATTTTTGTCGAAAGAGGATTCCAAAAGAAGAGATTCCTCCTTTTGCATCTTTAGGATGGACCAAATCGCGAGGAAAACTTTGACAAGGGGGAAACCTTAGGTCTTTGGTATGAATATGGTCCGAAGAGTGAAACAAGTACTTTGAAACAAGCTTTTCAATTACAAACAAGTTTTTGGCGTGGTTTGGATCCTGTTTCGAAATTTAATCCAAAGAGGATTCCCAAAGAAGAGGTTTCTCCATTTGCATCTTAGGATGGGCCAAGTCGCGAGGAAAACTTTGACAATTGGGAAACCTTAGGTCTTTGGTATCAATAAGGTCCGAAGAGTGAAACAAGCATTTGAATTACAAACAAGTTTTTGGAGTGGTTCGGATCCTCTTTCGAAATTTTGGTCCAAAGAAGAATCCAAAAGATGAGGTTCCTCCATTTGCATCTTTAGGATGGACCAACTCACGAGGAAACCTTAGGCCTTTGGTATCAATATGGTTCGAAGAGTGAAACAAGTGCTTTCAAACATGCTTTTCACTTACAAACAAGTTTTTGGAATGGTTCGGATCCTCTTTCGATATTTTGGTCCAAAGGGGATTCCCAAAGAAGACGTTCCTCCATTTGCATCTTAGGATGGACCAAATCGCGAGGAAAACTTTGACATAGGGGAAACCTTAAGTCTTTGGTATCATTATGGTCCGAAGAGTGAAACAAGTAATTTGAAACAAGCTTTACAATTACAAACACGTTTTTGGAGTGGTTCAGATCCACATTCGAAATTTTTGTCTGAAAAGGATTCCCAAAGAAGAGGTTTCTCCATTTGGATCTTTAGGATGGACCAATACACGAGGAAAACTTTGACAAGGTGAAAACCTTATGTCTTTGGTCTCAATATGGTCCGAAGAGTGAAACAAGTATTTTGAAACAAGCTTTTCAATGACAAATATGTTTTTGGAGTGGTTCAGATCATCTTTCGATATCTTGGTCCAATGAGGATTCCCAAAATAGAGGTTCCTCCATTTGCATCTTTAGGATGGACTAAATCACGGGGAAAACTTTGACAAGTAGGAAACCTTAGGTCTTTTGTATCAATATGGTCCGAAGAGTGAAACAAGTGCTTTCATACAAGCTTTTCACTTACAAACAAGTTTTTGGAGTTGTTCGGATCCTCTTCCGATATTTTGGTCCAAAGAGGATTCCCAAAGAAGAGGTTCCTCCATTTGCATCTTTAGGATGGACCAAATCGCGAAAAAAACTTTGACAAGTGGGAAACCATAGGTCTTTGGTATCAATATGGTCCGAAGAGTGAAACAAGTAGTTTGAAGCAAGCTTTTCAATTTCAAACAAGTTTTTGGAGTGGTTCGGATCCTCTTTCGATATTTTGGTCCAAACAGGATTACCAAAGAAGAGGTTCCTCCATTCGGATCTTTAGGATGGACCAAATCATGAACACAACTTTGACAAGTGGAAAACCTTAGGTCTTTGGTATCAATATGGTCCGAAGAGTGAAACAAGCTTTTCAATTACAAACAAATTTTTGGAGTGGTTCGGATCCTCTATTGATATTTTTGTCCAAAGAGGAATCCCAAAGAAGAGATTCCTCCTTTTGCATCTTTAGGATGGACCAAATCGCGAGGAAAACTTTGACAAGTGGGAAACCTTAGGTCTTTGGTATCAATATGGTCCGAAGAGTGAAACAAGTACTTTTAAACAAGCTTTTCAATTACAAACAAGTTTTTGGAGTCGTTCAGATCCTCTTTCGAAATTTTGGTCCAGAGAGGATTCCCAAAGAAGAGATTCCTCCATTTGCATCTTAGGATGGACCAAGTCGCGAGGAAAACTTTGACAATTGGTAAACCTTAGGTCTTTGGTATCAATAAGGTCCGAAGAGTGAAACAAGTACTTTGAAACAAGCTTTTGAATTACAAACAAGTTTTTAGTGTGGTTCGGATCCTCTTTCGAAATTTTGGTCCAAAGAGGAATCCAAAAGATGAGGTTCGTCCATTTGCATCTTTAGGATGGACCAAGACGCGAGGAAAATTTTAACAAGTGGGAAACCTTAGGCCTTTGGTATCAATATGGTTCGAAGAGTGAAACAAGTGCTTTCAAACAAGCTTTTCACTTACAAACAAGTTTTTGGTGTTGTTCAGATTCTCTTTTGATATTTTTGTCCAAAGAGGAATCCCAAAGAAGAGATTCCTCCTTTTGCATCTTTAGGATGAACCAAATCGCGAGGAAAACTTTGACAAGGGGGAAACCTTAGGTCTTTGGTATCAATATGTTCCGAAGAGTGAAACAAGTACTTTGAAACAAGCTTTTTAATTACAAACAAGTTTTTGGAGTCGTTCGGATCCTCTTTCGAAATTTTGGTCCAAAGAGGATTCCCAAAGAAGAGGTTCCCCCATTTGCATCTTAGGATGGACCAAGTCGCAAGGAAAACTTTGACAATTGGGAAACCTTAGGTCTTTGGTATCAATAAGGTCCGAAGAGTGAAACAAGTACTTTGAAACAAGCTTTTGAATTACAAACAAGTTTTTGGAGTGGTTCGGATCCTCTTTCGAAAGTTTGGTCCAAAGAGGAATCCAAAAGATGAAGTTCCTCCATTTGCATCATTAGGATGGACCAAGACGTGAGGAAAATTTTAACAAGTGGGAAACGTTAGGCCTTTGGTATCAATATGGTTCGAAGAGTGAAACAAGTGCTTTCAAACAAGCTTTTCACTTACAAACAAGTTTTTGGAATGGTTCGAATCCTCTTTCGATATATTGGTCCAAAGGGGATTCCCAAAGAAGAGATTCCTCCATTTGCATCTTAGGATGGACCAAATCACGAGGAAAACTTTGACAATGGGGAAACACTAGGTCTTTGGTATCAATATGGTCCGAAGAGTGAAACAAGTAATTTGAAACAAGCTTTTCAATTACAAACACGTTTTATAAGTGAAAAGCTTGTTTGTAAATCAAAAGCTTGTTTCAAAGTACTTTCACTCTTCGGACCATATTGATACCAAAGACCTAAGGTTTCCCACTTGTCAAAGTTTCCTCGCGACTTGGTCCATCCTATAGATGCAAATGGAGGAACCTCTTCTTTGGGAATCCTCTTTGGACTAAAATTTCGAACGAGGATCCGAACCACTCCAAAAACTGGTTTGTAAGTGAAAAGCTTGTTTGAAAGCACTTGTTTCACTTTTCGGACCATATTGATACCAAAGACCTAAGGTTTCCCCACTTGTTAAAGTTTTCCTCGCTACTTGGTCCATACTAACGATACAAATGGAGGAACCTCTTCTTTGGGAATCCTTTTTGGACTAAAATTTCAAAAGAGGATCCGAACAACTCCAAAAACTTGTTTGTAATTGAAAAGCTTATTTCGAATTAGTTGTTTCACTCTTCGGACTATATTGATACCAAAGACCTAAGGTTTCCCACCTGTCAAAGTTGTGCTCATTATTTGGTCCATCCTAAATATCTGAATGCAGGAACCTCTTCTTTGGGAATCCTGTTTTGACCAAAATATCGAAAGAGGATCCGAACCACTTCAAAAACTTGTTTGTAATTGAAAAGCTTGTTTCAAAATACTTGTTTCACTCTTCGGACCAGATTGATACCAAAGACCTAAGGTTTCTCCCTTGTCCAAGTTTTCCTCGCGACTTGGTCCATCAAAAAAATGCAAATAGAGGAACCTCTTCTTTGGGAATCCTCTTTGGACCAAAATATCAAAAGAGGATCCGAACCACTCCAAAACTTGTTTGTATTTGAAACACTTGTTTCAAAGTACTTGTTTCATTCTTCGGACCATATTTATACCAAAGACCTAAGGTTTCCCCCATATCAAAGTTTTCGTCACGATTTGGTCCATCCTAATGAAGCAGAATTAGGAACCTCTTCTTTTCGAATCCTCCTTATACCAAAATATCGAAAGAGGATCTGAACCACTCCAAAAACATGTTTGTAATTGAAGAGCTTGTTTGAAAGCACTTGTTTCACTCATTAAACCAAATTGAATCCGAAGACCTAAGGTTTCCCACTTGTCAAAGTTGTTCTCAAGAATTGGTCCATCCAAAAGATCCAAATGGAGGAACCTCTTCTTTGGGAATCCTCTTTGGACCAAAATATCGAAAGAGGAACCGAACCACTCCAAAAACATGTTTGTAATTGAAAAGCTTGTTTCAAAGCTTGTTTGTAATTGAAAAGCTTGTTTCAAAGTACTTGTTTCACTCTTCGGAACATATTGATACCAAAGACCTGAGGTTTTCCACTTGTCAAAGTTTTCCTCGTGATTTGGTCCATCCTAAAGATCCAAATGGAGGAACCTCTTCTTTGGCAATCCTCTTTGGACCAAAATTTTGAAAGAGGATCCGAACCACTCCAAAAACTTGTTTGTAATTGAAAAGCTTGTTTCAAAGTACTTGTTTCACTCTTCGGACCGTATTGATACCAAAGACCGAAGGTTTCCCACTTGTCAAAGTTTTCCTCGCGATTTGGTCCATCCTAAAGATGCAAATGAAGGAACCTCTTCTTTGGGAATCCTCTTTGGACCAAAATATCGAAAGAGGATCCAAACCACTAAAAAAACTTTTTTGTAATTGAAAAGCTTGTTTCAAATTAGTTGTTTCACTCTTCGGGCCATATTGATACCAAACACCTAAGTTTTCTCACTTGTCAAAGTTGTGCTCATGATTTGGTCCATCCTAAATATCCTAATGGAGGAACCTCTTCTTTGGGAATCTTCTTTGAACCAAAAATTTGAAAGAGGATCCGAACCTGATACGAAAACCCTTTCGAAATGCTTTAAGAACCCTTAAACTTAACTAAGGACCCAAAAAGATCACAACCAAAGAACCCACATATGCCATTTGAAACAACCCAAGGAAAAAGGCTAGAAAATGATTATCCTTATGATCAATGATCTAAAGACAAGAATTGAATTTCTTGCTCTAGATTCGAATCAATCCACCAATTTAGAATGATCAATCCTAAAGGCTTGATTCTACAGCCACCCTAAACACAAGGAATGACAAAATTGAAATGGTAAGCTCGGCTCACAACAATTTCAAAGAAAAGCTCTCAAAGAGTTTTGTATTTTTATCTCATGAATAATTTTTTGTTACAATGGAAAGAAAGGCATTATATAGCCTTTAAAAGACCATCAAAAAACGAAATATACAAGCCATTAAAATCCTAGACATGTAACTTACACAAATAATGACAATTGATAGTGAAAATAAAAGTGTAACCTACATGGCTTTCCAAAAGTTGTAACCTACCATCTTTTGTAACTTATCATCACTCTAAATGCTAGAATATTTAATACACCAAAGTTCTCTTTAAGTAAGTGTCTTGTAATTATGATGAAAGCTGAGTTGCATTGAAAAAGCTTGAATTCCATTAAATGAGCTTCGGTTGCATTAAATGAACTTGAGTTTCAACTTGGCTTGCATTTAATGAACTAGGCTTGAACTTGACTTCTATTTATTGATGTAAGCTTGAACTTTGATGTTGCATTTATTGAACTTAGCTTGGAGCTTGAGCTTGTCATGAACTTGTAAAGTAATGAATGCAATTCCGGCAATGATCAACATTAAGGCTCCATGATTCATATCAGAACCACTCCAAAAACTTTTTTGTAATTCAAAAGCTTGTTTCAAAGTACTTGTTTCACTCTTCGGACCATATTGATACCAAAGACAGGGTTTCCCACTTGTCAAAGTTTTCCTCGCGACTTGGTCCATCCTAAGATGCAAATGGAGGAACTTCTTCTTTGGGAATCCTCTTTGGACTAAAATTTCGAAACAGGATCCGAACAACTCCAAAGACTTGTTTGTAATTGAAAAGCTTTTTTCAAATTACTTGTTTCACTCTTCGGACCATATTGATACCAAAGACCTAAGGTATCCCCATTGTCAAAGTTTTCCTCGCAGTTTTGACCATCCTAAAGATGCAAATAGAGGAACCTCTTCTTTGGGAATCCTCTTTGGACCTAAATATCGAAAGAGGATCCGAACCACTCCAAAAACTTGTTTGTATTTGAAAAGCTTGTTCAAAGTACCTGTTTCACTCTTCGAATAATATTGATACCAAACACCTAAGGTTTCCCACTTGTCAAAGTTTTCCTCGTGATTTGGTCCATCCTAAAGATGCAAATGGCTTCTTTTGAAATCCTCTTTGGACCAAAATTTCGAAAGAGGATCCGAAACACTCCAAAAACTTGTTTGTAATTGAAAAGCTTGTTTGAAAGCACTTGTTTCACTCTCTAAACCAAATTGAATCCGAAGACCTAAGGTTTCCCACTTTTCAAAGATCCTAAAGATCCGAATAGAGTAATCTCTTCTTTGGGAATCCTGTTTGGACCAAAATTTTGAAAGAGGATCCGAACAACTCCAAAAACTTGTTTGTAATTTGAAAAGATTGTTTGAAAGCACTTGTTTCACTCTCTAAACCAAATTGAATTCGAAGACCTAAGGTTTCCCACTTGTCAATGTTCTGCTCATGATTTCGTCCATCCTATAGATACGAATGGAGGAACCTCTTCTTTGGTAATCCACTTTGGACTAAAATATCGAAAGAGGATCCGAGCCACTCTAAAAACATGTTTGTAATTGAAAAGCTTGTTGAAAAGTACTTGTTTCACTCTTCGGACCATATTGATACCAAAGACCTAAGGTTTTCCACTTGTCAAACTTTTCCTCATGATTTGGTCCATCCTAAAGATCCAAATGGAGGAACCCCTTCTTTGGGAATCCTCTTTGGAATAAAATATCGAAAGAGGATCCGAACCACTCCAAAAACATGTTTGTAATTGAAAAGCTTGTTTCAAAGTACTTGTTTCACTCTTCGGACCATATTGAGACCAAAGACCTAAGATTTTCCTCTTGTCAAAGTTTTCCTCGTGATTTTGTCCATCCTAAAGATGCAAATGGAGGAACCTTTTCTTTGGGAATCCTCTTTGGACCAAAAATTTCGAAAGAGGATCTGAACCACTCCAAAAACTTGTTTGTAATTCAAAAGCTTGTTTCAAAGTACTTGTTTCACTCTTCGGACAATATTGATACCAAAGACCTAAGGTTTCCCACTTGTCAAAGTTTTCCTCGTGATTTGTTCCATCCTAAAGATGCAAATGGATTAACCTATTCTTTGAGAATCCTCTTTGGACCAAAATTTCGAAAGAGGATCTGAACCACTACAAAAACATGTCTGTAATTGAAAAGCTTTTTTCAAAGTACTTGTTTCACTCTTCGGACCATATTGAGACCAAAGACCTAAGGTTTTCCACTTGTCAAAGTTTTCTTCGTGATTTGGTCCATCCTAAAGATGCAAATGGAGGAACCTCTTCTTTTGGAATCCTCTTTGGACCAAAATTTCGAAAGAGGATCCGAAACACTCCAAAAACATGTTTGTAATTGAAAAGCTTGTTTGAAAGCACTTGTTTCACTCTCTAAACCAAAATGAATCCGGAGACCTAAGGTTTCCCACTTTTCAAAGTTGTGCTCATGATTTGGTCCATCCTAAAGATCCGAATGGAGTAACCTCTTCTTTGGGAATCCTGTTTGGACCAAAATTTTGGAAGAGGATCCGAACCACTCCAAAAACTTGTTTGTAATTTGAAAAGCTTGTTTGAAAGCACTTGTTTCACTCTCTAAACCAAATTGAATTCGAAGACCTAAGGTTTCCCACTTGTCAAACTTCTGCTCATGATTTCTTCCATCCTAAAGATACGAATGGAGGAACCCCTTCTTTGGGAATCCACTTTGGAATAAAATATCGAAAGAGGATCTGAACCACTCTAAAAACATGTTTGTAATTGAAAAGCTTGTTGAAAAGTACTTGTTTCACTCTTCGGACCATATTGATACCAAAGACCTAAGGTTTTCCACTTGTCAAAGTTTTCCTCATGATTTGGTCCATCCGAAAGATCCAAATGGATGAACCCCTTCTTCGGGAATCCCCTTTGGACCAAAATATCGAAAGAGGATCCGAACCACTCCAAAAACATGTTTGTAATTGAAAAGCTTGTTTCAAAGTACTTGTTTCACTCTTCGGACCATATTGAGGCCAAAGACCTAAGGTTTTCCTCTTGTCAAAGTTTTCCTCGTGATTTTGTCCATCCTAAAGATCCAAATGGAGGAACCTCTTCTTTGGGAATCCTCTTTGGACTAAAATTTCGAAACAGGATCACAACCACTCCAAAAACTTGTTTGTAATTGAAAAGCTTGTTTTAAAGTACTTGTTTCACTCTTCAGAACATATTGATACCAAAGACCTATGGTTTCCCCCTTGTCAAAGTTTTCCTCGCGATTTGGTCCATCCTAAAGATGAAAATGGAGGAACCTCTTCTTTGAGAATCCTCTTTGGACCAAAAATTTCGAAAGAGGATCTGAACCACTCCAAAAACTTGTTTGTAATTCAAAAACTTGTTTCAAAGTACTTGTTTCACTCTTCGGACAATATTGATACCAAAGACCTAAGGTTTCCCACTTGTCAAAGTTTTCTTCGTGATTTGTTACATCCTAAAGATGCAAATGGATTAACCTCTTCTTTGAGAATCCTCTTTGGACCAAAATTTCGAAAGAGGATCTGAACCACTACAAAACCATGTTTGTAATTGAAAAGCTTGTTTCAAAGTACTTGTTTCACTCTTCGGACCATTTTGAGACCAAAGACCTAAGGTTTTCCACTTGTCAAAGTTTTCCTCGTGATTTGGTCCATCCTAAAGATGCAAATGGAGGAACCTCTTCTTTTGGAATCCTCTTTGGACCAAAATTTCGAAAGAGGATCCGGAACATCCAAAAACATGTTTGTAATTGAAAAGCTTGTTTGAAAGCACTTGTTTCACTCTCTAAACCAAATTGAATCCAAAGACCTAAGGTTTCCCACTTGTCAAAGTTGTGCTCATGATTTGGTCCATCCTAAAGATCCGAATGGAATGACCTCTTCTTTGGGAATCCTGTTTGGACCAAAATTTCGAAAGAGGATCCGAACCACTCCAAAAACTTGTTTGTAATTTGAAAAGCTTGTTTGAAAGCACTTGTTACACTCTCTAATCCAAATTGAATTCGAAGACTTAAGGTTTCCCACTTGTCAAAGTTCTGCTCATGATTTGGTCCATTCTAATGATACGAATGGAGGAACCTCTTCTTTGGGAATCCTGTTTGGACCAAAATTTCGAAAGAGGATCCGAACCATTCCAAAAACTTGTTTGTAATTTGAAAAGCTTGTTTGAAAGCACTTGTTTTACTCTCTAAACAAAATTGATACCAAAGATCTAAGGTTTCGACCTTGCCAAAGTTTTCCTCGCGATTTTTTTGATCCTAAGATGCAAATGGAGGAACCTCTTCATTGGGAATCCTTTTTGTACAAAAATATCAAAAGAGGATCTGAACCACTCCAAAAACTTGTTTGTAAGTGAAAAGCTTGTTTCAAAGCACTTGTTTCACTCTTCAGACCATATTGTTACCAAAAACTTAAAGTTTCCCACTTGTCAAAGTTTTCCTCGCAACTTGCTCCATCCTAAAGATGCAAACGGAGGAACCTCTTCTTTGGGAATCCTCTTTGGACCAAAATTTCGAAAGAGGATCCGAACCACTCCAAAAACTTGTTTGTAAATCAAAAGCTTGTTTCAAAGCACTTGTTTCACTCTTCGGACCATATTGATACCAAAGACCTAAGGTTTCCCCTTGTCAAAGTTTTCCTCGCTATTTGGTCCATCCTAAAGATGCAAATAGAGGAACCTGTTCTTTGGAATGGTCCATCCTAAAGATGCAAATGGAAGAACCTCTTGTTTGGGAATCCTCTTTGGACTAAAATTTTGAAAGAGGATCCGAACGACTCCAAAAACTTGTTTGTAATTCAAAGGCTTGTTTCAAAGTACTTGTTTCACTCTTCGGACCATATTGATACCAAAGACCTAAGGTTTCCCCCTTGTCAAAGTTTTCCTCACGGTTTGGTCCATCCTAAAGATACAAATAGAGGAACCTCTTCTTTGGAAATCCTCTTTGGACCTAAATATCGAAAGAAGATCCGAACCACTCCAAAAACTTGTTTGTATTTGAAAAGCTTGTTTCAAATTTTTTTTTTTACTCTTTGGACCATATTAATACCAAAGACCTAAGTTTTTCCCCTTGTCAAAGTTTTCAGGGATGTGATTTGGCCCATCCTAAAGATCCAAATGGAGGAACATCTTCTTTGGAATCCTCTTTGAACCAAAATTTCAAAAAAGCATCCGAACCACTCCAAAAACTTCTTTGTAATTGAAAAGTTTGTTTCAAAGTACATGTTTCACTCCTTGAACATTATTGATACGAAAGAACTAAGGTTTCCCACTTGTCAAAGCTTTCCTCGCGATTTGTTCCATACTAAAGAACACATGGAGAAACCTCTTCTTTGGGAATCCTCTTTGGACAAAAATTTCGAAAGAGGATCCGAACCACTCCAAAAACTTGTTTGTAATTCAAAGGCTTGTTTCAAAGTACTTGTTTCACTCTTCGGACCATATTGATACCAAAGACCTAAGGTTTCCCCCTTGTCAAAGTTTTCCTCACGGTTTGGTCCATCCTAAAGATACAAATAGAGGAACCTCTTCTTTGGAAATCCTCTTTGGACCTAAATATCGAAAGAAGATCCGAACCACTCCAAAAACTTGTTTGTATTTGAAAAGCTTGTTTCAAATTACTTGTTTCACTCTTCGGACCATATTAATACCAAAGACCTAAGTTTTTCCACTTGTCAAAGTTTTCGTCGTGATTTGGTCCATCCTAAAGATCCAAATGGAGGAACATCTTCTTTGGAATCCTCTTTGAACCAAAATTTCGAAAAAGCATCCGAACCACTCCAAAAACTTCTTTGTAATTGAAAAGTTTGTTTCAAAGTACATGTTTCACTCTTCGAACATTATTGATACGAAAGAACTAAGGTTTCCCACTTGTCAAAGCTTTCCTCGCGATTTGTTCCATACTAAAGAACACATGGAGAAACCTCTTCTTTGGGAATCCTCTTTGGACAAAAATTTCGAAAGAGGATCCGAACCACTCCAAAAACTTGTTTGTAATTCAAAGGCTTGTTTCAAAGTACTTGTTTCACTCTTCGGACCATATTGATACCAAAGACCTAAGGTTTCCCCCTTGTCAAAGTTTTCCTCACGGTTTGGTCCATCCTAGAGATGCAAATGGAGGAACCTCTTCTTTGGAAATCCTCTTTGGACCTAAATATCGAAAGAAGATCCGAACCACTCCAAAAACTTGTTTGTATTTGAAAAGCTTGTTTCAAATTACTTGTTTCACTCTTCGGACCATATTAATACCAAAGACCTAAGTTTTTCCACTTGTCAAAGTTTTCGTCGTGATTTGGTCCATCCTAAAGATCCAAATGGAGGAACATCTTCTTTGGAATCCTCTTTGAACCAAAATTTCGAAAAAGCATCCGAACCACTCCAAAAACTTCTTTGTAATTGAAAAGTTTGTTTCAAAGTACATGTTTCACTCTTCGAACATTATTGTTACGAAAGAACTAAGGTTTCCCACTTGTCAAAGCTTTCCTCGCGATTTGTTCCATACTAAAGAACACATGGAGAAACCTCTTCTTTGGGAATCCTCTTTGGACAAAAATTTCGAAAGAGGATCCGAACCACTCCAAAAACTTGTTTGTAATTCAAAGGCTTGTTTCAAAGTACTTGTTTCACTCTTCGGACCATATTGATACCAAAGACCTAAGGTTTCCCCCTTGTCAAAGTTTTCCTCACGGTTTGGTCCATCCTAGAGATGCAAATGGAGGAACCTCTTCTTTGGAAATCCTCTTTGGACCTAAATATCGAAAGAAGATCCGAACCACTCCAAAAACTTGTTTGTATTTGAAAAGCTTGTTTCAAATTACTTGTTTCACTCTTCGGACCATATTAATACCAAAGACCTAAGTTTTTCCACTTGTCAAAGTTTTCGTCGTGATTTGGTCCATCCTAAAGATCCAAATGGAGGAACATCTTCTTTGGAATCCTCTTTGAACCAAAATTTCGAAAAAGCATCCGAACCACTCCAAAAACTTCTTTGTAATTGAAAAGTTTGTTTCAAAGTACATGTTTCACTCTTCGAACATTATTGATACGAAAGAACTAAGGTTTCCCACTTGTCAAAGCTTTCCTCGCGATTTGTTCCATACTAAAGAACACATGGAGAAACCTCTTCTTTGGGAATCCTCTTTGGACAAAAATTTCGAAAGAGGATCCGAACCATTCCAAAAACTTGTTTGTAATTCAAAGGCTTGTTTCAAAGTACTTGTTTCACTCTTCGGACCATATTGATACCAAAGACCTAAGGTTTCCCTCTTCTCAAAGTTTTCCTCGCGATTTGGTCCATCCTAGAGATGCAAATGGAGGAACCTCTTCTTTGGGAATCCTCTTTGGACTAAAATTTCGAAAGAGGATCTGAACCACTCCAAGAACTTGTTTGTAAGTGAAAAGCTTGTTTGAAAGCACTTGTTTCACTCTTCGGACCAATTTGATACCAAAGACCTAAGGTTTCCCCCTTGTCAAATTTTCATCGTGATTTGGTCCATCCTAAGTTGCAAATGGAGGAACCTCCTCTTTAGGAATCCTGTTTTGACCAAAATATTGAAAGACGATCCGAACCACTCCAAAAACTTGTTTGTAATTAAAAAGCTTGTTTCAAATAACTTGTTTCACTTTCGGACCATATTGATACCAAAGACTTGTGGTTTCCCCTTGTCAAAGTTTTCCTCGCGGTTTGGTCCATCCTAAAGATCCAAATGGAGGAACCTCTTTTTTGGAATCCTCTTTGGACCAAAATATCAAAAGAGGATCCGAACCACTCCAAAAACTTGTTTGTAATTGAAATGTTTGTTTCAAAGTACTTGTTTTACTCTTCGGACCATATTGATACCAAAGACCAAAGGTTTCCCACTTGTCAAAGTTTTCCTCGCGATTTGGTCCATCCTAAAGATGCAAATGGAGGAACCTCTTCTTTGGATATCCTCTTTGGACCAAAATATCGAAAGAGGATCCGAACCACTCCAAAAACTTGTTTGTAATTGAAAAGCTTGTTTCAAAGTACTTGTTTCACTTTTCAGACCATATTGATACCAAAGACCTAAGGTTTACCAATTCTCAAAGTTTTCCACGCGACTTGGTTCATCCTAAAGATGCAAATGGAGAAACCTCTTCTTGGGGAATCCTCTTTGGACCAAAATTTCGAAAGAGGATCCGAACAACTCCAAAAACTTGATTGTAATTCAAAAGCTTGTGTCAAAGGACTTGTTTCACTCTTCGGACAATATTGATACCAAAGACCTAAGGTTTCCCACTTGTCAAAGTTTTCCTCGCGACTTCGTCCATCCTAAAGATGCAAATGGAGGAACCTCTTCTTTCGGAATCCTCTTTGGACTAAAATTTCGAAAGAGGATCCGAACCACTATAAAAACTTGTTTGTAATTGAAAAGCTTTTGTCAAAGTACTTGTTTCACTCATCGGACCATATTGATACCAAAAACCTAAGGTTTACCCCTTGTCAAAGTTTTCCTCACAATTTGGTCCATCCTAAGATGCTAATGGAGGAACCTCTTCTTTGGAAATCCTGTTTGGACCAAAATATTGAAATAGGATCCGAACCACTCCAAAAACTTGTTTGTAATTGAAAATCTTGTTTCAAATTACTTGTTTCACTCTTCAGACCATATTGATAACAAAGACCTAAGATTTCCCCCTTGTCAAAGTTCTCCTCGCGGTTTGGTCCATCTTAAAGATGCAAATAGAGGAACCTCTTCTTTGGGAATCCTGTTTGGACCAAAATATCGAAAGAGGATCCGAATCACACCAAAAATTTGTTTTTATTTGAAAAGCTTGTTTCAACGTACTTGTTTCACTCTTCGGACCATATTGATACCAAAGACCTAAGGTTTTCCACTTTTTAAAGTTTTCTTCGTGATTTGGTCCATCCTAAAGATCAAAATGGAGGAACAACTTTGGAATCCTCTTTGGACCAAAATTTCGAAAGAGCATCCGAACCACTCCAAAAACATGTTTGTAATTGAAAAGCTTGTTTCAAAGTACTTGTTTCACTCTTCGGACCATATTGATACCAATGACCTAAGGTTTTCCACTTGTCTAAGTTTTTCTTGTGATTTGGTCCACCCTAAAAATCCAAATGGAGGAACCTCTTCTTTGGAATCCTCTTTGGACCAAAATTTTGAAACAGAATCTGAACCACTCCAAAAACTTCTTTGTAATTGAAAAGTTTGTTTTAAAGTACTTGTTTCACTCTTCGAACCATATTGATACGAGAGACCTATGGTTTCCCACTTGTCAAAGTTTTCCTCGCGATTTGTTCCATCCTAAAGAACACATGGAGGAACCTCTTCTTTTTTAATCCTCTTTGGACCAAAATTTAGAAAAAGGATTCGAACCTCTCCAAAAACTTGTTTGTAATTCAAAAGCTTGTTTCAAAGTACTTGTTTCACTCTTTGGACCATATTGATACCAAAGACCTAGGGTTTCCCACTTGTCAAAGTTTTCCTCGCGACTTGGTCCATCCTAATCATGCAAATGAAGGTACCTCTTCTTTGGGAATCCTCTTTGGACCAAAATTTCGAAAGAGGATCCGAACCACTCAAAAAACTCGTTTGTAATTGAAAAGCTTGTTTCACTCTTCGGACCATATTGATACCAAAGACCTAAGGTTTCCCCCTTGTCAAAGTTTTCCTCGCGATTTGGTCCATCCTAAGATGCAAATGGAGGAACCTTTTCTTTGGGAATCCTCTTTGGACAAAAATATCGAAAGAGGATCCGAACCACTCCAAAAACTTGTTTGTAATTGAAATGCTTGTTTCAAATTACTTGTTTCAGTCTTCGGACCGTATTGATACCAACGACCTAAGGTTTCCCCCTTGTCAAAGTTTTCCTCGTGGTTTGGTCCATCCTAAAGATGCAGATAGAGGAACCTATTCTTTGGGAATCCTCTTTGGACCAAAATATTGAAAGAGTATCCGAACCACTCCGAAAACTTTTTTCTAATTGAAAAGCTTGTTTCACTTACTGGTTTCACTCTTCGGACAATATTGATACCAAAGACCTAACGTTTCCCCCATGTCAAAGTCTTCCTCGCGATTTGGTCCATCCTAAAGATGCAAATGGAGGAACCTCTTCTTTTGGAATCCTCTTTGGACAAAAATATTGAAAGAGGATCCGAACCACTCCAAAAACTTGTTTGTAATTGAAAAGCTTGTTTCAAATTACTTGTTTCACTCTTCGGACCATATTGATACCAAAGACCTAAGGTTTATCCCTTGTCAAATTTTCCTCGCGGTTTGGTCCATCCTAAAGATGCAAATAGAGGAACCTCTTCTTTGGGAATCTTGTTTGGACCAAAATATCGAAAGAGGATCCGAACCACTCCAAAAACTTGTTTGTAATTGAAAAGCTATTTTCACGTACTGGTTTCACTCTTCAGACCATATTGATACCAAAGACCTAAAGTTCACCCTTGTCAAAGTTTTCCTAGCGATTTGGTCCATCCTAAAGATGCAAATGGAGGAACCTCTTCATTGGGAATCCTCTTTATACGAAAATTTCGAAAGACGATCAGAACAACTCCAAAAACTTGTTTGTAATTGAAGAGCTTGTTTGAAAGCACTTGTTTCACTCTCTAAACCAAATTGAATCCGAAGACATAAAATTTCCTACTTGTCAAAGTTGTGCTCAAGATTCGGTCCATCCAAAAGGTCCAAATGGAGAAACCTCTTCTTTGGGAATCCTCATTGGACCAAAATATCGAAAAAGGATCCGAACCACTCCCAAAGCTTGTTTCAAAGTACTTGTTTCACTCTTCGGACCATATTGATACAAAAGACCTAAGATTTTCCACTGTCAAAGTTTTCCTCGTGATTTGGTCCAACCTAAAGATCCAAATGGAGGAACCTCTTCTTCGGAATCCTCTTTGGACCAAAATTTTGAAAGAGCATCCGAACCACTCCAAAAACTTCTTATTAATTGAAAAGTTTGTTTCAAAGTACTTGTTTCACTCTTCGAACCATATTGATACGAAAGACCTAAGGTTTCCCAATTGTCAAAGTTTTCCTTGTGACTTGGTCCATCCTAAAGATCCAAATGGAGGAACCTCTTCTTTGAAAATCCCCTTTGGACCAAAATTTCAAAAGAGGATCCGAACCACTCCAAAAACTTGTTTGTAATTCAAAAGCATGTTTCAAAGTACTAGTTTCAGTCTTCGGACCATATTGATACCAAAGACCTAAGGTTTCCCACTTGTCAAAGTTTTGCTCGCGACTTGGTCCATCCTAAACATCCAAATGGAGGAACCTCTTCTTTAGGAATCCTCTTTCGATCAAAATTTTGAAAGAGGATCCGAACCACTCCAAAAACTTGTTTGTAATTGAAAATCTTGTTTCAAAGTTCTTGTTTCTCTCTTCGGACCATATTGATACCAAAGACCTAAGGTTTCCTCCTTGTCAAAGTTTTCCTCTCGATTTGGTCCATCCTAAGATGCAAATGGAGGAACCACTTCTTTGGGAATCCTCTTTGGACCAAAATATCTAAAGATGATCCGAACCACTACAAAAACTTGTTTGTAAGTGAAAAGCTTGTTTGAAAGCACTTGTTTCACTCTTCGGACCATATTTATACCAAAAACCTAAGGTTTCCCACTTGTCAAAGTTTTCCTCGCGACTTGGTCTATCCTAAAGATTCAAATGGAGGAACCTCTTCTTTAGGATTCCTCTTTGGACCAAAATTTCGAAAGAGGATCCGAACCACTCTGAAAAACTTGTTTGTAAATCAAAAGCTTGTTTCAAAGTACTTGTTTCACTCTTCGGACCATATTGATACCAAAGACCTAAGGTTTCCCACTTGTCAAAGTTTCCTCGCGACTTGGTCCATCCTAAAGATCCAAATGGAGGAACCTCTTTTTTAGAATCCTCTTTGGACCAAAATTTCGAAAGAGGATCCGAACCACTCCAAAAACTTGTTTGTAATTTAAAAGTTTGTTTCACTCTTCAGACCATATTGATACGAAAGACTAAAGGTTTCCCACTTGTCAAAGTTTTCCTCGCGATTTGGTCCATCCTAAAGAAGCAAATGGAGGAACCTCTTCTTTGGGAATCCTCTTTGGACCAAAATTTCGAAAAAGGATCCGAACCACTCGAAAAACTTGTTTGTAATTCAAAAGCTTGTTTCAAAGTACTTGTTTCACTCTTCGGACCATATTGATACTAAGGTTTACCTCTTGTCAAAGTTTTCCTCGCGACTTGGTCCATCCTAAAGATGCAAATGGACAAACCTCTTCTTTGGGAATCCTCTTTGGACTAATGATATGAATTATGTAGCCATGCATTTAAGAAATTCAAGATTAAAGAGTACATGCTTTGATGACAACTCAAGTTGCATTTAATGCACTCAAGGTGTACTTATGACAACTCAAGCTTCAAGTGTAGTAGCATTGATGACAACTCTATATGCATTTATGACAACTCAAGCTTCATTCAAGAGAACATAAAGCTTTATTTAAGGGAACTCAAAGCAACTTCAAGACACCATTTAATGATCATTTACAAGCTTCAATTAGAGTTAAAATATGAGTTACCAATGTGTTTGATCACTTGTAGGTTACAAAGTAATGGTGGAAGATTGAAACTTGTAATTTCTTTTAATTTTCGTAGGTTACATTGTAGGGACTTAAATGGGCTGATATTGGATTATTATGAAAAAATTTATTATGTATTTTAAGCCTATAAATAGGCCTTGTATCAGCCATTGCAAAGAGACTTGTAAGACTTGACAGATTCAAAAGATTGAATGAAATGTAGCATTTTTATGCACATTGAGAGCCTTGAGCCTCACCCTTTGTGATATGAAAACCCTTGGAAACTTACCAAGAACCCTTCAAAGAAGAACCCTAGATGAAGAAACAAGAACCCACAAAATCAGTAGTAAAAACTCAAAGGAAAGAGTTAAGGAATTAGGCTACCTTTATGATCTATGATCTTGAAACAAGAATGACTTCTTACCCCAAGATTCGAACACTCCAAAAACAATATGATCAGAATTGTTTTAATGCTCTAAAACATGCAATCCTAAGCAAGAGTTACAAAAGATGAAGAAGAGAATGGTCTTCTAAGCCAAATCATGCAAATAAGCAACTTTTCTTGAATAATGATAATCTGCCTTTATTAATGAATAAGGATGCCTTTAAATAGGCAAAAAGTTAAGTCTCCTACTTCTAATAAGACTCTAATTTCGAAAATATGAGATAAAATGCTGATAAGGATGACTTCATCACCATGTTGAGTCATAAAAAATAAAAACTACTACTCCTAGAAATTCAAAAATGCCAAAATTAAAGCCCTACACTACTTGAAACTTCCATTTCATAAAGTCTTCAATCCTTGGTGTTGAGCTTATTTGAATATAAATTTGATCTTCTCCACGAATTACCATATATGGAAAGTTTTCATTTTGGGAAAGATTCCATTTCTGGAAAGTTTCCATTTCGGGAAAGTTTCCATTTCTCTTCATCTCTAGCCAAGCTCTTCTTCCATGATCCAACTTCTTAGCTCTTGATCCTTGAGTGAAGCTAATGTCATTCATCTCTTTTGAGGCTCCATGATTCATATCACTTTGTAATCTTCCTTTAGATTACATGTTTAGAAACATTCAAGAGGGGAGTGATCAACCAACTTGTGGAGTGTTTCGAGTCATGAGATGATGGAACATAAAAGTTTGTCCGTTTCATGATTTTTAGATCATATAGGGCAATCTGTTTCTAGCCTTTCCTTATGGTTGAAATCGAATAGTTAGGGAGGGTTTGAATTCATGCTTCAAGGGTTCATGCTAAGTATAATAGCATCGGGTGTTTGAACTTGACATTTGAGTTTGCCTTATCATTTGGTATCAGAGCATTGGTTGCGTTTTTGTGGCCGATCTCTAGAACAGGTTTTATCCAATCTATCCTTTTCAATTCTTGTTCTTTTCAATTCTTTCCAAACTTTTTGATATGAAAACCCTAGATTTGGATCAAGAACCCCTTGAAGAACCCTTGAGTCACCAAGATCTACAATCCTCAAAGCAATTTAGCAAAACCCAAGGAACATGAGTTAAGAAGATTATTCCTAGATCTATGATCTTGAAATAAGAAGAACTTGTTTCTTATCTCAAGATTGAAACAATCCACAAACACTTTAGATCAAGAGTGTTTGATTGTTTCTAAACAAGTAGTCTAAAGCAAGACTACTCAAGAACATGCAAGGTAATCAGCCAAGCAAGTCAATTGGAAGCAAAAAGCAACTTTCTATTTCATCAAATCTGAATATTAAGGTTACAAAAAGTCTTTAAGTAGTCAAGAGAAAAACCCTAAAACAAAAGCCCAAAAGTAATCAGCCCATAAAAAAATCTGGCATGTGAACAACATTTAAGGAATGAATAAAGCAACTAGAGCATAAAGCAAAAAGCAAAGTACCCATTTTAGGAAACTTTCCTAAAATGACTTTGACTTCATAACCATTGCATATGTCTCTAATATTCCTCCTCCAAATGTACTTGCCAAAGATTAAAGTGCATTTCATCCTTTTTCATAGCCACCAATCTTGGATAATTAAAATCTGTCTTCACTTTTCCATGTAAGCTTTATAATGGATGTTTAAGGCTTGTTGAAGCTTCTTGGCATTTGAACTTGTAATTGGATGTTGAAGCATCCTAAGATTGTCTTGTGTCCCTTGTGCTCCATGATTCATATCACTTTTCGTTTCTGTCCAAGCATGAATATTTCTTCATCTTTTCGTTCTGATCTTGTTTCTATCTTAAAGATCACATTCTGATCTTGAAAAAAAAAAAGCTTTGCATTCAAGAGCACCGGTTTGTTCATCATGCGTTCTTCTTGCAAAATTCTTGAGGTTTTATGAGTTTGATCCTAAAAATTCGTGTATATCTGATTCGAATGTGTTATTATATCAGTTATATGTCATAAAACATCAGTTACAAGTCATATTACACAATCATTGATCTCTAAAAACGTTTGAAATTCAAGTCAGCCAAAACTGCCCATTTTTGTAACTGCCGCATTTAATGCTGCTGTTTTGTGTCGAAATCCTTTCTTAACTTCCGAATTTTCTTGTTTGTCCTGAAGAGAAAATATTTATCATCTTGTTATCATTCAAATATCAGAAGAGCTCATAGTCAAATGCATAACGAAAAGTATTCAAATATTGGGATTCAATTCGGTGCGCAGATTGTTCGTAAATTGCAACACCTTATCTCCGTTGATAGGTGTTTTCATTTTTGATTGATTTTATGATTTTGGCCAATTGTAAGCTCTTCATAACAGAGATATTAACCAATATATGGGCTGCTTCTCTAAAAGTAAAGCAATCTTTAAGGAATTTTGAGTGCAAACACGAGTGGAACAAAGAGAGTTGTAAAAGGCGAGGGAGTGCTTATAAGGTCCCAATTTTTGTTTTCTCTCTAATTTTCTTTTCCAGGAGCACTTTTTGATTCGAGGACGAATCATTTTGAAGAATGGGAGAATGATATGAATTATGTAGCCATCCATTTAAGAAATTCAAGCTTAAAGAGTACATGCTTTGATGACAACTCAAGTTGCATTTAATGCACTCAAGGTGTACTTATGACAACTCAAGCTTCAAGTGTAGTAGCATTGATGACAACTCTATATGCATTTATGACAACTCAAGCTTCATTCAAGAGAATATAAAGCTTCATTTAAGGGAACTCAAAGCAACTTCAAGACACCATTTAATGATCATTTACAAGCTTCAATGAGAGTTAAAATATGAGTTACCAATGTGTTTGATCACTTGTAGGTTACAAAGTAATGGTGGAAGATTGAAACTTGTAATTTCTTTTAATTTTCGTAGGTTACATTGTAGGGACTTAATTGGGCTGATACTCGATCATTATGAACAAATTTATTGTGTATTTTAAGCCTATAAATAGGCCTTGTATCAGCCATTGCAAAGAGACTTGTAAGACTTGACAGATTCAAAAGATTGAATGAAATGTAGCATTTTTATGCACATTGAGAGCCTTGAGCCTCACCCTTTGTAATCTTCCTTTAGATTACATGTTTAGAAACAATCAAGAGGGGAGTGATCAACCAACTTGTGGAGTGTTTCGAGTCATGAGATGATGGAACGTAAAAGTTTGTCCGTTTCATGATTTTTAGATCACATAGGGCAATCTGTTTCTAGCCTTTCCTTATGGTTGAAATCGAATAGTTAAGGAGAGTTTGAATTCATGCTTCAAGGGTTCATGCTAAGTATAATAGCATCGGGTGTTTGAACTTGACATTTGAGTTTGCCTTATCATTTAAAATTTTGAAAGAGGATCCGAACCACTCCAAAAACTTGTTTGTAATTGAAAAGCTTGTTTCAAAGTACTTGTTTCACTCTTCGAACCATATGGATACGAAAGACCTAAGGTTTCCCCCTTGTCAAAGTTTTTCCTCGCGATTTGGTCCATCCTAAGATGCAAATGGAGGAACCTCTTCTTTGGGAATCCTCTTTGGACTAAAATTTCGAAAGAGTATCCGAACCACTCCCAAAACATGTTTTTAATTAAAAAGCTTATTTCAAAGTACTTGTTTCACTCTTCGGACCATATTGATACCAAAGACCTAAGGTTTTCCACTTGTCAATGTTTTCCTCGTGATTTGGTCCATCCTAAAGATCCAAATGGATAAACCTCTTCTTTGGAATCCTCTTTGACAAAAATTTCGAAAGAGGATCCGAACCACTCCAAAAACTTGTTTGTAAGTGAAAAGCTTGTTTGAAAGCACTTGTTTCACTCTTCGGACCATATTGATACCAAAGACCTAAGGTATCCCACTTGTTAAAGTTTTCCTCGTGACTTGGTCCATTCTAAACATGCAAATGGAGGAACCTCTTCTTTAGGAATCCTCTTTCGACCAAAATTACGAAAGAGGATCCAAACCACTCCAAAAACTTGTTTGTAATTGAAAACCTTCTTTCAAAGTCCTTGGTTCACTCTTCGGACCATATTGATACCAAAGACCTAAGGTTTCCCCCTTGTCAAAGTTTTCCTCCCGATTTGGTCCATCCTAAGATGCAAATGGAGGAATGATACGAAAACCCCATGGAATTTCTTTTAAAACCCTTAAACTTAACTAAGGACCCCAAAATAACAAACCATTGAACCCACATATGCCATTCGAAAAAACCCAAGGTGTAAGTAAGGAAAAAATGATACCTTGATGATCAAAAATCAAGAAACAAGAATGACTTCTTACCCCATGATTCGAAACAATCCACAAACAACTTGATCAAGGTTGCTTGAATGCTCCTAAGCATGCAATCTAAAGCAAGACTACATAGTTGAGAGAGATGGCTCTCAGCCAAGACAAGCACAATCGGCTAGTTTTCTTTTAATTCATCAAATCTGCTTATTAATTGAATAAAAAGCCTTTAAATAGGCAAAACAAGTTTCCTACTCCTAATATGACTCTAATTTAGAAAATATGAGATAAAATGCTGATAAGGATGACTTCATCACCATGTTGAGTCATCAAAAATAAAAACTACTACTCCTAGAAATTCAAAAATGCCAAAATTAAAGCCCTACACTACTTGAAACTTCCATTTCATAAAGTCTTCAATCCTTGGTGTTGAGCTTCCTTGGAATGTAAATTTGATCTTCTCCACGAATTGCCATATATGGAAAGTTTTCATTTCGGGAAAAATTCCATTTCTGAAAAGTTTCCATTTCAGAAAAGTTTCCATTTCTCTTCATTTCTAGCCAAGCTCTTCTTTCATGATCCTGCTTCTTAGCTCTTGATCCTTGAGTGAAGCTAATGTCATTCATCTCTTTTGAGGCTCCATGATTCATATCAAGGAACCTCTTCTTTGGGAATCCTCCTTGGACAAAAATATCTAAAGATGATCCGAACCCCTCCAAAAACTTGTTTGTAAGTGAAAAGCTTGTTTGAAAGCACTTGTTTCACTCTTCGGACCATAATGACACCAAAAACCTAAGGTTTCCCACTTGTCAAAGTTTTCCTCGCGACTTGGTCTATCCTAAAGATGCAAATGGAGGAACCTCTTCTTTGGGATTCCTCTTCGGACCAAAATTTTGAATGAGGATCCGAACCACTCCGAAAAACTTGTTTGTAAATCAAAAGCTTGTTTCAAAACACTTGTTTCACTCTTGGGACCATATTGATACCAAAGACCTAAGGTTTCCCACTTGTCAAAGTTTCCTCCCGACTTGGTCCATCCTAAAGATGCAAATGGAGGAACCTCTTCTTTGGGAATCCTCTTTTGACTAAAATTTTGAAAGAGGATCCGAACCACTCCAAAAACTTGTTTCTAATTGAAAAGCTTGTTTCAAAGTACTTGTTTCACTCATCGGACCATATTGATACCAAAGACCTAAGGTTTCCCCCTTGTCAAAGTTTTCCTCGCGATTTGGTCCATCCTAAGATGCAAATGGACGAACCTCTTCTTTGGGAATCCTCTTTGGACAAAAATATCGAAAGAGGATCCGAACCACTCCAAAAACTTGTTTGTAATTAAAAAAACTTGTTTCAAATTACTTGTTTCACTCTTCGGACCATATTGATACCAAAGACCTAAGGTTTCCCCCTTGTCAAAGTCTTCCTCGCGGTTTGGTCCATCCTAAAGATGCAAATAGAGGAACTTTTCTTTGGGAATCCTCTTTGGACCAAAATATCAAAAGAGGATCCGAACCACTCCAAAAACTTGTTTGTATTTGAAAAGCTTGTTTCAAAGGACTTGTTTCACTCTTCGGATGATAAGTCAACCTTGCGTTCAAGTCCAAAAACCCATTACAATCATTTGCAAGAACCTTTGAAGCATGAAAATGGCACAAAACCTCCTTAACTAATCGGATCAACCCAAGAGTTCCAAATGATAAGACAAACCCGAATTGCAAGTTCAAAGACCCTATGCTATTATACTTAGCATGAACCTTTGAAGCAAGAACTCAAACCCTCCCTAACTATTCGGAAACACCCCCTAAGAATGGCTAAAAACAGATTGCTTAGGAAAGATGATCATTGATCTAGGACAAGTTTCCAAGCCCAAGATTCGAGACACTCCACAAGTTGGATGATCATTTCAACTTGAATGACTCTAAACATGTAATCTAAGGCAAGACTACAAAGGGGGGAGGCTCAAGGCTCTCCATTTGCTCAAAAGGCAATATTTCATTACATTTTCAAATCTGCTTTACAATGTCTAAAACAAAGCCTATTTATAGGCATAAAATACATGTAATTTCGTTCATAATGATCCCATATCAGCCCCATTAAGTCCCTAGAATGTAACTTACAATTTTTTAAAAGAAATTTCAAATTACAATCAACCACTAATAACTTTGTAACCTACAAGCCTATAACACATTTGTAAATGATAATTGAAGTCTAAATGAAGCTTTTAAATGTCCATTAATGCTTGTCTTTAAGTTTCTTTGAGTTCCCTTGAATGAAGCTTGAGTTTCCTTGAATGGAGCTTGGGTTGTCAAAAATAACTTTTTCACATCAAATGCAAGGGTTATATAGTTCATATCAGAATGTAAATGGCCTAAAACATGTCTAAATACATCATAAATTCGTTGGAACCATATATGGAAAGTTTGTGAACAAATATGGAAAGTTCGATAACAAATATGGAAAGTGGTCCAAATAACGAAAGTTTGCAAAAGTGATGCAACTTTCCAAATTAGCTCAAATCTTCACTTCTGGTTGAAAAAGTCTTCAATAACCTTCCTCCAAATGCATTTACCATAGTTAAAGTTTATCAAGTCCTCTTTGTACGCCACCATGCTCAGATCTTCAAAAGCTTGTCTTGGCTTTTCTAATATAGGCATCTAAATGGATGTTAATGCTTGTCTTGAACTTTAATCTTGAAATTGATCCTCGAGCAATTTATGACGTTCCATGATTCATATGACTAAAGATGCAAATAGAGGAACCTCTTCTTTGGGAATCCTGTTTGGACCAAAATATCGAAAGAGGATCCAAACCACTCCAAAAACTTGTTTGTAAATGAAAAGCTTTTTTCAAATTACTTGTTTCTTTCTTCGGACCAAATTGATACCCAAGACCTCAGATTTCCCCATTGTCAAAGTTTTCCTCGCGGTTTGGTACATCCTAAAGATGCAAATAGAGGAACCTCTTCTTTGGGAATCCTCTTTGGACCTAAATATCGAAAGAGGATCCGAACCACTCCAAAAACTAGTTTGTATTTGAAAAGCTTGTTTCAAAGTACTTGTTTCACTCTTAGGACCATATTGATACCAAAGACCTAAGGTTTCCCCCTTGTCAAAGTTTTCCTCGCGATTTGGTCCATCCTAAAGATCCAAATGGAGGAACCTCTTCTTTGGGAATCCTCTTTGGACCAAAATATCGAAAGATGATCCGAACCACTCCAAAAAAATGTTTGGAATTGAAAAGCTTGTTTCAAAATAGTTGTTTCACTCTTCGGACCATATTGATACCAAAGACCTAAGGTTTTCCACTTGTCAAAGTTTTCCTCGTGATTTGGTCCATGCTAAAGATCCAAATGGAGTAACCTCTTCTTTGGAATCCTCTTTGGACCAAGATTTCGAAAGAGGATCCGAACCACTCCAAAAAATTGTTTGTAATTGAAAAATTAGTTTCAAAGTACTATTTTCACTCTTCGGACCATATTGATACGAAAGACCTAAGGTTTCCCACTTGTCAAAGTTTTCCTCGCGATCTGGTCCATCCTAAAGAACACATGGAGGAACCTCTTCTTTAGGAATCCTCTTTGGACCAAAATTTCAAAAGAGGATCCGAACCACTCCAAAAACTTGTTTGTAATTCAGAAGCTTGTTCCGAAGTACTTGTTTCACTCTTCGGACCATATTGATAATAAAGACCTAAGGTTTCCCACTTGTCAAAGTTTTCCTCGTGACCTGGTCCATCCTAAACATGCAAATGGAGGAACCTCTTCTTTGGGAATCCTCTTTGGACTAAAATTTCGAAAGAGGATCCGAACCACTCCAAAAACTTGTTTGTATTTATAAAGCTTGTTTCACTCTTCGGACCATATTGATACCAAAAGACCTAAAGTTTCCCCCTTTTCAAAGTTTTCCTCGCGATTTAGTCCATCCTGAGATGAAATGGAGGAACCTCATCTTTAGGAATCCTCTTTGGACCAAAATATGGAAAGAGGATCCGAACCACTCCAAAAACTTGTTTGTAATTGAAAAGCTTGTTTCAAAGTACTTGTTTCACTCTTCGAACAATATTGATACCAAAGACCTAAGGTTTTCCATTTGTCAAAGTTTTCCTCGTGATTTAGTCCATCCTAAAGATCCAAATTGAGGAACCTCCTCTTTGGGAATCGTCTTTGGACCAAAATTTCAAAAGAGGATCTGAACCACTCCAAAAATTTGTTTGTAATTGAAAAGCTTGTTTCCAAGTACTTTTTTCACTCTTCGGACCATATTGATACCGAAGACCTAAGGTTTCCCACTAGACAAATTTGTCCTCATGATTTGGTCCATCCTAAAGATCAAAATGGAGGAACCTCTTCTTTGGGAATATTCTTTGTCCCAAAATATCGAAAGAGGATCCGAACCACTCCAAAAATTTATTTGTAATTAAAAAGCTTGTTTCAAATTACTTGTTTTACTCTTCGGACCATATTGATACCAAACACCTAAGGTTCCCACTTGTCAAAGTTTTTCTCGCGGATTGGTCCATCCTAAAGATTCAAATCTAGGAACCTCTTCTTTGGGAATCCTCTTTGGACCAAAATATCGAAAGAGGATCCGAACCACTCCAAAAACTTGTTAGTATTTGAAAAGCTTGTTTCAACGTACTTGTTTCACTCTTCGGACCATATTGATACCGAAGACCTAAGGTTTCCCCCTTGTCAAAGTTTTTCTCGCGATTTGGTCCATCCTAAAGATGCAAATGGAGGAACCTTTTCTTTGGGAATCCTCTTCATACCAAAATTTCGAAAGAGGATCCGAACCACTCCAATAACTTGTTTGTAAATCAAAAGCTTGTTTCAAAGTACTTGTTTCACTCTTCGGACCATATTGATACCAAAGACCGAAGGCTTCCAACTTGTCAAAGTTTCCTCGCGACTTGGTCCATCCTAAAGATGCAAATGGAGGAACCTTTTCTTTGGGAATCCTCTTTGGACTAAAATTTTGAAAGAGGATCCGAACCACTCCAAAAACTTGTTTCTAATTGAAAAGCTTGTTTTAAAGTACTTGTTTCACTCGTCGGACCATATTGATACCAAAGACCTAAGGTTTCCCCCTTGTCAAAGTTTTCCTCGCAATTTGGTCCATCCTAAGATGCAAATGGAGGAACCTTTTCTTTGGGAATCCTCTTTGGACAAAATTATTGAAAGAGGATCCGAACCACTCCAAAAACTTGTTTGTAATTGAAAAGCTTGTTTCAAATTACTTGTTTCACTCTTCGGACCATATTGATACCAAAGACCTAAGGTTTCCCCCTTGTCAAAGTTTTTCTCGCGGTTTGGTCCATCCTAAAGATGCAAATAGAGGAAACTTTTCTTTTCGAATCCTCTTTGAACCAAAATATCAAAAGAGGATCCGAACCACTCCAAAAACTTGTTTGTCTTTGAAAAGCTTATTTCAAAGTACTTTTTTCACTCTTCGGACCATATTGATACCAAAGACCTATGGTTTCCCCCTTGACAAAGTTTTTCTCGCGATTTGGTCCATCCTAAAGATGCAAATGGAGGAACCTTTTCTTTGGGAATCCTCTTCATACCAAAATTTCGAAAGAGGATCCGAACCACTCCAAAAACTTGTTTGTAAAATATACGAAAAAGAACAAAAACAGTAGGCTAAATAAGGAAATTCGGGAACAGTTTTTTTTTTTGTCGTGTTTTCGTGTTTTTGGATGAACTAAGAACAAAACAAGAAAAAATTGAAATAACAATAAAGCAAGTAAGATAGAAATCTTCCCTTGTGCCTAAGCTCTTATACCAAATGATATGAAACCCTAGAAAATTGAAATAGAAAACCCTTTGATATACAAAGAACCCCTAGATGCAAATCCTAAAACCCCAATAAACAATAAGCAACACCCTTGGAAAACAAGAAGAGAAAGATTATTCCAATGATCTAATATCTTGAAATAAGAGAACTTGTTCTTATTTCAGGATCGAAACAATTCACAAACATACTAGATCAAATTATTCTTGAATGTTTCTAAAACATGCAACCTAGAACAAGACTACAAAACTAAGCAATTTCGGCTAAGCAAAAAGCAATATTATTATCAAATGAATTCTTAGTATTTAGGGTACAAATGAGGCCTTTAAATAGGCAAAGAAACCCTAAAAATAACAAGCAAATTCAGAATAAAGAAGAGAATAAAATCAGCCCAAAACTTGCCTTATATGGATTTGGCAGATTTTGGGGAAAATCTTTCCTAGAGAATAATATCTTTCCTAATTCTTTCCTAGCTAATAAACTGAATGTAAATGGCCTAAAACATGTCTAAATACATCATAAATTCATTGGAACATATATGGAAAGTTTGTGAACAAATATGGAAAGTTCGATAACAAATATGGAAAGTGGTCCAAATAAGGAAAGTTTGCAAAAGTGATGCAACTTTCCAAATTAGCTCTCATCTTCACTTCTGGTTGAAAAAGTCTTCAATAACCTTCCTCCAAATGCATTTACCATAGATTAAACTTGATCAAGTCCTCTTTGTACGCCACCATGCTTGGATCTTCAAAAGCTTGTCTTGACTTTTCTAATATAGGCATGTAAATGGACGTTAATGCTTGTCTTGAACTTTAATCTTGAAATTGATCCTCGAGCAATTTGTGACGTTCCATGATTCATATCACTAAAGATGAAAATAGAGGAACCTCTTCTTTGGTAATCCTGTTTGGACCAAAATATCGAAAGAGGATCCAAACCACTCCAAAAACTTGTTTGTAATTGAAAAGCTTTTTTCAAATTACTTGTTTCACTCTTCGGACCAAATTGATACCCAAGACCTAAGGTTTCCCCATTGTCAAAGTTTTCCTCGCGGTTTGGTCCATCCTAAAGATGCAAATAGAGGAACCTCTTTGATATGAAAACCCTAGATTTGGATCAAGAACCCCTTGAAGAACCCTTGAGTCACCAAGATCTAAAACCCTCAAAGCAATTTAGCAAAACCCAAGGAACATGAGTTAAGAAGATTATTCCTAGATCTATGATCTTGAAATAAGAAGAACTTGTTTCTTATCTCAAGATTGAAACAATCCACAAACACTTTAGATCAAGAGTGTTTGATTGTTTCTAAACAAGTAATCTAAAGCAAGACTACTCAAGAACATGCAAGGTAATCAGCCAAGCAAGTCAATTGGAAGCAAAAAGCAACTTTCTATTTCATCAAATCTGAATATTAGGGTTACAAAAATGTCTTTAAATAGTCAAGAGAAAAACTCTAAAACAAAAGCCCAAAAGTAATCAGCCCATAATAAAATCTGGCATGTGAACAACATTTAAGGAAAGAATAAAGCAACTAGAGCATAAAGCAAAAAGCAAAGTACCCATTTTAGGAAACTTTCCTAAAATGACTTTGACTTCATAATTTATTGCACATGTCTTTAATATTCCTCCTCCAAATGCACTTGCCAAAGATTAAAGTGCATTACATCCCTATTGATAGCCTCCAAGCATGGATAATCAAAATCTGTCTTCACTTGGCCATGTAAGCTTGACAATGGATGTTTAAGGCTTTTTATTTAAGCTTCTCGGCATTTGATCTTGTAATTGATCCTTGAAGCATCTTAGATTGTCTTTGTGTTCCTTGTGCTCCATGATCCATATCATCCCCTCCTTCTTGAAAGGATTTGTCCTCAAATCGAAATCATTGCCTACATCAAAAGTACTTAAGTTAGTAACATAAACAAAAGCATTCAGAGCATACTTACCCCTCAAATAAGACATGGAAGCATCTTTATGTCTCCTTCATAGTGCTTTAAATTGTCCAACTCCTCCTGGGTCAAAAATCTTGAACTTCCTTGCATCTCCCTTCATGAAATACAATTGCATACCCTTGGCCCCTCCTAGATGTTGTTTCCTTGCTAGTTTCCTCACAAAGTCTGTCTTATAGCAAACATCAAGAAACCTAATTTTTCCACTAGATTGCAACAAGTTATTTAAACTAATTGGACCCTCAAATAATTCTAATAAGTTTGGATAAACCATGGAAGATGTAAAATTCATTCTTTCAACCAAATAAGGATAATGTAAAACATTATACACATTATCAAAAGTAATAAAAGAATCAACAACCCTCTCAAAGTTGAAATTTTCAAGCAAGTAAGATTCAGCACCACATGCATATTTATCATTAAAATCCATTTGAAGTTGTGGATTTTCAGATTTAAGACCAATTTTAGCAAACAAACAAGTGTTATGCATTTCATCAATCATAGGGTTAGAATACTTTACAATGGTTGTTTTTACCCTATTTTCCATGCATGGAGTCAAGTGAGTTGTTGGTCTATTGAGCATTGCAGCCCTTGGAATGTGATGTACATGAGGTTTTATGCCTTCAATTGATGAAAAATCACTAGGTACCTCATTAGGGAATGCTCTTTTGAATTCCTGCAAAAACTCAACAAACATACTAGGTAAAGATAAGTTAAGTGTAAAACAAACCTCTTTGTACAAGAGTACAAACATAGGTTGGTTTTTCCTAGCCTCACTTGATCTAGTTTTCAAGCTTTCACTCTCTTTTTTCTCAAGCTCAATTGTCTCAAACTTTGTAAGCTCCAAACCCTCTTTCTTTTCACTCTCATTACTCTCTTTGTATTCAATTTCACAACTCTCACTTTCATTCTTTTCAATCACTTTTTCTTTTGAACTCATCTCTCTTTCTTTTGACTCACTCATTTCTTTTTCTTTTTGCTCACTTTTACATTCACAATTTTCTTTCTTTTGAAGCATAGCACATTCATTTACTTGAGTATCAAAAGATAACATATTAACCAAAAATGAACCCTTTCCATTAGCATTCTCATGCTTAGGGTGTTCATTCATATTCTCCTCATGCTTCAAGTCTTCTTTCAATCCTATAATTTCCCAATTTGTCTTTTTAGGCATTTCCATGCAATAGGCATTGAAAACTTCCTTCAATTCCAATAATTCTGTTTTAAACATCTTAATCTCCTCAAACAAGGTCAATTCTTTCTTTTCCTTAACCATGCAATAGGCAGCCCCATTCCTACCCTCTAATGCACTATTTCCATCATTTTCATAAGAATAAGTAGGGTTGGAATGATATTTGGAAGCATACCTTTTAACAGCCCTTCTTTGGAGTCTCCTTTCCACCTTGATAGCAATGTGCACCAATTCTTCTAACTCCCCAACTTGTGTTAAATCAACTTGGTAAGAAATATCTCTATTCAATCCATTCAAGAACCTTACCATAGTAGACTCCTCATCTTCCTTAACATTAGCCCTAGCCATGAGCAACTCCAAGTCCTTGGAATATTCCTCAACACTTTTGCTACCTTGTATAAGACTATCCAACTTTTGCACAAGATTTTTATGATGTTTTCTTGGCACAAACCTCTTTCTCATATGATATTTAAGATCATACCAAGTCTCAATGGGTGGTTCCAAGTAGCTCTTCCTATACAACACTAGATCTTTCCACCATGTCAGTGCATGATCAAAGAATTTAGTTGTTATAAGATGTATCCTCCTTGCATCATTACATGGATGACTTTTCAAGCTTAGCTCCACTTCTCTTTCCCATTGTAAGTACTCTTCCGGATCTAAACTCCCATAGAAATTCGGCAATTTGAACTTAGGACCTCTTCTTCTATTCTCCATCCTTGCATCAAAAATTATTCTATTCTCCCATTTAGGATGCTCTATACCTTCATTTGAAATGGCTGAAAGTAACAATTTAGTAGTAGCAACAAGGACCTCACAATCACTCCCTAAGTGTTTACACTCTTGAAATTATGATTCACTCGTGTTTGCACTCAAAAACAGTTTCTAGGTTGGTAATTTGTAGCCTTGATCTAGTACTATTTAGTAACAATGAAACAATGCTTGAAACTAATGCAATTTGTGAAAATGTAACAAAAATGAAACAAGAAAACAAGTGTTTATGGCTATTTAAAAAGTTAAGAGAGAAAAAAAAAATGTAACAGATTTTTCCAAAAGAGGAAGTGTGCAAATTAGGCAAGTACATAAAGTAAGAAGGAAAGCAATTGGAAAACTTCCCTAAAGTAGATGCAAGTCAAAAAAGTGTAAACAAACCACTTTTCCTCAAACCCTAGGCATAAAACAGATTCAAGATGGCATTTTGATGAGTTTGATATGAATATTTGAAGAGCAACATGAACATCAAACACTTTCTTTTCAGATTTACAACTCAAGCAAAACTCTCTATTTTTTTTTTTTTTTCAATTTCTGCAATATTGAGCCTCGGATTAGATTTAAACTTTTTTCTGTTTTTCACTTGACTTTTTGACTATGACGTCTGAATAACAATTAAAGATGAGAGAAAAATAAGAACTTTTGTAGTTTTGTATTTTTCAGAATTCGGAATAAAACTAAGAGAAACAGATTGAACAAAAAACGGGTCAAATAAGCATTTTTTTGTGATTTTCTGGGTTTTTATATAAACTAAGAACAAAGAACAACAATAAATAATTGGAAAGCAAGTAAGATAAGAACCTTCTCTTGAGCCTAAGCTCTGATACCAAATGATATGAAAACCCTAGATTTGGATCAAGAACCCCTTGAAGAACCCTTGAGTCACCAAGATCTAAAACCCTCAAAGCAATTTAGCAAAACCCAAGGAACATGAGTTAAGAAGATTATTCCTAGATCTATGATCTTGAAATAAGAAGAACTTGTTTCTTATCTCAAGATTGAAACAATCCACAAACACTTTAGATCAAGAGTGTTTGATTGTTTCTAAACAAGTAATCTAAAGCAAGACTACTCAAGAACATGCAAGGTAATCAGCCAAGCAAGTCAATTGGAAGCAAAAAGCAACTTTCTATTTCATCAAATCTGAATATTAGGGTTACAAAAATGTCTTTAAATAGTCAAGAGAAAAACTCTAAAACAAAAGCCCAAAAGTAATCAGCCCATAATAAAATCTGGCATGTGAACAACATTTAAGGAAAGAATAAAGCAACTAGAGCATAAAGCAAAAAGCAAAGTACCCATTTTAGGAAACTTTCCTAAAATGACTTTGACTTCATAATTTATTGCACATGTCTTTAATATTCCTCCTCCAAATGCACTTGCCAAAGATTAAAGTGCATTACATCCCTATTGATAGCCTCCAAGCATGGATAATCAAAATCTGTCTTCACTTGGCCATGTAAGCTTGACAATGGATGTTTAAGGCTTTTTATTTAAGCTTCTCGGCATTTGATCTTGTAATTGATCCTTGAAGCATCTTAGATTGTCTTTGTGTTCCTTGTGCTCCATGATCCATATCACTCTTCTTTGGGAATCCTCTTTGGACCTAAATATCGAAAGAGGATCCGAACCACTCCAAAAACTAGTTTGTATTTTAAAAGCTTGTTTCAAAGTACTTGTTTCACTCTTAGGACCATATTGATACCAAAGACCTAAGGTTTCCCCCTTGTCAAAGTTTTCCTCGCGATTTGGTCCATCCTAAAGATGCAAATGGAGAAACCTTCTCTTTGGGAATCCTCTTTGGACCAAAATATCGAAAGATGATCCGAACACTATAAGAAATATGGGATTAGGTGACACCATACAAAATAAAAGGTGACACTAAAATAAAATTCACGGATGAACAGTTAAATTTAATAAAAAAAAAGCCCGTCACCCTTTCTCTTGCTCGCTCTCGCTTAATCGATATCATTCTCGCTCACTTTTCCCTCTCTATCTCTATCTCTATCTCAGATGAAATCTATCGCTCTATCTCTATCTCTTTTCCCTCTCTATATCTATTGCTCGATCGCTCTCTTTCCCTTCGATTCTTAATCGAAGAGAAGAATTTCGCTCACAGCTTCATCGCTCTCGATCTCGGTCTCTTTCCCCTCTCTAAGAATGAAAGCCCTAGATTCAAGCTCTCAGTGAGTCAAGAAGCCTATTCAGATCTAAAGCACATCTGATTCGCACCGTTCATTCGAGGCATGTTCGTCGCATCTCAGATATGTTCAGATCTGTTCTATTTTTTTTTTCAAATCAAGTTTATTGTTTTCTAATTGTTTAGATTCAGATCTATTCGAAATCTCATATCTCTGCATTAGAGAAGGACCAGACCATACGCCAAGGTTTAAAGCTACTGTTAATTTCAATGGCGAGATCTTTGAATGTCCTCATTATTGTTCGACTCTTCGTCAAGCTGAACGTTCAGCTACCGAAGTTGCTCTTAACGCTCTTTCTAATCGTGGTCCTCCTCATTCGTTAGCTGCTAGGATTTTGGTGACTTAGGTTTTCGTTTCTTCATGATCTTCATTTCTTTTTGAAGAATCAATGTTTCTCTTTGTTAATTAGTAAAAAAAAGGATAATTTTCTTTTTGTTTGTTTGTTTTTCATTTCTAATATGATTGTTCTGGATCAGGTTTTTGTTTTCTTTAATGATGATTTTAGGGTTATTACATTTTGATTTTGATTTAGATGAGAGAAGAGAGGTTATCTTGTTTTTGATACCTTATTATTATTATCTTTGGAGACAGCAGTCTGAAGTCTTCTTAAGCAAGTGGTGTAATTAATTTGCTCATTAATGGGGTTTATTGGTCATCCAATTGTGATTTTGCTAGCTTCCAACTCTGGCCCATTTGATTTTTCTGATCTCATTAATGATCAGATTCATAAGGGTTTTTTTTTTTTTTTTGGTAGAATGGAAGGGACCAGGAATCATACCACCAATTGTGTTTTACTTCTATGGATAGAGATGATTATAGTTGGCTAATGAGAGAACTTGTAGGATATTTCCAATATGTTTACCTATTAATGACTTAAAGAGTTTAAAAGACTTTAGTTTTGATGTTTTCTCATGATTATTTCCTTTCAATTGATAGATGAATGTCTTTGATTTTGAAGCTTTTAGGTTCTATGATATAGCAATGTTGACTTCATACGATAGAGAATTTGATTGTCTAGAATATCAAATATTTTGTTTCTGTTTACTGTTAGTGACACAGCTGGTAAAATTGATGTTTCTCTAGGTCATGAATCGGTTCGATGTCTGATTGATCTTGCAACCAATGTAAACTATTTCATTACTCTGAAATAGGTTTATTGGTGGGTGTAGACTGGCAAAGTCACAATAATCCATCTTTTGGACTTTCACTCTACAAAAGAATAGGTTAATGAGATATAGAAGAATGGAAGATTAGAACTTAAACATCGTTGTTCTTTTTCATATTCAAACACGTGTAATCTTGTTTATTGAAATGTTATGGATTCTATCCTTTCTGCAATTCAATTGAACTTAATTTTATATAGTAGGCCATCACAAAAAGAACTATGATGTAGATCAGCATCAACTTTTAGTTTAGATTGCATCAAAGTAAAGGGAATCTGCATTGTTCCATTTATTAAATAATCAAATAAAACTTTTTACAGCTTAAATGGATATCAAAATGGGATGGAAGTTTTTTTTTGCCCCCTTTTTTTCTTTTGAAGAGTATGCAGTTATCTTATTACAATTTACGTTCCAAGTTTTCAATCTGGTTTGCAGCTACATTATGTTAAGTTGCCTATTTACTTTCTTTGTGATCACATGATTAATGGTAATACAAGATTCTTTCTTCGCGGCAGGTTTGTTAAACAAATTGTTACTTGAAAATCTAAAAGTTTATGTTGAGAAGTGAAATGTAGTAGTGTTTTATTCTTTTCAGGTGAAATGTAGTTGTAGTATTTTGAGAATTATTAAGAACATGACATGTGTGCACAGTCACATACTAGAAGTTTTCACCACTTAGTATTATTTTCTAAACAGTTTAATCCTTATTGTTTCAACTAAAATGAAAAATATACATAGATATGATTGGAAAATAGCAGAGAAACAAAAGTAGAACTGGAGAAGAATTATAAGTCAATTAATCCTCTTCTTTTCTGATATAGTTCTTTAGTCTCTTAAGTGTTATTGGTATGGTATATAGATGCTTCAATTATTTGGCTTATGGATGTAGCTGCTTACTAATTTGTTGTTCAATTACTTATTTTGATCATCTACAATCAGGACGAGACAGAGGTTTACAAGAACCTCTTGCAGGAAATTGCCCAAAGAGTTGGAGCACCATTGCCACAATATACAACGTTCAGATCAAGCCTTGGGCACCTACCTGTTTTTACAGGGATATTAGAATTGGCTGGAATAACTTTTACCGGAGAACCTGCCAAGAATAAAAAACAGGCAGAGAAGTATGCTGCAATGGCAGCTTGGTCATATTTAAAACAATGTAAGTTTTGTTCCTATTTTAACTACTTGGCCTTTAAGAAAATAAGCATCATGTTTTATAAAGTTTATATATGTAGACCTCTTTCAGTCTTGCATGTGAAAGTAAAATCTGTTGGTTGTGGAGTTTAGACTTAAAAGATTCCTATGTGACATGTTTGTGGCCAATACCAACCATTGCTGAATTTAAGCGGGTATATTTTAATATTTATTGGAGATTGGTGCATTTAAAGAACTGTATATGAATTTTTTTAATATAGTATGTATGTGTTAAGATTTCAGATAGACCGATAGTTATGATAGAATGAAGCATCATGGTGTACTGATAATAGAAAAAGCCTGTGTTTTGTGCTTATATATTGAATTTTACTCTCAATCATTAATTGTTACAATAACTCAAAAGTTTCTCTTTACTTATTTTCTTTTCTTTCTTTCTTGTTTTTTTTTTTTAAATTTTGTTCCAGGTTAAGAAAATGAGCACTGACATTCCATTCATCCCTGATTGTTTGCACACATCTGCAAATGTAGAAGTGCAGGTATTCATTATTTGATACAAGGCTATGTGGTTATTTCTATATTTATGGTGCTAGATGGAAACGATATCGAAGTGATTTCTCGCTCTTGTGCTTTAATCAATCAGGTTTCTCTAACAGACACTCCATATGTGCTGCCATTTAAAACAAGAATACTTGAAATATTTTGTGGCTAATTTTTTTTTAATAGAAAATGTTACGTTAAGAAGAAAGATACCAGGAAGTTTCTGGATGGCATATATGTTGGTGAGAAGGGGGCTATTCTTGCTGAAGAGTAATTTCAAGGTAGCTTCTTTTTTTAGAATTTTTTTTTTTTACATTTACTATTATTCCTTTTGATGTTATGTTTTTAAACTCAATTTGAATTGTCTTAGTTCCAACCCGGCCGTGGGGTGGAACTCTTTATTTTACTTTTTATTCATGTTTTAGTCATATTTTAAATTTTGATTTCTCATGTTTTTCAGTATGGGTGTATCTTCATTAAATTTTCTTATTCATATCTCTGTTTAACTTAATTTGTTTTTCATTCTACTTTTGTTTTCAGGTCATCTGTTCCATTTCTGATACAATCTGCAAAAGATCTCTGATTCCTTGCTTCACTATTTCTCTCTATCAGTAAATGTACAAGTTTCTCTATATTTTTTACACTTAAATCTTTGTTTCATTTTGATTCGCTATAAGAATTTTAAGAATGGGTTACACTAGTATTTTGAAAAGGTTACGATTAAAAAAAAACGAAGCAACAGTGAGATTTAATTACTACACAATACAGGTACTATGTACAAATTTCTAGGTGCAAATGCAATTTATGGGCAGAGGTATACCACCAGATGTTAATTCCACCCTCGCTTTTCTTCAAGAACGGTATTTTATTATTCTCTTTCATCTCGATTCTATTCCTGATAGTAAATATATAATTTTTTTTAACTTACTAGTTTCGAATGGAGAAAACGTATCGGATTTTTCAGAATCTCTTGAATAATTGTTTTCATTTGAGCTGCATTATTGGTGAAATCTGATGGATTCTCTGTTTTTATCCATATTATTTTATTTAAATATTGTTGAGGCTGTCTTTCTCGGCTACTATTGGGATTTGATCTTGGATTTTTAATGAAAGTTGTATGTTTTATCCAAATCCTCAAAAACATTAGCTAAAACGTAGTTAATTCAAAGCAATTTAGCTTGACCCATAAAATATGAACTTTTACATATATATATGTTTTGTTTATGCATTCCTTCTTTAACTAACCTTTTCATGATGACTATAATTACCTTATGCAGACTTCAGCAGTACAAGTTAGTTGAGATGAAACTTCTTGCTCAGTGCAGGTTTTGCTTCTTCTGAATGATTGCTTTCTATATTTTCAATTTTTTGTTGTGTTTGATAGTTGTGTTATGCTGTCTTGTTTTATGAAGTTTTATGGATAATGATTTAGTCATTGCATTATTAGATTCATAAAAAATAGATCTAATCAAAGTATAAGCTAAACTATTGGTGATGTGATATTAGACTTCAGTTTATTCCAAACAACCGACTAATTGGAAAGAAGTGGATGGAGTCAATTTCTCATGTGATCGTGGTAGTTAACATTGTTAATGTTTGTGAGTTCTTAAGTTAGATTATAAGTAGCCAATTAAAAAAAAGGATGTAAAGCATGCAAAAGGTTAAGGTATATACCTTATGTGTGTAGGTTGTTAATATTTAAGATTACATGCTAAAAAAACTAAAGAAGACCGTCTTCTGGTAAGATTACTTGTGAAGTTCAATTATTTCATTACTATTTATATCCTTTTAAAAGTTGATGAATATATTTAAATTCAAGACAACATACTCTAGGTTGTAGATCTCAGCTTACTAGAGCAACATATTCTTTGCTTTTATGCCTTGTGTTATTATGCTTGAAAATATTGGTAATTGAACCTATTTTGTTTTAATTAACAGAAGAATGCAGCTAAATGAAGTTTCATAATCTATATTGGACTTACAGAACCTTCGAATACTTGACTTGAGCCAAAATTGACTCCGGCTACTTCTAGAGGTAACTTGACCCGTCATTCTTTATTAATAATGTAATTATTAAGTATTTAAGTATTTATATATTTTTTCTTTAAGTTTTACATTTTTCTCGTGCTAATGTTTTTTTATTAGAACAGATACATTCTCAAATAACATCTTTTGTTAATACTCATGACAAGATTAAGCATAAGAGTAACCAATGTAATTCCAAAAAATGAGGTATATGATAATGACAATCATTTTATTTGTGAGGTGAATCCTTTTGATCAAGGTATAAGCAATACTTAGAGGTTAGGCTGTTTTCTCATTGCTTTCAACTGTTTAGGATGCCAATTTTGAAAGGAAAAAAAAACTGTTTAGGATGCCAATTAATTAACTGTTTTCTTATTTTCTTTTGTTTTCATTATTTTGTTTCAAATTTTAGGTAAGGGAGAAAACTTCCATATGACAACTTAGACGCCACAAACCTACACTAATTTATGAAGCTGGCACTGGTAATAGTTATTTCTTATAGTTATTTCTCTAAGTATACTTTATTAAGCTTAACTTTTCTATATTTTTAACTGAAAATGGTTGTTTTCTTATATGTAAATGCTCGTGATATTTTTGCTTTTTTCTTCTCCTGTTCTTGCTCATCTTAATCTTATTAGTTACCCTACATGAAGAACTTTTTCCTACATATTTGGAGCTACTATATTCTTTGGGTTAATATTTGATTTGTTTTTCTTCATATGTGATAGATTAAGACAATTGAAATATGCTCTTCTAGGACACCATTTCCGTGTGTATAGATTTCATTAATCCTTCTCACTTTTAATGTCCTCTATGTTTTACTTTTTTATTTTCATCGCATTGGTTCATATTTTTGCAGTTATTTAATATACTTTTTGTTCACTATAAGAAATTTAACAATAGGATACGCTAGCATTTTATTTAAGTGGCGCTTTTTATAAAAAAAGCGGATGAATAGTACATTAATTAAAAAAGCCGTCACCTGATCTCTCGCTCAAACTCACAAAATGGCTCTCGCTCGTACTCATTTTGACTCACAAAATCACTCGCTCAAACTCTCAGACAAAATCACTCATCGAAGTTTCTCATCAAAACGCTTATCAAAGTTTTTCATCAATCGCTTGCTCAAACTCTTAGACGAAATCCTTCTCACAATCTTTTGCTCTTAGATGTTGATTCAAACGACATTTCAGATGAAATCTCTTTGATTCAGCTGAAATTTTGAAATGAAATATCTTTGATTCACATATAAGACGTTCTCATTCTTAGTTTCTTGAAGTCTCAAGTCCTTATTCTTGTTTGTCGTTTATCGTTCATCAAGCCCTAATAAAAAATCAAGACGAAAATCAGACGTTCACGGTCATCTTCGTGTTTTCAGCGTCTCTACTACACGGTCTTCAAACCAAAACTGGAAATAACTTCATCTTTAACTTGATTCTCATAGAGGTACACCTCTCTTCAACCCAATATATTTATATTGTGTTCAAATTCTTGAAATTTCATCTCAGCCCTAATTTCACTTCAATTTCTTCAATTTCCAGAAATTTAACCTTAAACTTTGTCTCTCTCAAGGTTTTCTTCGACTTCCATTATTCTTGAAATTCTAGAAATTGACCTTACTGTTAAGAAGAAACTCTTATGGAATTTTTATCTCTATTTGGTTTAGGGAAAATAGATGACATCTGACTTCCATAAATTCTATTTTTGTGTTTATATTTTTCTATCCATCCTTCAATTATCATAATTTTTCTCTTGTTCATAATTGCATATATGACCATTTGTAGATCAACTTGTCTCTGAATCAAAGCCATCTTCATATTTCTTATTTTGTTGTTCTAGATGTGGATGTGTAGATGTGCTTGAGGACTTATGTTTTCATACAAGTTATCGAGCTATAAAGAGGTATTTTTCTATGCTTCTGTATTAATTGTTGGAAGCCATGGCTATTAAGCTATAAAAAGGTAATTTTCCTTTGCATAAATATATTATAAAATACAAACTTCATATTAATAAAAATCAAAATGGGTGATCTCTTTTAAAATAATTACATGATTTATACATGTGTGAGTTATTAAAATTAGCTTTTCACTTGACTTGAATTATTGTTTGTTCTATTTAAAGGATTTTTATGCCCACATTGAACATGAATGCTTTGAAGTGGGATTGCTAAAGATATAACTGTATTCATGTTGCTAAAGATATGTAAGCATGTGAACCTTTTGGTCTATGTAGTTACTACTCAAAGGGAGCTAGTGAGAATGGGGCTAAAAGCATCCATGCATATACTCACTGATGGTCATGATGTTTTGGATGTTAAAGCATTGGCTTTGTAGAAACACTTGAGAATGACCTTGCCAAGTTACGTGAGAAAGGAGTTGATGCACAAATCGCTTCTGGTGGAGGTCACATGATAAGGATCATGGAAGCATTTCAAGCCCAATTCATGTTCCAACCGGCCCAATCACTAGATCCAAAGCAAGGAAGCTACAACAAGCTTATTTGGCACATTTGCAAGAATGGATCGTTTCTGCCCAAGCTTCCTTTGAAGATGTAAAACCTAATTTGGATGAAGATTTGACATCAAAAGTTCATATTTGCAATGTTCAAGTGCTCAAAGGAGTTTGCATTGAAGATCCATGAGTTCTCCATGATTTATGCTAGTTGCATTTAATGTTGCTCTTTTAGCATTAAATGCAAGTCAAAGGTTATTGAAGACATCTAAAGCTTTCTTAATCACTTGAAGACAACACTTATGACAAGAAGAACAAGCTATTTCAGTTACAAGTCTTTTTAATAGTAATTTCAGTTTTGTTTTTGCTTAAACTCAATTTTCAGTTACTTTTTGAGAGTTTAATGATTCTAGCTGATTGTATTCATGACAATTAAGGTCAATTTCGAATTTGCTTTGCTTTGTAAAGGCTTATAAAGCCATGACCAGATTGTAAACCATCAGATTATGATATTTTGAAAGAAAATACAAATTACTCTTTGAGAGTTTCCTTTGAAAACCTAGAGCAAGTTCTTAGAGTTTTCACTTTGCAATTCTTGTGTTTAGAGTTGCTGCCGAGTCATTCAATTGGGAATTGATCATCCTAATTGTGGATTGATTCAATCTAGAACAAGAAAACCAATTCTTGTCTCTAGATCTTTGATCTAAGAGGTAATCCATTCTAGCCTAAATCTCTTGGTTGATAACATCTAGATCTAGGAGGGTTTGAATTCATGCTTCAAGGGTTCATGCTAATCACATAGCATAGGGTGTTTGAACTTGAAATTTAAGTTTGCCTTATCATCACATGTATGTGACAATGGATCGTTATGAGGTATGTTCTTGCTTCTGTACGTCAAAAATTTGTATGTTTTTTGTTTTTTTTTTTATAATTTGGGGATAAATGTTATCCATAGATTTTTAAAATAATTATCAAGAAAATGCTCACAATTTGTTATTGAGTGAAGGTTTTTTGGAGTTAAATTATTTCTTGTAATGTTATTTTGCAATTTTTTTTTTGTTGATTTCCAATTGCTTTGCTGCATAATGTCTTAACAAGCATATTTTAATTTCTTTCAAGCAGAGGATTCTCAGTGTCCACTACTCAATACCACACTACGTTAGAGTTTCCTTGGATTGCAAGCACCTTCTATCTCGAATATTCGTAGCTGATCTAGCAACTGCCCTTTATGCCATATCAGCATAGGTGATGAGGTGCTTGATGATCTTGACGTCAAGAACATTAATTTGTCATAGTTATTTGTTTTTTTTTGTATTGATATGATTTAATTTTTTGTTTATAGAATGTTATTCATCTAGGCATCGAGTAATATTTAAATTTGGAGATTGTAATATTTAATTAAATTTGACAGGTACATTATATAAATTTGATTTATAATGAATTTAAAAAAAATATTTTTTTTCTCAAATTTTAGACAATAGGTGACGCTCTTTTGGCATCACCTATTTGAATAGGTGACGGTCATTTTGTGACCGTCACCTATGGCAGTGTCACCTATTTAAATAGGTGACGGGTAAAAACCGTAGATAGGTGACGGGTAAAACGGGTCACCTTGGCGTCACCTATTCAAATAGGTGACCCGTTTTACCCGTCACCTATTCAAATAGGTGACGGCTTTTACCCGTCACCTATTTGAATAGGTGACGTTTTTTTGGCGTCACCTATTCGAATAGGTGACGGGTTTTTTTGGACGTCACCTATTTCAATAGGTGACACTGCCATAGGTGACAGTCAAAAAACCGTCACCTATTCGAACCACTCCAAAAACTTGTTTGTATTTGAAAAGCTTGTTTCAAAGGACTTGTTTCACTCTTCGGACCATATTGATACCAAAGACCTAAGGTTTCCCCCTTGTCAAAGTTTTTCTCGCGGTTTGGTCCATCCTAAAGATGCAAATAGAGGAAACTTTTCATTGGGAATCCTCTTTGGACCAAAATATCAAAAGAGGATCCGAACCACTCCAAAAAATTGTTTGTATTTGAAAAGCTTGTTTCACTCTTCGGACCATATTGATACCAAAGACCTAAGGTTTCCCCGTTGTCAAAGTTTTTCTCGCGATTTGGTCCATCCTAAAGATGCAAATGGAGGAACCTTTTCTTTGGGAATCCTCTTCATACCAAAATTTCGAAAGAGGATCCGAACCACTCCAAAAACTTGTTTGTAAAATATACGAAAAAGAACAAAAACAGTAGGCTAAATAAGGAAATTCGAGAACAGTTTTTTTTTTGTCGTGTTTTCGGGTTTTTGGATAAACTAAGAACAAAACAAGAAAAAATTGAAATAACAATAAAGCAAGTAAGATAGAAATCTTCCCTTGAGCCTAAGCTCTTATACCAAATGATATGAAACCCTAGAAAATTGAAATAGAAAACCCTTTGATATACAAAGAACCCTTAGATGCAAATCCTAAAACCCCAATAAACAATAAGGCAACACCCTTGGAAAACAAGAAGAGAAAGATTATTCCAATGATCTAATATCTTGAAATAAGAGAACTTGTTCTTATTTCAAGATCGAAACAATTCACAAACATTCTAGATCAAATTATGCTTGAATGTTTCTAAAACATGCAACCTAGAACAAGGCTACAAAACTAAGCAATTTCGGCTAAGCAAAAAGCTATATTATTATCAAATGAATTCTTAGTATTTAGGGTTACAAATGAGGCCTTTAAATAGGCAAAGAAACCCTAAAAATAACAAGCGAATTCAGAATAAAGAAGAGAATAAAATCAGCCCAAAACTTGCCTTATATGGATTTGGCAGATTTTGGGGAAAATCTTTCCTAGAGAATAATATCTTTCCTAATACTTTCCTAGCTAATAAACTGAATGTAAATGGCCTAAAACATGTCTAAATACATCATAAATTCGTTGGAACCATATATGGAAAGTTTGTGAACAAATATGGAAAGTTCGATAACAAATATGGAAAGAGGTCCAAATAACGAAAGTTTGCAAAAGTGATGCAACTTTCCAAATTATCTCTCATCTTCACTTCTGGTTGAAAAAGTCTTCAATAAACTTCCTCCGAATGCATTTACCATAGATTAAACTTGATCAAGTCCTCTTTGTACGCCACCATGCTCGGATCTTCAAAAGCTTGTCTTGACTTTTCTAATATAGGCATGTAAATGGATGTTAATGCTTGTCTTGAACTTTAATCTTGAAATTGATCCTCGAGCAATTTGTGACGTTCCATGATTCATATCACTAAAGATGCAAATAGAGGAACCTCTTCTTTGGGAATCCTGTTTGGACCAAAATATCGAAAGAGGATCCAAACCACTCCAAAAACTTGTTTGTAATTGAAAAGCTTTTTTCAAATTACTTCTTTCACTCTTCGAACCAAATTGATACCCAAGACCTAAGGTTTCCCCATTGTCAAAGTTTTCCTCGCGGTTTGGTCCATCCTAAAGATGCAAATAGAGGAACCTCTTCTTTGGGAATCCTCTTTGGACCTAAATATTGAAAGAGGATCCGAACCACTCCAAAAACTAGTTTGTATTTGAAAACCTTGTTTCAAAGTAATTGTTTCACTCTTAGGACCATATTGATACCAAAGACCTAAGGTTTCCCCCTTGTCATTGTTTTCCTCGCGATTTGGTCCATCCTAAAGATCCAAATGGAGGAACCTCTTCTTTGGAAATCCTCTTTGGACCAAAATATCAAATGATGATCCGAACCACTCCAAAAAAATGTTTAGAATTGAAAAGCTTGTTTCAAAGAACTTGTTTCACTCTTCGGACCATAATGATACCAAAGACCTAAGGTTTTCCACTTGTCAAAGTTTTCCTCGTGATTTGGTCCATCCTAAAGATCCAAAGGGAGTAACCTCTTCTTTGGAATCCTCTTTGGACCAAAATTTCGAAAGAGGATCCGAACCACTCCAAAAACTTGTTTGTAATTGAAAAATTTGTTTCAAAGTACTATTTTCACTCTTCGGACCATATTGGTATGAAAAACCTAAGGTTTCCCACTTGTCAAAGTTTTCCTCGCGATCTGGTCCATCCTAAAGAACACATGGAGGAACCTCTTCTTTAGGAATCCTCATTGGACCAAAATTTCAAAAGAGGATCCGAACCACTCCAAAAACTTGTTTGTAATTCAGAAGCTTGTTTCGAAAAGCTTGTTTTGAAGTACTTGTTTCACTCTTCGGACCATATTGATAGCAAAGACCTAAGGTTTCCCACTTGTCAAAGTTTTCCTTACGATCTGGTCCATCCTAAACATGCAAATGGAGGAACCTCTTCTTTGGGAATCCTCTTTGGACTAAAATTTCGAAAGAGGATCCGAACCACTCCAAAAACTTGTTTGTATTTGAAATGCTTATTTCACTCTTCGGACCATATTGATAACAAAAGACCTAAAGTTTCCCCCTTTTCAAAGTTTTCCTCGCGATTTGGTCCATCCTGAGATGAAATGGAGGAACCTCTTCTTACGGAATCCTCTTTGGACCAAAATATCGAAAGAGGATCCGAACCACTCCAAAAACTTGTTTGTAATTAAAAAGCTTGTTTCAAAGTACTTGTTTCACTCTTCGAACAATATTGATACCAAAGACCTAAGGTTTTCCATTTGTCAAAGTTTTCCTCGTGATTTGGTCCATCCTAAAGTACCAAATGGAGGAACCTCTTCTTTGGGAATCGTCTTTGGACCAAAATTTCGAAAGAGGATCTGAACCACTCCAAAAACTTGTTTGTAATTGAAAAGCTTGTTTCAAAGTAATTTTTTCACTCTTCGGACCATATTGATACCGAAGACCTAAGGTTTCCCACTTGGCAAAGTTGTCCTCATGATTTGGGCCATCCTAAAGATCCAAATGGAGGAACCTCTTCTTTGGGAATATTCTTTGGACCAAAATATCGAAAGAGGATCCGAACCACTCCAAAAACTTATTTGTAATTGAAAAGCTTGTTTCAAATTACTTGTTTCACTCTTCGGACCATATTGATACCAAAGACCTAAGGTTCCCACTTGTCAAAGTTGTGCACATAATTTGGTCCATCATAAATATCCGAACGGAGGAACTTCTTCTTTGGGAATCCTATTTGGACCAAAATATCGACAGATGATCCGAACAACTCCAAAAACTTGTTTGTAATTGAAAAGCTTTTTTCAAATTACTTGTTTCACTCTTCGGACCATATTGATACCAAAGACCTAAGGTTTCCCCATTGTCAATGTTTTCCTCGCGGTTTGGTCCATCCTAAAGATTCAAATCGAGGAACCTCTTCATTGGGAATCCTCTTTGGACTAAAATATCGAAAGAGGATCCGAACCAATCCAAAAACTTGTTTGTATTTGAAAAGTTTGTTTCAACGTACTTGTTTCACTCTTCAGACCATATTGATACCAAAGACCTAAGGTTTCCCCCTTGTCAAAGTTTTCCTCGTGATTTGGTCCATCCAAAAGATGCAAATGGAGGAACCTCTTCTTTGGGAATCCTCTTTATACCGAAATTTCGATAGAGGATCCAAACCAATCCGAAAACTTGTTTGTATTTGAAAAGCTTGTTTCACTCGTCGGACCATATTGATACCAAAAGACCTAAAGTTTCCCCCTTTTAAAAGTTTTCCTCGCGATTTGGTCCATCCTGAGATGCAAATGGAGGAACCTCATCTTTGGGAATCCTCTTTGGACCAAAATATCGAAAGAGGATTCGAACCACTCCAAAAATTTGTTTGTAATTGAAAAGCTTGTTTCAAAGTACTTGTTTCACTCTTCGAACAATATTGATACCAAAGACCTAAGGTTTTCCATTTGTCAAAGTTTTCCTCATGATTTGGTCCATCCTAAAGATCCAAATGGAGGAACCTCTTCTTTGGGAATCGTCTTTGGACCAAAATTTCAAAAGAGGATCCGAACCACTCCAAAAACTTGTTTGTAATTGAAAAGCTTGTTTCAAGGTACTTGTTTCACTCTTCGGACCATATTGATACCGAAGACCTACGGTTTCCCACTTGATAAAGTTGACGTCATGATTTGGTTCATCCTAAAGATGCAAATAGTGGAACCTCTTCTTTGGGAATCCTCTTTGGACCAAAATTCCGAAAGAGGATCCGAACCACTCCAAAAACATGTTTGTAATTGAAAAGCTTGTTTCAAATTACTTTTTTCACTCTTCGGACCATATTGATACCCAAGACCTAAGGTTTCCCCATTGTCAAAGTTTTCCTCGCGGTTTGGTCCATCCTAAAGATGCAAATCGAGGATCCTCTTCTTTGGGAATCCTCTTTGGACCAAAATATCGAAACAGGATCCGAACCACTCCAAAAACTTGTTTGTAATTGAAAAGCTTGTTCCAAAGTACTTGTTTCACCCTTCAGACCATATTGATACCGAAGACCTAAGGTTTCGCACTTCACAAAGTTGTCCTCATGATTTGGTCCATCCTACAGATCCAAAAGGAGGAACCTCTTCTTTGGGAATATTCCTTGGACCAAAATATCGAAAGAGGATCCGAACCACTCCAAAAACTTGTTTGAAATTGAAAAGCTTGTTTCAAATTACTTGTTTCACTCTTCGGACCATATTGATACCAAAGACCTAAGGTTCCCACTTGTCAAAGTTGTGCTCATGATTTGGTCCATCGTAAATATCCGAACGGAGGAACTTCTTCTTTGGGAATCCTGTTTGGAACAAAATAACGAAAGAGGATCTGAACCACTCCAAAAACTTGTTTGTAATTGAAAAGCTTGTTTCAAATTACTTGTTTCACTCTTCGGACCATATTAATACCAAAGACCTAAGGTTCCCCTTTGTCAAAGTTTTCCTCGCGATTTGGTCCATCCTAAAGATGCAAATAGAGGAGTCTCTTCTTTGGGAATCCTCTTTATACCAAAGTTTCGAAAGAGGATCCGAACCACTCCAAAAACTTGTCTGTAATTGAAGATCTTGTTTGAAAGCACTTGTTTCACTCTCTAAACCAAATTGAAATCAAACACCTCAGGTTTCCCACTTGTCAAAGTTGTGCTCAAGATTTGGTCCATCCAAAAGATCCAAATGGAGGAACCTCATCTTTGGGAATCCTCATTGGTACAAAATATCGAAAGAGAATCCGAACCACTCCTAAAACATGTTTGTAATTGAAAAGCTTGTTTCAAAGTACTTGTTTCACTCTTCGGACCATATTGATACCAAAGAACTAAGGTTTTCCACTTGTCAAAGATTTCCTCGTGATTTGGTCCATCCTAAAGATCCAAATGGAGGAACCTCTTCTTTGGAATCCTCTTTGGACCAAAATTTCAAAATAGCATCCAAACCACTCCAAAAACATGTTTGTAATTGAAAAGCTTGTTTTAAAGTACTTGTTTCACTCTTCGGACCATATTGATACCAAAGACCTAAGGTTTCCCCCTTGTCAAAGTTTTCCTCACGGTTTGGTCCATCCTAAAGATGCAAATAGAGGAACCTCTTCTTACGGAATCCTGTTTGAACCAAAATATCGAAAGAGGATCCGAACCACTCCAAAAACTTGTTTGTAATTGAAAGCTTGTTTTAAAGTACTTGTTTCACTCTTCGGACCATATTGATACCGAAGACCTAAGGTTTCCCACTTGACAAAGTTGTCCTCATGATTTGGTCCATTCTAAAGATCCAAATGGAGGGACCTGTTCTTTGGGATTATTCCTTGGACCAAAATATCGAAAGAGGATCCGAACCACTCTAAAAACTTGTTTGAAATTGAAAAGCTTGTTTCAAATTACTTGTTTCACTCTTCGGACCATATTGATACCAAAGACCTAAGGTTCCCACTTGTCAAAGTTGTGCTCATGATTTGGTCCATCCTAAATATCCGAACGGAGGAACTTCTTCTTTGGGAATCCTGTTTGGAACAAAATATCGAAAGAGGATCCGAACCACTCCAAAAACTTGTTTGTAATTGAGAAGCTTTTTTCAAATACTTGTTTCACTCTTCGGACCATATTAATACCAAAGACCTAAGGTTCCCCTTTGTCAAAGTTTTCCTCGCGATTTGGTCCATCCTAAAGATGCAAATAGAGAAGTCTCTTCTTTGGGAATCCTCTTTATACCAAAGTTTCGAAAGAGGATCCGAACCACTCCAAAAACTTGTCTGTAATTGAAGATCTTGTTTGAAAGCACTTGTTTCACTCTCTAAACCAAATTGAATTCAAACACCTCAGGTTTCCCACTTGTCAAAGTTGTGCTCAACATTTGGTCCATCCAAAAGATCCAAATGGAGGAACCTCATCTTTGGGAATCCTCATTGGTACAAAATATCGAAAGAGAATCCGAACCACTCCCAAAACATGTTTGTAACTGAAAAGCTTGTTTCAAAGTACTTGTTTCACTCTTCGGACCATATTGATACCAAAGAACTAAGGTTTTCCACTTGTCAAAGATTTCCTCGTGATTTGGTCCATCCTAAAGATCCAAATGGAGAACCTCTTCTTTGGAATCCTCTTTGGACCAAAATTTCAAAATAGCATCCAAACCACTCCAAAAACATGTTTGTAATTGAAAAGCTTGTTTCAAAGTACTTGTTTCACTCTTTGGACCATATTGATACCAAAGACCTAAGGTTTCCCCCTTGTCAAAGTTTTCCTCACGGTTTGGTCCATCCTAAAGATGCAAATAGAGGAACCTCTTCTTACGGAATCCTATTGGACCAAAATATCGAAAGAGGATCCGAACCACTCCAAAAACTTGTTTGTAATTGAAAAGCTTGTTTTAAAGTACTTGTTTCACTCTTCGGACCATATTGATACCGAAGACCTAAGGTTTCCCACTTGACAAAGTTGTCCTCATGATTTGGTCCATTCTAAAGATCCAAATGGAGGGACCTCTTCTTTGGGAATATTCCTTGGACCAAAATATCGAAAGAGGATCCGAACCACTCCAAAAACTTGTTTGTAATTGAAAAACTTTTTTCAAATTACTTGTTTCACTCTTCGGACCATATTGATACCAAAGACCTAAGGTTCCCCTTTGTCAAAGTTTTCCTCGCGATTTGGTCCATCCTAAAGATGTAAATGGAGGAATCTCTTCTTTGGGAATCCTCTTTATGGCAAAGTTTCGAAAGAGGATCCGAACCACTCCAAAAACTTGTTTGTAATTGAAGATCTTGTTTGAAAGCACTTGTTTCATTCTCTAAACCAAATTGAATTCGAAGAACTCAGGTTTCCCACTTGTCAAAGTTGTGCTCAAGATTTGGTCCATCCAAAAGATCCAAATGGAGGAACCTCATCTTTGGGAATCCTCATTGGTACAAAATATCGAAAGAGAATCCGAACCACTCCCAAAACATGTTTGTAACTGAAAAGCTTGTTTCAAAGTACTTGTTTCACTCTTCGGACCATATTGATACCAAAGAACTAAGGTTTTCCACTTGTCAAAGATTTCCTCGTGATTTGGTCCATCCTTAAGATCCAAATGGAGGAACCTCTTCTTTGGAATCCTCTTTGGACCAAAATTTCAAAATAGCATCCAAACCACTCCAAAAACATGTTTGTAATTGAAAAGCTTGTTTCAAAGTACTTGTTTCACTCTTCGGACCATATTGATACCAAAAACCTAAGGTTTCCCCCTTGTCAAAGTTTTCCTCACGGTTTGGTCCATCCTAAAGATGCAAATAGAGGAACCTCTTCTTACGGAATCCTATTGGACCAAAATATCGAAAGAGGATCCGAACCACTCCAAAAACTTGTTTGTAATTGAAAAGCTTGTTTTAAAGTACTTGTTTCACTCTTCGGACCATATTGATACCGAAGACCTAAGGTTTCCCACTTGACAAAGTTGTCCTCATGATTTGGTCCATTCTAAAGATCCAAATGGAGGGACCTCTTCTTTGGGAATATTCCTCGGACCAAAATATCGAAAGAGGATCCGAACCACTCCAAAAACTTGTTTGTAATTGAAAAACTTTTTTCAAATTACTTGTTTCACTCTTCGGACCATATTGATACCAAAGTCCTAAGGTTCCCCCTTGTCAAAGTTTTCCTTGTGATTTGGTCCATCCTAAAGATGCAAATGGAGGAATCTCTTCTTTGGGAATCCTCTTTATACCAAAGTTTCGAAAGAGGATCCGAACCACTCCAAAAACTTGCTTGTAATTGAAGATCTTGTTTGAAAGCACTTGTTTCACTCTCTAAACCAAATTGAATTCGAAGACCTCAGGTTTCCCACTTGTCAAAGTTGTGCTCAAGATTTGGTCCATCCAAAAGATCCAAATGGAGGAACCTCATCATTGGTAATCCTCATTGGTCCAAAATATGGAAAGAGAATCTGAACCACTCCCAAAACATGTTTGTAACTGAAAAGCTTGTTTCAAAGTACTTGTTTCACTCTTCGGACCATATTGATACCAAAGAACTAAGGTTTTCCACTTGTCAAAGATTTCCTCGTGATTTGGTCCATCCTAAAGATCCAAATGGAGGAACCTCTTCTTTGGAATCCTCTTTGGACCAAAATTTCAAAATAGCATCGGAACCACTCCAAAAACATGTTTGTAATTGAAAAGCTTGTTTCACTCTTCGGCCCATATTGATACCAAAGACCTAAGGTTTCCCCCTTGTCAAAGTTTTCCTCACGATTTGGTCCATCCTAAAGATGCAAATAGAGGAACCTCTTCTTAGGGAATCCTGTTCGGACCAAAATATCGAAAGAGGATCCGAACCACTCCAAAAACTTGTTTGTAATTGAAAAGCTTGTTTTAAAGTACTTGTTTCACTCATCAGACCATATTGATACCGAAGACCTAAGGTTTCCCACTTGACAAAGTTGTCCTCATGATTTGGTCCATCCTAAAGATCCAAATGAAGGAACCTCTTCTTTGGGAATATTCCTTGGACCAAAATATCGAAAGAGGATTCGAACCACTCCAAAAACTTGTTTGTAATTGATAAGCTTTTTTCAAATTATTTGTTTCACTCTTTGAACCATATTGATACCAAAGACCTAAGGTTCCCCCTTGTCAAAGTTTTCCTCGCGATTTGGTCTATCCTAAAGATGTAAATGGAGGAATCTCTTCTTTGGGAATCCTCTTTATGCCAAAGTTTCGAAAGAGGATCCGAACCACTCCAAAAATTTGTTTGTAATTGAAGATCTTGTTTGAAAGCACTTGTTTCATTCTCTAAACCAAATTGAATTCGAAGACCTGAGGTTTCCCACTTGTCAAAGTTGTTCTCAAGATTTGGTCCATTCAAAAGATCCAAATGGAGGAACCTCATCTTTGGGAATCCTCATTGGTCCAAAATATCGAAAGAGAATCCGAACCACTCCCAAAACATGTTTGTAATTGAAAAGCTTGTTTCAAAGTACTTGTTTCACTCTTCGGACCATATTGATACCAAAGAACTAAGGTTTTCCACTTGTCAAAGTTTTCCTCGCGATTTGGTCCATCCTAAAGATCCAAATGGAGGAACCTCTTCTTTGGAATCCACTTTGGACCAAAATTTCAAAATAGCATCTGAACCACTCCAAAAACATGTTTGTAATTGAAAAGCTTGTTTCAAAGTACTTGTTTCACTCTTCGAACCATATTGATACCAAAGACCTAAGGTTTCCCCCTTGTCAAAGTTTTCCTCACGGTTTGGTCCATCCTAAAGATGCAAATATAGGAACCTCTTCTTACGGAATCCTGTTTGGACCAAAATATCGAAAGAGGATCCGAACCACTCCAAAAACTTGTTTGTAGTTGAAAAGCTTGTTTTAAAGTACTTTTTTTCACTTTTCGGACCATATTGATACCGAAGACCTAAGGTTTCCCACTTGACAAAGTTGTCCTCATGATTTGGTCCATTCTAAAGATCCAAATGGAGGTACCTCTTCTTTGGGAATATTCCTTGGACCAAAATATCGAAAGAGGATCCGAACCACTCCAAAAACTTGTTTATAATTGAAAAGCTTTTTTCAAATCACTTGTTTCACTCTTCGGACCATATTGATACCAAAGACCTAAGGTTCCCCCTTGTCAAAGTTTTCCTCGCGATTTGGTCCATCCTAAAGATGTAAATGGAGGAATCTCTTCTTTGGGAATCCTCTTTATGGCAAAGTTTCGAAAGAGGATCCGAACCACTCCAAAAACTTGTTTGTAATTGAAGATCTTGTTTGAAAGCACTTGTTTCATTCTCTAAACCAAATTGAATTCGAAGAACTCAGGTTTCCCACTTGTCAAAGTTGTGCTCAAGATTTGGTCCATCCAAAAGATCCAAATGGAGGAACCTCATCTTTGGGAATCCTCATTGGTCCAAAATATCGAAAGAGAATCCGAACCACTCCCAAAACATGTTTGTAATTGAAAAGCTAGTTTCACTCTTCGGACCATATTGATACCAAAGAACTAAGGTTTTCCACTTGTCAAAGTTTTCCTCGTGATTTGGTCCATCCTAAAGATCCAAATGGAGGAACCTCTTCTTTGGAATCCTCTTTGGACCAAAATTTCAAAATAGCATCCGAACCACTCCAAAAACATGTTTGTAATTGAAAAGCTTGTTTCAAAGCACTTGTTTCACTCTTCGGACCATATTGATACCAAAGATCTAAGGTTTCCCCCTTGTCAAAGTTTTCCTCACGGTTTGGTATATCCTAAAGATGCAAATAGAGGAACCTCTTCTTATGGAATCCTATTTGGACCAAAATATCGAAAGAGGATCCGAACCACTCCAAAAACTTGTTTGAAATTGAAAAGCTTGTTTTAAAGTACTTGTTGCACTCTTCGGACCATATTGATACCGAAGACCTAAGGTTTCCCACTTGACAAAGTTGTCCTCATGATTTGGTCCATCCTAAAGATCCAAATGGAGGAACCTCTTCTTTGGGAATATTCCTTGGACCAAAATATAGAAAGAGGATCCGAACCACTCCAAAAACTTGTTTGAAATTGAAAAGCTTGTTTCAAATTACTTCTTTCACTCTTCGGACCATATTGATACCAAAGACCTAAGGTTCCCACTTGTCAAAGTTGTGCTCATGATTTGGTCCATCCTAAATATCCGAACGGAGGAACTTCTTCTTTGGGAATCCTGTTTGGACCAAAATATCGAAAGGGGATCCGAACCACTCCAAAAACTTGTTTCTAATTGAAAAGCTTTTTTCAAATTACTTGTTTCACTGTTCGGACCATATTGAAACCAAAGACCTAAGGTTTCCCCCTTGTCAAAGTTTTCCTGGCGATTTGGTCCATCCTAAAGATGCAAATGGAAGAATCTCTTCTTTGGGAATCCTCTTTATACCAAAGTTTAGAAAGAGGATCCGAACCACTTCAAAAACATGTTTGTAATTGAAGATCTTGTTTGAAAGCACTTGTTTCACTCTCTAAACCAAATTGAATTCGAAGACCTCAGGTTTCCCACTTGTCAAAGTTCTGCTCAAGAGTTGGTTCATCCAAAAGATCCAAATGGATTACCCTAATCTTTGGGAATCCCCATTGGACCAAAATATCGAAAGAGAATCCGAACCACTCCCAAAACATGTTTGAAATTGAAAAGCTTGTTTCAAAGTACTTGTTTCACACTTCGGACCATATTCATACCAAAGAACTATGGTTTCCCTCTTGTCAAAGTTTTCCTCGCGATTTAGTCCATCCTAAGATCCAAATGGAGGAACCTCTTCTTTGGAATTCTCTTTGGACCAAAATATCGAAAGAGGATCCGAACCACTCCAAAAACTTGTTTGTAATGAAAAAGCTTGTTTCAAAGTACTTGTTTCACTCTTCGGACCATATTGATACCAAAGACCTGAGGTTTCCCCCTTGTCAAAGTTTTCCTTACGGTTTGGTCCATCCTAAAGATGAAAATGGAGGAACCTCTTCTTAGGGAATCCTGTTTGGACCAAAATTTCGAAAGAGGATCCGAACCACTTTAAACACTTGTTTGTAAATCAAAAACTTGTTTCAAAGTACTCGTTTCACTCTTCGGACCATATTGATACCAAAGACCTAAGGTTTCCCACTTGTCAAAGTTTTCCTCATTATTTCGTCCATCCTAAGGATGCAAATGGAGGAACCTCTTTTTTGGGAATATTACTTGGACCAAAATATCGAAAGAGGATCCGAACGAGTCCAAAAACTTGTTTGAAATTGAAAAGCTTTTTTCAAAGTACTTGTTTCACTCTTCGGACCATATTGATACCAAGGACCTAAGGTTCCCACTTGTCAAAGTTGTGCTCATGATTTGGTCCATCCGAAGGATGCAAATGGAGGAACCTCTTCTTTGGGAATATTCCTTGGACCAAAATATCGAAAGAGGATCCAAACCATTCCAAAAACTTGTTTGAAATTGAAAAGATTGTTTCAAAGTACTTGTTTCACTCTTCGGACCATATTGATACCAAAGAACTAAGGTTTTCCACTTGTCAAAGTTTTCCTCGTAAATTGGTCCATCCTAAGGATGTAAATGGAGGAACCTCTTCTTTGGGAATCCTCTTTGGACTAAAATTTCGAAAGAGGATCCAAACCACTCAAAAAACATGTTTGTAAATCAAAAGCTTGTTTCAAAGTACTTGTTTCACTCTTCGGACCATATTGATACCAAAGACCTAAGGTTTCCCCCTTGTCAAAGTTTTCCTCGCAATTTGGTCCATCCTAAAGAACACATGGAGGAACCTCTTCTTTGGGAATCCTCTTTAGACAAAAATATCGAAAGAGGATCCGAACCACTCCAAAAACTTGTTTGTAATTGAAAAGCTTGTTTCAAATTACTTGTTTCACTCTTCGGACCATATTGATTCCAAAGACCTAAGGTTTATCCCTTGTCAAAGTTTTCCTCGCGGTTTGGTCCATCCTAAAGATGTAAATAGAGGAACCTCTTCTTTGGGAATCCTGTTTGGACCAAAATATCGAAAGAGGATCCCAACCCCTCCAAAAACTTGTTTGTAATTGAAAAGCTATTTTCAGGTACTGGTCTCACTCTTCCGACCATATTGATACCAAATACCTAAAGTTCCCCCCTTGTCAAAGTTTTCCCCGCGATTTGGTCCATCCTAAAGATGCAAATGGAGGAACCTCTTCATTAGGAATCCTCTTTATACCAAAATTTCGAAAGAGGATCTAAACTACTCCAAAAACTTGTTTGTAATTGAAGAGCTTGTTTGAAAGAACTTGTTTCACTCTCTAAATAAAATTGAATCTGAAGACCTAAGGTTTCCCACTTGTCAAAGTTGTGGTCAAGATTTGGTTCATCCAAAAGATCCAAATGGAGAAACCTCTTCTTTGGGAATCCTCATTGGACCAAAATATCGAAAGAGGATCTAAACCACTCCCAAAACATGTTTGTAATTGAAAAGCTTGTTTCAAAGTACTTGTTTCACTCTTCGGACCATATTGATAACAAAGACCTAAGGTTTCCACTTGTCAAAGCTTTCCTCGTGATTTGGTCCATCCTAAAGATCCAAATGGAGGAACCTCTTCTTTCGAATCCTCTTTGAACCAAAATTTCGAAAGAGCATCTGAACCACTCCAAAAACTTCTTTGTAATTGAAAAGTTTGTTTCAAAGTACTTGTTTCACTCTTCGAACCATATTGATATGAAGGACCTAAGGTTTCCCACTTGTCAAAGTTTTCCTCGCGATTTGGTCCATCCTAAAGAACACATGGAGGAACCTCTTTTTTGGGAGTCCTCTTTGGACAAAAATTTCAAAAGAGGTTCTGAACCATTCCAATTACTTGTTTGTAATTCAAAAGCTTGTTTCAAAGTACTTGTTTCACTCTTCGGACCATATTGATACCAAAGACCTAAGGTTTCCCACTTCTCAAAGTTTTCCTCGCGACTTGGTCCATCCTAAACATGCAAATGGAGGAACCTCTTCTTTAGGAATCCTCTTTGGACCAAAATTTGGAAAGAGGATCCGAACCACTCGAAAAACTTGATTGTAATTGAAAAGGTTGTTTCAAAGTTCTTATTTCACTCTTCGGACCATATTGATACCAAAGACCTAAGGTTTCCCCCTTGTCAAAGTTTTCCTCGCGACTTGGTCCATCCTAAGATGCAAATGGAGGAACCTCTTCTTTGGGAATCCTCTTTGGACCAAAATATCTAAAGAGGATCCGAACCACTCCAAAAACTTTTCTGTAAGTGAAAAGCTTTTTTGAAAGCACTTGTTTCACTCTTCGGACCATATTGATACCTAAAACCTAAGGTTTCCCACTTGTCAAAGTTTTCCTCGCGACTTGGTCTATCCTAAAGGTGCAAATGGAGGAACCTCTTCTTTGGGATTCTTCTTTGGACCAAAATTTTGAAAGAGGATCAGAACCACTCCAAAAACTTGTTTGAAAATCAAAAGCTTGTTTCAAAGTACTTGTTTCACTCTTCGGACCATATTAATACCAAAGATCTAAGGTTTCCCACTTGTCAAAGTTTTCCTCGCGGCTTGTTCCATCCTAAAGATGCAAATGGAGGAACCTCTTCTTTGGGAATCCTCTTTCGATTAATATTTCAAAAGAGGATCCGAACCACTCCAAAAACTTGTTTGTAATTGAAAAGCTTGTTTCAAAGTACTTGTTTCACTCGTCGGACCATATTGATACCAAAGACCTAAGGTTTCCCCCTTGTCAAAGTTTTCCTCTCGATTTGGTCCATCCTAAGATGCAAATGGAGGAACCTCTTCTTTGGGAATCCTCTTTGGACAAAAATATCGAAAGAGGATCCGAACCACTTCAAAAACTTGTTTGTAATTGAAAAGCTTTTTTCAAATTACTTGTTTCACTCTTCGGACCATATTGATACCAAAGACCTAAGGTTTCCCCCTAGTCAAAGTTTTCCTCGCGGTTTGGTCCATTCTAAAGATGCAAATAGATGAACCTTTTCTTTGGGAATCCTCTTTGGACCAAAATATCGAAAGAGGATCCGAACCACTCCAAAAACTTGTTTGTATTTGGAAAGCTTGTTTCAAAGTACTTGTTTCACTCTTCAGACCATATTGATACCAAAGACCTAAGGTTTCCCCCTTGTCAAAGTTTTTCTCGCGATTTGGTCCATCCTAAAGATGCAAATGGAGGAACCTCTTCTTTTGGAATCCTCTTTATACCAAAATTTCGAAAGAGGATCCGAACCACTCCAAAAACTTGTTTGTAATTGAAGAGCTTGTTTGGAAGCACTTGTTTCACTCTCTAAACCAAATTCTATCCGAATACCTAAGGTTTCCCACTTGTCAAGGTTGTTGATACGAAAACCCTTTCGAAATGCTTTAAGAACCCTTAAACATAACTAAGGATCCAAAAAGATCACAACCAAAGAACCCACATATGCCATTTGAAACAACCCAAAGAAAAAGGCTAGAAAATGATTATCTTTATGATCAATGATCTAAAGACAACAATTGGATTTATTGTTCTAGATTCGAATCAATCCACCAAATTAGAATGATTAATCCTAATGGCTCGATTCTACAGCCACCCTAAACACAAGGAATGACAAGATAAAAAGTTGCACAACTCACAATAATTCAAAGAAAAAGCTCTCAATCAGACTTTGTTTTTTTTTAACATCCATAAAAACTGATTTGTTTACAATCTGATTCATGGCTTTATAAGCCTTACAAAACAAAGATAAAATGGAAATTGACTTAAAGGAAAAGAAACCAAACAGCTAGAAACCTTAAAGTCTCACAAAACTAACCGAAAATGGTCTTAAACTACATAATTATGCAAAACTTGTAACTGAAATTAGAGGAGTTACAAATCTGATTTGGAAGGCTTTGTAACTGAAACTCTTTATGGAAGTCTTAAATGAAGCCTTAAGATGTCATGAATAAGTCTTGAGTTGCATTGATGTCTTGAGTTGCAATACATGAGCTTCGGTTGCATTAAATGAACTTGATTTGAACTTGACTTGCATTTAATGAACTAGGCTTGAAGTCGACTTGCATTTAATGAACTTGGCTTGAACTCGACTTCCACTTATGGAACTAATCTTGAACCTTTTATTAATGTAGATTGTAGCTTGAGCTTGTCATGAACTTGGAGAACAAAAAATGCAAGCTCGGATTCGATCAACATTAAGGTTCCTTGATTCATATCATTCCCTCCTTCTTGAAAAGGATTCGTCCTCGAATCCAAATCTTCATGCCCTACGATAAAAGATGAAAAATCAATAACTTTAAAAATTGAATTCTCAAAATACTCACCTTGTAATTCGATGGTGTGGACTTTTGCATAAATTCGTCCAAGGACTTGATATGGTCCATCACCCCTCGGATGCAACTTGGTCCTTTTTTGTAATCTTTTCTTCCGAAAATGTATCCAAATCCATGCTCTCAGATGTAACTTAATCGGTTTCCTTCTCAAGATCATTTTCAAGGTAAATGTGAAAACTTGCTCCTCTATCATTTGCTCGTCATCCATGTGAATTATTTTGATGAATACATTCATAAAATGGGCTGAATCACTCAGAAAAACATTAGATCTCATAGGCAGCAACTCAAAGGGAGTAATAGCATAAAGACCATAAATAAGTTTATTTGTAAAACAAACATTTTTATGATGTATTCTCCTATTACATGTATTCTCCACAAAATGTAAAGAATTCTCCCAAGTTTTCACTTGAGAGTTAGTTTCCCTAGACATGGCTCCTAAGATCCCATTTACCAACTCTTGAGTTTCCCATTCTAGCAAAACATTCTGGAATACATTGTAATTACTCAATGTAAAATCTATAACATACGATGTATATGTATTCCTAAATGGTGCATGATTCGAGTTCAACTTTTCAACAATGTCAAAACTAGAAATTTCAAGATGCTTATTACCAGTAACTTTCACATGCTCAAAAACCAGATTAGAACATAAAGTATTTCACCAAGAAAGTATTTGACTTACAACATTCTCGTTAGAATCGATATACTTTCTTTCTTGGATGTATTGTCCTTTCAAACACCTCAAGCTCTTATTTGGCCATAAGTAATGCTTCCAAACCTAAAAAAGATATTCAAACAAACTAGGAAAATAATGGTTAAGGTTAGTTGCCAAAAAGTCTACTTTGCACATAAGCACAAAATTAGGCTTTTGACTAAGAAAAACTATCCTTACCTCACTCATTTTTACATGATAGCTCACTGATTTTCCTTTTCTCTCAATTTCCTCTAAGTGTTCACACATTTCTTTTTCATTCTTCTTTTTTCTCTCATTGTTTTCACTCTTGCTTTTTCCACTCAAGGCTTTCTTTTCTCTCTCACTCAATTTTTCACTCAATTCTTTTTCTTTTAATTCTTTTTCTTTCAACTCTTTTTCTTTCATCTCAATCTCAAGCCTCCTTTGTTTAAGCTTACATTGATCAGTTAAAACCTCTTTTGAAGACAAAGGTACCAAAGTAGTCTTCCTCCCATCCTTGGTAAAAGTGTACCTATTTAGGTAGCCATCATAGATCACTCTTCTATCAAACTGCCAAGGCCTTCCCAAAAGTATATCCCCAGCATGCATTGGGACTACATCACAAACTACCTCATCCTTATATTTCCCAAGGTTAAAAGAAATGATAGCTTGTTCAAGCACCTTCACTTCACCACTATTATTTAACCATTGTAGCTTGTAAGGTGTGGGATGTGGTTTAGTACTCAAATTGAGTCTCTTGACCAGAATTGAGCTCACAACATTGGTACAGCTTCCACCATCAATCACAACACTACATGGGGTCTCATTCACTAAACACCTAGTATGGAACAAGTTGTGTCTTTGGTCATCTTCAAAATTCTCCTTTATTTCAGAATTGAGAACTCTCCTACACAAGAGTGCTACTCTATTTCCTTCCTCCCGACTATCATCACTCGCCTCGGGTTCCTCCATAGAATCACTCTCTTCGGTTTCCTCAAGAACATCCTCAATGCCACTTTCTTCACAATCAGTGACTACTTCTTCAACAACATCACTTTCTAATTCATCTTCAATTATCTCCTTCATTTGCTGATTACTAGCTATCTCTAATCTACCCATGCGCTCATTAAGCCCCTCTACAATTTTAGCAAGTCTAGCAAAAACTCTCGTTTGGGCTTCTCTCCACCTAGCTTCACTAATCTCACCCTGATTATTTCCCCCTTGTGACATGTTTTCTGGACCTCACAACACTCCCTCACAATATATCACTCAAGGAACTCTCGTGTTTAATCACTCAAGGTAGGCCAAAAATATCAAGTAAGGCTATTGGATAAGTTGGAAGACACTTGTGTTTAAAGTACTAAAAATCAAGCAATCAGTATTTAAAAATTCTAAAATAATGAAAAGAAACAAAAAATAAAACAAGGAAAACAGATTGGATAGGCAAAAATCAGATTGGAAAAGCAAACAGATTTTTGAAAGCAAAGAACTCAAGAAAAATGGTAGTTACAAATTTCAAAATTCGTGGAGTTCGAGAATGAATTTTCAATTGGCAGTCTATATGAAGCATATTAAGATGATAATAAAGAGCATAAAAAAGGCCAAATTCAAAAATTCGTTCAGAATTGAAAACACTAACTCACATAATTGAAGTTCCCGGAAAATAGGATAAACCTGCGCACAGAAATGAAATTCCAGATTTGAACTGTTTCTGTTATGATTTTGATAAAGCGCCCTTCTGAACTTTGTAAGCTAACAGAAAGATAAAACTTTTCTGTTCAGACAAAAAAGACAAATTCGGAAGTTTGATCAGAGTGTGAATGGCAAACACTAGCCTTAAATTCGGCAGTTACAAAACGGGACAGTTTTGACAATTTTGAACTTTAGCCGTTTTTTGATGCTTTAAATACGTGAAAATGAATACGAAACTGATATATTTGAAATATAACTGATTTATAAACACAATAATATCAGATCTACACTAATTTATATGGATCAAACTCAGAAAATCAAGAACTTGCTAGATGAACACAAGATGAACAGATTTGGTGCTCTCGGATGCAAATTAACTCTTCTTTCCCTTTTTTTTTGTTTGATTTTCAAGATCTAAACGTGATCTTTAAGATGGAGATGAAATCAGAATAAAATGATGAAGAAAAATGGATGAAAAGGCAGAAATGAATTCGATGGACAGAAAGTGTAGAATTGAAAAAACAAGTGCAAAAAAGTAAGATAGAATCAATTATAGAGATCGACCACTAAGATGCAACCTATGCTTTGATACCAAATGATACGAAAACCCTTTCGAAATGCTTTAAGAACCCTCAAACTTAACTAAGGACCCAAAAAGATCACAACCAAAGAACCCACATATGCCATTTGAAACAACCCAAGGAAAAAGGCTAGAAAATGATTATCCTTATGATCAATGATCTAAAGACAAGAATTGGATTTCTTGTTCTAGATTCGAATCAATCCACAAAATTAGAATGATCAATCCTAATGGCTCGATTCTACAGCCACCGTAAACACAAGGAATGACAAGATGAAAAGTTGCACAACTCACAACAATTCAAAGAAAAAGCTCTCAATCAGACTTTGTTTTTTTTTAACATCCATAAAAACTGATTTGTTTACAATCTGATTCATGGCTTTATAAGCCTTACAAAACAAAGATAAAACTGAAATTGACTTAAAGGAAAAGAAACCAAACAGCTAGAAACCTTAAAGTCTCACAAAACTAACCGAAAATGGTCTTAAACTACATAATTATGCAAATTAACTACGCAAAACTTGTAACTGAAATTAGAGGAGTTACAAATCTGATTTGGAAGGCTTTGCAACTGAAACTCTTTATGGAAGTCTTAAATGAAGCCTTAAGATGTCATGAATAAGTCTTGAGTTGCATTGATGTCTTGAGTTGCAATACATGAGCTTCGGTTGCATTAAATGAGCTTGATTTGAACTTGACTTGCATTTAATGAACTAGGCTTGAAGTCGACTCGTATTTAATGAACTTGACTTGAACTCGACTTCCAGTTATTGAACAAATCTTGAACCTTTTATTAATGTAGATTGTAGCTTGAGCTTGTCATGAACTTGGAGAACAACAAATGCAAGCTCGGATTCGATCAACATTAAGGTTCCTTGATTCATATCAGTTGTGCTCAAGATTTGGTCCATCCAAAAGATCCAAATGGAGGAACCTCTTCTTTGAGAATCCTCTTTGGATCAAAATATCGAAAGAGGATCCGAACCACTCCAAAAACATGTTTGTAATTGAAAAACTTGTTTCAAAGTATTTGTTTCACTCTTCGGACCATGTTGATATCAAAGACCTAAGGTTTTCCATTTGTCAAAGTTTCCCTCGTGATTTGGTCCATCCTAAAGATCCAAATGGAGGAACCTCTTCTTTGGAATCTTCTTTGGACCAAAATTTCGAAAGAGGATCCGAACCACTCCAAAAAATTGTTTGTAATTCAAAAGTTTGTTTCACTCTTCATACCATATTGATATGAAAGATTTAAGGTTTCCCACTTGTCAAAGTTTTCCTCGCGATTTGGTCCATCCTAAAGAAGTAAATGGAGGAACCTCTTCTTTGGGAATCATCTTTGGACCAAAATTTCGAAAGAGGATCCGGACCAATCCAAAAACTTGTTTGTAATTCAAAAGATTGTTTCAAAGTACTTGTTTCACTCTTCGGACCATATTGATACCAAAGACCTAAGGTTTCCCTCTTGTCAAAGTTTTCCTCGCGACTTGGTCCATCCTAAAGATGCAAATGGAGAAACCTTTTCTGATATGAATCATCCCAGCCCCAAATATCAAAGAATGGACAATATTGAAGTCCAAGGTTTCAATCTAGAAAAGATCAAGAATCCGAAGACTAAACGAGTGACCTTTAGGCGAGGTTGGGAAGATGATGACCTAATCGATCAATCCCTTAATTCAAGAATATATTTCTTTAATTAAGGTTGAGGCACTCCACAAGAACAATGATCAATTGGACTTGAATGACTCTAAACATGCAATTCAAGAACATGAATTACAAAGAGGTTTTTCAAAGAAAAAGCTTAAACCAAAACAAAAGTATTTTCATTCATTGATATTCTGATTGTAAAGCTTACAAAAGAGGCTTTAAATAGCCTAAGAAACCCTAGCTTGGTCGAAAATATCAAGGGAAATAAAGATCTAATGATAAAAAGGCAAAAAACTAGACTTTCCTAATTCAAATTAGGAAAGTTTTCCTAATCTTCTAAACTTGGGCTCCAAGTTTTAAAAACTAAGGAAACAAAGTAAATTCTTCCCTATTACATTATTAATAATAATAATAAATGAAACTAAATTAATAAAACTCAAATAAAATACTAAAATTCGAAATTGGATGAAAAATAGACAAAACTACAAGTGTTGGTTGCCGTTTTTGATGTCATTTTCACTCGTTTGAATGTATTCATGCGTGGTTTTCTTTGAAGCTCTTTGAAACAAATATCCCATGAGTTTAATAGTGTTTTAAACTCATTTTCTTCATTATTAAAGTATGTAACCCAATATCCGTGCAAATGCCCAAGAAAGTCAATCTTCACTCGTTTAGTCTTCGGATTCTTGATCTTTTCTGGATTGAAACCTTGGACTTCAATATTGTCCATTCTTTGATATTTGGGGCTGGGATGATTCATATCATTTTCTTTGGGAAACCTCTTTGGAGTAAAATTTCGAAAGAGGATCCAAACCACTCCAAAAACTTGTTTGTAATTGAAAAGCTTGTTTCAAAGTACTTGTTTCACTCTTCGAACCATATTGATACCAAAGACCTAAGGTTTCCCACTTGTCAATGTTTTCCTCGCGATTTGGTCCATCCTAAGATGCAAATGGAGGAACCTCTTCTTTGGGAATCCTGTTTGGACCAAAATATCGAAAGAGGATCCGAACCACTTTAAAAACTTGTTTGTAATTGAAAAGCTTGTTTCAAATTACTTGTTTCACTCTTCGGACCATATTAATACCAAAAACCTAAGGTTTCCCCCTTTTCAAAGTTTTCCTCGCGGTTTGGTCCATCCTAAAGATGGAAATAGAGGAACCTCTTCTTTCGGAATCCTGTTTGGACGAAAATATCAAAAGAGGATCCGAACCACTCCAAAAACTTGTTTCTAGTTGAAAAGCTTGTTTCAACGTACTTGTTTCACTCTTCGAACCATATTGATACCAAAGACCTAAGGTTTCCCCCTTGTCAAAGTTTTCCTCGCTATTTCGTCCATCCTACAGAAGCAAATGGAGGAACCTCTTCTTTGGGAATCCTCTTTGGACCAAAATTTCGAAAGAGGATCCGGACCAATCCAAAAACTTGTTTGTAATTCAAAAGCTTGTTTCAAAGTACTTGTTTCACTCTTCGGACCATATTGATACGAAAGACCTAAGGTTTCCCTCTTGTCAAAGTTTTCCTCGCGACTTGGTCCATTCTAAAGATGCGAATGGAGAAACCTCTTCTTTGGGAATCCTCTTTGGAGTAAAATTTCGAAAGAGGATCTGAACCACTCCAAAAACTTGTTTGTAATTGAAAAGCTTGTTTCAAAGTACTTGTTTCACTCTTTGAATCATATTGATACTGATATGAATCAGGGAGCCTCGCAATCAAAAGTTCAAGAGCCAAGAAACTTGTCAAATGAGAGCAAACCGAGGAGAAGCTTGTCAATCAATAAGATAATGTTGTAAATCGATGTGTGGACAAGGAATATTGAAGAAGAAGCTTTAAGACATCAAGATACTCAGTAAAGAAGCAAACTTTGAAGAAGAAATGTGCTAAAAATAATTTTAGGAATGTTTTCGGAGATTTTGGAAACTTTCCTTATTTGGACCACTTTCCATATTTGTCTTCTACTTTCCTTATATGACTACAAAGGGGTGAGGCTCAAGGCTCTCCATTTGCTCCAAGGAAACTTTTCATTACATTTTCAAACATAGAACTCTTTTGTAGATTACAAGTTTCCTCCACAAAAACATTAGCACGAATATCCTCTTTTATCTCCTCCATGCTAGCATTGAAAATTTCCTTCGATTTTAAAAGTTCACTTTCAATCATCTTAACTTTCTCTAAAATCAATCTTCTATTTTCTTCAACCAAGCCATTCGCAGCTCCATTATCATCCATTAATATACCCTTTTGAACCAATTGATAAGAAGAAGTAGTATTGGAAATAGGTTTAGAAGCATACCGTGTATCTCTTCTTCTTTTGATTTTTCTTTCAACCTTATTGGCAAAATACACTAACTCTCCTAACTCCTCAAATTGTTGTAACTCCACTTGACAAGCAATATCTCTATTCAATCCATTGAAGAACCTTACAATAGTAGACTCCTCATCTTCCTCCACATTAGCCCTAGCCTTGAGCAACTCCATCTCCATGTAGTATTCATCCACACTTTTACATCCTTGTATTAGCTTATCCAACATTTGCACAAGATGCTCTTGATGTTGTCTTGAAACAAATCTCTTTCTCATATGGCACTTAAGATCATACCATGTTTCTATTGGTCGTTTCCTCTCCCTCCTTAGTTTCACTTTCAATTGAGACCACCAAACATGAGCATTATTAGTGAAATTGGAAATAGCAAGCATTACCTTACTTTCCTCACTATAATTGTTGTCATCAAAGAAATGCTCGGTTTCTGTCTCTCATTGCAAGTATTCTTCTTGATTAGAACTCCCATAGAAAGTATTTAACTTGAGCATATCACCTCTTACGCTTCTATGCTCCATCCCTCCATGATAAACCTCTCTATTTTGGCTCCGGGTCTGTTCTACCTCTCAAAATCTCTTACTTCTCATTTGATCAAACCTTTCATGATACATTGCTGCAAATAAAAAGGTTAATAATAAAAATAGGACCTCTCAATCACTCCCTAAGTGTTTACACTCGATGATGTTTGTTCTCTCGTGTTTGCACTCAAAAACATATATTAGGCCTAAATGTAACCTTGAACTATTAGCAAACTTTAGCAACTATCAAACAAGTAAGATACTAATGAAATTTGTAAAATGTAACAAACAAGAAATAAGAAACAATTAGATTGGGTGGATAAAGAAAAAAAGAAGACAGATTTTGCAAATGGTGTATATTTGTAACAAGGAAAGAATAAGAAAGAAAACAAACAAGAATAAACTTTCTTAAAGAGAAAAATTAGAGTTAAGACTTCCCTAAAGATTTTTGAATCAGAAAATAAAACTTTCCTAAAACAAAAGATGCATATAATCAAATATGAGACAGATTTGATACTTTCCAAAAACAGTTTTGGCTATTTATGGTAAGTTCTAGCTTTTTAGGAAACAAACAATTCTAGCACAATTACTTTGCATTTTTCAGATTCAAGATGAAGATATGATGAGTTTAAGATGAACTTTTCAAGAACAATATGAACAAAAACCTCTTTTTCCAGAAACTTGAACAAATAAAGCAAGAACACTTTTTTTTTAATTTTCTGGACAATCCGACAGTCTACGAAGATCTATATTTTTCTCAATCTTCAACTTTTTTTTTGACAAACTTTTGTGAATACAAAATACACACGACACACTGATAAAGACTTTTGTAGTTGATGACTTTCTGAGATCGGAATACAACTATACTAAAAATAACAAAAACAGTAGCTAAATATTGAAATTCTGGAACTATGATTTTTTTTGTTTTTCTGGAATTTTCTATGAACGAAGAACAATAAGTAAGAAAAATTGAAATAACAAGAAAGAAAGTAAGATAGAAATCTTCCCTTGAGCCTAAGCTCTGATACCAAATGATATGAAGACCCTATGGAATTGCTCTTAAAACCCTTAAACTTAACTAAGGACCCCAAAAGATCAAACCATAAAACCCACATATGCCATTCGAAGCAACCCGAGGAAAGGCTAGAAAACAAATTACCTTATGTTGATCTAAAAATCATGAAACGGACAAACATTACATTCCATCATTTCATGATCCGAGACACTCCACAAGTAGCACGATCATCTCCACTTGAATGACACTAAACAAGTAATCTAAGACAAGACTACAAAGGGGTGAGGCTCAAGGCTCTCCATTTGCTCCAAAGGCAACTTTTCATTACATTTTCAATCCTCCCATTAGGGTTACAAATAAGCCTTTAAATAGGCAAAAGAAACCCTAAAATAAGCTACAAAATTTGAAATAAATGAGAATAAAATCTGCCAAATACTTTCCTTAAGTGCATTTGGTGCATTTTAGGAAAGTTTTGCCCTAGAAGATATTATATTATTCCTAAAATATTCTAAGCATTAATACTGATAAATAAAGGCCTAAAACATGACTAAATACATTGTAAATTCGTTGACACCATATAAGGAAAGTAGAAGACAAATATGAAAAGTGGTCCAAATAAGGAAAGTTTCAAAAATCGCAGAAAACATTCCTAAAATTATTTTTAGCACATTTCTTCTTCAAAGTTTGCTTCTGTACTGAGTATCTTGATGTCTTAAAGCTTCTTCTTCAATATTCTTTGTCCACACATCGATTTACAACATTATCTTATTGATTGACAAGCTTCTCCTCGGTTTGCTCTCATTTGACAAGTTTCTTGGCTCTTGAACTTTTGATTGCGAGGCTCCCTGATTCATATCACATCCTAAAGATGCAAATAGAGGAACCTTTTCATTCGGAATCCTGTTTCGACCAAAATATCGAAAGAGGATCCGAACCACTCCAAAAACTTGTTTGTATTTGAAAAGCTTGTTTCAACGTACTTGTTTCACTCTTCGGACCATATTGATACCAAAGACCTAAGGTTTCCTCCTTGTCAAAGTTTTCCTCAGGATTTGGTCCATCCATAAGATGCAAATGGAGGAACCTCTTCTTTGGGATCCTCTTTATACCAAAATTTCAAAAGAGGATCCGAACCACTCCAAAAACTTGTTTGTAATTGAAGATGATACGAAAACCCTTTCGAAATGCTTTAAGAACCCTTAAACTTAACTAAGGACCCAAAAAGATCACAACCAAAGAACCCACATATGCCATTTGAAACAACCCCAAGGAAGGCTAGAAAACAGATTGCCTTGTGTGATCTAAAAATCATGAAATGGACCCAAACAATTACGTTCCATCATCTCATGACTCGAAACACTCCACAAGTTGGTTGATCACTCCCCTCTTGAATGTTTCTAAACATGTAATCTAAAGCAAGATTACAAAGGGTTGAGGCTCAAGGCTTTCAATGTGCATAAAAATGCTACATTTCATTCATCATTCAAATCTGCTTTACAATAGCTAAAACAAAGCCTATTTATAGGCATAAAAGACATGTAAATTTTGTTCATAATGCTCCCATTACAGCCCCATGATGTCCCTAGCTTGTAACCCCCAATATTAAAGCAAAACCATAAGTTACAATCAGCTACTATCATTTTGTAACCTACAAGGAAAGTAAAACATTTGTAACTGATATTTAACTCTAATTGAAGCTTTTAAATGTTCATTAATGCTTGTCTTGATGTAGCTTTAAGTTCCCTTGAATGATGGTTGAGTTGTCTTGAATGAAGCTTGGGTTATCATCCATGCATCTTGAATTGTAGTTAATGAATCTTGACTTGTAATAAATGAACTTGGGATGCAATTAATGCAATCGAAGTGCATTGATTGCAAGTATTCTTGAAGCTTGAATTCCTCATATGCAAGGCTACATAATTCATATCATTCCCCCATTCTTCAAAATGATTCGTCCTCGAATCAAAAAGTGTGGCTGCAAAAGAAAGTTAGAGAGAAAACACAAAAATTGGACCTTACAAGCACTCCCTCACTTTTCACAACTCTCTTTGTTCCACTCGTGTTTGCACTCAAATTTCCTTCAAGATTGGCCTTTACTTTTAGAGAAGCAGCCCATATATAGGTTAATATCTCTTTTAGGAAGAGCTTAAAATTGGCCAAACTCCGAAATTCAATCACAAATGAAAACACCAATCAACGGAGATAAGGTGTTGCAATTTAAGAGCAATCTGCACACTGAACTGAATTCCAATATCTGAATATTTGCCGTTACGAATTTAACTATAAGCCCTTCTGTAATTTGAAAGATAACAAGATGATAAATATTTTCTCTTCAGGACAAACATACAAATTCGGAGGTTATGAAAGGTTTTGGACACAAAACAGTAGCATTAAATGCGGCAGTTACAAAAATGGGCAGTTTTGACAAATATTTAATTCAGCCGTTTTGGGACTTCAAATTCGTGGAAATGAATGTGTAACTGATGGTTTATGACATATAACTGATATACTAACACATTCCACTAAGATATACACGAATTTCAAGGATCAAACTCAGAAAACCTCAAGAATTTGCAAGAAGAACGCATGATGAACAAACCGGTGCTCTTGAATGCAAAGCTTTTTTTTTTTTTTTTTTTTTCAAGATCAGAATGTGATCTTTAAGATAGAAACAAGATCAGAACGAAAATATGAAGAAAAATTCATGCTTGGAAAGAAACGAAAAGTTTGGACAGAATTGAAAAGAACAAGAATTGAAAAGGATAGATTGGATAAAACCTGTTCTAGAGATCGGCCACAAAGACGCAACCAATGCTCTGATACCAAATAATACGAAAACCCTTTCGAAATGCTTTAAGAACCCTTAAACTTAACTAAGGACCCAAAAAGATCACAACCAAAGAACCCACATATGCCATTTGAAACAACCCCAAGGAAAGGCTAGAAAACAGATTGCCTTGTGTGATCTAAAAATCATGAAATGGACCCAAACAATTACGTTCCATCATCTCATGACTCGAAACACTCCACAAGTTGGTTGATCACTCCCCTCTTGAATGTTTCTAAACATGTAATCTAAAGCAAGATTACAAAGGGTTGAGGCTCAAGGCTCTCAATGTGCATAAAAATGCTACATTTCATTCATCATTCAAATCTGCTTTACAATAGCTAAAACAAAGCCTATTTATAGGCATAAAAGACATGTAAATTTCGTTCATAATGCTCCCATTACAGCCCCATGATGTCCCTAGCTTGTAACCCCCAATATTAAAGCAAAACCATAAGTTACAATCAGCTACTATCATTTTGTAACCTACAAGGAAAGTAAAACATTTGTAACTGATATTTAACTCTAATTGAAGCTTTTAAATGTTCATTAATGCTTGTCTTGATGTAGCTTTAAGTTCCCTTGAATGATGGTTGAGTTGTCTTGAATGAAGCTTGGGTTATCATCCATGCATCTTGAATTGTAGTTAATGAATCTTGACTTGTAATAAATGAACTTGGGATGCAATTAATGCAATCGAAGTGCATTGAATGCAAGTATTCTTGAAGCTTGAATTCCTCATATGCAAGGCTACATAATTCATATCAGAAGAGCTTGTTTGAAAGCACTTGTTTCACTCTCTAAACCAAATTGAATCCGAAGACCTAAGGTTTCCCACTTGTCAAAGTTGTGCTCAAGATTTGGTCCATCCAAAAGATCCAAATGGAGGAACCTCATCTTTGGGAATCCTCATTGGACCAAAATATCGAAAGATAATCCGAAACACTCCCAAAACATGTTTGTAATTGAAAAGCTCGTTACAAAGTACTTGTTTCACTCTTCGGACCATATTGATACCAAAGACCTATGGTTTTCCACTTGTCAAAGTTTTCCTCGTGATTTGGTCCATCCAAAAGATCCAAATGGAGGAACCACTTCTTTGGAATCCTCTTTGGACGAAAATTTCGAAAGAGCATTCGAACCACTCCAAAAACATGTTTGTAATTGAAAAGCTTGTTTCAAAGTACTTGTTTCACTCTTCGGACCAGATTGATACCATAGACCTAAGGTTTTCCACTTGTCAAAGTTTTCCTCGTGATTTGGTCCATCCTAAAGATCCAAATGGAGGAACCTCTTCTTTGGAATCCTCTTTGGACCAAAATTTCGAAAGAGGATCCGAACCACTCCAAAAACTTGTTTGTAAGTGAAAAGCTTGTTTCAAAGCACTTGTTTCACTCTTCGGACCATATTGATACCAAAGACCTAAGGTTTCCCACTTGTCAAAGTTTTCCTTGCGACTTGGTCCATCCTAAACATGCAAATGGAGGAACCTCTTCTTTGGGAATCCTTTTTGGACCAAAATTTCGAAAGAGGATCCGACCCACTCCAAAAACTTGTTTGTAATTCAAAAGATTGTTCAAAGTACTTATTTCACTCTTCGGACCATATTGATACCAAAGACCTAAGGTTTCCCCCTTGTCAAAGTTTTCCTCGCGATTTGGTCCATCCTAAGATGCAAATGGAGGAACCTCTTCTTTGGGAATCCTCTTTGGACCAAAATATCGAAAGAGGATCCGAACCACTCCAAAAACTTGTTTGTAAGTGAAAAGCTTGTATGAAAGCACTTCTTTCACTCTTCAGACCATATTGATACCAAAGACCTAAGGTTTCCCACTTGTTAAAGTTTTCCTCGCTACTTGGTCCATCCTAATGATGCAAATGGAGGAACCTCTTCTTTGGGATTCCTCTTTGGACCAAAATTTTGAAAGAGGATCCGAACCACTCTAAAAACTTGTTTGTAAGTGAAAAGCTTGTTTGAAAGCACTTGTTTCACTCTTCGGACCATGTTGATACCAAAGACCTAAGGTTTCCCACTTGTTAATGTTTTCCTCGCTACTTGGTACATCCTAAAGATGGAAATGGAGGAACCTCTTCTTTGGGATTCCTCATTGGACCAAAATTTGGAAAGAGGATCAGAACCACTCCAAAAACTTGTTTGTAATTCAAAAGCTTGTTTCAAAGTACTTGTTTCACTCTTCGGACCATATTGATACCAAAGACCTAAGGTTTCCCACTTGTCAAAGTTTTCCTCGCGACTTGGTCCATTCTAAAGATGCAAATGGAGGAACAACTTCTTTGGGATTCCTCTTTGGACCAAAATTTCGAAAGAGGATCCGAACCACTCCAAAAACTTGTTTGTAATTCAAAAGCTTGTTTCAAAGTACTTGTTTCACTCTTTGGACCATATTGATACCAAAGACCTAAGGTTTTCGACTTGTCAATATTTTCCTCATGACTTGGTCCATCCTAAAGATGGAAATGGAGGAACATCTTCTTTGGGATTCCTCTTTAGACCAAAATTTCGAAAGAGGATCCGAATTATTCCAAAAACTTGTTTGTAATTCAAAAGCTTGTTTGAAAGTACTTGTTTCACTCTTCGGACCATATTGATACCAAAGACCTAAGGTTTCCCACTTGTCAAATTTTTCCTCACTACTTGGTCCATCCTAAAGATGCAAATGGAGGAACCTCTTCTTTGGGAATGCTCTTTGGACTAAAATTTTGAAAGAGAATCTGAACCACGCCAAAAACTTAGTTGTAATTGAAAAGCTTGTTTCACTCGTCGAACCATATTGATACCAAAGACCTAAGGTTTCCCCCTTGTCAAAGTTTCCCTCGCGATTTGGTCCATCCTAAGATCCAAATGGAGGAACCTTGATAAGGCAAACCCAAATTGCAAGTCCAAAGACCCTATGCTATTATGCTTAGCATGAACCTTTGAAGCAAGAACTCAAACCCTCCCTAACTAATCGGTTTCAATCAAGAGATTTAAGGCTAGATGAGATTACCTCTTAGATCAATGACCTAGAGACAAGAATGAGATTCCTTGTTCTAGATTGAATCACTCCACAACTAAGTTGATCAATTCCTAGTTGAATGACTCGGCAGCAACCCTAAACACAAGAATTGCAAGAAGTTGAAAACTCAATGTGGTTTTCAAAAGAAACTCTCAATGAGTGACTTGATTTTTTATTCAAACATAATCTGAGTTTTACATAGTGTTCCCATGACTTTATAAGCCTTCAAATCAGAAAAGAAAAGCAAAAACATAAAAGGAAACAAACATTAAAGCATTCGATTACAATTGGCAAAAACAGAAAAGGAAACTAGAGCCCTTAATGCCCACGGTTACAAAAAAGGAAAGTTTGACTAAAATGCAAATAAAAGTGAATCTGATTTGCTTAGTTGTTGCATTCTTCCATTCAAGGCATAATTGACACTTGCACAAGGTTATCCTTGTAGATATTTTCCTTATGGATTTGCAAGTTTCATACATTGATCTTCAAAGTGTCATAAGTCAAGTCTTCATCCAAATTGGGCTGCTCACTTGGAAATAAAGCTTGATCCGAGCCTATCCATTCTTGCACATGAGTAATAAAAGCTTGTTGGATCTTCTTAGCTTTGGATCTTGTGATTGGGCCGGTTGGAACATGTACTGGACTTGGAGTGCTTCCATGATCCTTATCATCTTCCCCTTCTTCAAGAAGATTCGTCCTCGAATCAAGGTCATCATCCCCTACATCAAAAGGGCTTAAATCGGCAACATTAAAAGTAGAACTAACTGAGAACTCACCTGGTAGATCTATCTTGTAAGCATTGTTGTTGATTCTTTTAAGCACTTGATAAGGCCCATCTCCTCTTGGATGAAGTTTGGTTTTCCTTTGTGAACGAAACCTCTCTTTCCTAAAGTGTATCCACACCCAATCTCCCGGTTTAAAAACAAGCTCCTTTCTTCCTTTGTTGATCCGAGAAGCAACCTTTGTGTTTTGTTTTTCAATTCTGTCCCGTACTTCTTTGTGCAAATTCTTGATAAAATCAGCCCTAGAAGTAGCTTCATCACAAACAAACACATTAGTAGGCAAAGGAAGTAAATCAAGTGGAGTAGTAGGGTTAAAGCCATAAACTACCTCAAATGGAGAACGATGTGTTGTACTATGTATGGCTCGGTTGTAAGCAAACTCCACAAAAGGAAGACATGTTTCCCAAGACTTGATATTCTTGGAAATAATGGCTCTAAGTAAAGCCCCTAAAGTCCTATTAACCACCTCAGTTTGTCCATCGGTTTGGGGATGACAAGTAGTTGAAAATAGTAGCTTAGTGCCAAGTTTACCCCACAAAGCCTTCCAAAAGTGACTTAGGAACTTAACATCCCTATCACTAACAATAGTAGTAGGAATACCATGCAATCTAACCACTTCCCTAAAGAACAAATCCGCAACATGCTTAACATCATCTGTTTTGTGACATGCAATGAAATGTGCCATTTTGCTAAATCGGTCAACTACAACAAAGATACTATCATGTCCTCTCTTAGTCCTAGGTAAACCTAATACAAAGTCCATAGATATGTTTGTCCAAGGTTCATTAGGAACATGCAGTGGTGTATAAAGTCCATGTGGTTGTGATCTAGACTTAGCCTCTTTACATTTAAAACAATTTTTACACACTTTATGCACATCATGTCTCATTTTAGGCCAATAGAAATGCTCATTCAACATGTCAACTGTTTTGTGAATTCCAAAAGGTCCCATTAAGCAGCCCCCATGTGATTCTTTAACAAGCAATTCTCTAATTGAGCATTTTGGCACACACAACTTATTTTTCTTGAATAACATGCCTTCAAACACAAAGTAGTCATCCACAGATTTCCCATTAACACAAGAAGCATAAATAGCTCCAAAATCAGAATCAAGAGGATATAAATCTTTTACTTGTTTGAATCCTAAGATCTTAGCACTAAGAGTAGAAAACAAGTTGTACCTCCTTGAAAATGCATCAGCCACTACATTGTCTTGACCTTGCTTGTACTTGATGACATATGGAAAGGTCTCAATGAATTCTATCCATCTGGCATGCCTCCTATTCAACTTGCTTTGTCCCTTGAGGTGTTTTAAGCTCTCATGATCCGTATGGATTACAAACTCCCTCGGCCAAATCTAGTGTTGCCAAACCTGCAAAGTTCTCACTAAAGCATATAATTCCTTGTCATAGATAGGATAATTCAAAGATGCTCCATTCAACTTTTCACTAAAGTACATTAAAGGCTTACCATCTTGCATTAACACTGCCCATATGCCAATCCCACTTGCATCACATTCAATTTCAAATGATTTCTCAAAGTTTGGTAAAAGAAGCAAAGGTGCATTGGTTAATTTGTCTTTCAATTCTTTAAAAGCCCTTTCTTGTATTTCCCCCCACACAAATGTCACATGCTTTTTCACAAGTTCATTCAATGGTGCTGCTATTGTACTAAAGTCTTTAATGAATCTTCTATAAAAACTAGCAAGACCATGAAAACTTCTAACTTCACTAGCATTTCTAGGTTGTGGCCAATCTCTAATAGCTTTAACTTTCTCCTCATCTACTTCAACTCCATCCTTGCTCACAATGAATCCTAGAAAGTTAACTCTATCCAAGCAAAAACTACACTTTTTAAAGTTAGCATAAAGCGTTTCTTTTCTAAGTGTAATTAGAACTAATCTAACATGCTCTACATGATCATTTAAGTTCTTTGAGTAAATCAGTATGTCATCAAAATAAACAACTACAAACTTACCCAAAAACTCCCTCAAAACATGATTCATCAATCTCATGAAAGTACTAGGTGCATTAGTCAAGCCAAATGGCATAACTAGCCATTCATACAACCCAAATTTCGTTTTAAATGTTGTTTTCCATTCATCACCTACTTGCATTCTTATTTGATGATATCCAGATTTAAGGTCTATTTTAGTGAAAAGACAAGATCCATACAACTCATCAAGCATATCATCTAACCTAAGAATAGGGTGACGATACTTTACAGTGATTTTGTTGATGGCTCGACAATCCACACACATTCTCCATGTTCCATCCTTTTTAGGCACCAAGATGACCGGAACCGAGCAAGGACTCAAACTCTCTCTTACATATCCCTTAGCAAGAAGCTCCTCCACTTGCTTTTGAATTTTCTTGGTTTCGGTTGGATTCGTCCTATAAACTGGCCTATTTGGAATTCCAGCCCCAGGAATGAAGTCAATTTGATGCTCAATGCCTCTGATTGGTGGCAATCCATTAGGTACTTCATCCGGAAACATGTCCTTGAATTCCTGTAAAAGAGAAGAAAACACACTTGGCAAAGACAAAGTTTGGTTAGGGTTAGTAGCCAAATACCCTCCTTTGTACAAAAGCATAAAGATTGGTGTTTGGATAAGTAAAGCCCTCCTCACTTCCCCAAATCTTGCTAATAAGCTCACTTGCTTGGTTTTGTTTTGTTTTGCATCTCTTCTCTCAATTTCTTCTCTAATTGTTCACTCACCTCATTCTTTTCACTCATTTATGTCTTTTCTCTCATTTATTTTTCTTCAAATTCAATTCTTTTTTTCTCAAGTTTCATTTGATCATTACAAACTTCTTTTGAAGATAAAGGTACAAGAATGATTTTTCTACCATCCTTAGTGAAACTATACCTATTCAAGAACCCATCATGCATGACTTTCCTATCAAATTGCCATGGTCGGCCAAGTAAAATATCTCCAGCGTGCATAGGTACAACATCACATAATATCTCATCATGATATTTACCTAAATTAAATCAGAGCTTGAGATACTACCTTTATTTCTCCACAATCATTGAGCCATTGAAGCTTGTATGGTGTAGGATGTGCTTGGGTTGGTAGTTGTAACCTCTTGACCAGAATAGAGCTCACCACATTTGTACAACTTCCTCCATCAATCACTAGACTACATGGTGTGCCATTCACTAGACATCTTGTGTGGAACAAGTTGTCTCTTTGGTCATCCACACAATCCTCCTTCACTTGGGTACTAAAAAATCTTCTAGTCACAAGAGCTAATTGGTTTCCATCCTCCACTTCTTCATCAAACTCCTCATCCTCCTCCTCTTCTTCTTCCTTGTCACTTTCCTCCCCATCCGTGACTACCTCCCCATTTCTAATGATCATAGCCCTTTTATTAGGACAATCTCGGCTTATGTGACCTATTCCTTGACACTTCCAGCATTTAATGTCTCTATTTTTCTCAACTTTTACTTCATCCACCTTCTCTTTTCCCTTCCCTTTTGAAGACTCCTCCTTATCCCTCTTTGCAGTCTCAAATGAAGTTCTAGGCTTAAAGTCTCCTTTGGAACTACTAACTCCCTTTTTCCAAGTATTGGATGATGGAAAAGTGGATTTAGAAGTGTATCTCTTGGTGTTATCCTTTTCCCAAGCTAATTGTTTCTCAATCTTCTCGGCAATGTGCAAGAGTTCCTCCATGTCAAAGTATTGGTACATATCAACTCTATGAGCTAACTCCTTATTCATGCCTCCCAAGAACCGTGACATTGTATCATCCTCACTCTCATTAACATTAGATCTAGTCATTAACACATCCATCTCTCTATAGTATTCCTCCACACTCTTGGATCCTTGTTGTAATGAGAACAACTTATTTCTGATTTCTCTTTGATAATGCCTCGGGATGTACCTCTTTCTCATCAATACTTTTAGCCCCTCCCATGTCTCAATTGGTTGCTCATAGTTTCTCCTCCATTCAGCCCTAAGATGAGTCTACCAAATGCTAGCATAATCACAAAATTCAGCCACGGCTAGCTTCATCTTCCTTTCCTCACTAAAATTGTTGCAATCAAAGACATGCTCTATTTTGTCTTCATATTGCAAGTACTCCTCCGGATTAGACCTCTCATGGAATGGTGGAATTTTAAGCTTAATACCCCCTGGATTTCTCTCTTCCACTCTTTCTTCTTGTAACTCCCTAATTGGTCTCCTATGTGGTCCTAATTCTCTTCCTCTTCCTCTGCCTCTACCCCTTCCTCAGCCCCCTCCTTATTCTCTCATAGGGTTTACTCCAGCCAATATGGTAACATCATCATCCTCTTCGTGTTCAACTCCCTCATCTAGGTTCTCTCCCCTTAATTGGTTGTTAGCTAGCTCTAACCTACCCATACGCTCATTAAGTTCTTCTAAGGTTTGAGTAAGCCTAGCAAAAGCCCCTGTTTGTGCCTCCCTCCACCTAGCACCACTAATCTCACCCCCATTGTTTCCCTCTTGTGTCATGATGTTCCTCACAAAGTAACAATTATTAAGGACCTTACAACACTCCCTCACTATATGTCACTCAAGGAAACACTCGTGTTTAACACTCAAGGTAGGCCAATTTGAAAGTAGGTGCTCTCGAATATGAACTCCCTTTTCAAGAAAGATTTGTGTTTAGAAAGCTACAAAACTAATTCAATTCGTAAAATACAACTAAGTATGAAAAGAAACAATAATAGAATAAGAAATCAGAAAATAAAGCAAAAAGGTAGGAAGAACAGAATTTAAGACAAGGAAAAACTAGGAAAAAGCCAAATATAGTAAGTCAAATTCGGAATTATTGGAAATGAATTTTAAGATGGAAACTCATATATAGCTCAATCAATTAGTTATTAAGAGTGTACAATTGAAAAAATTCGAAATAATGATGAGAATTGAAGATGCCAATCAATCGAAAGACAAGATCCGGAATTTTAGGAACTGTCTGCGCACTGTTTTGATTTTCAAAATTTGAGTTGTTTACAAATCGAATTTCCTTAAATTTCCTTCTTGACAATGAAATATAACTGATTAAATTAACTTTCCTATTAAGATTGTGAAATATAATTCGTAATATTTCACGCGTTTTAGACAGCAAGACAAAGCATTAAATGCGGCATATTCAAATATGGAAAGTATGAGCAGGATTTGAATGTCAGCATATCTGAATTGAATTGATGCTTAAATTGTGGATCTAAATTGATTAAATAACATTCAAAACTCAGACTTTTTCGTTTTCTAAGGATCAAACTCAGAATTTTCAAAGCAAAGCATGAAGAACACAAGATGAACAATATAGTGCTCTCGGATGCAAAGCTCTCCTTCTCACTTTTTTTTTTTTTGATTTCCAAGATCAGAATGTGATCTACAAGATGGAAACAAGAACAGAACGAAAACAAAAGAAAAATGATGGTTTGGATAGAAAATGAAAAGATCGGGCAGATTTGAAACAAACAAGCAAATTGTAAGGAAAGTAAAGGATAGAATCAAATCTAGAGTTTGGCCAAGGTTTCGACCAAAGCTCTAATACCAACTGATAAGGCAAACCCAAATTGCAAGTCCAAAGTGTTAGGAATAGTGTCCTAGAACTTGTAATTATTTAATAATAATAATTTATTAAGAATAAATCAAATAAATAAACATAAGTTCTTTATATTATCTAGATTGATTCAATTAATGATATTAGGAATATATGGACATATATAAATATCAAACATTCAAATAGTAAACCCTAAGTTACTCTTATGAAATCACGACTTAGTATGTGAGTCATACAAGAGGATTAAAGTCGAGATGAGTAACTTAAACGTGTCTACAGTAAACGGATAACGTTTGGGAACCTTATCCTGGTAACACTGTTGATAGCTTCGCATTTTGTTTATAGACAAATGATCGAATCCTGATCATTCATGTGGGAGACATGAAATGGAAGTATCATATGCAATGTTGATTGTATAAAACAGGACCACGATGTTCGATCAAATTTCTCCTTAGTACCGTTTACGAGAAATAATCGAATATCAAACTAAGTTTATCAACCGTGATAGATCTCAATCCTGAGTGAAATGCGGACTCCTATTTGTGGAGTTATGTTCTTTGATTCACATGGTTGAGAGCGATCTGTAAGAACGCTCAATACACTCCTGTTTTGGGAACATGACTAGATAAGTAGCTGGGAACTCATTTTCACGAGATGGAATTCATAACTTTCCTATAAATTAACGGTATCAGTGCGATACCTAAACATTTTAGGAACTTTAGGAAACTCCCTTGATGTACTGATTCGAGACATGAACAAGTGGCGCCACGACTTCTATTGATCACAGAAGTACCTTATCTCTAGTTCGACTAAAGATAAAGTTCATTGGAGAATCAGCGGGAACACAAGGATAAAGCGGTAATTACAGGGGCAAAACGGTAAATTTATCCGCCTGTAATTATGAGGGTTCCACGTGAAGGATAATATCACAGATATAAATAATGATAAACTAAATGGACATAACTCATCTATAGTGAGGGGAGTTCAGCTATGAATCTATAGTGGAATTATTCATAGTTAGATAATAAGTAATTAACCGATTTTGAGTTAATCAATTAATTGACTAATTATTAAGCCCATGATCTATAGGTCCATCGGGTCCCTATGCTAGCCCAAATATCGTAGTCGCGAAATCAAGTAGAAGAAATGGAAATTTTAAGTAAAGTGAATTACTTAAAATAGGCAATATTAATTGTTTAAATATTGAGTATATTTAAACGGTAATTAATATAAACATTATTAATTGTTTAAATAATGAGTTTATTTAAACATGAAATTAATAATGAAATATTATTAATTAGATATTATTAATTATTTAAATATTGAATATATTTAAATGGTAATTAATAATTTGAAATTAATTGACAATTATTAATTGTTTAAATAATTAATTTTATTTGAACGGAAATTAATAATTAAAATTAATTAATTAATAATAAAATATTATCAATAAAGTTATTAATTAAATAATGAGTTTATTTAATGGAAATTAATAATTAAAATATTTATTATTAATTATTTAAATAATGGAAATTATTTAAATGGAAATTAATAATTAAATATAATTTGATAATATTTAGTCGGGAGAAAATATTGATATTATTAATTGTTTAAACAAAATATTTTATTTAAATGGTAATTAATAAATAAATTAATTAAGTTGGACTTATTAATTTAAGAGAGAGTTTCAAGTCCAATTGGATTAATGAACCCAATTGAAATTGGCCCAAAATAATTAATTAAATAAATTTGATTTATTAATTATTTATTATTAATTTTGGCCTTCATAGATAATTTGTAGGAGATAATTATTTGAATTATATCCTATCATAATTATATAGATTTATTTACCCAAGATAAATAAAATAAAGAAAAGAAAATAATATCCTATTTATCTATGGCATTTTCGAAATTGCAAGATAAAGGAAAGAGATAATCTTTTTTCTTTTTGTATTTATCTCTATAGATTAATCCTAATGGGATTAGGATTCCTATTTTCCTATAAATAGGAGGGTTGAATCATTCATAAATCATACAATTAAATTCCTTAGAAATTCGGAATTCTCTCTTCTTCCTCTCCCCCTTTGAGTGCCGATTTTCCCTATTCAAAATTGGGAAGAAAATATTTTTCTTCTTCCCAATTTCTTCTAAAGTTCGATCCCACAATCGGATTTCGTTTGATCGATCGGGATATAGCGTAGAAGATCCGGTGTTGCTGAGGATTTGATGCTGTAAAGAAACCTCCAACCGATTCTCCATATTTTACTCAATGTAAGTAAAGGGTTTTAATTTTCGAAAAACTAGCATGAATCTACATGTTTTTATCACAAATTGCATGATATTAATAGATCCTAAATTAAGTGTTAATTTGTGTTACTAAATAAATTCCGCTAATTTAGTAAATCATCCCTTCACAAAGACCCTATGCTATTATGCTTAGCATGAACCTTTGAAGCAAGAACTCAAACCCTCCCTAACTAATCGGTTTCAACCAAGAGATTTAAGGCTAGATGAGATTACCTCTTAGATTAATGACCTAGAGAGAAGAATGAGATTCTTTGTTCTAGATTGAACCACTCCACAACTAAGTTGATCAATTCCAAGTTGAATGACTCGGCAGCAACCCTAAACACAAGAATTGCAAGAAGTTGAAAACTCAATGTGGTTTGTAAAAGAAACTCTCAATGAGTGACTTGATTTTTTATTCAAACATAATCTGAGTTTTACATAGTGTTCCTGATATGAAACCCTAGGAAATTGAAATAGAAACCCTTTGAAAGCACAAAGAACCCCTAGATGCAAATCCTAGAACCCCAATAAACAATAAGGTAAAACCCATGGAATACAAGAAGAAGAAGATTATTCCAATGATCTAATATCTTGAAATAAGTGAACTTGTTCTTATTTCAAGATCGAAACAATTCACAAACATACTAGATCAAATTATGCTTGAATGTTTCTAAAACATGCAACCTAGAACAAGGCTACAAAACTAAGCAATTTCGGCTAAGCAAAAAGCAATATTATTATCATGTTAAATCTTAATATTTAGGGTTACAAATGAGGCTTTAAATAGCCAAAGAAACCCTAAAAACAACAAGGAAATTCGGATTACAAGGAGGCACAAAATCTACAAAATCTTTCCTTAAGTGCATTTGGTGCATTTTAGGAAAGTTTTGCCCTAGAAGATGTTATATCATTCCTAAACTATTCTAAGCATTAAAACTGATAAATAAAGGCCTAAAACATGTCCAAATACATTGTAAATTCGTGGATATCATATATGGCAAGTTCGGGAACAAATATGGAAAGTGGTCCAAATAAGGAAAGTTTGCAAAAGTGATGCAACTTTCCTAATTTGCTCTTCTCTTCATTTCTGATTTAACAAGTCTTCAATACTCTTCTTCAACATGTATTTTTCATAAATTAAAGTTCATCAAGTCCTCTTCCATAGCCTCCATGCTCAGATCTTCAATGCTTGCCTTGACTTTTCTCATGTAGGCTTGTAATGGATGTTTTATGCTTGTCTTGAACTTTGATCTTGAGATTGATCGTTGAAATATTTGTGAAGTTCCATGATTCATATCAGTTCCCATGACATTATAAGCCTTCAAATCAGAAAAGAAAAGCAAAAACATAAAAGGAAACAAACATTAAAGCATTCGATTACATTTGGCAAAAACAGAAAAAGGAAACTAGAGCCCTTAATGCCCACGGTTACCAAAAAGGAAAGTTTGACTAAAATGCAAATAAAAGTGAATCTGATTTTCTTAGTTGTTGCATTCTTCCATTCAAGGCATAGTTGCACTTGCAAAAGGTTATCTTTGTAGATATTTTTCTTATGGATTTACAAGTTGCATACATTGATCTTCAAAGTGCATAAGTCAAGTCTTCATCCGAATTGGGCTGCTCACTTGGAAATAAAGCTTGATCCTAGCCTATCCATTCTTGCACATGAGTAATAAAAGCTTGTTGGATCCTCTTAGCTTTGGATCTTGTGATTGGGCCGGTTGGAACATGTACTGGACTTGGAGTGCTTCCATGATCCTTATCAAACCTTGTCAAAGTTTTCCTCGTGACTTGGTCCATCCTAAAGATACAAATGGAGGATCCTCTTCTTTGGGAATCCTCTTTGGACCAAAATTTCGAAAGAGGATCCTAACCACTCCAAAACCTTTTTTGTAATTGAAAAGCTTGTTTCAAAGTACTTGTTTCACTCTTCGAACCATATTGATAACGAAGACCTAAGGTTTACCCCTTGTCAAAGTTTTCCTCGCGATTTGGTCCATCCTAATATGCAAATGGAGGAATCTCTTCTTTGGGAATCCTCTTTGGACCAAAATATCGAAAGAGGATCCGAAGCACTCAAAAAACTTATTTGTAAGTGAAAAGCTTGTTTGAAAGCACTTGTTTCACTCTTCAGACCATATTGATACCAAAGACCTAAGGTTTCCAACTTGTCAAAGTTTTCCTTGCGACTTGGTCCATCCTAAAGATGGAAATGGAGGAACCTCTTCTTTGGGATTCCTGTTTGGACAAAAATTTCGAAAGAGGATCCGAACAACTCCAAAAACTTGCTTGTAATTCAAAAGCTTGTTTCAAAGTACTTGTTTGACTCTTCAGACCATATTGATACCAAAGACCTAAGGTTTCCCACTTGACAAAGTTTTCCTCGTGACTTGGTCCATCCTAAAGATGGAAATGGAGGAACCTCTTCTTTGGGAATCCTATTTGGACTAAAATTGTGAAAGAGGATCCGAGCCACTCCAAAAACTTGTTTGTAAGTGAAAAGCTTGTTTGAAAGCACTTGTTTCACTCTTCAGACCATATTGATAACAAAGACCTAAGGTTTCCCCCTTCTAAAAGTTTTCCTCGCGATTTGGTCCATCCTAAAGATGCAAATGGAGGAACCTCTTCTTTGGGAATCCTCTTTCGACAAAAATATCGAAAGACGATCCGAACAACTCCAAAAACTTGTTTGTAAGTGAAAAGCTTGTTTGAAAGAACTTGTTTCACTCTTCGGACCATATTGATACCAAAGACCTAAGGTTTCCCACTTGTCACAGTTTTCCTCGTGACTTGGTCCATCCTAAAGATGCAAATGGAGGAACCTCGTGTTTGGGAATCCTCCTTGGACCAAAATATCGAAAGAGGATCTGAACCACTCCAAAACCTTGTTTGTAAGTGTAAAGCTTGTTTGAAAGCACTTGTTTCACTCTTCGGACCATATTGATAACAAAGACCTAAGGTTTCCCACTTGTCAAAGTTTTCCTCGCGACTTGGTCCATCCTAAAGATGCAAATGGAGGATCCTATTCTTTGGGAACCCTCTTTGGACCAAAATTTCTAAAGAGGATCCGAACAACTCCAAAAACTTGCTTGTAATTCAAAAGCTTGTTTCAAAGTACTTGTTTGACTCTTCAGACCATATTGATACCAAAGACCTAAGGTTTCCCACTTGACAAAGTTTTCCTCGTGACTTGGTCAATCCTAAAGATGGAAATGGAGGAACCTCTTCTTTGGGAATCCTATTTGGACTAAAATTGTGAAACAGGATCCGAGCCACTCCAAGAACTTGTTTGTAAGTGAAAAGCTTGTTTGAAAGCACTTGTTTCACTCTTCGGACCATATTGATAACAAAGACCTAAGGTTTCCCCCTTCTAAAAGTTTTCCTCGCGATTTGGTCCATCCTAAAAATGCAAATGGAGGAACCTCTTCTTTGGGAATCCTCTTTCGACAAAAATATCGAAAGACGATCCGAACAACTCCAAAAACTTGTTTGTAAGTGAAAAGCTTGTTTGAAAGAACTTGTTTCACTCTTCGGACCATATTGATATCAAAGACCTAAGGTTTCCCACCTGTCACAGTTTTCCTCGTGACTTGGTCCATCCTAAAGATGCAAATGGAGGAACCTCTTGTTTGGGAATCCTCCTTGGACCAAAATATCGAAAGAGGATCTGAACCACTCCAAAACCTTGTTTGTAAGTGTAAAGCTTGTTTGAAAGCACTTGTCTCACTCTTCGGACCATATTGATACCAAAGACCTAAGGTTTCCCACTTGTCAAAGCTTTCCTCGCGACTTGGTCCATCCTAAAGATGCAAATGGAGGATCCTATTATTTGGGAACCCTCTTTAGACCAAAATTTCTAAAGAGGATCCGAACCACTCCAAAAACTTGTTTGTAATTGAAAAGCTTGTTTCAAAGTACTTGTTTCACTCTTCGGACCATATTGATCCCGAAGATTTAAGGTTTCCCCGTTGTCAAAGTTTTCCTCGCTATTTAGTCCATCCTAATATGCAAATGGAGGAACCTCTTCTTTGGGAATCCTCTTTGGACTAAAATAACGAAAGGGGATCCGAACCACTACAAAAACTTGTTTGTAAGTGAAAAGCTTGTATGAAAGCACTTGTTTCACTCTTCGAACCCTATTGATACCAAAGACATAAGGTTTCCCACTTGTGAAAGTTTTCCTCGCGACTTGGTCCATCCTAAATATGCAAATGGAGGAACCTCTTCTTTGGGAATCCTCTTTGGACAAAATTTTCGAAAGAGGATCCGAACTACTACAAAAACTTGTTTGTAATAGAAAATCTTGTTTCAAAGTACTTATTTCACTCTTCGAACCATATTGCTACTGAAGACCTAAGGTTTCCCCCTTGTCAAAGTTTTCGTCGCGATTTGGTCCATCCTAATATGCAAATGGAAGAACCTCTTCTTTGGGAATCCTCTTTGGACCAAAATATCGAAAGAGGATCCGAACCACTCCAAAAACTTGTTTGTAAGTGAAAAGCTTGTTTGAAAGCACTTTTTTCACTCTTCAGACCATATTGATACCAAAGACCTAAGGTTTCCCACTTCTCAAAGTTTTCCTCGCGACATGGTCAATCCTTAAGATGGAAATGCAGGAACCTCTTCTTTGGGATTCCTCTTTGGACCAAAATTTCGAATGAGGATCCGAACCACTCCAAAAACTTGTTTGTAATTCAAAAGCTTGTTTCAAAGTACTTGTTTGACTCTTCGGACCATATTGATACCAAAGACCAAAGGTTTCCCACTTGTCAAAGTTTTCCTCGCGACTTGGTCCATCCTAAAGATGGAAATGGAGGAACCTCTTCTTTGGGAATCCTCTTTGGACTAAAATTTCGAAAGAGGATCCGAACCACTCCAAAAACATGTTTGTAATTGAAAAGCTTGTTTCAAAGTACTTTGTTTCACTCATCGGACCATATTGATACCAAAGACATAAGGTTTCCCCCTTTTCAAAGTTTTCCTCGCGATTTGGTCCATCTTAAGATGCAAATGGAGGAACCTCTTCTTTGGGAATCCTCTTTGGACCAAAATATCGAAAGAGGATCCGAACCACTCCAAAAACTTGTTTGTAAGTGAAAACCTTGTTTTTAAGCACTTGTTTCACTCTTCGCACCATATTGATAACAAAGACCTATGGTTTCCCCCTTGTCAAAGTCCTCCTCGCGATTTGGTCCATCCTAAAGATGCACATGGAGGAACCTCTTCTTTGGGAATCCTCTTTGGACCAAAATATCGAAAGAGGATCCGAACCACTCCAAAAACTATTTTGTAAGTGAAAAGCTTGTTTGAAAGCACTTGTTTCACTCTTCGGACCATATTGATACCAAAGACCTAAGGTTTCCCACTTGTCAAAGTTTTCCTCGTGACTTGGTCCATTCTAAAGGCGCAAATGGAGGAACCTCTTGTTTGGGAATCCTCTTTGGATCAAAATATCGAAAGAGGATCCGAACCACTGCAAAACGTTGTTTGTAAGTGAAATGCTTGTTTGAAAGCACTTGTTTCACTCTTCGAACCATATTGATAACAAAGACCTAAGGTTTCCCCCTTCTAAAAGTTTTCCTCGCGATTTGGTCCATCCTAAAGATGCAAATGGAGGAACCACTTCTTTGGGAATCCTCTTTGGACCAAAATATCGAAAGACGAACCGAAAAACTCCAAAAACTTGTTTGTTAGTGAAAAGCTTGTTTGAAAGCCCTTGTTTCACTTTTCGGACCATATTGATACCAAAGACCTAAGGTTTCCCACTTGTCACAGTTTTCCTCGTGACTTGGTCCATCCTAAAGATGCAAATGGAGGAACCTCTTGTTTGGGAATCCTCCTTCGACCAAAATATCGAAAGAGGATCTGAACCAGTCGAAAAACTTGTTTGTAAGTGAAAAGCTTGTTTCAAAGCACTTGTTTCACTCTTCGGACCATATTGATACCAAAGACCTAAGGTTTCCCACTTGTCAAAGTTTTCCTCGCGACTTGGTCCATCCTAAAGATGCAAATGGAGGATCCTCTTCTTTGGGAATCCTCTTTGGACAAAAATATCGAAAGAGGATCCGAACCACTCCAAAAACTTGTTTGTAATTGAAAAGCTTGTTTCAAAGTACTTGTTTCACTCTTCGAACCATATTGGTACTGAAGACCTAAGGTTTCCCCTTGTCAAAGTATTCCTCACGATTTGGTCCATCCTAATATGCAAATGGAGGGACCTCTTCTTTGGGAATCCTCTTTGGACCAAAATATCAAAAGATGATCCAAACCACTCAAAAAACTTGTTTGTAAGTGAAAAGCTTGTTTGAAAGCACTTGTTTCAATCTTCGGACCATATTGATACCAAAGACCTAAGGTTTGCCACTTGTGAAAGTTTTCCTCGCGACTTGGTCCATCCTAAAGATGCAAAAATTTTGGTCCCAAGAGGATTCCCAAAGAAGAGGTTCCTCCATTTGCATAATTAGGATAGACCAAGTCGCAAGGAAAACTTTGAGAACGGGGAAACCTTGAGTCGTTGGTATAAATATGGTCTGAAAAATGGAACAAGTACTTTGAAACAAGCTTTTCACTTACAAACAAGTTTTTGGAGTGGTTCGGATCCTCTTTCGATATTTTGGTCCAAAGAGGATTCCCAAAGAAGAGGTTCCTCTATTTGGATCTTTAGGATGGACCAAATCATGAGCACAACTTTGACAAGCGGGAAACCTTAGGTCTTTGGTATCAATATGGTCCGAAGAGTGAAACAAGTACTTTGAAACAAGCTTTTCAATTACAAACAAGTTTTTGGAGTGGTTCGGATCCTCTTTCTAAATTTTGGTCCAAAGAAGATTCCCAAAGAAGAGGTTCCTCCATTTGCATCTTTAGGATGGACCAAGTCGCGAGGAAAACTTTGACAAGTGGGAAACCTTAGGTCTTTGGTATAAATATGGTCCGAAAAATGAAACAAGTAGTTTGAAACAAGCTTTTTACTTAGAAACAAGTTTTTGGAGTGGTTCGGATCCTCATTCGATATTTTGGTCCTAAAAGTATTCCTATAGAAGAGGTTCCTCCGTTTGCTTATTTAGGATTTACCAAATCACGAGGAAAACTTTGACAAGGGGGAAACCTTAGGTCTTTTGTATCAATACGGTCCGAAGAGTAAAACAAGTTCTTTGAAACAAGCTTTTCAATTACAAACAAGTTTTTTTAGTGGTTCAGATCCTCTTTCGAAATTTTGGTCCAAAGAGGATTCCCAAAGAAGAGGTTCCTCCATTTCCATCTTTAGGGTGGACCAAATCATGAGCACAACTTTGACAAGTGGGAAACCTTAGGTCTTTGCTATCAATATGGTCCGAAGAGTGAAACAAGTACTTTGAACAAGCTTTTCAATTACAAACGAGTTTTTGAAGTGGTTCGAATCATCTTTCGATATTTTGGTCCAAAAAGGATTCCCAATGAAGAGGTTCCTCCATTTGCATCCTATGGATGGACCAGATCATGAGAAAAACTTTGACAACGGGGAAACCTTAGGTCTTTTGTATCAATATGGTCCGAAGAGTGAAACAAGTACTTTGAAACAAGCTATTCAATTACAAACAAGTTTTTGGAGTGGTTCGGATCCTCTTTCGAAATTTTGGTCCAAAGAGGATTCCCAAAGAAGAGGTTCCTCCATTTGCATCTTTAGGATGGACCAAGTCGTGAGGAAAACATTGACAAGTGGGAAACCTTAGATCTTTGGTATTAATATGGTCCGAAGAGTGAAACAAGTACTTTGAAACAAGCTTTTTACTTACAAAAAAGTTTTTGGAGTGGTTCGGATCCTCTTTCGATATTTTGGTCCAAAAGTATTCCCAAAGAAGAGGTTCCTCTATTTTCTTATTTAGGATGGACCAAATCACGAGGAAAACTTTGACCAGAGGGAAACCTTAGGTCTTTTTTATCAATACGGTCCGAAGAGTAAAACAAGTTCTTTGAAACAAGCTTTTCAATTACAAACAAGTTTTTGGAGTGGTTCGGATCCTCTTTCGAAATTTTGGTCCAAAGAGGATTCCCAAAGAAGAGGTTCCTCCATTTGCATCTTTAGGATACCAAATCATGAGCACAACTTTGACAAGTGGGAAACCTTAGGTCTTTGCTATCAATATGGTCCGAAGAGTGAAACAAGTACTTTGAAGAAGCTTTTCAATTACAAACGAGTTTTTGGAGTGGTTCGAATCCTCTTTCGATATTTTGGTCCAAAAAGTATTCCCAAAGAAGAGGTTCCTCCATTTGAATCTTTAGGATGGACCAGATCACGAGAAAAACTTTGACAACAGGGAAACCTTAGGTCTTTTGTATCAATATGGTCCGAAGAGTGAAACAAGTACTTTGAAACAAGCTTTTCAATTACAAACAAGTTTTTGGAGTGGTTCGGATCCTCTTTCGAAATTTTGGTCCAAAGAGGATTCCCAAAGAAGAGGTTCCGCCATTTGCATCTTTAGGATGGACCAAGTCGTGAGGAAAACTTTGACAAGTGGGAAACCTTAGATCTTTGGTATTAATATGGTCTGAAGACTGAAACAAGTACTTTGAAACAAGCTTTTTACTTACAAAAAAGTTTTTGGAGTGGTTCGTATCCTCTTTCTATATTTTGGTCCAAAGAGGATTCCCAAAGAAGTGGTTCCTCCATTTGGGTCTTTAAGATGGACCAAATCATGAGCACAACATTGACAAGAGGGAAACCTTAGGTCTTTGGTATCAATATAGTCCGAAGAGTGAAACAAGTACTTTGAAACAAGCTTTTCAATTACAAACATGTTTTTGGAGTGGTTTGGATCCACTTTCGATATTTTGGTCCAAAGACGATTCCCAGAGAAGAGGTTCCTCCATTTGGATCTTTAGCATGGACCAAATCTTGAGTACAACTTTGACAATTGGGAAACCTTAAGACTTTGGTATTAATATGGTCCAAAGAGTGAAACAAGTATTTTGAAACAAGGTTTTCACATACAAACAAGTTTTTGGAGTTGTTCGGATTCTCTTTCGATATTTTGGTCCAAACAGGATTTCAAAAGAAGAGGTTCCTCCATTTGGATCTTTAGGATGGACCAAATTTTGAGCACAACTTTGACAAATGGGAAACCTTAGGTCTTTGGATTCAATTTGGTTTGGTGAGTGAAACACGTGTTTTCAAACAAGCTTTTCAGTTACAAACTAGTTTTTGGAGTGGTTCGGATCCTCTTTCGAAATTTTGGTCCAAAGAGGATTTCCAAAGAAGAGGTTTCTCCATTCGGATCTTTAGGATGGAACAAATCGCAAGGAAAACTTTGACAAGTGGGAAACATTAGGTCTTTGGTATCAATATGGTCCAAAGAGTGAAACAAGTAATTTGAAACAAGCTTTTCAATCACAAACAAATTTTTGGAATGGTTCGGATCCTCTCTCGATATTTTGGTCCAAAGAGCATTCCCAAATAAGAGGTTCCACCATATGGATCTTTAGGATGGACCAAATCATGAGGACAACTTTGACAAGTGGGAAACCTTAGGTCTTTGGTATCAATTTGGTTCGAAGAGTGAAACAAGTAATTTGAAACAAGCTTTTCAATTACAGACAAGTTTTTGCAGTGGTTCAGATCCTCTTTCGATATTTTTGTCCAAAGAGGATTCTTAAAAAAGAGGTTCCTCCATTTGCATCTTTAGGATGGACCAAATCGGGAAGAAAACATTGACAAGGGGGAAACCTTAGGTCTTTGGTATCAATATGGTCCGAAGAGTGAAACAAGTACTTTGAAACAAGCTTCTCATTTACAAACAAGTTTTTGGAGTGATTCAGATCCTCCTTCGATATTATGGTCCAAAGAGGATTCGTAAAGAAGAGGTTCCTCCATTTGCATCTATAGGATGGACCAAATCATGAAGAAAACTTTGACAAGGGGGAAACCTTAGGTCTTTGGTATCAATATGGTCCGAAGAGTGAAACAAGTACTTTGAAACAAGTTTCTCAATTACAAACAAGTTCTTGGAGTGGTTCGGATCCTGTTTCGATATTTTTGTCCAAAAAGTATTCCCAAAGAAGAGGTTCCTCTATTTGGATCTTTAGGATGGACCAAGTCGCGAGGAAAACTTTGACAAGTGGGAAACCTTAGGTCTTTGGTATCAATATAGTCCGAAGAGTGAAACAAGTACTTTGAAACATGCTTTTCAATTACAAATAAGTTTTTGGAGTGGTTCGGATCCTCTTTCGAAATTTTAGTCAAAAGAGGATTCCCAAAGAAGAGGTTCCTCCATTTGCATTTTTAGGATGGACCAAGTCGCGAGGAAAACTTTGACAAGTGGGAAACCTTAGGTCTTTCGTATCAATATGGTCCGAAGAGTGAAACAAGTACTTTGAAAAAAGCTTTTAATTTACAAACTAGTTTTTGGAGTGGTTCGGATCCTCTTTCGAAATTTTGGTCCAAAGAGAAATGATATGAAACCCTAGAAAATTGAAATTGAACCCCTTTGATATACAAAGAACCCCTAGATGGAAATCCTAAAACCCCAATAAACAATAAGGCAAAACCCTTGGAAAACAAGAAGAGAACGATTATTCCAATGATCTATGATCTTGAAATAAGAGAACTTGTTCTTATTTCAAGATTGAAACAATCCACAAACACAATAGATCAATTCATGCTTGAATGTTTCTAAAACATGCAACCTAGAACAAGGCTACAAAACTAAGCAATTTCGGCTAAGCAAAAAGCAATATTATTATCATATGAATTCTTCATATTTAGGGTTACAAATGAGGCCTTTAAATAGGCAAAGAAACCCTAAAAATAACAAGGAAATTCGGAATAAAGAAGAAATAAAATCTGCAAAATCTTTCCTTAAGTGCATTTGTTGCATTTTAGGAAAGTTTTGCCCTAGAAGATATTATATCATTCCTAAACTATTCTATGCATTAAAACTGAAAAATCAAGACCTAAAACATGTCCAAATACATTGTAAATTCGTGGACATCATATATGGCAAGTTTGCAAACAAATATGGAAAGTGGTCCAATTAAGGAAAGTTTGCAAAGGTGATGCAACTTTCATAATTACCTCTTCTCTTCATTTCTGATTCAACAAGTCTTCAATACACTTCTTCACAATGGATTTTCCATAGATTAAAGTTCATCAAGTCCTCTTCCATAGCCTTCATGCTCGGATCTTCAAAGCTTGTCTTGATTTTGCTCATGTAGGCTTGTAATGGATGCTTTATGCTTGTCTTGAACTTTGATCTTGAGATTGATCCTTGAGCTATTTGTGATGCTCCATGATTCATATCAAGAAATCCCAAAGAAGAGGTTCATCCATTTGCACCTCTAAGATGGACCAAGTCGCGAGGAAAACTTTTACAAGTGAGAAACCTTAGGTTTTTTGTATCAATACGGTCCGACGAGTGAAACAAGTGCTTTCAAACAAGCTTTTCCCTTACAAACAAGTTTTTGGAGTGGTTCGGATCCTCTTTCGATATTTTGGTCCAAAGAGGATTCCCAAAGAAGAGGTTCCTCCATTTGCATCTTAGCATGGACCAAATCGCAAGGAAAACTTTGACAAGGGGGAAACCTTATGTCTTTGGTATCAATATGGTCCGAAGAGTGAAACAAGTACTTTGAAACAAGCTTTTCAATTACAAACAATTTTTTGGAGTGGTTCGGATCCTCTTTCGAAATTTTGGTCCAAAGAGGTATCCCAAAGAAGAGGTTCCTCTATTTACATCTTTAGGATGGACCAAACCGCGAGGAAAACTTTGACAAGGGGGAAACCTTAGGTCTTTCGTATCAATATGGTCCGAATAGTGAAACGAGCTTTTCAATTACAAATAAGTTTTTGGAGTGGTTCGGATCCTCTTTCGATATTTCGGTCCAATGAGTATTCCCAAAGAAGAGGTTCCTCCATTTGGATCTTTAGGATGGACAAAATCATGAGGACAACTTTGACAAGTTGGAAACCTTAGGTCTTTGGTATCAATATGGTCCGAAGAGTGAAACAAGTACTTTGAAAAAAGCTTTTCAATTACAAACAAGTTTTTTGAGTGGTTCGGATCCTCTTTCGATATTTTGGTCCAAAGAGGATTCCCAAAGAAGAGGTTCCTCCATTTGCATCTTAGGATGCACCAAATCGTGAGGAAAACTTTGACAAGGAGGAAACCTTATGTCTTTGGTATCAACATGGTCTGAAGAGTGAAACAAGTACTCTGAAACAAGCTTTTCAATTACAAACAAGTTTTTGGAGTGGTTCGGATCCACTTTCGAAATTTTAGTCCAAAGAGGATTCCCAAAGAAGAGGTTCCTAAATTCAGATATTTAGGATGGACCAAGTCGCGAGGAAAACTTTGACAAGAGGGAAACCTTATGTCTTTGGTATCAATATAGTCCGAAGAGTGAAACAAGTACTTTGAACCAAGATTTTAAATTACAAACAAGTTTTTGGAGTGGTTCAGATCCTCTTTCGAAATTTTGGTCCAAAGAGGATTCCCAAAGAAGAGGTTCCTCCATTTGCATCTTTCGGATGGACCAAGTCGCGAGGAAAACTTTGACAAGTGGAAAACCTTAGGTCTTTGGTATCAATATGGTCCGAAGAGTGAAATAAATGCTTTCAAACAAGCTTTTCACTTACAAACAAGTTTTTGGAGTGGTTCGGATCCTCTTTCGATATTTTGGTCGAAGAGGATTCCCAAAGATAGGTTCCTCCATTTGCATATTAGGATGGACCAAATCGCGAGGAAAACTTTGACAAGGGGGAAACCTTAGGTCTTTGGTATCAATATGGTTCGAAGAGTGAAACAAGTACTTGGAAACAAGCTTTTCAATTACAAACAAGTTTTTACTATGGTTCAGATCCTCTTTCGAAATTTTGGTCCAATGAGGATTCCCAAAGAAGTGGTTCCTCCATTTGCATCTTTAGTATGGAACAAGTCGCGAGGAAAACTTTGACAAGTGGGAAAACTTAGGTCTTTGGAATCAATATGGTCCGAAGAGTGAAACAAGTACATTAAAAAAAGCTTTCCACTTAGAAACAAGTTTTTGGACTTCTTCGGAACCTCTTTCGATATTTTGGTCCAAAGAGGATTCCCAAAGAAGAGGTTCCTCCATTTGCATATTTAGGATGGACCAAATCGCGAGGAAAACTTTGACAAGGGGGAAACCTAAAGTATTTGGTATCAATATGGTCCGAAGAGTGAAACAAGTACTTGGAAACAAACTTTTCAATTACAAACAAGTTTTTTGCGTGGTTCGGATCCTCTTTCGAAATTTTTGTCCAAAGAGGATTCACAAAAAAGAGGTTCTGCCATTTGCATCTTTAGGATGGACCAATTCGCGAGGAAAACGTTGACAAGTGGGAAACCATAGGTCTTTGGTATAAATATGGTCCGAAGAGTGAAACAAGTACTTTGAAACAAGCTTTTGAATTATAAACAAGTTTTTGGAGTGGTTCAGATCCTTTTTCGATATTTTGGTCCAAAGAGGAATCCCAAAGAAATGGTTCCTCCATTTGCATCTTTAGGATGGACCAAGTCGCGAGGAAAACTTTAACAAGTGGGAAACCTTAGGTCTTTGGTATCAATATGGTTCGAAGAGTGAAACAAGTGCCTTCAAACAAGCTTTTCACTTATAAACAAGTTTTTGGAGTGGTTCGGATCCTCTTTCGATATTTTGGTACAAAGAAGAGGTTCCTCCATTTGCATCTTACGATGGACCAAATGGTGAGGAAAACTTTAACAACGAGGAAACCTTAGGTCTTTGGTATCAATATGGTCTGAAGAGTGAAACAAGTACTTTGAAACTAGGTTTTCATTTACAAACAAGTTTTTGGAGTGGTTCGGATCCTCTTTCAAAATTTTAGTCCAAATTGGATTCCCAAAGAAGGGGTTCCTCCGTTTGAATCCTTTGGATGGACCAAGTCGCGAGGAAACCTTGACAGGTGGGAAACCTTAGGTCTTTGGTATCAATATGGTCCGAAGAGTGAAACAAGTACTTTGAAACAAGCTTTTGATTTACAAACAAGTTTTTGGTGCGGTTCAGATCCTTTTCGAAATTTTGGTTCAAAGAGGAATCACAAAGAAGAACTTCCTCCATTTGAATCATTAGGATGGACCAAGTCGCGTTGAAACCTTTGACAAGTAGGAAACCTTAGGTTTTTGATATCAATATCGTCCGAAGGGTGAAACAAGTGCTTTCAAACAAGCTTTTCACTTACAAACAAGTTTTTTGAGTGGTTCGGATCCTCTTTCGAAATTTTGGTCGAAAGAGGATTCCCAAAGAAGAGGTTCCTTCATTTGCATATTAGGATGGACCAAATCGCGAGGAAAACTTTGAGAAGGGGGAAACCTTAGGTCTTTGGTATCAATATGGTCCGAAGAGTGAAACAAGTACTTGGAAAAAAGCTTTTCAATTACAAACAAGTTTTTAAAGTGGTTCGGATCCTCTTTCGAAATTTTGGTCCAAAGAGGATTCCCAAAGAAGAGGTTCCTCCATATGCATCTTTAGGATGGACCAAGTCACGAGGAAAACTTTGAGAAGTGGGAAACCTTAGGTCTTCGGTATCAATATGGTCCGAAGAGTGAAACAAGTGCTTTAAAACAAGCTTTCCACTTACAAATATGTTTTTGGAGTAATTCGTATCCTCGTTCGATATTTTGGACCAAAAAAGATTCCCAAAGAAGAGGTTCCTCCATTTGCATATTTAGGATGGACAAAATCGCGAGGAAAACTTTGACAAGGGGGAAACCTTAAGTCTTTGGTATCAATATGGTCCGAAGAGTGAAACAAGTACTTTGAAACCAGATTTTTAATCACAAACAAGTTTTTGGAGTGGTTCGGATCCTCTTTCGAAATTTTTGTCCAAAGAGGATTCCCAAAGAAGAGGTTCCGCCGTTTGCATCTTTAGGATGGACCAATTCGCGAGGAAAACTTTGACAAGTGGGAAACCATAGGTCTTTGGTATTAATATGGTCCGAAGAGTGAAACAAGTACTTTGAAACAAGCTTTTGAATTACAAAATAGTTTTTGGAGTGGTTCAGATCCTCTTTCGATATTTTGGTCCAAAGAGGAATCCCAAAGAAATGGTTCCTCCATTTGCATCTTTAGGATGGACCAAGTCGCGAGGAAAACTTTAACAAGTGGGAAGCCTTAGGTCTTTTGTATCAAATATGGTTCGAAGAGTGAATCAAGTGCTTTCAAACAAGCTTTTCACTTACAAACAAGTTTTTGGAGTGGTTCGGATCCTCTTTCAAAATTTTAGTCCAAAGTGGATTCCCAAAGAAGAGGTTCCTCCATTTGAATCTTTTGGATGGACCAAATCGCGAGGAAAACTTTGACAAGGGGGAAACCTTAGGTCTTTGGTATCAATATGGTCCGACGAGTGAAACAAGTAATTTGAAACAAGCTTTTGATTTACAAACAAGTTTTTGGAGCAGTTCAGATCCTTTCCGAAATTTTGGTTCAAGGAGGATTCACAAAGAAGAGCTTCCTCCATTTCCATCATTAGGATGGAACAAGTCGCGTGGAAAACATTGACCAGTGGGAAACCTTAGGTTTTTGGTATCAATATGGTTCGAAGGGTGAAACAAGTGCTTTCAAACAAGCTTTTCACTTACAAACAAGTTTTTGGAGTGGTTCGGATCCTCTTTCGAAATTTTGGTAGAAAGAGGATTCCCAAAGAAGAGGTTCCTTAATTTGCATAATAGGATGGACCAAATCGTGAGGAAAACTTTGAGAAGGGGGAAACCATAGGTCTTTGGTATCAATATGGTCTGAAGAGTGAAACAACTACTTTGAAACAAGCTTTTCAATTACAAACAAGTTTTAAAGTTGTTCGGATCCTCTTTCAAAATTTTGGTCCAAAGAGGATTTCCAAAGAAGAGGTTCCTCCATTTGCATCTTTAGGATGGACCAAGTCGCGAGGAAAAATTTGACAAGTGGGAAACCATTGGTCTTTGGTATCAATATGGTCCGAAGAGTGAAACAAGTACTTTGAAACAAGCTTTTGAATTACAAACAAGTTTTTGGAGAGGTTCAGATCCTCTTTCGAAATTTTGGTCCAAAGAGGTATCCCAAAGAAGAGGTTTCTCTATTTACATCTTTAGGATGGACCAAACCGCGAGTAAAACTTTGACAAGGGGGAAACCTTAGGTCTTTCGTATCAATATGGTCCGAATAGTGAAACGAGCTTTTCAATTACAAATAAGTTTTTGGAGTGGTACGGATCGTCTTTCGATATTTCGGTCCAATGAGTATTCCCAAAGAAGAGGTTCCTCCATTTGGATCTTTAGGATTTACAAAATCATGAGGACAACTTTGACAAGTGGGAAACCTTAGGTCTTTGGTATCAATATGGTCCGAAGAGTGAAACAAGTACTTTGAAAAAAGCTTTTCAATTACAAACAAGTTTTTTGAGTGGTTCGGATCCTCTTTCGATATTTTGGTCCATAGAGGATTCCCAAAGAAGACGTTCCTCCATTTGCATCTTAGGATGCACCAAATCGCGAGGAAAACTTAGACAAGGAGGAAACGTAGGTCTTTGGTATCAACATGTTTCGAAGAGTGAAACAAGTACTCTGAAACAAGCTTTTCAATTACAAACAAGTTTTTGGAGTGGTTCGGATCCACTTTCAAAATTTTAGTCCAAAGAGGATTCCCAAAGAAGAGGTTCCTAAATTCAGATATTTAGGATGGACCAAGTCGCGAGGAAAACTTTGACAAGAGGGAAACCTTAGGTCTTTGGTATCAATATAGTCCGAAGAGTGAAACAAGTACTTTGAACCAAGATTTTGAATTACAAACAAGTTTTTGGAGTGGTTCAGATCCTCTTTCGAAATTTTGGTCCAAAGACGATTCCCAGAGAAGAGGTTCCTCCATTTGCCTCTTTAGGATGGACCAAGTCGCGAGGAAAACTTTGACAAGTGGAAAACCTTAGGTCTTTGGTATCAATATGGTCCGAAGAGTGAAATAAATGCTTTCAAACAAGTTTTCACTTACAAACAAGTTTTTGGAGTGGTTCGGATCCTCTTTCGATATTTTGGTCGAAGAGGATTCCCAAAGATAGGTTCTTCCATTTGCATATTAGGATGGACCAAATCGCGAGGAAAACTTCGACGAGGGGGAAACCTTAGGTCTTTGGTATCAATATGGTTCGAAGAGTGAAACAAGTACTTGGAAACAAGCTTTTCAATTACAAACAAGTTTTTACTATGGTTCGGATCCTCTTTCGAAATTTTGGTCCAATGAGGATTCCCAAAGAAGAGGTTCCTCTATATGCATCTTTAGGATGGACCAAGTCACGAGGAAAACTTTGAGAAGTGGGAAACCTTAGGTCTTCGGTATCAATATGGTCCGTAGAGTGAAACAAGTGCTTTAAAACAAGCTTTCCACTTACAACTAAGTTTTTGGAGTGGTTCGTATCCTCGTTCGATATTTTGGACCAAAGACGATTCCCAAAGAAGAGGTTCCTCCATTTGCATATTTAGGATGGACAAAATCGCGAGGAAAACTTTGACAATGGGGAAACCTTAAGTCTTTGGTATCAATATGGTCCGAAGAGTGAAACAAGTACTTTGAAACCAGCTTTTCAATCACAAACAAGTTTTTGGAGTGGTTCGGATCCTCTTTCGAAATTTTTGTCCAAAGAGGATTCCCAAAGAAGAGGTTCCGCCATTTGCATCTTTAGGATGGACCAATTCGCGAGGAAAACTTTGACAAGTGGGAAACCATAGGTCTTTGGTATTAATATGGTCTGAAGAGTGAAACAAGTACTTTGAAACAAGCTTTTGAATTACAAACAAGTTTTTGGAGTGGTCCAGATCCTCTTTCGATTTTTTGGTCCAAAGAGGAATCCCAAAGAAATGGTTCCTCCATTTGCATCTTTAGGATGGACCAAGTCGCGAGGAAAACTTTGACAAGGGGGAAACCTTAGGTCTTTGGTATCAATATGGTCCGACGAGTGAAACAAGTAATTTGAAACAAGCTTTTGATTTACAAACAAGTTTTTGGAGCAGTTCAGATCCTTTCCGAAATTTTGGTTCAAGGAGGATTCACAAAGAAGAGCTTCCTCCATTTCCATCATTAGGATGGAACAAGTCGCGTGGAAAACATTGACCAGTGGGAAACCTTAGGTTTTTGGTATCAATATGGTCCGAAGGGTGAAACAAGTGCTTTCAAACAAGCTTTTCACTTACAAACAAGTTTTTGGAGTGGTTCGGATCCTCTTTCGAAATTTTGGTAGAAAGAGGATTCCCAAAGAAGAGGTTCCTTAATTTGCATAATAGGATGGACCAAATCGTGAGGAAAACTTTGAGAAGGGGGAAACCATAGGTCTTTGGTATCAATATGGTCTGAAGAGTGAAACAACTACTTTGAAACAAGCTTTTCAATTACAAACAAGTTTTAAAGTTGTTCGGATCCTCTTTCAAAATTTTGGTCCAAAGAGGATTTCCAAAGAAGAGGTTCCTCCATTTGCATCTTTAGGATGGACCAAGTCGCGAGGAAAAGTTTGACAAGTGGGAAACCATAGGTCTTTGGTATCAATATGGTCCGAAGAGTGAAACAAGTACTTTGAAACAAGCTTTTGAATTACAAACAAGTTTTTGGAGAGGTTCAGATCCTCTTTCGAAATTTTGGTCCAAAGAGGTATCCCAAAGAAGAGGTTTCTCTATTTACATCTTTAGGATGGACCAAACCGCGAGTAAAACTTTGACAAGGGGGAAACCTTAGGTCTTTCGTATCAATATGGTCCGAATAGTGAAACGAGCTTTTCAATTACAAATAAGTTTTTGGAGTGGTACGGATCGTCTTTCGATATTTCGGTCCAATGAGTATTCCCAAAGAAGAGGTTCCTCCATTTGGATCTTTAGGATTTACAAAATCATGAGGACAACTTTGACAAGTGGGAAACCTTAGGTCTTTGGTATCAATATGGTCCGAAGAGTGAAACAAGTACTTTGAAAAAAGCTTTTCAATTACAAACAAGTTTTTTGAGTGGTTCGGATCCTCTTTCGATATTTTGGTCCATAGAGGATTCCCAAAGAAGACGTTCCTCCATTTGCATCTTAGGATGCACCAAATCGCGAGGAAAACTTAGACAAGGAGGAAACGTAGGTCTTTGGTATCAACATGGTTCGAAGAGTGAAACAAGTACTCTGAAACAAGCTTTTCAATTACAAACAAGTTTTTGGAGTGGTTCGGATCCACTTTCAAAATTTTAGTCCAAAGAGGATTCCCAAAGAAGAGGTTCCTAAATTCAGATATTTAGGATGGACCAAGTCGCGAGGAAAACTTTGACAAGAGGGAAACCTTAGGTCTTTGGTATCAATATAGTCCGAAGAGTGAAACAAGTACTTTGAACCAAGATTTTGAATTACAAACAAGTTTTTGGAGTGGTTCAGATCCTCTTTCGAAATTTTGGTCCAAAGACGATTCCCAGGAGAAGAGGTTCCTCCATTTGCCTCTTTAGGATGGACCAAGTCGCGAGGAAAACTTTGACAAGTGGAAAACCTTAGGTCTTTGGTATCAATATGGTCCGAAGAGTGAAATAAATGCTTTCAAACAAGTTTTCACTTACAAACAAGTTCTTGGAGTGGTTCGGATCCTCTTTCGATATTTTGGTCGAAGAGGATTCCCAAAGATAGGTTCTTCCATTTGCATATTAGGATGGACCAAATCGCGAGGAAAACTTCGACGAGGGGGAAACCTTAGGTCTTTGGTATCAATATGGTTCGAAGAGTGAAACAAGTACTTGGAAACAAGCTTTTCAATTACAAACAAGTTTTTACTATGGTTCGGATCCTCTTTCGAAATTTTGGTCCAATGAGGATTCCCAAAGAAGAGGTTCCTCTATATGCATCTTTAGGATGGACCAAGTCACGAGGAAAACTTTGAGAAGTGGGAAACCTTAGGTCTTCGAAATCAATATGGTCCGAAGAGTGAAACAAGTGCTTTAAAACAAGCTTTCCACTTACAACTAAGTTTTTGGAGTGGTTCGTATACTAGTTCGATATTTTGGACCAAAGACGATTCCCAAAGAAGAGGTTCCTCCATTTGCATATTTAGGATGGACCAAATCGCGAGGAAAACTTTGACAATGGGAAAACCTTAAGCCTTTGGTATCAATATGGTCCGAAGAGTGAAACAAGTACTTTGAAACAAGCTTTTCAATCACAAACAAGTTTTTGGAGTGGTTCGGATCCTCTTTCTAAATTTTTGTCCAAAGAGGATTCCCAAAGAAGAGGTTCCGCCATTTGCATCTTTAGGATGGACCAATTCGCGAGGAAAACTTTGACAAGTGGGAAACCATAGGTCTTTGGTATTAATATGGTCCGAAGAGTGAAACAAGTACTTTGAAACAAGCTTTTGAATTACAAACAAGTTTTTGGAGTGGTCCAGATCCTCTTTCGATTTTTGGTCCAAAGAGGAATCCCAAAGAAATGGTTCCTCCATTTGCATCTTTAGGATGGACCAAGTCGCGAGGAAAACTTTAACAAGTGGGAAACCTTAGGTCCTTGGTATAAATATGGTTCGAAGAGTGAAACAAGTGCTTGCAAACAAGCATTTCACTTTCAAACAAGTTTTTGGAGTGGTTCAGATCCTCTTTCGATATTTTGGTCCAAAGAAGACGTTCCTCCATTTGCATCTTAGGATGGACCAAATGGCGAGGAAAACTTTAACAACGGGGAAACCTTAGGTCTTTGGTATCAATATGGTCTGAAGAGTGAAACAAGTTCTTTGAAACAAGCTTTTCAATTACAAACAAGTTTTTGGAGTGGTTCAGATCCTCTTTCAAAATTTTAGTCCAAAGTGGATTCCCAAAGAAGACGTTCCTCCATTTGAATCTTTTGGATGGACCAAATCGCGAGGAAAACTTTGACAAGGGGGAAACCTTAGGTCTTTGGTATCAATATGGTCCGAAGAGTGAAACAAGTACTTTGAAACAAGCTTTTGATTTACAAACAAGTTTTTGGAGCAGTTCAGATCCTTTCCGAAATTTTGTTTCAAAGAGGAATCACAAAGAAGAGCTTCCTCCATTTGCATCATTAGGATGGACCAAGTCGCGTGGAAAACATTGACCAGTGGGAAACCTTAGGTTTTTGGTATCAATATGGTCCGAAGGGTGAAACAAGTGCTTTCAAACAAGCTTTTCACTAACAAACAAGTTTTTGGAGTGGTTCGGATCCTCTTTCGAAATTTTGGTCGAAAGAGGATTCCCAAAGAAAAGGTTCCTTAATTTGCATATTAGGATGGACCAAATGGCGAGGAAAACTTTGAGAAGGGGGAAACCATAGGTCTTTGGTATCAATATGGTCCGAAGAGTGAAACAAGCTTTTCAATTACAAACAAGTTTTTAAAGTTGTTTGGATCCTCTTTCGAAATTTTGGTCCAAAGAGGATTCCCAAAGAAGAGGTTCCTCCATTAGCATCTTTAGGATGGACCAAGTCGCGAGGAAAAGTTTGACAAGTGGGAAACCATAGGTCTTTGGTATCAATATGGTCCGAAGAGTGAAACAAGTACTTTGAAACAAGCTTTAGAATTACAAACAAGTTTTTGGAGTGGTTCAGATCCTCTTTCGATATTTTGGTCCAAAGAGGAATCCCAAAGAAATGGTTCCTCCATTAGCATCTTTAGGATGGACCAAGTTGCGAGGAAAACTTTAACAAGTGGGAAGCCTTAGGTCTTTTGTATCAAATATGGTTCGAAGAGTGAAACAAGTGCTTTCAAACAAGCTTTTCAGTTACAAACAAGTATTTGGAGTGGTTCGGATCCTCTTTCGATATTTTGATCCAAAGAAGAGGTTCCTCCATTTGCATCTTAGGATGGACTAAATGGCGAGGAAAACTTTAACAACGGGGAAACCTTATGTCTTTGGAATCAATATGGTCTGAAGAGTGAAACAAGTACTTTGAAACAAGCTTTTCAATTACAAACAAGTTTTTGGAGTGGTTCGGATCCTCTTTAGAAATTTTAGTTCAAAGTGGATTCCCAAAGAAGAGGTTCCTCCATTTGAATCTTTTGGATGGACCAAGTTGCTAGGAAAACTTTGACAAGGGGGAAACCTTAGGTGTTTTGTAATAATATGGTCCGAAGAGTGAAAGAAGTACTTTGAAACAAGCTTTTGATTTACAAACAAGTTTTTGGAGCGGTTCAGATCTTTTTCGAAATTTGGGTTCAAAGAGGAATCACAAAGAAGAGCTTCCTCCATTTGCATCATTAGGATGGACAAAGTCGCGTGGAAAACTTTGACCAGTGGGAAACCTTAGGTTTTTGGTATCAATATGGTCCGAAGGGTGAAACAAGTGCTTTCAAACAAGCTTTTCACTTACAAACAAGTTTTTGGAGTGGTTCGGATCCTCTTTCGAAATTTTGGTCGAAAGAGGATTCGCAAAGAAGAGGTTCCTTCATTTGCATATTAGGATGGACCAAATCGCGAGGAAAACTATGAGAAGGTGGAAACCTTAGGTCTTTGGTATCAATATGGTCCGAAGAGTGAAACAAGTACTTTGAAGCAAGCTTTCAAATATAAACATGTTTTTGGAGTGGTTTGGACCCTCTTTCGGAATTTTGGTCTAAAGAGGATTCCCAAAGAAGAGGTTCCACTATTTGCATCTTTAGGATGGACCAAATCGCGAAGAAAACTTTGACAAGTGGGAAACCTTAGGTCTTTGGCATCAATATGGTCCGAAGAGTGAAACAAGTACTTTGAAACAAGCTTTTCAATTACAAACAAGTTTTTGGAGAGGTTCGGATCCTCTTTCAAAATTTTAGTCCAAAGAGGATTCCCAAACAAGAGGTTCCTCCATTTGCGTCTTTAGGATGGACCAAGTCGCGAGGAAAACTTTAACCAGTGGGAAACCTTAGGTGTTTGGTATCAATATAGTCCGAAGACTGAAACAAGTATTTTGAAACAAGCTTTTGATTTACAAACAAGTTTTTGGAGTGGTTAGGATCCTCTTTTGAAATTTTGGTCCAAAGAGGATTCCAAAAGAAGAGGATCCTCCATTTGGATCTTTAGGATGGACCAAATCACGAGGAAAACTTTGATAAGTGGAAAACCTTAAGTCTTTGGTATCAATATGGTCCGAAGAGTGAAACAAGTATTTTGAAACAAGCTTTTAAATTACAAACATGTTTTTGGAGTGGTTCGGACCCTCTTTCGGAATTTTGGTCCAAAGAGAATTCCCAAAATAGAGGTTCCACTATATGCATCTTTAGGATGGACCAAATCGCGAGGAAAACTTTGACAAGTGGGAAAGCTTAGGTCTTTGGTATCAATATGGTCCGAAGAGTGAAACAAGCTTTTCAATTACAAATAAGTTTTTGGAGTGGTTCGGATCGTCTTTCGATATTTTGGTCCAAAGAATATTCCCAAAGAAGAGGTTCTTCCATTTGGATATTTAGGATGGACCAAATCATGAGGACAACTTTGACAAGTGGGAAACCTTAGGTCTTTGGTATCAATATGGTCCGAAGAGTGAAACAAGCACTTTGAAACAAGCTTTTCAATTACAAACATGTTTTTGGATTGGTTCGGACCCTCTTTCGGAATTTTGGTCTAAAGTGGATTCCCAAAGAAGAGGTTCCACTATTTGCATCTTTAGGATGAACCAAATCGCGAAGAAAACTTTGACAAGTGGGAAACCTTAGGTCTTTGGTATCAATATGGTCCGAAGAGTGAAACAAGCACTTTGAAACAAGCTTTTCACTTACAAACAAGTTTTTGGAGTGGTTCAGATCCTTTTTTGATATTTTGGTCCAAAGAGGATTCCCAAAGAAGAGGTTCCTCCATTTACATCTTAGGATGGACCAAATTGCGAGGAAATCTTTGACAAGGGGGAAACCTTACGTCTTTGGTATCAATATGGTCCGAAGAGTGAAACAATACTTTGAAACAAGCTTTTCAATTACAAACAAGTTTTTGGAGTGGTTCGGATCCTCTTTCGATATTTCAGTCCAAAGAGGATTCCCAAAGAAGAGGTTCCTCCATTTGCATCTTAGGATGGACTAAATCGTGAGGAAAACTTTGACAAGAGGGAAACCTTAGCTCTTTGGTATCAATATGGTCCGAAGAGTGAAACAAGTACTTTGAAACGAGCGTTTCAATTACAAATAAGTTTTTCGAGTAGTTCGGATCCTCTTTCGAAATTTTAGTCCAAAGAGGATTCCTAAAGAAGAGGTTCCTCCATTTGCATCTTTAGAATGGATCAAGTCGTGAGGAAAAGTTTGACAAGTGGGAAACCTTAGGTCTTTGGTATCAATATGGTGCAAAGAGTGAAACATGTACTTTGAAACAAGCTTTTGAATTACAAACAAGTTTTTAGAGTGGTTCGGATCCTCTTTCGAAATTTTAGTCCAAAGAGGATTCCCAAAGAAGAGGTTCCTCCATTTGCATATTTAGGATGGACCAAGTCTCGAGGAAAACTTTGACAAGTGGGAAACCTTAGGTTTTTGGTATCAATATGGTTCGAAGAGTAAAACAAGTGCTTTCGAATAAGCTTTTCACTTACAAACAAGTTTTTGGAGTGGTTCAGATCCTCTTTCGATATTATGGTCCAATGAGGATTCCTAAAGAAGAGGTTCCTCCATTTACATCTTAGGATGGACCAAATTGCGAGGAAAACTTTGACAAGGGGGAAACCTTACGTCTTTGGTATCAATATGGTTCGAAGAGTGAAACAATACTTTGAAACAAGCTTATCAATTACAAACAAGTTTTTGGAGTGGTTCGGATCCTCTTTCGATATTTTAGTCCAAAGAGGATTCCCAAAGAAGTGGTTTGATATGAAACCCTAGAAAATTGAAAAAGAAACCCTTTGATATACAAAGAACCCCTAGATGCAAAATCCTAAAACCCCAATAAACAATAAGGTAAAACCCTTGGAAAGCAAGAAGAAAAAGATTATTCCAATGATCTAATACCTTGAAATAAGAGAACTTGTTCTTATTTCAAGATCGAAACAATCCACAAACACAATAGATCAAGTTATGCTTGAATGTTTCTAAAACATGCAACCTAGAACAAGGCTACAAAATGCAAGGTAAAATCAACCAAGCAATAAGCTAAACAAAGCTATTTTCTATCATATTAATTCTTAGTATTTAGAGTTACAAATGAAGCTTTAAATAGCCAAAGAAACCCTAAAAACAACAAGAAAATTCGGATTACAGGGAGGCACAAAATCTTCCAAATCTTTCCTTAAGTGCATTTGGTGCATTTTAGGAAAGTTTTGCCCTAGAAGATATTATATCATTTCTAAACTATTCTAAGCGTTAAAACTGATAAATAAAGGCCTAAAACATGTCCAAATATATTGTATATTCGTGGACATCATATATGGCAAGTTCGGGAACAAATATGGAAAGTGGTCCAAATAAGGAAAGTTTGCAAAAGTGATGCAACTTTCCTAATTTGCTCTTCTCTTCTTTTCTGATTGAATAAGTCTTCAATACCCTTCTTCAACATGTATTTTCCATTGATTAAAGTTCATCAAGTCCTCTTCCATAGCCTCCATGCTTAGATCTTCAAAGCTTGTCTTGACTTTTCTCATGTAGGCTTGTAATGGATGTTTTATGCTTGTCTTGAACTTTGATCTTGAGATTGATCCTTAAGATATTTGTGAGGTTCCATGATTCATATCATCCCCTCCCTCGGATTCGTCCTCAAATCTAAAACATTACCTACATCACAATAACTCAAGTTAGTAACATAAATAAAAGCACCTAAAGCATACTTACCTTGGAAATCAGATTTGTAAGCATCTTGATATCTTTCTAGTGCCTTGAATTGCCTAATTCCTCCTAGATCAAAAACCTTGAATTTCCATGCATCTCCCTCTTTGACATTTAATTTCATACCCGTGGTCCCACTTAGGTATTGAAGTATTTGTAGCTTCTTCTTAAATTTTGTCTCATATAAAATAACAAGAGATCTAGCTACACTATTAGATAACATATTAGAACCCAAAGGACCATAGTCAATTTCATAAATTTTCCCATAACATGGTAACACAAACAAGTCATATGTGTGTCCATACTGAAATTCTACATTCTTCTCAATCAAATGACAAGAATGTGTAACCATTGAATCATTCAAACAAGAATTATGTAAAACATTAAGCACATGATCAGAAGTAGTAAAAGTCTCAACAAAACTTTTAATTTGGGAATTATTAAGCAAGTAAGTCTTAGCACAACATGCATAATTATCAATGAAATTCATTCAATGGTGCAAAAATTCAGAGTTGAGATCATTTTTATCAAACAAACAAGTGTTATGCATATTATAAAGAATAGGGTTAGGATACTTTACAATGGTTTCTTTTGCCCTATTTTCCATGCATTGAGTCTTGAGAGATCTTGATCTATTGAGTATGGCAGCCCTTGAAATGTGATCAACTTGATGTTCTATGCCTTGGATTGATGACAATTCACTAGGCATCTCATTAGGGAACATTCGTTTGAATTCCTGCAAAAACTCAACAAACATACTAGGCAAAGATGGGTTAAGTGTAAAACAAACCTCTTTGTACAAAAGTACAAATGTAGGTTGGTAGATTTCATTCCTAGCCTCACTTGATCTAACTTTCAAGCTCTCACTCTCTTTTTGCTCACTAAACTCATATGTCTCACACTTTGTAATCTCAAAGCATTCTTTCTTTTCACTCTCATTACACTCTTTCTTTTCAAACTCTCTTTCTTTTGATTCAATGTCTCTTTCTTTTTTTCTCGTCTCTCTTTCTTTTGACTCACTTATTTTACTCATTTCTTTTTCATCACTCATCTCTCCTTCTTTTGGCTCACTCTTTTTGTCACAATTTTCATTACTTTCAAACATAGAACTCTTTTGTAGCTCACAAGTTTCCTCCACAAAAACATTAGCACGAATATCCTCTTTTACCTCCTCCAAGCTAGCATTGAAAACTTCCTTTGATTTTAAAAGTTCTCTTTCAATCATCTTGACCTTCTCTAAAAGCAAATTTGTATTTTCCTCTACCAAGCCATAGGCAGCCCCATTCTTATCCATTAATGTATCATTTTCACCCATTTGAGAAGAAGAAGAAGTATTGGATATAGGTTTAGAAGCATACCGTGTATCTCTTCTTCTTTTGATTTTTCTTTCAACCTTATTGGCAAAATACACTAACTCTCCTAACTCCTCAAATTGTTGTAACTCCACTTGACAAGCAATATCTCTATTCAATCCATTGAAGAACCTTACAATAGTAGACTCCTCATCTTCCTCCACATTAGCCCTAGCCTTGAGCAACTCCATCTCCATGTAGTTCATCCACACTTTTACATCCTTGAATTAGCTTATCCAACATTTGCACAAGATGCTCTTGATGTTGTCTTGAAACAAATCTCTTTCTCATATGGCACTTAAGATCATACCATGTTTCTATTGGTCGTTTCCTCTCCCTCCTTAGTTTCACTTTCACTTGAGACCACCAAACATGAGCATCATTAGTGAAATTTGAAATAGAAAGCATTACCTTTCTTTCCTCACTATAATTGTTGCAATCAAAGAAATGCTCGGTTTCTGTCAACCATTGCAAGTATTCCTCTTGATTAGAACTCCCATAGAAAGTATTTAACTTGAGCTTATCACCTCTTAAGCTTCTATGCTCCATCCCTCCATGATAAACCTCTCTATTTTAGCTCCGGGTCTGTTCTACCTCTCGAAATCTCTTACTTCTCATTTGATCAAACATTTCATGATACATTGCTGCAAATAAAAAGGTTAATAATAAAAATAGGACCTCTCAATAACTCCCTAAGTGTTTACACTCGATGATGTTCGTTCTCTCGTGTTTGCACTCAAAAACAGATTTTAGCGCCTAAATGTAACCTTGAACTATTAGCACACTTTAGCAACTATCAAACAACTAAGATACTAATGATATTTGTAAAAAGTATCAATAAACAAGTAAGAAACAATCAGCTTGGGTAGCTAGAGAAATAAAAGGACAGATTTTTCAAATGGTGTATTTTTGTAACAAGGAAAGAATAAGAAAGAAAACAAGCAAGAATAAACTTTCCTAAAAGAGAAAAATTTGAAATTAGTCTTCCCTAGATCACTTTGGATCAGAAAATAATACTTTCCTAAAGCAAAAGATGCATATATTAAAATATGGGCAGATTTGAAACTTTCCAAAAACAGTTTTGGGCTATTTATGGTAACTTCTAGCTTTTAAGGAAAAAAACAATTCTAGCACAAATACTTGCAATTTTTGGATTCAAGATGCATAAATGATGAGTTTAAGATGATTTCTTAAAGAAAAATGAGAACACTAACCACTTTTTTCAGAAACTCAAACAAATCAAGCAAGAACACTTTTTTTTTCTAAAAAATTTTCTGCATAATCCGGCAGTCTACAAAGATCAATTTTTTTCTCAATCTTTCAATTTTTTTTTGACAAACTTTTCTGAATAAAACATAAACTACACAGAAATATAAAGACTTTTTGTAGTTGATGATTCTTTGAGAATCGGAATAAAAATATACTAAAAGGAACAAAAACAGTAGGCTAAATAAGGAAATTCTGGAACTATAATTTTTTTTTGTTTTTCTGGAATTTTCGATGAACGAAGAACAAGTCAAGAAAAATTAAAACAACAAGAAAGCAAGTAAGATAGAAATCTTCCTTTAAGCCTAAGTTCTGATACCAAATGAAATGAAACCCTAGAAAATTGAAATAGAAACCCTTTGATATACAAAGAACCCCTAGATGCAAATCCTAAAACCCCATAAAACAATAAGGAAAAACCCTTGGAAGGCAAGAAGAAGAAGATTATTCCAATGATCTAATACCTTGAAATAAGAGAACTTGTTCTTATTTCAAGATCGAAACAATCTACAAACACAATAGATCAAGTTATGCTTGAATGTTTCTAAAACATGCAACCTAGAACAAGGCTACAAAATGCAAGGTAAAATCAACCAAGCAATAAGCAAAACAAAGTTATTTTCTATCAAATTAATTCTTAGAATTTAGGGTTACAAATGAAGCTTTAAATAGCCAAAAAAACCCTAAAAACAACAAGAAAATTCGGATTACAAGGAGGCACAAAATCTGCCAAATCTTTCCTTAAGTGCATTTGGTGCATTTTAGGAAAGTTTTGCCCTAGAAGATATTATATAATTTCTAAACTATTCTAAGCGTTAAAACTGATAAATAAAGGCCTAAAACATGTCCAAATAAATTGTAAATTCGTGGATATCATATATGGCAAGTTCGGGAACAAATATGGAAAGTGGTCCAAATAAGGAAAGTTTGCAAAAGTGATGCAACTTTCCTAATGTGCTCTTCTCTTCTTTTCTGATTGAACAAGTCTTCAATACCCTTCTTCAACATGTATTTTCCGTTGACTAAAGTTCATCAAATCCTCTTCCATAGCCTCCATGCTCAGATCTTCAAAGCTTGTCTTGACTTTTCTCATGTAGGCTTGTAATGGATGTTTTATGCTTGTCTTGAAATTTGATCTTGAGATTGATCCTTAAGATATTTGTGACGTTCCATGATTCATATCAAGGTTCCTCCATTTGCATCTTTAGGATGGACCAAATCGCAAGGAAATCTTTGACTAGTGGGAAACCTTAGGTCTTTGGTATATATGGTCCGAAGAGTTAAACAAGTACATTCAAACAAGCTTTTGATATACAAACAAGTTTTTGGAGTGGTTCGGATCCTCTTTTGAAATTTTGGTCCAAAGAGGATTCCCAAAGAAAACGATCCTCCATTTGGATCTTTAGGATGGACCAAATCACGAGGAAAACTTTGATAAAAGGAAAACCATAGGTCTTTGGTATCAATATGGTCCGAAAAGTGAAACAAGTACTTTGAAACAAGCTTTTCAATTACAAATATGTTTTTGGAGTGGTTCGAACCCTCTTTCGGAATTTTGGTCCAAAGAGGATTCCCAAAGAAGAGGTTCCACTATTTGCATCTTTAGGATGGACCAAATCGCGAGGAAAACTTTGACAAGGGGGAAACCTTAGGTCTTTGGTATCAATATGGTCCGAAGAGTGAAACAAGTACTTTGAAACAAGCTTTTCAATTACAAACAAGTTTTTGGAGTGGTTCGGATCCTCTTTCGATATTTTGGTCCAAAGAGGATTCCCAAAGAAGCGGTTCCTCCATTTGTATCTTTAGAATGGACCAAATCGCGAGGAAAACTTTGACAAGGGGGAAACCTTTGGTCTTTGGTATCAATACGGTCCCAAGAGTGAAACAAGTACTTTGAAACAAGCTTTTCAAATACAAACAAGTTTTTGGAATGGTTCGGATCCTCTTTCGATATTTTGGTCCAAAGAGGATTGCCAAAGAAGAGGTTCCTCAATATGCATCTTTAGAATGGTTCAAATCGCGAGGAAAACTTTGACAAGGGGGAAACCTTAGGTCTTTGGTATCAATATGGTCCGAAGAGTGAAACAAGTACATTGAAACAAACTTTTGATATACAAACAAGTTTTTGAAGTGGTTCGGATCCCCTTTTGAAATTTTGGTCCAAAGAGGATTCCTAAAGAAGAGGATCCTCCATTTGGATCTTTAGGATGGACCAAATCACGAGGAAAACTTTGATAAGTCGAAAACCATAGGTCTTTGGTATCAATATGGTCCGAAGAGTGAAACAAGTACTTTGAAACAAGCATTTCAATTACAAATATGTTTTATGAGTGGTTCGGACCCTCTTTCGGAATTTTGGTCCAAAGAGGATTCCCAAAGAAGAGGTTCCACTATTTGTATCTTTAGGATGGACCAAATCGCGAGGAAAACTTTGACAAGGGAGAAACCTTAGGTCTTTGGTATCAATATGGTCCGAAGAGTGAAACAAGCTTTTCAATTACAAACAAGTTTTTGGAGTGGTTCGGATCCTCTTTCGATATTTTGGTCCAAAGAGGATTCCCAAAGAAAAAGTTCCTTCATTTGCATCTTTAGAACGGACCAAATCGCGAGGAAAACTTTGACAAGGGGGAAACCTTAGGTCTTTGGTATCAATATGGTCCGAAGAGTGAAACAAGCTTTTCAATTACAAACAAGTTTTTGGAGTGGTTCGGATCCTCTTTCGATATTTTGGTCCAAAGAGGATTCCCAAAGAAAAAGTTCCTTCATTTGCATCTTTAGAACGGACCAAATCGCGAGGAAAACTTTGACAAGGGGGAAACCTTAGGTCTTTGGTATCAATATGGTCCGAAGAGTGAAACAAGCTTTTCAAATACAAACAATTTTTTGGAGTGGTTCGGATCCTCTTTTGATATTTTGGTCCAAAGAGGATTCCCAATGAAAAGTTTCCTCTATTTGCATCTTTAGGATGGACCAAACCGCGAGAAAAACTTTGACAAGGGGGAAACCTTAGGTCTTTGGTATCAATATGGTCCGAAGAGTGAAACAAGTACTTTGAAACAAGCTTTTCAATTACAAACAAGTTTTTGGAGTTGTTCGGATCCTCTTTCTATATTTTGGTCCAAAGAGGATTCCCAAAGAAGAGGTTCCACTATTTGTATCTTTAGGATGGACCAAATCGCGAGGAAAACTTTGACAAGGGAGAAACCTTAGGTCTTTGGTATCAATATGGTCCGAAGAGTGAAACAAGCTTTTCAATTACAAACAAGTTTTTGGAGTGGTTCGGATCCTCTTTCGATATTTTGGTCCAAAGAGGATTCCCAAAGAAAAAGTTCCTTCATTTGCATCTTTAGAACGGACCAAATCGCGAGGAAAACTTTGACAAGGGGGAAACCTTAGGTCTTTGGTATCAATATGGTCCGAAGAGTGAAACAAGCTTTTCAATTACAAACAAGTTTTTGGAGTGGTTCGGATCCTCTTTCGATATTTTGGTCCATAGAGGATTCCTAAAGAAAAAGTTCCTCCATTTGCATCTTTAGGATGAACCAAATCGCGAGGAAAACTTTGACAAGGGGGAAACCTTAGGCCTTTGGTATCAATATGGTCCGAAGAGTGAAACAAGTACTTTGAAACAAGCTTTTCAATTACAAACAAGTTTTTGGAGTTGTTCGGATCCTCTTTCTATATTTTGGTCCAAAGAGGATTCCCAAAGAAGCGGTTCCTCCATTTGCATCTTTTCAATGGACTAAATCGTGAGGAAAACTTTGACAAGGGGGAAACCTTAGGTCTTTGGTATCAATATGGTCCGAAGAGTGAAACAAGTACTTTGAAACAAGCTTTTCAATTACAAACAAGTTTTTGGACTGGTTCGGATCCTCTTTCGATATTTTGGTCCGAAGAGGATTCCCAAAGAAGAGGTTTCTCTATTTTCATCTTTAGGATGGACCAAACCGCGAGGAAAACTTTGACAAGGGGGAAACCTTAGGTCTTTGGTATCAATATGGTCCGAAGAGTGAAACAAGTACTTTAAAACAAGCTTGTCAAATACAAACAAGTTTTTGGATTTGTTCAGATCCTCTTTTGATATTTTGGTCCCAAGAGGATTCCCAAAGAAGAGGTTTGATACGAACCCTCAAGCGTTGACGGATTCAAGAACCGGATGATGGACCCTTGAATGGAAAAGCTTGAAAACCCTTAACAATTTGAATCAACCATTAGGCGAGGTTGGGAAGATGATGACCTAATCGATCAATCCCCTAATTCAAGAATATGTTTCTTTAATTAAGGTTGAGGCACTCCACAAGAACAATGATCAATTGGACTTGAATGACTCTAAACATGCAATTCAAGAACATGAATTACAAAGAGGTTTTTCAAAGCAAAAGCTTAAACCAAAACAAAAGGATTTTCATTCATTGATATTCTTATTGTAAAGCTTACAAAAGAGGCTTTAAATAGCCTAATAAACCCTAGCTTGGTCGAAAATATGAAGGGAAATAAAGACCTAATAATAAAAAGGTAAAAACTAGACTTTCCTAAATTCAAATTAGGAAAGTTTTCCTAATCTTCTAAACTTGGGCTCCAAGTTTTAAAAACTAAGGAAACAAAGTAAATTCTTCCCTATTACATTATTAATAATAATAATAAATGAAACTAAATTAATAAAACTCAAATAAAGTACTAAAATTCGAAATTGGATGAAAATAGACAAAACTACAAGTGTCAATCGCCATTTTTGATGTCATTTTCACTCGTTTGAATGTTTTCATGCGCGATTTTCTTTGGAGCTCTTTGAAACAAATATCCCATGAGTTTAGTAGTGTTTTAAACTCATTTTCTTCATTAGTCAAGTATGTAACCCAATATCCTTGCAAATGCCCAAGAAAGTCAATCTTCACTCGTTTAGTCTTCGGATTCTTGATCTTTTCTTGATTGAAACCTTGGACTTCAATATTGCCCATTCTTTGATATTTGGGGCCGGGATGATTCATATCACAAGCTTTTCAATTACAAACAAGTTTTTGGACTAAATCGGATCCTCGTTCGATATTTTGGTCCAAAGAGGATTCTCAAAGAAGAGGTTCCTCCATTTGGATCTTTAGGATGGACCAAATCACGAGGAAAACTTTGACAAATGGAAAACCTTAGGTCTTTGGTATCAATCTGGTCCGAAGAATGAAACAAGTACTTTGAAACAAGCTTTTCAATTACAAATAAGTTTTTGGAGTGGTTCGGATGCTCTTTCGATATTTTGGTCCAAAGAGGATTCCCAAAGAAGAGGTTCCTCCATTTGCATCTTTAGGGTGGACCAAATCGCATGGAAAACTTTGACAAGGGGGAAACTTTAGGTCTTCGGTATCAATATGGTCCGAAGAGTGAAACAAGTACTTGGAAACAAGCTTTTCAATTACAAACAAGTTTTTGGAGTGGTTCGGATGCTCTGTAGATATTTGGGCCAAAGAGGATATCGAAAGAAGAGGTTCCTCCATTTGCATCTTTACAATGGACGAAATCGCGAGGAAAATATTGACAAGGGGAAACCTTAGGTCTTTGGTATCAATATGGTCCGAAGAGTGAAACAAGTACTTTGAAACAATCTTTTCAATTACGAACACGTTTTTGGATTGGTTCAGATCCTCTTTCGAAATTTTGGTCCAAAGAGCATTCCCAAAAAAGTGGTTCCACTATTTGCATCTTTAGGATGGACCAAATCGCGAGGAAAACTTTGACAAGTGGGAAACCTTATGATATGAATCATCCCAGCCCCAAATGTCAAAGAATTGACAATATTGAAGTCCAAGGTTTCAATCAAGAAAAGATCAAGAATCCGAAGACTAAACGAGTGAAGATTGACTTTCTTGGGCATTTGCAAGGATATTGGGTTACATACTTGCATAATGAAGAAAATGAGTTTAAAACACTGTTAAACTCATGGGATATTTGTTTCAAAGAGCTCCAAAGAAAATCGCGCATGAAAACATTCAAACGAGTGAAAATGACATCAAAAACGGCGACTGACACTTGTAGTTTTGTCTATTTTCATCCAATTTGGTATTTTAGTATTTTATTTGAGTTTTATTACTTTAGTTTTATTTATTATTATTATTATTGATGTAATAGGGAAGATTTTACTTTGTTTCCTTAGTTTTGCAAACTTGGAGACCAAGTTTAAAAGATTAGGAAAACTTTCCTAATTTGAATTAGGAAAGTCTGGTTTTTACCTTTTTATTATTAGGTCTTTATTTCCCTTCATATTTTCGACCAAGCTAGGGTTTATTAGGCTATTTAAAGCCTCTTTTGCAAGCTTTACAATCAGAATATCAATGAATGAAAATTCCTTTGTTTTGGTTTAAGCTTTTGCTTTGAAAAATCTCTTTGTAATTCATGTTCTTGAATTGCATGTTTAGAGTCATTCAAGTCCAATTGATCATTGTTCTTGTGGAGTGCCTCGAACTTAATTAAAGAAACCTATTCTTGAATTAGGGGATTGATCGATTAGGTCATCATCTTCCCAACCTCGCCTAAAGGTTGATTCAAATTGTCAAGGGTTTTCAAGCTTTTCCGTTCAAGGGTCCATCATCCGGTTCTTGAATCCGTCAACGCTTGAGGGTTCGTATCATTTGGTATCAGAGCTTGCTCTGGGAGAGAGTTATCAAAGGTAAATTCGTTTACTTCATCACCTACCTCTTCACTTTTTCTAATCTCCCATCAAAATCGCTTTCATTAAAAAAAAAGAAAAAAAAAAAAACAGAAATTTTCCAGATTTTTGTTCCAACTTGTACATCACCTACTGACCTCGTCCCTTCACCTTTTCCTACGAAATTTTTTTTCCAATCAGTTTATTTTTCGATCCTCTACAAAATTACAGAAGACATCAAATCCAAAATAAGAATTTAAATTACCTAAAAACTCGTTTCAAAGTTTGAATACCAAGCAGTTTTTTTTTCCTCATCTTTCAAAACCCTAATTTTTTTGCAACCACAAAATTCTTCCATTATGACAATACATACTAGAGACATCAAGTGTACTAAATGTCGTGGAAGAGGGCATATTCGGGAGGTGTTCCCTAACAAGATAGATTTGGCTTTAGAAGGAGATGAAACTAAAGAAGAAGAAAAAGAGAGATTGAAGAGGATGGAACAAGAGCAACAAAAAAGAAGAGAGAAAAGGGAGTCGGTGAAGCGAGAGAGATTAGAGCGAGAAGAAAAGGAGAAAACAAAGAAGCAAGAAGAGTTGAGAAAATTAGAGCAAGAAAAGCAAGCTCTCGTTAGAAGAATTGAGAGGAAAAGGAAATTATTGGCCACACCACCTGATGACAATCAAGGATGCTCTATCATCTTACCTCAAGGTCCAATAACAAGATCAAGGGCAAGGAAGCTTCAAGCCAACCTCAATCTACATGTTCAAGCACTAGTGAATTCGGCCATGGACTATTTTGCAAATATGGATTCTTCCAAGGGCTGTCTTACAAGGAAAGGAGTTTGTATTGAAGAAGCATACAATGTTTTCAAGATTAAAGTCCAAAATGAAGATGCATTTATTGCAAGTTCGGTTGCATTAATGACAACTCCAGTTACATTAAATGCAACTCAAGACTAGCTCATTTCAACTCAAGGCTTCATTAAAGACTCTCATCAAGACTTGTGATCAATGAGTTTCAGTTACAAAGTCTTTAAAATCAGATTTGTAACTCCTTTAATTTCAGTTACAAGTTTTTAATTAGTTAATGTCTTAATTATGTTGTTTATGACCATTTTCGGTTACAATTGTAAGTCTTTATGTTTCTAGCCGTTTTTATTCCTTTCCTTCATGACAATTTCGTTTTTCCTTTTGTTTTGTAAGGCTTATATAGCCATGTTTCAGATTGTAAACAATCAGATTATTCATGAGATAAAAATACAAAACTCTTTGAGAGCTTTTCTTTGAAATTGTTGTGAGCCGAGCTTACCATTTCAATTTTGTCATTCCTTGTGTTTAGGGTGGCTGTAGAATCAAGCCTTTAGGATTGATCATTCTAAATTGGTGGATTGATTCGAATCTAGAGCAAGAAATTCAATTCTTGTCTTTAGATCATTGATCATAAGGATAATCATTTTTCTAGCCTTTTTCCTTGGGTTGTTTCAAATGGCATATGTGGGTTCTTTGGTTGTGATCTTTTTGGGTCCTTAGTTAAGTTTAAGGGTTCTTAAAGCATTTTCGAAAGGGTTTTCGTATCATTTGGTATCATTTGGTATCAGAGCATAGGTTGCATCTTGTGGCCTACTCTAGAATTGATTCTATCTTACTTTTATGCACTTGTTTTTTCAATTCTACACATTCTGTCCATCAAATTCATTTCTGCCTTTTCATCCATTTTTCTTCATCATTTTATTCTGATTTCATATCCATCGTAAAGATCACGATTTGATCTTGAAAAAAAAAAAAAAAGAAAGGAAGAGGAGAGCAATTGCATCCAAGAGCACCAAATCTGTTCATCTTGTGTTCTTCTTGAAAATTCTTCACTTTTCTGAGTTTGATTCATATAATTTCGTGTATAACTGATATAGTTGTGTTTCTATAACATTTACCATTGAAATATATCAGTTACACATTGATTTAAAGTCTCAGAAACGGCTATAAGTTACATTTTCCAAAACTGTCCTGTTTTGTAACTGCCGCATTTAATGCTACTGTTTTCCATTCAAACTCTGATCTAACGTCCGAATTTGTCTTTGTTGTCTGAAGAGAAAAGTCTTATCTTTCTGTTAGCTTTCAAAATTCAGAAGGGCGCTTTATCAAAATCATAACGGAAACAGTTCAAATCTGGAATTTCATTTCTGTGCGCAGGTTTATTCTATTTTCCGGGAACTTCAATTCTGTGAGTTAGTGTTTTCAATTCTGAACGAATTTTGTATTTGGCCTTTTGTATGCTCATTATTATCATCTTAATAAGCTACATATAGACTGCCAATTGAAAATTCATTCTCGAACTCCACGAATTTTGAAATTTGTAACTGCCATTTTTCTTGAGTTCTTTGTTTTTAAAAATCTGTTTTAGTTTCTCCAATCTGTTTTTACCTATCCAATCTGTTTTTCTTGTTTTATTTTTGTTTCTTTTCATTATTTTAGATTGTTTAAATACTGATTGCTTGATTTTTAGTACTTTAAACACAAGTTGGTTCATTTTGACCATAGCTTATCCAAGAGCCTAAATTGATATTTTGGCCTACCTTGAGTGATTAAACACGAGAGTTCCCTTGAGTGAAATTTTGTGAGGGAGTGTTGTGAGGTCCAGAATCATGTCACAAGGGGAAAATAATCAGGGTGAGATTAGTGATGCTAGCTGGAGGGAGGCACAAACCGGGGCTTTTGTTAGACTTACTCAAACTCTAGAAGAGCTTTGCGATCGCATAGGTAGATTGGAGTTAGCTAACAATCAGCGGGTGGAAGACAACTTAAATGAGGGTGTTGAACATGAAGAGGAAGACAATATTACCTTATTGGCTGGAGTAAACCCTAGGAGAGAGCAAGGAGGGGGCCGAGGAAGGGGTAGAGGTAGAGGAAGAGGTAGAGACATAGAACCACCTAGGAGGCTTATGAGGGAGTTACGAGAAGAAAGAGTGGAAGAGAGAAATTCAGGAGGTGTTAAGCTTAAAATTCCGTCTTTCCATGGGAGGTCTAACCCGGAGGAGTACTTGCAATATGAAGATAAAATAGAGCATGTCTTTGATTGCCACAATTTTAGTGAGGAGAGGAAAATGAAGCTTGTCGTGGCTGAGTTTTGTGATTATGCTAGTATTTGGTGGAGTCATCTTAGGGCTGAATGGAGGAGAAACTACGAGCAACCAATTGAAACTTGGGAGGAGCTTAAGGTTTTGATGCGGAAGAGATACATACCAAAGCACTATCATAGGGAAATCAGAAATAAGTTGTTTTCCTTAAAGCAAGGATCAAAGAGTGTTGAAGAATACTATAGGGAGATGAATGTTTTAATGACTAGATCACATATAGAAGAGAGTGAGGATGATACTATGTCACGGTTTTTAGGAGGAATGAATGAAGAGTTGGCCCATAGAGTAGATATGTATCCTTACTTTGACATGGAGGAACTTTTGCATATAGCCGAGAAGATTGAGAAACAAATGGCTTGGGAGAAAGATAACTCCAAGAAATACAATTCTAAATCCACTTTTCCACCATCTAATCCTTGGAAAAAGGGAGTTAGTAGTTCCAAAGGAGACTTTAAACCTAGAGGCACATTTGAGGCTGCCAAGAAGGATAAGGGGGAGTCTTCTAAGGGGAAAGGGAAGGAGAGGGTGGATGAAACAAAAGTTGAGAGAAATAGGGATTTTAAATGTTGGAAGTGTCAAGGAGTTGGGCACATTAGCCGCACTGTCCTAATAAACGAACTATGATTATTAGGAATGGGGAAGTAGTCACGGATGATGAAGATTGTGAAGTTGAGGAGGACGAGTGTGATATTGATGAGGATAGTGATGCAAGCATAGAAGAGGGAAATCAAGTAGCACTTGTTACTAGAAGACTACTTAGTGCTCAAGTGAAGGAGAATGATATTGATGATCAAAGGGACAATTTGTTCCATACTAGATGTTTGGTGCAAGGGACTCCTTGTAGTGTGGTGATTCATAGTGCGAGTTGTACCAATGTTGTGAGTTCAATTCTTGTCAAGAGACTCAATTTGCCTACCATTCCACATCCCACACCTTACAAGTTACAATGGTTGAATAATAGTGGTGAGGTGAAGGTGCTTAAGCAAGCTAACATTTCTTTTCATCTTGGGAAGTATAAGGATGAGATAGTTTGTGATGTAGTACCAATGCATGCCGGGGACATACTTTTGGGAAGACCATGGCAGTTTGATAGGAAGGCTATTCATGATGGTTACCTTAATCGATACACTTTTACCAAGGATGGAAGGAAAACTACTTTGGTGCCTTTGTCTTCCAAAGAGGTTTTCATTGATCAATGTAAGCTTGAACAGAGGAGGCTTGAGTTTGAGATGAAAGAAAAAGAGTTGAAAGAAAAAGAATTGAGTGAAGAGATGAGTAAGAGAGAAAATAATGTTTTAAGTGGTAAAATCAAGAGTGAAAATAATGAGAGAAAAGAAAAGGAAAACAAAAGAGACAAAGAGAGAAAAGTGAGTTTAATTGCTACTAAGAGTGAAGTGAGGCATGTTTTGTTTTCAAAACAAAACTTCCTCGTACTTTTGTACAAAGGAACTTGTTTTATGACTAACACACCTAACCCTACTTTGCCTAGTGTTTTTGTGTCTCTTTTGCAGGACTTTGAGGATATATTTCCCGATGAGGTACCGAGTGGTTTGCCCCCAATAAGAGGCATTGAGCATCAAGTGGATTTCATTCCCGGGGCAACTATACCTAATAGCATTTTTATGCACATTGAGAGCCTTGCGTGATATGAATCAAGGAGCCTCAAAGTTGATCATTGCCGGAATTGCATTCATTTCTTTCCAAGATCAAGCTACAAGCAAGTTCAATAATTACAACATCAAAGTTCAAGCTTACATCAATAAATGGAAGTCAAGTTTAAGCTTAGTTCATTAAATGCAAGTCAAGTTCAAGCCTAGTTCACTAAATGCAAGTCAAGTTCATTTATTGCAACCGAAGCTCATTTAATGCAACTCAATACATCAATGAAACTCAAGACTTATTCATGACATCTTAAAGCTTCATTCAAGACTCCAATCAATACATTTGATGAAGATGTTTCAGTTACAAAGAGTTACAAATCAGATTTGTAACTCCCAAGAAATCAGTTACACTTTGACAATTTAATAGGCTTGTCAATTGTCTTTATTTTTGCCATTACTTTTTTGGGCTGTCTTTTGGCCTTTTTTATTCAATTTTATCACCTTAATTTCGTGGCTATTGAAGGCTATAAAGCCATGACACATGCTTGTAACAAATCAGATTATGATTGAATTAAAAATCCAAAGTCTCATTGAGAGCTTTTTCTTTGAATTGTTGTGAGTTGTTCAACTTTTCATCTTGTCATTCCTTGTGTTTAGGGTGGCTGTAGAATCGAGCCATTAGGATTGATCATTCTAATTTGGTGGATTGATTCGAATCTAAAACAAGAAATCCAATTCTTGTCTTTAGATCATTGATCATAAGGATAATCATTTTTCTAGCCTTTTTCCTTGGGTTGTTTCAAATGGCATATGTGGGTTCTTTGGTTGTGATCTTTTTGGGTCCTTAGTTAAGTTTAAGGTTTCTTAAAGCATTTTCGAAAGGGTTTTCGTATCACTTTGGTATCAATATGGTCCGAAGAGTGAAACAAGTACTTTGAAACAAGCTTTTCACTTACAAACAAGTTTTTTGAGTAATTCGGATCCTCTTTCGAAAATTTAGCCTACCGAGGATTCCCAAAGAAGAGGTTCCTCCATTTGCATCTTTAGGATGGACCAAGTCGCGAGGAAAACTCTAACAAGTGGGAAACCATAGGTCTTTGGTAACAATATGGTCCGAAGAGTGAAACAAGTGCTTTCAAACAAACTTTTCACTTACGAACATGTTTTTGGAGTGGTTCGGATCCTCTTTCGATATTTTGGTCCAAAGAAGATTCCCAAAGAAGAGGTTCCTCCATATTCATCTTTAGGATGGACCAAGTCGCGAGGAAAACTCTAACAAGTGGGAAACCTTAGGTCTTTGGTATCATTATGGTCCGAAGAGTGAAACAAGTACTTTGAAACAAGCTTTTCAATTAGAGGTAAAGATCCAAATAGAGGTACCTCTTCTTTGGGAATCCTTTTTGGACCAAAATATCGAAAGAGGATCCGAACCACTCCAAAAACTTGTTCGTAAGTGAAAAGCTTGTTTCAAAGTACTTGTTTCACTCTTCGGACCATATTGATACCAAAGACCTAAGGTTTCCCTCTTGTCAACGTTTTCTTTGCGATTTGGTCCATCCTAAACATGCAAATTTAGGAACCTCTTCTTTGGGAATCCTTTTTGGACCAAACTATCGAAAGAGGATCCAAACAACTCCGAAAACTTGTTTGTAATTGAAAAGCTTTTTTGGAAGCACTTGTTTCACTCTCTAAACCAAATTGAATCCGAAGTCCTAAGGTTTTCCACTTGTCTAAGTTGTGCTCAAGATTTGGTCCATCCTAGAGATTCAAATGGAGGAACCTCTTCATTGGGAATCCTGTTTGGACAAAAATATCGAAAGAGGATCTGAACCATTCCAAAAACATGTTTGTAATTGAAAAGCTTGTTTCAAAGTACTTGTTTCAAACTTCGGACCATATTGATACCAAGGACCTAAGGTTTCCCACTCGTCAAAGTTGTGCTCATGATTTGGTCCATCCTTAAGATCCAAATGGAGGAACCTCTTCTTTGGGAATCCTCTTTGGACCAAAATATTGAATGAGGATCCGAACCACTCCAAAAACTTCTTCGTAAGTGAAAAGCTTGTTTCAAAGTACTTGTTTCACTCTTCGGACCATATTGATACAAAATACCTAAGGTTTCCCACTTGTCAAACTTTTCCTCGCGACTTGGTCCATCCTAAAAATGCAAATGGAGGAACCTCTTATTTGGGAATACGCTTTTACGAAAATTTCGAAAGAGGATCCGAACCACTCCAAAAACTTGTTTGTAATTGAAAAGCTTGTTTCAAAGTACTTGTTTCACTCTTCGGACCATATGGATACAAAAGTCCTAAGGTTTCCCCCTTGTCAAAGTTTTTCTCGTGATTTGGTCCATCCTAAAGATTCAAACGGAGGAACCTCTTCTTTGGGAATCCTTGTTGGACCAAAATATCGAAAGAGGATCCGAACCACTCCAAAAACTTGTTTGTAATTGAAAAGCTTGTTTCAAATTACTTGTTTCACTCTTCGGACCATATTGATACGAAAGACCTAAGGTTTCCCACTTGTCAAAGTTGTGCTCATGATTTGGTCTATCCTAAAGATCCAAGTGGAGGTACCTCTTCTTTGGGAATCCTCTTTGGACTAAAATATCGAAAGAGGATCCGAACCACTCCAAAAACTTGTTTGTAATTGAAATGCTTATTTCAAAGTACTTGTTTCACTCTTCAGACCATATTGATACCAAAGACCTATGGTTTCCCACTTGTCAAAGTTTTCTTCACGATTTGGTCCATCCTAAAGATGCAAATGGAGGAACCTCTTTTTTGGGAATCCTCTTTGGACCAAAATTTCGAAAAAGGATTCAAACCACTCCAAAAACTTGTTTGTAATTGAAAAGCTTGTTTAAAAGAACTTGTTTCACTCTCTAAACCAAATTGAATCCGAAGACCTAAGGTTTCCCACTTGTCAAAGTTGTGCTCATGATTTGGTCAAACCTAAAGATCCAAACGGGGGAACTTCTTCTTTGGGAATCCTGTTTGGACCAAAATATTGAAAGAGAATCTGAACCAATTCAAAAACTTGTTTGTAATTGAAAAGCTTGTTTCAAAGTACTTGTTTCACTCTTCGGACCATATTGACACCAAAGACCTAAGGTTTCCCACTTGTCAAAGTTTTCCTCACGATTTGGTCCATCCTAAAGATGCAAATGGAGGAAGCTCTTCTTTTGGAATCCTCTTTGGAACAAAATTTTGAAAGAGGATTCGAACCACTCCAAAAACTTGTTTGTAATTGAAAAGCATGATTAAAAGCATTTGTTTCACTCTCAAAACCAAATTGAATCCGAAGACCTAAGGTTTCCCACTTGTCAAAGTTGTGCTCATGATTTGGTCAATCCTAAAGATCCAAATGGGGGAACTTCTTCTTTGGGAATCCTATTTAGACCAAAATATCGAAAGAGGATCCGAACCACACCAAAAACTTGTTTATAATTGAAATGCTTGTTTCAAAGTACTTGTTTCACACTTCGGACCATATTGATACGAAATACCTAAGGTTTCCCACTTGTCAATGTTGTGCTCATGATTTGGTCCATCCTAAAGATCCAAATAGAGGTACCTCTTCTATGGGAATCCTCTCTGTATGAAAATATCGAAAGAGGATCCAAACAACTCCAAAACTTGTTTGTAAGTGAAAAGCTTGTTTCAAAGTACTTGTTTCACTCTTCGGACCATATTGATATCAAAGACCTAAGGTTTCACCCTTGTCAAAGTTTTCGTCGCGATTTGGTCCATCCTAAACATGCAAATGGAGGAACCTCTTCTTTAAGAATCCTTTATGGACCAAACTATCAAAAGAGGATCCAAACCACTCCAAAAACTTGTTTGTAATTGAAAAGCTTTTTTGGAAGCACTTGTTTCACTCTCTAAACCAAATTGAATCCGAAGACCTAAGGTTTCCCACTTGTCTAAGTTGTGCTCATGATTTGGTCCATCCTAAAGATGCAAATGAAGGAACCTCTTCTTTGGGAATCCTGTTTGGACCAAAATATCGAAAGAGAATCTGAACCACTCAAAAAACTTGTTTGTAATTTGAAAGCTTGTTTCCAACTAATTGTTTAACACTTCGGACCATATTGATACCAAAGACCTAAGGTTTCCCACTTGTCAAAGTTGTGCTCATGATTTGGTCTATCCTTAAGATCCAAATGGAGGAACCTTTTCTTTGGGAATCCTCTTTGGACCAAAATATAGAATGAGGATCCGAACCACTCCAAAAACTACTTTGTAAGTGAAAAGCTTGTTTTAAAGTACTTGTTTCACTCTTCGGACCATATTGATACAAAAGACCTAAGGTTTCCAACTTGTCAAACTTTTCCACGCGACTTGGTCCATCCTAAAGATGCAAATAGAGGAACCTCTTCTTTGGGAATAGTCTTGGACCAAATTTCGAAAGAGGATCCGAACAACTCAAAAAACTTGTTTGTAAGTGAAAAGCTTGTTTCCAAGTGCTTGTAACTCTTCGGACCATATTGACACCAAAGACCTCAGGTTTCCCAATTGTCAAAGTTTTCCTCACGATTTGGTCCATCCTAAAGATGCAAATGGAGGAACCTCTTCTTTTGGAATCCTCTTTGGACCAAAATTTCGAAAGAGGATTCGAATCACTCCAAAAACTTGTTTGTAATTGAAAAGCTTGTTTAAAAGCACTTGTTTCACTCTCTAAACCAAATTGAATCCGAAGACCTAAGGTTTCCCACTTGTCAAAATTGTGCTCATGATTTGGTCAATCCTAAAGATCCAAATGAGGGAACTTCTTCTTTGGGAATCCTGTTTGGACCAAAATATCGAAAGAGGATCCGAACCACTTCAAAAACTTGTTTGTAATTGAAAAGCTTGTTTCAAAGTACTTGTTTCACTCTTTGGACCATATTGACACCAAAGACCTAAGGTTTCCCACTTGTCAAAGTTTTCCTCACAATTTGATCCATACTAAAGATGCAAATGGAGGAACCTCTTCTTTTGGAATCCTCTTTGGACCAAAATTTCGAAAGAGGATTCGAACCACTTCAAAAACTTGTTTGTAATTGAAAAGCTTGTTTAAAAGCACTTGTTTCACTCTCAAAACCAAATTGAATCCAAAGACCTAAGGTTTCCCACTTGTCAAAGTTGTGCTCATGATTTGGTCAAGCCTAAAGATCCAAATGGGGGAACTTCTTCTTTGGGAATCCTATTTAGACCAAAATATCGAAAGAGGATCCGAACCACTCCAAAAACTTGTTTATAATTGAAAAGCTTGTTTCAAAGTACTTGTTTCACACTTCGGACCATATTGATACGAAAGACCTAAGGTTTCCCACTTGTCAATGTTGTGCTCATGATTTGGTCCTTCCTAAAGATCCAATTGGAGGTACCTCCTCTTTGGGAATCCTCTTTGGACCAAAATATCGAAAGAGGATCTGAACCACTCCAAAAACTTGTTCGTAAGTGAAAAGCTTGTTTCAAACTACTTGTTTCACTCTTCGGTCCATATTGATACCAAATACCTAAAGTTTCCCCCTTGTCAAAGTTTTCTTTGCGATTTGGTCCATCCTAAACATGCCAATTTAGGAACATCTTCTTTGGGAATCCTCTTAGGACCAAACTATCGAAAGAGGATCCAAACCACTCCGAAAACTTGGTTGTAATTGAAAAGCTTTTTTGGAAGCACTTGTTTCACTCTCTAAACCAAATTGAATCCGAAGACCTAAGGTTTCCCACTTGTCAAAGTTGTGCTCATGATTTGGTCAATCCTAAAGATCCAAATGGGGGAACTTCTTCTTTGGGAATCCTATTTAGACCAAAATATCGAAAGAGGATCCGAACCACTCCAAAAACTTGTTTATAATTGAAATTGATATGAATCATGGAACGTCACAAAAAAGCCCAAGGACAAATCACAACATTAAAGTTCAAGAGAAGCATTGACATCCATTTACAGGCCTACATTAGCAAAGTCAAGACAAGCTTCGAAGAATTCATATGATAATAATATTGCCTTTTGCTTTGCTTAAATTGCTTAGTTTTGTAGCCTTGTTCTAGGTTGCATGTTTTAGAAACATTCAAGCATGAATTGATCTATTGTGTTTGTGGATTGTTTCAATCTTGAAATAAGAACAAGTTCTCTTATTTCAAGATCATAGATCATTGGAATAATCTTTCTCTTCTTGTGTTCCAAGGGTTTTACCTTATTGTTCATCGGGGTTTTAGGATTTGCATCTAGGGGTTCTTTGTGCTTTCAAAGGGTTTCTATTTCAATTTCCTAGGGTTTCATATCAGAAATGCTTGTTTCAAAGTACTTGTTTCACACTTCGGACCATATTGATACGAAATACCTAAGGTTTCCCACTTGTCAATGTTGTGCTCATGATTTGGTCCATCCTAAAGATCCAAATAGAGGTACCACTTCTATGGGAATCCTCTCTGGATGAAAATATCGAAAGAGGATCCGAACAACTCCAAAACTTGTTTGTAAGTGAAAAGCTTGTTTCAAAGTACGTGGGAAACCTGAGGTCTTTGGTATCAATATGGTCCGAAGAGTGAAACAAGTACTTTGAAACATGCTTTTCAATTAAAAACATGTTTTTGGAGTGGTTCGGATCCACTTTCGAAATTTTGGTCCAAAGAGTATACCCAAAGAAGAGGTTCCTCCATTTGCATCTTTAGGTTGGACCAAGTCGCGAGGAAAACTTTGACAAGTGGGAAACCTTAGGTCGTTGGTATCAATATGGCCCGAAGAGTGAAACAAGTGCTTTCAAACAAACTTTTCACTTACAAACAAGTTTTTGGAGTGGTTCGAATCCTCTTTCGATATTTTGGTCCAAAGAGGATTCCCAAAGAAGAGGTTCCTCCGTTTGCATCTTAGGATAGACCAAATCGCAAGGAAAACTTTGTCAAGGGAGAAACCTTAGGTCTTTGGTATCAATATAGTCCGAAGAGTGAAACAAGTACTTTGAAACAAGCTTTTCAATAACAAATAAGTTTTTGGAGTGGTTCAGATCCTGTTTCGAAATTTGAGTCCAAAGAGGATTCCCAAAGAAAAGGTTCCTCCATTTGCATCTTTAGGATGGACCGAGTCGCGAGGAAAACTTTGACAAGTGGGAAACCTTAGGTCTTTGGTATCAATATGGTCCGAAGAGTGAAACAAGTACTTTGAAACAAGCTTTTGAATTACAAACAAGTTTTTGGAGTGGTTCGGATCCTCTTTCGAAATTTTGGTCCAAAGAGTATTCCCAAAGAAGAGGTTCCTCCATTTGCATCTTTAGGTTGGACCAAGTCGCGAGGAATACTTTTTCAAGTGGGAAACCTTAGGTCTTTGGTATCAATATGGTCCGAAGAGTGAAACAAGTGCTTTCAAACAAACTTTTCACTTACAAACATGTTTTTGGAGTGGTTCAGATCCTCTTTCGATATTTTGGTCCAAAGAGGATTCCCAAAGAAGAGGTTCCTCCATTTGCATCTTTAGGATGGACCAAGTCGCGAGGAAAACTTTGACAAGTGGGAAACCTTAGGTCTTCGGTATCAATATGGTCCGAAGAGTGAAACAAGTATATGGAAACAAGACTTTCAATTACAAACAAGTTTTTGGAGTGGTTCGGATCCTGTTTGGAAATTTTAGTCCAAACAGGATTCCCAAAGAAGAGGTTCCACCTTTTGCAACAATAGGATGGACCAAGTCGCGTGGAAAACTTTGACTAGTGGGAAACTTGAGGTCTTTGGTATCAATATGGTTCGAACAGTGAAACAAGTACTTAGAGATAAGCTTTTCAATTACAAACAAGTTTTTGGTGTGGTTCGGATCCTCTTTCAAAATTTTGGTCCAAAATAGAATCCCAAAGAAGAGGTTCCTCCATTTGCATCTTTATGCAGGACTAAGTCGCGAGGAAAACTTTAACAAGTGGGAAACCTTAGGTCTTTTGTATCAATATGGTCCGAAGAGTGAAACAAGTGCTTTCAAACAAGCTTTTCACTTACAAACAAGTTTTTGGAGTGGTTCGGATCCTCTTTCGATATTTTGGTCAAAAGAGGATTCCCAAAGAAGAGGTTCCTTTATTTGCATCTTAGCATGGACCAAATCGCGAGGAAAACTTTGATAAGGGGGAAACCTTAGGTCTTTGGTATCAATATGGTCCGAAGAGTGAAACAAGTACTTTGAAAAAAGCTTTTCATTTACAAATAAGTTTTTGGAGTTGTTCGGATCTTGTTTCGAAATTTGAGTCCAAAGAGGATTCCCAAAGAAAAGGTTCCTCCATTTGCATCTTTAGGATGGACCAAGTCGCTAGGAAATTTTTGACAAGTGGGAAACCTTAGGTTTTTGGTATCAATATGGTCCGAAGAGTGAAACAATTATTTTGAAACAAGCTTTTCAATTACAAACAAGTTTTTGGAGTGGTTAGGATCCTCTTTCGAAATTTTGGTCCAAAGAGGATTCCCAAAGAAGAGGATACTCCATTTGCATCTGTAAGATGGACCAAGTCGCGAGGAAAACTTTGACAAGTGGGAAACCTTAGGTCTTTCGTTTCAATATGGTTCGAAGAGTGAAACAAGTACTTTGAAACAAACTTTTAAATTACAAAGAAATTTTTGGAGTGGTTCGGATGCAGTTTCAAAACTTTGGTCCAAAGAGGATTCCAAAGAAGTGGTTCCTCCATTTGGATCTTTAGGATTGACCAAATCACGAGGAAAACTTTGACAAGTGGGAAACCTTAGGTCTCTGGTATCAATATGGTCCGAAGAGTGAAACAAGTACATTGAAACAAGCCTTTCAATTACAAACATGTTTTGGGAGTGGTTCAGATCCTCTTTCGATATTTCGGTCCAATGAGGATTCCCAAAGAAGAGGTTCCTCCATTTGGATCTTTTAGATGGACCAAATCTTGAGCACAACTTTGACAAGTGGGAAACCTTAGGTATTCGGAATCAATTTTTTTTAGAGAGTGAAACAAGTGCTTTCAAACAACTCTTCAATTACAAACAAGTTTTTGGAGTGGTTCGGATCCTCTTTCGATATTTTGGTCCAAACAAGATTCCCAAAGAAGAGGTTCCTCCTTTTGAATCTTAGGATGGACAAAATCGCGAGGAAAACTTTGACAAGGGGGAAACCTTAGGTCCTTGGTATCAATATGGTTTGAAGAGTGAAACAAGTACTTTGAAACAAGCTTTTCAATTACAAACAAGTTTTTGGAGTGGTTCGGATCCTCTTTCGAAATTTTAGTCCAAAGAGGATTTCCAAAGAAGAGGTTCCTCCATTTGCATCTTTAGGATGGACCAGGTCGCGAGCAAAACTTTGACAAGTGGGAAACCTTAGCTCTTTGGTATCAATATGGTCCGAAGAGTGAAACAAGTACTTTGAAACAAGCTTTTCAATTACAAACAAGTTTTTGGAGTGGTTCGGATCCTCTTTCGATATTTTGGTCCAAAGAGGATTCCAAAAGAAGAGGTTCCTCCATTTGGATCTTTAGGATGGACCAAATCATGAGCACAATTTTGGCAAGAAGGAAACCTTAGGTCTTTGGTATCAATATGGTCCGAAGAGTGAAACAAGTACTTTGAAACAAGCTTTTCAATTACAAACAAGTTTTTGTAGTGGTTCGGATCCTCTTTCAAAATTTTGGTCCAAAGAGGATTCCCAAAGACAAGGTTCCTCCATTTGCATCTTTAGGATGGACCAAATCACGAGGAAAACTTTAACAAGGGGGAAACCTTAGGTCTTTGGTATCAATATGGTCCGAAGAATGAAACAAGTGCTTTAAAACAAGCTTTTCACTTACAAACAAGTTTTAGGTGTGGTTCGGATCCTCTTTCGATATTTTGGTCCAAAGAGGATTCCCAAACAAGAGGTTCCTCCATTTGCATATTAGGATAGACCAAATCGCAAGGAAAACTTTGACAAGGGGGAAACCTTAGGTCTTTTGTATCAATATGGTCCGAAGAGTGAAACAAGTACTTTGAAACAAGCTTTTCAATTACAAACCAGTTTTTGGAGTGGTTCGTTTCATCTTTCGAAGTTTTGGTCCAAAGAGGAATCCCAAAGAAGAGGTTCCTCCATTTCCATCTTTAAGATGGACCAAGTCGCGAGGAAAACATTGACAAGTGGGAAACCTTAGGTCTTTGGTATCAATATGGTCCAAAGAGTGAAACAAGTGCTTTCAAACAAGCTTTTCACTTACAAACAAGTTTTTGGAGTGGTTCGGATTCCCTTTTGATATTTTTGGCCAAAGAGGATTCTGAAAAAAGAGGTTCCTCCATTTGCATCTTTAGGATGGGCCAAGTCGCGAGGAAAACTTTAACAAGTGGTCCGAAGATTGAAACAAGCGCTTTCAAACAAGCTTTTCAATTACAAACAAGTTTTTGGAGTGGTTTGGATCCTCTTTCTATATTCACTACAAAAAAACAGCCAATTTGCGACCAGGAAATTGCGACCAAATGGTCGTTTTTCACCTAAAATGCGACCAACTGAGTGGTTGCTAAAAAGCTGGTCGGTTTTGAATTTGTGCGACTGCATGGTCACAAAAATTCGACCATATGGTCGCAAAAAATTTTGGTCGAAAAAAAGTCAAACTTTTTAAAATGCGACCATATGGTCACATTAAAAGGGACCATATGGTCGCATTTTATCTTCAATAGAAGTGACCATTTGGTCACATAAAAAGTGACCAAATGGTCGTAATTTTTGTGACCAAATGGTCACTTATTGGCTCAGTTAAAATACGACCAGATGGTCGCTTAAAAAGCGACCATCTGGTCGTAATTTATGTTAAAGATAAGTGACCAATTGGTCACATAAAAAAGTGACCAAATGGTCACATTTTATGCGACCAGATGGTCGCTTTTAGTCTCAGTTAAAATGCGACCAGATGGTCGCTTAAAAAGTGACCATCTGGTCGCATTTAAGAATTTTTTTTTTTAAATTTAAATTTCAATAATTGAAATTGAAATTAATAATTTAATATTAATTTAAATTTCAATAGTTAATTAATTATGAATTATTAATTATGAATTAATTATTTAATTAATATTAAAATGTCATAAAAAAAAAATTGGAATTCAAATAAAAAATATATATATCAAATATTAAAAAAAACGTTTTATACAATCGAAAGAATCCTAGAACTACTGCGGAGGGGGGGGGGGGGAGGAGGCGTCGATGACGAAGGGCCGCCGCATAGAGATCTGAAGTACGCGGCCAAAGCGGATGTGACCTGGGCGTCGACTCGTGCCTGTATGTCTGCCTCAATAGTAGCGACTCGAGTAACGAAGTCCTCACGCATAGCCTCCATGTCCGCGCGCAGCTGCTGCTCACCCGGAGAAGGGCCGGAGCTAGTGCTCGCTCCGCTCCGCTGAGGCCGGGGCACATCTGCATAAAGGCGTCGCCCGTCTGAGCCGAGCCCAGGGAACCGACCCATCAGGCCGAACCCCTCCAGGACCTCCAGGAACGCCTCTATACGGTCCTCCTGAGTCGGTTGCGAGTCCGGTGTGGGCAACCCGAGTCAAGGACTCCGTGAAACGTTCCTAAACATTTAAAATTCAGAAAATAAAATGGTTAATATATAATGTATGAAAAATTTTAAAGAAAAAATAATAATTGAAAAAAATATTAAATACCTGAACTTCTTTCGCCTTATCGTCGACGAACGTCCCGTCCTTCTTCGTGTGAAGAACTCGGTGCAGCTCATCGGGTGGGACGGGGCGCCCGTGCTTCGCTTCCTAAAAAATCAAAGAGTGAAGAATAAAACATAATAAATTAATAAGTAATTGAAAAAAGAAAACGAGAAAAAAGAAAACGAGAAAGAAAACGAGGAAAAAAAAACATACCAATCGACGATGGTGCTCGTCGTGGGTCCGCGCCCCCGCTGTGTGTTTTACTGGATTCTTCGCGCGGTTGGCCTTATTCCTGCTTGACACTGCCTTGCCCTGAGGAGTGCTCAAGCTCGCGGAGCCGCGCGTGGTCCTCCGGGGCTCATCCACACGGGGCGGTTTCTTGCTTGCTTTCCGCTCGCCGCGAACATGAGGTCCTTGAATCGATCCCAGACGTGATCGTCCCATAGGGGGGAACAATCTACCAGTCTGTGATATCGGGATCGATAACGGGAAACTTGCCCTGAAAAAATTGAAATAAAAAATTGTTAAAGTAATAAATTTATTTCTATAAATTTCAAAATTAATTAATTATGAAAATAAATTATGTTTTTACCTTCCAACTGTCGTACATCCGACGTTTCTCCGTCGTCGGAATCTTCGTCCAGCGAAGGTCGCTGGGTAGAGGCATGCTCTGGAGGACCTCGCGAAACCGTTTTGAAACGGTCGTATGCGGCTGTACTCTGCAAAATCACAAAAAATTATTGTGCTATATATTAGAAACTATTAGTTAAAAAGAATAAAAAACTTTTTGAAAAATAGTAAACAAAATTACTTACGTATCCCCTTCAATCCGAAGGGTAGAGTCTGCGGCCCGAGACGGCTGCGTGCATGAAGTCGAGGGGCCAGCTGGATCCGACCCTGATGCAGACCCGGACGCATACCCTGATGCTAAGCCCGGAGGCGTGGCAAGGGAGTCCTGCGGCAGCCGTGGTGTCGCAGACTCGGTCTCAGGGACTCCATCATCGAGCGTGGCAGCAAGTCCCGTCTCGTAACTGAAGAGGATGTCCAACTCCTCCGTAGTCAGGTCCGCATCAGGGGCAACGCCAGATGGCGTCGCGGAGACCCCTCGTCACCCGCATCGTCAGGCTCGCCTGGACCGGGGGAGGACGCCGTCGCCTGGTCATAATCCTACAACCAAAATAAACTAATTTAATACTAATTACGTAAGTAAAATATTGATTAGTTTATTTAATTAATTAATTAATGAAATAATGTAAATTAAACTAACATAAATTAAGTAAATAATTTAAAATAAACTAATCAAATTAATTTGAATAAAAGTAAATTAAAATTAGATTAATTGAACTAAAAGTAATTCAATTAAACTTAAGATTAATTAAGTAAAACTAAAATAAACTAATCATTTAATTTGAAATAAAGTAAAGTAAAATTAGATTAATTGAACTAAAATTAATTGAATTAAACTAAAATTCAATTAATTTTAGTTTCAATTAATCTAATTTTAATTTACTTTAATTCAAATTAATTAATTAGTTAATTTTAGTTTTAATTAATTAATCTTAAGTTTAATTGAATTAATTTTAGTTCAATGAAGCTAATTTATATTTACTTTAATTCCAAGTAATTGATTAGTTAATTTTAGTTTTAATTAATTAATCTTAAGTTTAATTGAATTAATTTTAGTTCAATTAAGCTAATTTATATTTACTTTAATTCCAAGTTAGTTAATTTTAGTTTTAATTAATTAATCTTAAGTTTAATTGAATTAATTTCAGTTCAATTAACCTAATTTTAATTTACTTTAATTCAAATTAATTGATTAGTTAATTTTAGTTTTAATTAATTAATCTTAAGTTTAATTGAATTAATTTTAGTTCAATTAACCTAATTGTACTTTACTTTAATCAAATGTAACTAAAATTAAGTAATTAAACAATTTTTATTTAATAATTAAACTAAAATTAATTAATTAAATTAGTGTAACTCATTAATTTAAACTACTTAAGTATAATTGAAGTTAAACTATTTGAATTAATTACCCTACTTTAAATTAATTGATTTAATTAAAGTAATCTAAATTACATTAATTAAACTAAAATTAAAAGTTAAACTAGTGTAATTATAAATTAATTTAGTTTAATTTTATTAAATTAAAGTAAACTATCTTAAATAAACTAAATAAGTAATTAAACTAAATTAGATTAAGTAATTAAATTAATTACTACTTAAATTTAATTAAAGTAAACTAAGTTAGATTAATTAAACTATTAGATTAATTAAACTAAAATAACTTAAAGTAATAAAATTAAAGTAAACTAATTAATTAGTTAATGTAAACTAAACTAATTAAATTAAACTACTTAAACTAAAACTAAAACTAATTAAATTAACAAAACTAAACTAAACTAAAACTAATTAAATTAACAAAACTAAAGTAAACTAAAACTAATTAAATTAACAAAACTAAAGTAAACTAAAACTAATTAAATTAACAAAACTAAATTAAACTAAAACTAATTAAATTAACAAAACTAAACTAAACTACATAATTAAAAACTAAAAACTAAAACTAAGTAAACTAAATTCTTAAACTAAACTTCAATTTGTTACGAAAACTAACCTCGTGTAATCGAAACCGGGATTGGTGGTTGAGGGTTTTCGGTTTAGAGTAAGAATGGGAACGGGAACGGGAAGAAATAACGGGGAACGGGATAGGGGAAAGAGAGAAACGAACAAAAAGAGAGGAAGAAAAAGAGAAAGGCAGCTGATATGAATCATGGAGCCTTAATGTTGATCTTTTCCGAGCTTGCATTCGTTGTCTCCAAGTTCAAGATTAGTTCAATAAATGGAAGTCAAGTTCAAGTAGAGTTCATTAAATGCAAGTCAAGTTCAAACCAAGCTCATTAAATGCAAGTAAACTTCAAGCCAGTTCATTAAATGCAAGTCAAGTTCATTTAATGCAACCGAAGCTCATTTATTGCAACTCAAGACATCAATGCTACTCTTGACTTATTCATGACATCCTAAGGTTTCATTTAAGACTCTCATAAACACATGTGACCAAGGATTTTCAGTTACAAAGACTTTCAAATCAGATTTGTAACTCTTCTAATTACATTACAAGTTTGCATAGTTAAGACCATTTTCGGTTATTTTTGTAAGACTTTAAGGTTGTAGCTGTTTCATTTCCTTTCATTTATGTCAATTTCGTTTTTCCCTTTGTTTTGTAAGGCTTATATAGCCATGTTTCAGATTGTAAAAAATCAGATTATGATTGAATTAAAAATCCAAAGTCTCATTGAGAGCTTTTTCTTTGAATTGTTGTGAGTTGTTCAACTTTTCATCTTGTCATTCCTTGTGTTTAGGGTGGCTGTAGAATCGAGCCATTAGGATTCATCATTCTAATTTGGTGGATTGATTCGAATCTAAAACAAGAAATCCAATTCTTGTCTTTAGATCATTGATCATAAGGATAATCATTTTCTAGCCTTTTTCCTTGGGTTGTTTCAAATGGCATATGTGGGTTCTTTGGTTGTGATCTTTTTGGGTCCTTAGTTAAGTTTAAGGGTTCTTAAAGCATTTCGAAAGGGTTTTCGTATCATTTGGTATCAGAGCATTGGTTACGATTTTGTGGTGATCTCTAGAACAGGTTTTATCCAATCTATCCTTTTCTATTCTTGTTCTTTTCAATTCTGTCCAATCTTTTCAATTCTGTCCAATCATGAATTTGTCTTCATCTTTTCATTCTGATCTTATTTCTATCTTAAAGATCACATTCTGATCTTGAAAAAAAAAGAAAAAAAAAAAACAAAGCTTTGCATCCAAGAGCACCAAATCTGTTCATCTTGTGTTCATCTAGCAAGTTCTTGATTTTCTGAGTTTGATCCTTAAAATTCGTGTATATCTGATTGGAATGTGTTATTATATCAGTTATATGTCATAAAACATCAGTTACAAGTCATATTACACAATCCTTGATCTCTAAAAACGTTTGAAATTCAAATCTGCCAAAACTGCCCATTTTTGTAACCGCCGCATTTAATGCTGCTGTTTTGTGTCGAAATCCTTTCATAACGTCCGAATTTACTTGTTTGTCCTGAAGAGAAAATATTTATCATCTTGTTATAATTCAAATATCAGAAGGGCTCATAGTCAAATTCGTAACAAAAAATATTCAAATATTGGGATTCAATTCAGTGCGCAGATTGCTCGTAAATTGCAACACCTTATCTCCGTTTATTGGTGTTTTCATTTGTGATTGAATTTCTGAGTTTGGCCAATTTTAAGCTCTTCATAACAGAGATATTAACCTATATATGGGCTGCTTCTCTTAAAGTAAAGGCCAATCTTGAAGGAAATTTGAGCGCAAACACGAGTGGAACAAAGAGAGTTGTAAAAAAGGAGGGAGTGCTTGTAAGGTCCAATTTTTTTGTTTTCTCTCTAACTTTCTTTTGCAGCCACACTTTTTGATTCGAGGACGAATCATTTTGAAGAATGGGGGAATGATATGAATTATGTAGCCATGCATTTAAGGAATTCAAGCTTAAAGAGTACATGCATTGATGACAACTCAAGTTGCATTAAATGCACTCAAGACGTATTTATGACAGCTCAAGCTTGAAGTATAGTAGCATTGATGACAACTCTAGATGCATTTATGACAACCCAAGCTTCATTCAAGGCAACTTAAAGCTTCATTCAAGATAACTTCAATACACTTCAAGACAAGCATTACTGGCATTTAAAAGCTACTTTTAAGCATCATGTATCAGTTTCAATTGTTTTAGATGTATTGTAAGTTACAAAGTAGTAGTGGCAGATTGTAACTCATGTTTTAGCTTTAATTTCGGGGGTTACAAGCTAGGGACATCATGGGGCTGTTATGGGAGCATTATGAACGAAATTTACATGTATTTTATGCCTATAAATAGGCTTTGTTTTAGCTATTGTAAATCAGATTTGAATGATGAATGAAATGTAGCATTTTTATGCACATTGAGAGCCTTGAGCCTCAACCCTTTGTAATCTTGCTTTAGATTACATGTTTAGAAACATTCAAGAGGGGAGTGATCAACCAACTTGTGGAGTGTTTCGAGTCATGAGATGATGGAACGTAATTGTTTGGGTCCATTTCATGATTTTTAGATCACACAAGGCAATTTGTTTTCTAGCCTTTCCTTGGGGTTGTTTCAAATGGCATATGTGGGTTCTTTGGTTGTGATCTTTTTGGGTCCTTAGTTAAGTTTAAGGGTTCTTAAAGCATTTCGAAAGGGTTTTCGTATCAGCAGCAAAGAAGAGAAGAGAAAGCAGATACGGGAAAAAGAAAAAGAAACGGGGGAAAGGAAAGGGATGGGAATTTAAATCATAATTTGCGACCAACTGGTCGCAAATATGTAATTATGACAGGAAATGAACAGTCACGCGTGCTGGGGAAATTGCGACCATATGGTCGCATTTCCAAATACAAATGCCACCATTTGGTCGCATTTATAGAAAAAGCGACCAAATGGTCGCCCAGTTGCCATTACCAAGAACAGCTGTCATTTCACGAGTCCCATCAACGATTGCGACCATCTGGTCGCAATTATGAGATTCACCTCCAAATATTGCGACCATATGGTCGCATTACTTAAATTCACCGCCATAAATTTCATGAAAATTTAAAGTTACCGCCCATAATTGCGACCATATGGTCGCAATTCCAATTGTATTTTTTAAAAAATATTATTATACTTTTGCAAAATGCGACCATTTGGTCGCTTTTCTCCCAAAACCCTAAACCCTAAACAACCCTAAACCCTAAACCCTAAACCCTAAACCCTAAATCCTAAACCCTAAATCTTAAATGCGACCATTTGGTCGCTTTTCCCTTCTAAATTACTACCATGTGGTCACCTTTTTTGTGAAATTGCGACCACTTGGTCGCAAATATTAATATTTATATACTTTTTTTATATATTGGGTTACTTTCTGATATTTACATATGACGGGAACTCTTGTTTCCATGTTGTTATATTCATTGATATGTTTCTTCATGATTTTCGAGATAAATTTTTGTAATTCTTGATTTGGAACTATTTGATTCTAATTAAGAGTTTTTTTTAATACGATATAGATAATTTTATTCTTGTTTTTCAAGATAGAAAGTGCTAGAAGGGAACCAAATAGACTATTGAAGATGTACATATTTATATATAATTAATTTGCATCCGCATATTCATTTGAAGCAATTCCAACTATGAGAATTCGATATAAACATGTCAAAGTTGAAATCAAGAGGAATCTTTCTTATAATAAAAAAAAAAAGTTAATTTCATTTTCATCGTATTTCATCATCTTTTGATTTTAAGTTTGGTCTATTGCTTTATTCATAATTGTAAATGCTTTACTTGAACAAAAAAGAGTCACACGACTATATTCAACTAGAGGTTTAAGGAAAATATAATTATTCTCTGGGACAATATTATTGTTCTCTCTTTGTATGGAAATTCAGATATTTTCAAGACGGGGTTAAATATTATTATTTACTCTACACAAATTTTAGAACAATCTAAAGGCGTTTAGATAGCTTATTGATCTTGAAGAGTTTTTATATTAATTGAAAGTGAATAATTTTTATTTAATTGACATTATTATTATTGTTAAGAAATGTAATCAATAAAATTAACCACATCTTGACATTTTGGAATTATTGGTAATTTTTTCAATCATCTATTCTTATTTTTATTTTTTCTTTTCTAAAGCTTATAATGTAATTTTATTTTATGAACAAATAAAATATTTAATATTTGTTGATTTTTTCCCACTGTCTTTATGGGGTAAAATAGATAAAGTAAAAGGAAATTACCCCATAAATACAGTGGGAAAAAATCAACAAATATTAAATATTTTATTTGTTCATAAAATAAATATAATTTAAAAATTGATTAACAAACATTTTAACTAATACACATAAAACTCTTAAGTATACAATTATTGAATTGTAAAATAAGACAAAAAATTCCACGTGCATCGCCCGTGTTAAAAAATAGTTATTTATAAATTATTGGTCATATAAAATCACATAATTTGCGACCATCCGGTCACTTTCTAATGTGACCATATGGTAGCTTAATTCCCGGCAAAATTTTAAGCTACCACTCCCCAAAAAAGGTCACAAAATTGTGACCAGATGGTCACTTTTAATTGTGACCACTTGGTAGCTTTTTTCCCTCCAAAATTACGCGCCATTTTTTGCTACTAAGACATATTTTAGTCACAAACATTGCGACCAGGTGGTCACTTTTAATTGTGACCACTTGGTAGCTTTTTTCCTTCCAATTTTAAGCTACCACTCCCCAAAAAAGGTCACAAAAATTGCGACCAGATGGTCACTTTCAATTGTGACCACTTGGTAGCTTTTTTCCCTCCAAAATTACGCGCCATTTTTTGCTACCAAGACATATTTTAGTCACAAAAATTGCGACCAGGTGGTCACTTTTAATGGTGACCACTTGGTAGCTTTTTTCCCTCCAAAATTACGCGCCATTTTTTGCTACCAAGGCATATTTTAGTCACAAAAATGCGACCAAATGGTCGTTTTTATAGGTGACCAAGTGGTCGCTTTTTTTGCGCCATAATTTCGCGCCATTTTTTCTGACTACATCTACTTTTGGTCGTAATCTGGTCGCAAAAAAAGTGACCAGATGGTCACTTAAAGTCAACCTTCAAAGAAAGTGACCAAGTGGTCACTTTAAAACTACCACTTTTTTTTTGTCGCAAATTTTTGGTCGCATTTTGGCAGTTTTTTTGTAGTGATTTTGGTCCAAAGAGGATTCCCAAAGAAGTGATTCCTCTATTTGCATATTTAAGATGGACCAAGACGCGAGGAAAACTTTGACAAGGGGGAAACCTTAGGTCTTTGGTATCAATATGGTCCGAAGAGTGAAACAAGTACTTTGAAACAAGCTTTTCAATTACAAACAAGTTTTTGGAGTGGTTTGGATCCTGTTTCGAAATTTTGGTCCAAAGAGGATTCCCAAAGAAGAGGTTCCTCCATTTGCACCTTATGATGGACCAAGTCGCGAGGAAAACTTTGACAATTGGGAAACCTTAGGTCTTTGGTATCAATAAGGTCCGAAGAGTGAAACATGTACTTTGAAACAAGCTTTTAAATTACAAACAAGTTTTTTGAGTGGTTCAGATCCTCTTTCGAAATTTTGGTCCAAAGAGGAATCCTAAAGATGAGGTTCCTCCATTTGCATCTTTAGGATGGACCAAGTAGCGAGTAAAACTATAACAAGTGGGAAACCTTAGGTCATTGGTATCAATATGGTCCGATGAGTGAAACAAGTGCTTTCAAACAAGCTTTTCACTTACAAACAATTTTTTGGAGTGGTTCGGATCCTCTTTCGATATTTTGGTCCAAAGAGGATTCTCAAAGAAGACGTTCGTCCATTTGTATCTTAGGATGGACCAAATCGCGAAGAAAAATTTGACAAGGGGGAAACCTTAGGTCTTTGGTATCAATATGGTCCGAAGAGTGAAACAAGTACTTTGAAACAAACTTTTCAATTATAAACAAGTATTTGGAGTGGTTCGGATCCAATTTCGAAATTTTAGTCCAAAGAGGATTCCCAAAGAAGAGGTTCCTCCATTTGCATCTTTAGGATAGACCAGGTCGCAAGCCAAACTTTGACAAGTGGGAAACCTTAAATCTTTGGTATCAATATGGTCCGAAGAGTGAAACAAGTACTTTGAAACAAGCTTTTCAATTACAAACAAGTTTTTGGAGTGGTTCGGATCATCTTTCGAAATTTTGGTCCAATGAGGATTCCCAAAGAAGAGGTTCCTCCATTTGCATCTTTAGGATGGACTAAGTCGCGAGGAAAACTTTGACAAGTGGGAAACCTTAGGTCTTTGGTATCAATATGGTCCGAAGAGTGAAACAAGTGCTTTCAAACAAGCTTTTCTCTTACACACAAGTTTTCGGTGTGGTTCGGATTATCTTCCGATATTTTTGTCCAAAGAGGATTCCGAAAGAAGAGGTTCCTCCTTTTACATCTTTAGGATGGACCAAATCGCGAGGAAAACTTTGACAAGGGGGAAACCTTAGGTCTTTGGTATCAATATGGTTCGAAGAGTGAAACAAGTACTTTGAAACCAACTTTTCAATTACAAACAAGTTTTTGGAGTGGTTCGGATCCTGTTTCGAAATTTTAGTCCAAAGAGGATTCCCAAATAAGAGGTTCCTCCATTTGCATCTTAGCATGGAACAAGTCATGAGGAAAACTTTGACAACTGGGAAACCTTAGGTCTTTGGTATCAATAAGGTCCGAAGAGTGAAACAAGTACTTTGAAACAAGCTTTTGAATTACAAACAAGTTTTTGGAATGGTTCGATTCCTCTTTCGGAATTTTGGTCCAAAGAGGATTCCGAAAGAAGAGGTTCCTCCATTTGCATCTTTAGTATTGATCAAGTCGCGAGGAAAACTTTAACACGTGGGAAACCTTAGGTCTTTGATATCAATATGGTCCGAAGAGTGAAACAAGTGCTTTCAAACAAGCTTTTCAATTACAAACAAGTTTTTGGAGTGGTTCGGATCCTCTTTCGATATTTTGGTCCAAAGAGGATTCCCGAAGAAGAGGTCCATCTATTTGCATATTTAGGATGGACCAAGTCGCGAGGAAAACTTTGACAAGGGGGAAACCTTAGGTCTTTGGTATCAATATGGTCCAAAGAGTGAAACAAGTACTTTGAAACAAGCTTTTCAATTACAAACAAGTTTTTGGAGTGGTTCGGATCCTGTTTTGAAATTTTGGTTCAAAGAGGATTCCCAAGGAAGAGGTTCCTCCATTTGCATCTTAGGATGGACCAAGTCGCGGGGAAAACTTTGACAATAGGGAAACCTAAGGTCTTTGGTAGCAATAAGGTCCGAAGAGTGAAACATGTACTTTGAAACAAGCTTTTGAATTACAAACAAGTTTTTTGAGTGGTTCGGATCCTCTTTCGAAATTTTGGTCCAAAGAGGAATCCTAAAGATGAGGTTCCTCCATTTGCATCTTTAGGATGGACCAAGTCGCGAGGAAAACTATAACAAGTGGGAAACCTTAGGTCATTGTTATCAATATGGTCCGATGAGTGAAACAAGTGGTTTCAAACAAGCTTTTCACTTACAAACAAGTTTTTGGAGTGGTTCGGATCCTCTTTCAATATTTTGGTCCAAAGAGGATTCCCAAAGAAGACGTTCCTCCATTTGCATGTTAGGATGGACCAAATCGCCATGAAAAATTTGACAAGGGGGAAACCTTAGGTCTTTGGTATCAATATGGTCCGAAGAGTGAAACAAGTCCTTTGAAACAAACTTTTCAATTACAAACAAGTTTTTGGAGTGGTTCGGATCCTCTTTCGAAATTTTAGTCCAAAGAGGATTCCCAGAGAAGAGGTTCCTCCATTTGCATCTTTAGGATGGACCAGGTCGCGGGCAAAACTTTGACAAGTGGGAAACCTTAGGTCTTTGGTATCAATACGGTCCGAAGAGTGAAACAAGTACTTTGAAACAAGCTTTTCAATTACAAACAAGTTTTTGGAGTGGTTTGGATCCTCTTTTTAAATTTTGGTCCAAAGAGGAATCCCACAGAAGAGGTTCCTCCATTTACATCTTTAGGATGGACCAAGGCCTGAGGAAAACTTTGACAAGCGGGAAACCTTAGGTCTTTGTTATCAATATGGTCTGAAGTGTGAAACAAGTACTTTCATACAAGCTTTTCACTTACAAACAAGTTTTTGGAGTGGTTCGTATCCTCTTTCGAAATTTTTGTCCAAAGAGGATTCCCAGAGAAGAGGTTCCTCCATTTGTATCTATAGGATGGACCAAATCCAATGAAATCTTTGACAAGTAGAAAACCTTAGGTCTTTGGTATCAATATAGTCCGAAGAGTGAAACAAGTACTTTGAAACAAGCTTTTCAATTACAAACAAGTTTTTGGAGTGGTTCGGATCCTCTTTCGTAATTTTGGTCCAAAGAGGATTCCCAAAGACGAGGTTCCTCCATTTGCATCTTTAGGATGGACCAAATCACGAGGAAAACTTTGACAAGGGGGAAACCTTAGGTCTTTGGTATCAATATGGTCCGAAGAGTGAAACAAGTGCTTTCAAACAAGCTTTTCACTTACAAACAAGTTTTAGGAGTTCTTCGGATCCTCTTTTGATATTTTGGTCCAAAGAGGATTCCCAAACAAGAGGTTCCTCCATTTGCATCTTAGGATAGACCAAATCGCGAGGAAAACTTTGACAAGGGGGAAACCTTAGGTCTTTGGTATCAATATGGTCCGAAGAGTGAAACAAGCTTTTCAATTACAAACAAGTTTTTGGAGTGGTTCGTTTCCTCTTTCGAAGTTTTGGTCGAAAGAGGAATCCCAAAGAAGAGGTTCCTCCATTTCCATCTTTAAGATGGACCTAGTCGTGAGGAAAACATTGACAAGTGGGAAACCTTAGGTCTTTGGTATCAATATGGTCCAAAGAGTGAAACAAGTGCTTTCAAACAACCTTTTCACTTACAAACAAGTTTTTTGAGTGGTTCGGATTCTCTTTCGATATTTATTGCCAAAGAGGATTCCCAAAGAAGAGGTTCCTCCTTTTGCATCTTTAGGATGGACCAAATCGCGAGTAAAACTTTGACAAGGGGGAAACCTTAGGTCTTTGGTATCAATATGGTCGGAAGAGTGAAACAAGTACTTTCAAACAAGCTTTTCAATTACAAACAAGTTTTTGGAGTTGTTCGGATCCTATTTCGAAATTTTTGTCCAAAAAGGATTCCCAAAGAAGAGGTTCCTCCATTTGCATCTTAGGATGGACTAAGTCGCGAGGAAAACTTTGACAATTGGGAAACCTTTGGTCTTTGGTATCAATAAGGTCCGAAGAGTGAAACAAGTACTTTGAAACAAGCTTTTGAATTACAAACAAGTTTTTGGATTGGATCGGATCCTCTTTCGAAATTTTGGTCGAATGAGGAATCCAAAAGACGAGGTTCCTCCATTTGGATCTTTAGGATGGACCAAGTCGCGAGGAAAACTTTAACAAGTGGGAAACCTTAGGTTTTTCGTATCAATATGGTCCGAAGAGTGAAACAAGTGCTTTCAAACAAGCTTTTCACTTACAAACAAGTTTTTTGAGTGGTTCGGATCCTCTTTTGATATTTTGGTCCAAACGGGATTCCCAAAGAAGAGGTTCCTCCATTTGCTTCTTAGAATGGACCAAATCGCGAGGAAAACTTTGACAAGGGGGAAACCTTAGGTCTTTGGTATCAATATGGTCCGAAGAGTGAAACAAGTAATTTGAAAAAACTTTTCAATTACAAACAAGTTTTTGGAATGGTTCGGATCCTGTTTCGAAATTTTGGTCCAAAGAGGATTCCCAAAGAAGAGGTTCCTCCATTTAAATCTTTACGATGGACTAAGTCGCGAGGAAAACTTTGACAAGTGGGAAACCTTAGGTCTTTGTTATCAATATGGTCTGAAGAGTGAAACAAGTGCTTTCAAACAAGTTTTTCACTTACAAACAAGTTTTTGGAGTGATTCGGATTCTCTTTCGATATTTTTGTCCAAAGAAGATTCCCAAAGAAGAGGTTCCTCCTTTTGCATCTTTAGGATGGACCAAATCGCGAGGAAAACTTTGACAAGGGGGAAACCTTAGGTCTTTTGTATCAATAAGGTCCGAAGAGTGAAACAAGTACTTTGAAACAAGCTTTGGAATTACAAACAAGTTTTTAGAGTGGTTCGATTCCTCTTTCGAAATTTTGGTCCAAAGAGGATTCTGAAAGAAGAGGTTCCTCCATTTGTATTTTTAGGATGGACCAAATCGCGAGGAAAACCTTAACAAGTGGGAAACCTTAGGTCTTTGGTATCAATATGGTCCGAAGAGTGAAACAAGTGCTTTGAAACAAGCTTTTGAATTACAAACAAGTTTTTGGAGTGGTTCGGATCCTCTTTCTATATTTTGGTCCAAAGAGGATTCCCAAAGAAGAGGTTCCTCTATTTGCATATTTAGGATGGACCAAGACGCGAGGAAAACTTTGACAAGGGGGAAACCTTAGGTCTTTGGTATCAATATGGGCCGAAGAGTGAAACAAGTACTTTGAAACAAGCTTTTCAATTACAAACAAGTTTTTGGAGTGGTTTGGATCCTGTTTCGAAATTTTGGTCCAAAGACGATTCCCAAAGAAGAGGCTCCTCCATTTGCACCTTAGGATGGACCAAGTCGCGAGGAAAACTTTGACAATTGGGAAACCTTAGGTCTTTGGTATCAATAAGGTCCGAAGAGTGAAACATGTCCTTTGAAACAAGCTTTTGAATTACAAACAAGTTTTTTGAGTGGTTCGGATCTTCTTTCGAAATTTTGGTCCAAAGAAGAATCCTAAAGACGAGGTTCCTCCATTTGCATCTTTAGGATGGACCAAGTAGCGAGGAAAACTATAACAAGTGGGAAACCTTAGGTCATTGGTATCAATATGGTCCGATGAGTGAAACAAGTGCTTTCAAACAAGCTTTTCACTTACAAACAAGTTTTTGGAGTGGTTCGGATCCTCTTTCGATATTTTGGTCCAAAGAGGATTCTCAAAGAAGACGTTCCTCCATTTGTATCTTAGGATTGCCCAAATCGCGAAGAAAAATTTGACAAGGGGGAAACCTTAGGTCTTTGGTATCAATATGGTCCGAAGAGTGAAACAAGTACTTTGAAACAAACTTTTCAATTACAAACAAGTTTTTGGAGTGGTTCGGATCCTCTTTCGAAATTTTAGTCCAAAGAGGATTCCTAAAGAAGAGGTTCCTCCATTTGCATCTTTAGGATGGACCAGGTCGCGAGGAAAACTTTGACAAGTGGGAAACCTTAGCTCTTTGGTATCAATATGGTCCGAAGAGTGAAACAAATACTTTGAAACAAGCTTTTCAATTACAAACAAGTTTTTGGAGTGGTTCGGATCCTCTTTCGATATTTTGGTTCAAAGAAGATTCCCAAAGAAGAGGTTCCTCCATTTGGATCTTCAGGATGGACCAAATCATGAGCACAATTTTGGCAAGAAGAAAACCTTAGGTCTTTGGTATCAATATGGTCCGAAGAGTGAAACAAGTACTTTGAAACAAGCTTTTCAATTACAAACAAGTTTTTGTAGTGGTTCGGATCCTCTTTCAAAATTTTGGTCCAAAGAGGATTCCCAAAGACAAGGTTCCTCCATTGGCATCTTTAGGATGGACCAAATCACAAGGAAAACTTTAACAAGGGGGAAACCTTAGGTCTTTGGTATCAATATGGTCCGAAGAGTGAAACAAGTGCTTTAAAACAAGCTTTTCACTTACAAACAAGTTTTAGGTGTGGTTCGGATCCTCTTTCGATATTTTGGTCCAAAGCGGATTCCCAAACAAGAGGTTCCTCCATTTGCATATTAGGATAGACCAAATCGCGAGGAAAACTTTGACCAGGGGGAAACCTTAGGTCTTTGGTATCAATATGGTCCGAAGAGTGAAACAAGTACTTTGAAACAAGCTTTTCAATTACAAACCAGTTTTTGGAGTGGTTCGTTTCCTCTTTCGAAGTTTTGGTCCAAAGAGGAATCCCAAAGAAGAGGTTCCTCCATTTCCATCTTTAAGATGGACCAAGTCGCGAGGAAAACATTGACAAGTGGGAAACCTTAGGTCTTTGGTATCAATATGGTCCAAAGAGTGAAACAAGTGCTTTCAAACAAGCTTTTCACTTACAAACAAGTTTTTGGAGTGGTCCGGATCCTCTTTCTATATTTTGGTCCAAAGAGGATTCCCAAAGAAGAGATTCCTCTATTTGCATATTTAGGATGGACCAAGACGCGAGGAAAACTTTGACAAGGTGGAAACCTTAGGTCTTTGGTATCAATATGGTCCGAAGAGTGAAACAAGTACTTTGAAACAAGCTTTTCAATTACAAACAAGTTTTTGGAGTGGTTTGGATCCTGTTTCGAAATTTTGGTCCAAAGAGGATTCCCAAAGAAGAGGTTCCTCCATTTGCACCTTATGATGGACCAAGTCGCGAGGAAAACTTTGACAATTGGGAAACCTTAGGTCTTTTGTATCAATAAGGTCCCAAGAGTGACACATGTACTTTGAAACAAGCTTTTGAATTACAAACAAGTTTTTTGAGTGGTGCGGATCCTCTTTCGAAATTTTGGTCCAAAGAGGAATCCTAAAGATGAGGTTCCTCCATTTGCATCTTTAGGATGGACCAAGTAGCGAGGAAAACTATAACAAGTGGGAAACCTTAGGTCATTGGTATCAATATGGTCCGATGAGTGAAACAAGTGCTTTCAAACAAGCTTTTCACTTACAAACAAGTTTTTTGAGTGGTTCGGATCCTCTTTTGATATTTTGGTCCAAAGAGGATTCTCAAAGAAGACGTTCCTTCATTTGTATCTTAGGATGGACCAAATCGCGAAGAAAAATTTGACATGGGGGAAACCTTAGGTCTTTGGTATCAATATGGTCCGAAGAGTGAAACAAGTACTTTGAAACAAACTTTTCAATTATAAACAAGTATTTGGAGTGGTTCGGATCCTCTTTCGTAATTTTAGTCCAAAGAGGATTCCCAAAGAAGAGGTTCCTCCATTTGCATCTTTAGGATGGTCCAAATCATGAGCACAATTTTGAAAAGTGGGAAACCTTAGGTCTTGGTATCAATATGGTCCGAAGAGTGAAACAAGTACTTTGAAACAAGCTTTTCAATTACAAACAAGTTTTTGGAGTGGTTCGGATCCTGATATGAATTATGTAGCCATGCATTGAACGAATTCAAGCTTAAAGAGTACATGCATTGATGACAACTCAAGTTGCATTTAATGCACTCAAGATGCATTTATGACGACTCACGCTTCATTCATGGCAACTTAAAGCGACATTCAAGATAAATTCAATGCACTTCAAGACAAGCATTAATGGCATTTAAAAGCTACTTTTAAGCATCATGTATCAGTTTCAATTGTTTTAGATGCATTGTAAGTTACAAAGTAATAGTGGCAGATTGTAACTCATGTTTTAGCTTTAATTTTGGGGGTTACAAGCTAGGAACTTAATGGGGTTGACATGGGATCATTATGAACGAAATTTACATGTAATTTAAACCTATAAATAGGCCATATATCAGCCAATGTAAATCAGACTTGTAAGACTTGACAGATTCAAAAGATTGAATGAAATGTAGCATTTTTATGCACATTGAGAGCCTTGCGTGATATGAATCAAGGAGCCTCAAAGTTGATCATTGCCGGAATTGCATTCATTTCTTTCCAAGATCAAGCTACAAGCAAGTTCAATAATTACAACATCAAAGTTCAAGCTTACATCAATAAATGGAAGTCAAGTTTAAGCTTAGTTCATTAAATGCAAGTCAAGTTCAAGCCTAGTTCACTAAATGCAAGTCAAGTTCATTTATTGCAACCGAAGCTCATTTAATGCAACTCAATACATCAATGAAACTCAAGACTTATTCATGACATCTTAAAGCTTCATTCAAGACTCCCATCAATACATTTGATGAAGATGTTTCAGTTACAAAGAGTTACAAATCAGATTTGTAACTCCCAAGAAATCAGTTACACTTTGACAATTTAATAGGCTTGTCAATTGTCTTTATTTTTGTCATTACTTTTTTGGGCTGTCTTTTGGACTTTTTTATTCAATTTTATCACCTTATTTTCGTGGCTATTGAAGGCTATAAAGCCATGACACATGCTTGTAACAAATCAGATTATTGAGGAGATAAAAATACAAAACTCTTTGAGAGCTTTTCTTTGAAATTGTTGTGAGCCGAGCTTACCATTTCAATTTTGTCATTCCTTGTGTTTAGGGTGTCTGTAGAATCAAGCCTTTAGGATTGATCATTCTAAATTGGTGGATTGATTCGAATCTAAAACAAGAAATCCAATTCTTGTCTTTAGATCTTTGATCATAAGGATAATCATCTTCTAGCCTTTTTCCTTGGGTTGTGTCAAATGGCATATGTGGGTTCTTTGGTTGTGATCTTTTTGGGTCCTTAGTTAAGTTTAAGGGTTCTTAAAGCATTTCGAAAGGGTTTTCGTATCATTTTGGTATCAGAGCATAGGTTGCATCTTAGTGGCCGATCTCTAGAATTGATTCTATCTTACTTTTATGCACTTGTTTTTCAATTCTACACATTCTGTCCATCGAATTCATTTCTGCCTTTTCATCCATTTTTCTTCATCATTTTATTCTGATTTCATATCCATCTTAAAGATCACGATTAGATCTTGAAAATCAAAAAAAAAAAGAAAGAAAGAAAGAACGAGGAGAGCAATTGCATCCGAGAGCACTAATCTGTACATCTTGTGTTCTTCTTGAAAAATTCTTCACTTTTCTGAGTTTGATTCATATAATTTCGTGTATAACTGATATAATTGTGTTTCTATAACATTTACCATTGAAATATATCAGTTTCACATTGATTTAAAGTCTCAGAAACGGCTATAAGTTACATTTTCCAAAACTGTCCCGTTTTGTAACTGCCGCATTTAATGCTACTGTTTTCCATTCAAACTCTGATCTAGCGTCCGAATTTGTCTTTGTTGTCTGAAGAGAAAAGTTTTATCTTTCTGTTATATTTCAAAGTTCAGAAGGGAGCTTTATCCAAATCATAACGGAAACAGTTCAAATCTGGAATATCATTTCTGTGCGCAGGTTTATCCTATTTTCCGGGAACTAAATTCTGTGAGTTAGAGTTTTCAATTCTGAACTAATTTTTGAATATGGCCTTTTGTATGCTCTTTATTATCATCTTAAAAAGCTTCATATAGGCTGCCAATTGAAAATTCATTCTCGAACTCCACGAATTTTGAAATTTGTAATTGCCATTTTTCTTGAGTTCTTTGCTTTCAAAAATCTGTTTTGCTTTTCCAATCTGATTTTTGCCTATCCAATCTGTTTTTCTTGCTTTATTTTTGCTTCTTTTCATTATTTTAGATTGTTTAAATACTGATTGCTTGATTTTTAGTACTTTAAACACAAGTTACTTCCAACTTATCAATAGCCTTACTTGATATTTTGGCCTACCTTGAGTGATTAAACACGAGAGTTCCTTGAGTGATATATTGTGAGGGAGTGTTGTAAGGTCCAGAAAACATGTCACAATGGGAAAATAATGTGGGTGAGATTAGTGAAGCTAGGTGGAGAGAGGAACAAGAGGGAGCTTTTGCTAGACTTACTCAGACTTTAGAGGAGCTTAATGAGTGTATGGGTAGATTAGTGAAGGCTAGTAATCAGCAAAATAGGGATAAATTTGAAGGAGAATTAGAAAGTGATGTTGAGGAAGAAGTAGTAACTGATTGGGAAGAGAGTGACTTTGAGGAAGAATATTTTGAGGAAGCCGAAGAGGGTGATTCTATGGAGGAAAATATTGAGGAACCCGAGGCGAGTGATGATAGTCGGGAGGAAGGAAATAGAGTAGCACTCTTGTGTAGGAGAGTTCTCAATTCTGAAATAAAGGAGAATTTTGAAGAACACCAAAGACACAACTTGTTCCATACTAGGTGTTTAGTGAATGAGACTGCATGCAGTGTTGTAATTGATGGGGGAAGTTGTACAAATGTTGTGAGCTCAATTCTGGTTAAGAGACTCAATTTGCCTACTAAACCACATCCCAAACCTTACAATTTACAATGGTTAAACAAAAGTGGTGAGGTGAAGGTGCATAAGCAAGCTATTATTTCTTTTAGCCTTGGGAAGTATAAGGATGAGGTAGTTTGTGATGTAGTGCCAATGCATGCCGGTGATATACTTTTAGGGAGACCATGGCAATATGATAGGAGAGTTTCCTATGATGGCTACCTTAATAGGTATACTTTTACCAAAGATGGAAGGAAGACTACTTTGGTACCTTTATCTTCAAAAGAGGTTTTCATTGACCAATGTAAGCTTGAACAAAGGAGGGTTGAGTTTGAGTTGAAAGAAAGAGAATTGAGAGAAGAAAAGAGTGAGAGAGAAAAGAAAGCTTTGAGTGGAAAAAGCAAGAGTGAAAACAATGAGAGAAAAGAGAAGAATGAAAAAGAAATGTGTGAACACTTAGAGGAAATTGAGATAAAAGGAAAATCAGTGAGCTATCATGTAAAAATGAGTGAGGTGAGGATAGTTTTTCTTAGTCAAAAGCCTAATTTTGTGCTTATGTGCAATGTAGACTTTTTGGCAACTAACCTTAACCATCATTTGTCTAGTGTGTTTGAATATCTTTTTCAGGTTTGGAAGCATTACTTATGGCCGAATAAGAGCTTGAGATGTTCGAAAGGACAATACATCAAAGAAAGAAAGTATATCGAATCTAATGAGAATGTTGTAAGTCCTATACTTTCTAGTTCTAAACATATGAAAGTTATTGTCAATGAGCGTCTTGAAAATGAAAGTTTTGAGTATGTGGGAAAGTTGAACTCATATGCATATTCATCTTTTGATGTTAATTTTTCTTTGAGAAGTTACAATAGATACCAAACTGTTTTGCATGAATGGGAAACTCAAGAAGTGATAAATGTGATCTTTGGGGCAATCATTAAAGAAACAAACTCGAAAGTGAAAACTAATGAGAATTGTTTACATTTTGTAGAGAATACATGTAAAAGGACAATATATCATAAAAATGTTTGTTTTACAAATAAACTTATTTATGGTCTTTATGCTATTACTCCATTAAAGATGCTGCCTTTTACATCTAATTTGTTTGTGAGTGATTCAGCTCATTTTATATATGTATTCATCAAATTAATGGACAATCATGTGGAGAAAATGATCGAGGAGCAATTTTTCATATTAACCTTAAAAATGATCAAAAGAAGGAAAAGACATAAGTTTCATCCGAGAGCATGGATTTGGATGCATTTGCGGAACAAACGACTTCAAAAAAGGACTAAATTGCATCCAAGGGGTGATGGACCATATCAAGTACTTGGAAGAATCTATACAAAAGTCCACACCATTGCATTATTACAAGGTGAGTATTTTTCGAATTCAATCTTTAAAGTTGCTGATTTTACATATTTTATTGTAGGGCGTGAAGATTTGGATTCGAGGACGAATCCTTTTCAAGAAGGAGGGAATGATATGAATCAAGGAGCCTCAAAGTTGATCATTGCCGGAATTGCATTCATTTCTTTCCAAGATCAAGCTACAAGCAAGTTCAATAATTACAACATCAAAGTTCAAGCTTACATCAATAAATGGAAGTCAAGTTTAAGCTTAGTTCATTAAATGCAAGTCAAGTTCAAGCCTAGTTCACTAAATGCAAGTCAAGTTCATTTATTGCAACCGAAGCTCATTTAATGCAACTCAATACATCAATGAAACTCAAGACTTATTCATGACATCTTAAAGCTTCATTCAAGACTCCCATCAATACATTTGATGAAGATGTTTCAGTTACAAAGAGTTACAAATCAGATTTGTAACTCCCAAGAAATCAGTTACACTTTGACAATTTAATAGGCTTGTCAATTGTCTTTATTTTTGTCATTACTTTTTTGGGCTGTCTTTTGGACTTTTTTATTCAATTTTATCACCTTATTTTCGTGGCTATTGAAGGCTATAAAGCCATGACACATGCTTGTAACAAATCAGATTATTGAGGAGATAAAAATACAAAACTCTTTGAGAGCTTTTCTTTGAAATTGTTGTGAGCCGAGCTTACCATTTCAATTTTGTCATTCCTTGTGTTTAGGGTGTCTGTAGAATCAAGCCTTTAGGATTGATCATTCTAAATTGGTGGATTGATTCGAATCTAAAACAAGAAATCCAATTCTTGTCTTTAGATCTTTGATCATAAGGATAATCATCTTCTAGCCTTTTTCCTTGGGTTGTGTCAAATGGCATATGTGGGTTCTTTGGTCTTGATCTTTTTGGGTCCTTAGTTAAGTTTAAGGGTTCTTAAAGCTTTTCGAAAGGGTTTTCGTATCATTGAGGGAGTTCTTGAATGAAGCTTTAAGATGTCATGAATAAGTCTTGAGTTTCATTGATGTATTGAGTTGCATTAAATGAGCTTCGGTTGCAATAAATGAACTTGACTTGCATTTAGTGAACTAGGCTTGAACTTGACTTGCATTTAATGAACTAAGCTTAAACTTGACTTCCATTTATTGATGTAAGCTTGAACTTTGATGTTGTAATTATTGAACTTGCTTGTAGCTTGATCTTGGAAAGAAATGAATGCAATTCCGGCAATGATCAACTTTGAGGCTCCTTGATTCATATCATTGCGCCTCACCCTTTGTAATCTTGCTTTAGATTACATGTTTAGAAACATTCAAGAGGGGAGTGATCAACCAACTTGTGGAGTGTTTCGAGTCATGAGATGATGGAACGTAAAAGTTTGTCCGTTTCATGATTTTTAGATCACATAGGGCAATCTGTTTCTAGCCTTTCCTTATGGTTGAAATCGAATAGTTAGGGAGGGTTTGAATTCATGCTTCAAGGGTTCATGCTAAGTATAATAGCATAGGGTGTTTGAACTTGACATTTGAGTTTGCCTTATCATTTGGTATCAAAGCATAGGTTGCATCTTGTGGCCTACTTTAGAATTGATTCTATCTTACTTTTATGCATTGTCTTTCATTTCTACACATTCTGTCCATCCATTTCGTTTCTACCTTTTCATCCATTTTGATTCACCTTTTGAATCTGATTTCATCTCCATCTTAAAGATCATGTTTAGATCTTGAAAATCAAAATAAAAAAAATAAAAAAAGAGTGAATTTGCATCCGAGGGCACCAAATCTGTTCATCTTGTGTTCTTCTTGAAAATTCTTCACTTTTCTGAGTTTGATTCATATAATTTCGTGTATAACTGATATAATTGTGTTTCTATAACATTTACCATTGAAATATATCAGTTACACATTGATTTAAAGTCTCAGAAACGGCTATAAGTTACATTTTCCAAAACTGTCCCGTTTTGTAACTGCCGCATTTAATGCTACTATTTTCTATTCAAACTCTGATCTAACGTCCGAATTTGTCTTTGTTGTCTGAAGAGAAAATTTTTATCTTTCGGTTAGCTTTCAAAGTTCAGAAGGGCACTTTATCAAAATAATAACGGAAACAGTTAAAATCTGTAATATCATTTATGTGCGCAGGTTTACCCTATTTTCCGGGAACTTCAATTCTGTGAGTTAGTGTTTTCAATTCTGAACGAATTTTTGAATTTGGCCTTTTGTATGCTCTTTATTATCATCTTAATAAGCTTCATATAGACTTCCAATTGAAAATTCATTCTCGAACTCCATGAATTTTGAAATTTGTATTTGCCATTTTTTCTTGACTTCTTAGCTTTAAAAATCTGTTTTAGTTTCTCCAATCTGTTTTTACCTATCCAATCTGTTTTTCTTGTTTTATTTTTGTTTCTTTTCATTATTTTAGATTGTTTAAATACTGATTGCTTGATTTTTAGTACTTTAAACACAAGTTGCTTCATTTTGACCATAGCTTATCCAAGAGCCTAAATTGATATTTTGGCCTACCTTGAGTGATTAAACACGAGAGTTTCCTTGAGTGAAATTTTGTGAGGGAATGTTGTGAGGTCCAGAATCATGTCACGAGGGGAAAATAATCATGGTGAGATTAGTGAAGCTAGGTGGAGAGAGGCATAAACAAGAGTTTTTACTAGACTTACTAAAATTGTAGAGGGGCTTAATATGATCGCATGGGTAGATTAGAGATAGCTAGTAATCAGCAAATGGGAGAAATAATTGAAGATGAATTAGAAAGTGATGTTGTTGAAGAATTAGTCACTGATTGGGAAGAGAGTGACTTTGAGGAAGAATATTTTGAGGAAGCTGAAGAAGGTGATTCTATGGAGGAAAATATTGAGGAACACGAGGCGAGTGATGATAGTCGGGAGGAAGGAAATAGAGTAGCACTCTTTAAGACACAACTTGTTCCATACTAGGTGTTTAGTGAATGAGACTCCATGTAGTATTGTGATTGATGGTGGAAGTTGTACCAATGTTGTGAGCTCAATTCTGGTCAAAAGACTAAATTTGCCTACCATTCCACATCCCAAACCTTACAAGTTACAATGGTTAAACAATAGTGGGGAGGTGAAGGTGCATAAGCAAGCTATCATTTCTTTTAGCCTTGGAAAGTATAAAGATGAGGTAGTTTGTGATGTAGTCCCAATGCATGCCGGGGATATACTTTTGGGAAGACCATGGCAGTATGATAGGAGAGTTTCCTATGATGGCTACCTTAATAGGTATACTTTTACCAAAGATGGAAGGAAGACTACTTTGGTACCTTTGTCTTCAAAAGAGGTTTTAATTGATCAATGTAAGCTTGAACAAAGGAGGCTTGAGATTGAGTTGAAAGAAAAAGAGTTGAAAGAAAAAGAATTAAAAGAAAAAGAATTGAGTGAAAAATTGAGTGAGAGAGAAAAGAAAGCTTTGAGTGAAAAAAGCAAGAGTGAAAACAATGAGAGAAAAGAGAAGAATGAAAAAGAAATGTGTGAACACTTAGAGGAAATTGAGAGAAAAGGAAAATCAGTGAGCTTTCATGTAAGAATGAGTGAGGTGAGGAAAGTTTTTCTTAGTCAAAAGCCTAATTTTATGCTTATGTGCAAAGTAGACTTTTTGGCAACTAACCTTAACCATTATTTTCCTAGTGTGTTTGGATATCTTTTTCAGGTTAGGAAGCATTACTTATGGCCGAATAAGAGCTTGAGGTGTTCGGAAGGGAAATACATCCATGCAAGAAAGTATATCGAATCTAAAGAGACTTTTGTAAGTAATATACTTTCTACTTTTGAGCATGTGAAAGTTCTTGTTAATGAGCATCTTGAAATTACAATTTTTGAGTATGTTGAAAAGTTGAACCCATTAAGGAATGCATATTCTTCTTATGTAGTTGCTTTTGCTTTGAGAAGTTACAATGTATACCGATCTGTTTTGCATGAATGGGAAACTCAAGAAGTGATAAATGTGATCTTTGGGGCAATCATTAAAGAAACAAACTCGAAAGTGAAAACTAATGAGAATTGTTTACATTTTGTAGAGAATACATGTAATAGGACAATATATCATAAAAATGTTTGTTTTACAAATAAACTTATTTATGGTCTTTATGCTATTACTACATTAAAGATGCTGCCTTTTAGATCTAATTTGTTTGTGAGTGATTCAGCTCATTTTATATATGTATTCATCAAATTAATGGACAATCATGTGGAGCAAATGATCGAGGAGCAATTTTTCATATTTACCTTAAAAATGATCAAAAGAAGGAAAAGACATAAGTTTCATCCAAGAGCATGGATTTGGATGCATTTGCGGAACAAACGACTTCAAAAAAGGACTAAATTGCATCCAAGGGGTGATGGACCATATCAAATTCTTGGAAGAATACACGCAAAAGTTCATACCATTGCGTTACAAGGTGAGTATTTTTCGAATTCAATTTTTATAGTTTCTGATTTTGAATCTTTTGTTGTAGGGCATGAAGATTTGGATTCGAGGACGAATCCTTTTCAAGAAGGAGGGAATGATATGAATCAAGGGGCCTAAATGTTGATCATTGCCGGAATTGCATTCATTACTTTCCAAGTCTATGACAAGATCAAGCTACAAGCTAAGTTCAATAAATGCAACATCAAAGTTCAAGCTTACATCAATAAATGGAAGTCAAGTTCAAGCCTAGTTCATTAAATGCAAGTCAAGTTCAAAGTCATGTTCATTTAATGCAACCGAAGCTCATTTAATGGAATTCAAGCTTTTTCAATGCAACTCAGCTTTCATCATAATTGCAAGATACTTACTTAAAGAGAACTTTGGTGTATTAATTATTCTAGTATTTAGAGTGATGATAAGTTACAAAAGATGGTAGGTTACAACTTTTGGAAAGCCATGTAGGTTACACTTTTATTTTCACTATCAATTGTCATTATTTGTGTAAGTTACATGTCTAGGACTTTAATGGCTTGTATATTTCGTTTTTTGATGGTCTTTTAAAGGCTATATAATGCCTTTCTTTCCATTGTAATAATAAGATTATTCATGAGTTAAAAATCCAAAGTCTCATTGAGAGCTTTTTCTTTGAATTGTTGTGAGTTGTTCAACTTTTCATCTTGTCATTCCTTGTGTTTAGGGTGGCTGTAGAATCGAGCCATTAGGATTGATCATTCTAATTTGGTGGATTGATTCGAATCTAAAACAAGAAATCCAATTCTTGTCTTTAGATCATTGATCATAAGGATAATCATTTTCTAGCCTTTTTCCTTGGGTTGTTTCAAATGGCATATGTGGGTTCTTTGGTTGTGATCTTTTTGGGTCCTTAGTTAAGTTTAAGGGTTCTTAAAGCATTTCGAAAGGGTTTTCGTATCAGATCCTCTTTCGATATTTTGGTCCAAAGAGGATTCCAAAAGAAGAGGTTGCTCCATTTGGATCTTTAGAATGAACCAAATCATGAGCATAATTTTGACAAGAAGGAAACCTTAGGTCTTTGGTATCAATATCGTCCGAAGAGTGAAACAAGTACTTTGAAACAAGGTTTTCAATTACAAACAAGTTTTTGGAGTGGTTCGGATCCTCTTTCCAAATTTTGGTCCAAAGAGGATTCCCAAAGACAAGGTTCCTCCATTTGCATCTTTAGGATGGACCAAATCACGAGGAAAACATTAACAAGGGGGAAACCTTAGGTCTTTGGAATCAATATGGTCCAAAGAGTGAAACAAGTGCTTCCAAACAAGATTTTCACTTACAAACAAGTTTTTGGAGTGGTTCGGATTCTCTTTCGATATTTTTGGCCAAAGAGGATTCCCAAAGAAGAGGTTCCTCCTTTTGCATCTTTAGGATGGACCAAATCACGAGGAAACTTTGACAAGGGGGAAACCTTAGGTCTTTGGTATCAATATGGTACGAAGAGTGAAACAAGTACTTTCAAACAAGCTTTTCAATTACAAAAAAGTTTTTGGAGTTGTTCGGATCCTATTTCCAAATTTTTGGAGTGGTTCGGATCCTCTTTCGAAATTTTGGTCCAAAGAGGAATCCAAAAGATGAGGTTCCTCCATTTGGATCTTTAGGATGGACGAAGTCGCGAAGAAAACTTTAACAAGTGGGAAACCTTAGGTCTTTCATATCAATATGGTCCGAAGAGTGAAACAAGTGCTTTCAAACAAGCTTTTCACATACAAACAAGTTTTTCGAATGGTTCGGATCCTCTTTCGAAATTTTGGTCCAATGAGGATTCCCAAAGAAGTGGTTCCTCCATTTGGATCTTTAGGATGGACCAAATCACGAGAAAAACTTTGACAAGTGGAAAACCTTAGGTCTTTGGTCTCAATATGGTTCGAAGAGTGAAACAAGTACTTTGAAACAAGCTTTTCAATTACAAACATGTTTTTGAAGTGTTTCAGATCCTCTTTCAATATTTTTGTCCAAAGAGAATTCCCAAAGAAGAGGTTCCTCCATTTGCATCTTTAGGATGGACCAAATCACGAGGAAAACTTTGACAAGTGGGAAACCTTAGGTCTTTGGTAGCAATATGGTCCAACGAGCGAAACAAGTACTTTGAAACAAGCTTTTTAATTACAAACAAGTTTTTGGAGTGGTTCGGATCCTCTTTCGAAATTTTGGTCCAAAGAGGATTCCCAAAGAAGAGGTTCCTCCATTTGCATCTTTAGGATGGACCAAGTCGCGAGGAAAACTTTAACAAGTGGAAAACCTTAGGTCTTTGTATCAATATGGTCCGAATAGTGAAACAAGTGCTTTCAAACAAGCTTTTCACTTACAAACAAGTTTTTGGAGTGGTTCGGATCCTCTTTCGATATTTTGGTCCAAAGAGGATTCCTGATACGAACCCTCAAGCGTTGACGGATTCAAGAACCGGATGATGGACCCTTGAACGGAAAAGCTTGAAAACCCTTAACAATTTGAATCAACCTTTAGGCGAGGTTGGGAAGATGATGACCTAATCGATCAATCCCCTAATTCAAGAATAGGTTTCTTTAATTAAGGTCGAGGCACTCCACAAGAACAATGATCAATTGGACTTGAATGACTCTAAACACGCAATTCAAGAACATGAATTACAAAGAGGTTTTTTAAAGCAAAAAGCTTAAACCAAAACAAAGGGGTTTTCATTCATTGATATTCTGATTGTAAAGCTTACAAAAGAGGCTTTAAATAGCCTAATAAACCCTAGCTTGGTCGGAAATATGAAGGGAAATGAAGACCTAATAATAAAAAGGTAAAAACTAGACTTTCCTAATTTAAATTAGGAAAGTTTTCCTAATCTTTTAAACTTGGTCTCCAAGTTTGCAAAACTAAGGAAACAAAGTCAAATCTTCCCTATTACATCAATAATAATAATAATAAATAAAACTAAAGTAATAAAACTCAAATAAAATACTAAAATTCGAAATTGGATGAAAATAGACAAAACTACAAGTGTCAGTCGCCGTTTTTGATGTCATTTTCACTCGTTTGAATGTTTTCATGCGCGATTTTCTTTGGAGCTCTTTGAAACAAATATCCCATGAGTTTAGTAGTGTTTTAAACTCATTTTCTTCATCAGTAAAGTATGTAACCCAATATCCTTGCAAATGCCCAAGAAAGTCAATCTTCACTCGTTTAGTCTTCGGATTCTTGATCTTTTCTTGATTGAAACCTTGGACTTCAATATTGTCAATTCTTTGACATTTGGGGCTGGGATGATTCATATCATTCTCTCCAACTTCGAAAAGATTCGTCCTCGAATCTATAGGTTTGATCATGGTGGAGTCTCCCTTGAAAATTTCGACAATTGTTAAAGCATTTGTGGCACCATTATTGGCATTGATTTCCTGCAAAAAATCATAAACAAAATCTTGCAAAGGGTTTAGGTTGAAACTTCCCATATGATACTCGAGTGCAAAGAGAGGTGGTGTGGCCAATAATTTCCGTTTCCTCTCAATTCTTCTAACGAGAGCTTGCTTTTCTTGCTCTAATTTTCTCAACTCTTCTTGCTTCTTTATTTTCTCCTTTTCTTCTCGCTCAAATCTCTCTCGCTTCACCAACTCCCTTTTCTCTCTTCTTTTTTGTTGTTCTTGTTCCATCCTCTTTAATCTCTCTCTTTCTTCTTCTTTAGTTTCATCTCCTTCTAGAGCCAAATCTATCTTGTTAGGGCACACCTCCCGAATATGCCCTCTTCCACGACATTTAGTACACTTGATATCTCTAGTATGTATTGTCATAATGGAAGAAAAAATGACTTTAATTGAGCAAGATATGCATATATTTGAATATGGGACAGAATTGAAACTTTCCTAAAACAGTTTTGGGTTATTTATGGTAAGTTCTAGCTTTTTAGGAAACAAACAACTTTGGCTCATTCAACTTGATAATTTGGGATTCAAGATGCATAAATGATGAGTTTAAGATGAACTCTTCAAGAACAATACGAACACAAATCACTTTTTCCAGAAACTTCAACAAATCAAGCAAGAACACTTTTTTTTTTTTTTTTAATTTTCTGGACAATCCGACAGTCTGCGAAGATCTGTTTCTTTCTCAATCTTCCACTTTTTTTTTGACCAAATTTTCTGAATAACAAATAATCACGACTCAAATATAAACACTTTTGTAGTTTATGACTTTCTAATATTCGGAAGGAAAATATATGAAAAAGAACAAAAACAGTAGCTAAAGAAGAAAATTCTGGAACAGTTTTTTTTTTTTTTTTTTTTTTGTTTTTCGATGAACCTAACAAGACAATAAAAATTAAAACAACAAGAAAGAAAGTAAGATAGAAATCTTCCCTTGAGCCTAAGCTCTAATACCAAATGATACGAACCCTCAAGCGTTGACGGATTCAAGAACCGGATGATGGACCCTTGAACGGAAAAGCTTGAAAACCCTTAACAATTTGAATCGACCTTTAGGCGAGGTTGGGAAGATGATGACCTAATCGATCAATCCCCTAATTCAAGAATAGGTTTCTTTAATTAAGGTCGAGGCACTCCACAAGAACAATGATCAATTGGACTTGAATGACTCTAAACACGCAATTCAAGAACATGAATTACAAAGAGGTTTTTTAAAGCAAAAAGCTTAAACCAAAACAAAGGGGTTTTCATTCATTGATATTCTGATTGTAAAGCTTACAAAAGAGGCTTTAAATAGCCTAATAAACCCTAGCTTGGTCGGAAATATGAAGGGAAATGAAGACCTAATAATAAAAAGGTAAAAACTAGACTTTCCTAATTTAAATTAGGAAAGTTTTCCTAATCTTTTAAACTTGGTCTCCAAGTTTGCAAAACTAAGGAAACAAAGTCAAATCTTCCCTATTACATCAATAATAATAATAATAAATAAAACTAAAGTAATAAAACTCAAATAAAATACTAAAATTCGAAATTGGATGAAAATAGACAAAACTACAAGTGTCGGTCGCCGTTTTTGATGTCATTTTCACTCGTTTGAATGTTTTCATGCGCGATTTTCTTTGGAGCTCTTTGAAACAAATATCCCATGAGTTTAGTAGTGTTTTAAACTCATTTTCTTCATCAGTAAAGTATGTAACCCAATATCCTTGCAAATGCCCAAGAAAGTCAATCTTCACTCGTTTAGTCTTCGGATTCTTGATCTTTTCTTGATTGAAACCTTGGACTTCAATATTGTCAATTCTTTGACATTTGGGGCTGGGATGATTCATATCATTCTCTCCAACTTCGAAAAGATTCGTCCTCGAATCTATAGGTTTGATCATGGTGGAGTCTCCCTTGAAAATTTCGACAATTGTTAAAGCATTTGTGGCACCATTATTGGCATTGATTTCCTGCAAAAAATCATAAACAAAATCTTGCAAAGGGTTTAGGTTGAAACTTCCCATATGATACTCGAGTGCAAAGAGAGGTGGTGTGGCCAATAATTTCCGTTTCCTCTCAATTCTTCTAACGAGAGCTTGCTTTTCTTGCTCTAATTTTCTCAACTCTTCTTGCTTCTTTATTTTCTCCTTTTCTTCTCGCTCAAATCTCTCTCGCTTCACCAACTCCCTTTTCTCTCTTCTTTTTTGTTGTTCTTGTTCCATCCTCTTTAATCTCTCTCTTTCTTCTTCTTTAGTTTCATCTCCTTCTAGAGCCAAATCTATCTTGTTAGGGCACACCTCCCGAATATGCCCTCTTCCACGACATTTAGTACACTTGATATCTCTAGTATGTATTGTCATAATGGAAGAAAAAATGACTTTAATTGAGCAAGATATGCATATATTTGAATATGGGACAGAATTGAAACTTTCCTAAAACAGTTTTGGGTTATTTATGGTAAGTTCTAGCTTTTTAGGAAACAAACAACTTTGGCTCATTCAACTTGATAATTTGGGATTCAAGATGCATAAATGATGAGTTTAAGATGAACTCTTCAAGAACAATACGAACACAAATCACTTTTTCCAGAAACTTCAACAAATCAAGCAAGAACACTTTTTTTTTTTTTTTAATTTTCTGGACAATCCGACAGTCTGCGAAGATCTGTTTCTTTCTCAATCTTCCACTTTTTTTTTGACCAAATTTTCTGAATAACAAATAATCACGACTCAAATATAAACACTTTTGTAGTTTATGACTTTCTAATATTCGGAAGGAAAATATATGAAAAAGAACAAAAACAGTAGCTAAAGAAGAAAATTCTGGAACAGTTTTTTTTTTTTTTTTTTTTTTGGAATTTTCGATGAACCTAACAAGACAATAAAAATTAAAACAACAAGAAAGAAAGTAAGATAGAAATCTTCCCTTGAGCCTAAGCTCTAATACCAAATGATACGAACCCTCAAGCGTTGACGGATTCAAGAACCGGATGATGGACCCTTGAACGGAAAAGCTTGAAAACCCTTAACAATTTGAATCGACCTTTAGGCGAGGTTGGGAAGATGATGACCTAATCGATCAATCCCCTAATTCAAGAATAGGTTTCTTTAATTAAGGTCGAGGCACTCCACAAGAACAATGATCAATTGGACTTGAATGACTCTAAACACGCAATTCAAGAACATGAATTACAAAGAGGTTTTTTAAAGCAAAAAGCTTAAACCAAAACAAAGGGGTTTTCATTCATTGATATTCTGATTGTAAAGCTTACAAAAGAGGCTTTAAATAGCCTAATAAACCCTAGCTTGGTCGGAAATATGAAGGGAAATGAAGACCTAATAATAAAAAGGTAAAAACTAGACTTTCCTAATTTAAATTAGGAAAGTTTTCCTAATCTTTTAAACTTGGTCTCCAAGTTTGCAAAACTAAGGAAACAAAGTCAAATCTTCCCTATTACATCAATAATAATAATAATAAATAAAACTAAAGTAATAAAACTCAAATAAAATACTAAAATTCGAAATTGGATGAAAATAGACAAAACTACAAGTGTCGGTCGCCGTTTTTGATGTCATTTTCACTCGTTTGAATGTTTTCATGCGCGATTTTCTTTGGAGCTCTTTGAAACAAATATCCCATGAGTTTAGTAGTGTTTTAAACTCATTTTCTTCATCAGTAAAGTATGTAACCCAATATCCTTGCAAATGCCCAAGAAAGTCAATCTTCACTCGTTTAGTCTTCGGATTCTTGATCTTTTCTTGATTGAAACCTTGGACTTCAATATTGTCAATTCTTTGACATTTGGGGCTGGGATGATTCATATCATTCTCTCCAACTTCGAAAAGATTCGTCCTCGAATCTATAGGTTTGATCATGGTGGAGTCTCCCTTGAAAATTTCGACAATTGTTAAAGCATTTGTGGCACCATTATTGGCATTGATTTCCTGCAAAAAATCATAAACAAAATCTTGCAAAGGGTTTAGGTTGAAACTTCCCATATGATACTCGAGTGCAAAGAGAGGTGGTGTGGCCAATAATTTCCGTTTCCTCTCAATTCTTCTAACGAGAGCTTGCTTTTCTTGCTCTAATTTTCTCAACTCTTCTTGCTTCTTTATTTTCTCCTTTTCTTCTCGCTCAAATCTCTCTCGCTTCACCAACTCCCTTTTCTCTCTTCTTTTTTGTTGTTCTTGTTCTTGGTATCAATATGGTCCGATGAGAGAAACAAGTGCTTTCATACAAGCTTTTCACTAACAAACAAGTTTTTCGAGTGGTTCGGATCCTCTTTCGATATTTTGGTCCAAAGAGGATTCCAAAAGAAGAGGTTCCTCCATTTGGATCTTTAGGATGGACCAAATCATGAGCACAATTTTGACAAGAAGGAAACCTTAGATCTTTGGTATCAATATCGTTCGAAGAGTGAAACAAGTACTTTGAAACAAGGTTTTCAATTACAAACAAGTTTTTTCGGATCCTCTTTCGATATTTTGGTCTAAAGGGGATTCCAAAAGAAGAGGTTCCTCCATTTGCATATTTAGGATTGACCAAATTACGAGGAAAACATTGACAAGTGGGAAACCTTAGGTCTTTGGTATCAATAAGCTCTGAAGAGTGAAACAAGTACTTTGAAACAAGCTTTTCAATTACAAACAAGTTTTGGGAGTGGTTCAGATCCTCTTTCGATATTTTGGTCCAAAGTGGATTCCAAAAGAAGAGGTTCCTCCATTTGCATCTTAGGATGGACCAAATCGCGAGGAAAACTTTGACAAGGGGGAAACCTTAGGTCTTTGGTATCAATATGGTCCGAAGAGTGAAACAAGTCCATTCAAACAAGCTTTTCAATTACAAACAAGTTTTTGGAGTGGTTCGGATCCTCTTTCGAAATTATGGTCCAAAGAGGATTCCCAAAGAAGAGGTTCCTCCATTTGCATCTTTAGGATGGACCAAATCGCGACGAAAACTTTGACAAGGGGGAAACTTTAGGTCTTTGGTATCAATATGGTCCGAAGAGTGAAACAAGTACTTTGAAACATGCTTTTCAATTACAAACAAGTTTTTTCGGATCCTCTTTCGATATTTTGGTCTAAAGGGGATTCCAAAAGAAGAGGTTCCTCCATTTGCATCTTTAGGATTGACCAAATTACGAGGAAAACATTGACAAGTGGGAAACCTTAGGTCTTTGGTATCAATAAGGTCTGAAGAGTGAAACAAGTAATTTGAAACAAGCTTTTCAATTACAAACAAGTTTTTGGAGTGGTTCGGATCCTCTTTCGATATTTTGCCCCAAACAGGATTCCCAAAGAAGAGGTTCCTCGATTCGGATTTTCAGGATGGACAAAATCATGAACACAACTTTGACAAGAAGAGGTTCTTCCATTTGCATCTTTAGGATGGACCAAGTCGCGAGGAAACAAGCGGGAAACCTTAGGTCTTTTGTATCAATATGGTCCGAAGAGTGAAACAAGTACTTTGAAACAAGCTTTTTAATTACAAACAAGTTTTTGGAGTGGTTCGGATCCTCTTTCGAAATTTTGGTCCAAAGAGGATTCCCAAAGAAGAGGTTCCTCCATATGTTCTTTAGGATGCACAAAATCGCGAGGAAATCTTTGACAAGTGGGAAACCTTAGGTCTTTCGTATCATTATGGTTTTAATAGTGAAACAAGTACTTTGAAACAAACTTTTTAATTACAAAGAAGTTTTTGGAGTGGTTCAGATGCTCTTTCGAACTTTTGGTCCAAAGAGGATTCCAAAGAAGAAGTTCCTCCATTTGGATCTTTTGGATGGACCAAACCACGAGGAAAACTTTGACAAGTGGAAAACCTTAGGTCTTTGGTATCAATATGGTCCGAAGTGTGAAACAAGTACTGTGAAACAAGCTTTTCAATTACAAACATGTTTTGGGAGTGGTTCGGATCCTCTTTCGATATTTTGGTCCAATGAGGATTCCCAAAGAAGAGGTTCCTCCATTTGGATCTTTTGGATGGACCAAATCTTGAGCACAACATTGTCAAGTTGGAAACCTTAGGTCTTCGGATTCAATTTGGTTTAGAGAGTAAAACTTGCTTGCAAAAAAGCTCTTCAATTACAAACAAGTTTTTGGAGTTGTTCGGATCCTCTTTCAAAATTTTGGTATAAAGAGGATTCCGAAAGAAATGGTTCCTCCATTTGCATCTTTAGGATGGACCAAATCGCGAGGAAAACTTTGACAAGGGGGAAACCGTAGGTCTTTTGTATCAATATGGTTCGAAGAGTGAAACCAGTACATGAAACAAGCTTTTCAAAAAAAACAAGTTTTTTGAGTTGTTCGGATCCTCTTTCGATATTTTAGTCCAAAGAGGATTCCCAAAGAAGAGGTTCCTCCATTTGCATCTATAGGATGGACCAAATTGCGAGGAAAACTTTGTCAAGGGGGAAACCTTAGGTCTTTGGTATCAATATGGTCCGAAGAGTGAAACAAGAACTTTGAAACAAGGTTTTCAATTACAAACATGTTTTGGAGCGGTTCGGATCCTCTTTCAAAATTTTGGTCCAAAGAAGATTCCCAAAGAAGAGGTTCCTCAATTTGCATGTTTAGGATGGACCAAGTCGCGAGGAAAACTTTGACAAGTGGGAAACCTTAGGTCTTTGGTATAAATATGGTCCGAAGAGTGAAACAAGTACTTTAAAACAAGCTTTTCAATTACAAACAAGTTTTTGGAGTGGTTTGGATCCTCTTTCGAAATTTTGGTCCAAAGAGGATTCCCAAAGAAGATGTTCCTCCATGTGTTCTTTAGGGTGGACCAAATCGCGAGGAAAACTTTGACAAGTTGGAAACCTTAGGTCTTTCATATCAATATGGTTCGAAGACTGAAACAAGTAATTTGAAAAAAACTTTTCAATTACAAAGAAGTTTTTGGGGTGGTTCAGATGCTCTTTCGAAATTTTGGTCCAAAGAGTATTCCAAAGAAGCGGTTCCTCCATTTGGATCTTTAGTGATAAGGCAAACTCAAATGTCAAGTTCAAACACCCTATGCTATTATACTTAGCATGAACCCTTGAAGCATGAATTCAAATCCTCCCTAACTATTTGATTTCAACCATAAGGAAAGGCTAGAAACAGATTGCCCTATGTGATCTAAAAATCATGAAACGGACAAACTTTTACGTTCCATCATCTCATGACTCGAAACACTCCACAAGTTGGTTGATCACTCCCCTCTTGAATGTTTCTAAACATGTAATCTAAAGCAAGATTACAAAGGGTGAGGCGCAAGGCTCTCAATGTGCATAAAAATGCTACATTTCATTCAATCTTTTGAATCTGTCAAGTCTTACAAGTCTCCTTTACATTGGCTGATACATGGCCTATTTATAGGCATAAAATACAATGCAATTTCGTTCATAATGCTCCCATAACAGCCCAATTAAGTCCCTAGCATGTAACCTACGAATTTAAAGCAAAAACTTAAGTTACATCTGCCACCATTTAATTTGTAACTTAAAATACAACTATTACAAATGAAACTGATATTTGAACTCTAAATGAAGTTTGTAAATGGTCATTAATGCTTGTCTTGAAATATCTTTGATTTCCCTTGAATGAAGGTTAAGTTGGCTTGAATGAAGCTTGGGTTATCATCAATGCATCTCGAGTTGTCATCAATGCTACTACACTTGAAGCTTGAGTTGTCATAAATACATCTTGACTGCATTTAATGCAACTTGAGTTGTCATCAATGCATGTACTCTTTAAGCTTGAATTCCTTAAATGCATGGCTACATAATTCATATCATTTAGGATGGACCAAATCACGAGGAAAACTTTGACAAATGGAAAACCTTAGGTCTTTGGTATAAATATGGTCCGAAGAGTGAAACAAGTACTTTGAAACAAGCTTTTCAATTACAAACATGTTTTGGGAGTTGTTCGGATCCTCTTTCGATATTTTGGTCCAATAAGGATTCCCAAGGAAGAGGTTCCTCCATTTGGATCTTTTGGATGGACCAAATCTTGAGCACGACTTTGACAAGTGGGAAACCTTTGGTCTTCGGGTTCAATTTGGTTTAAAGAGTGAAACAAGTGCTTTCAAACAAGCTCTTCAATTACAAACAAGTTTTTGGAGTTGTTCGGATCATCTTTCGAAATTTTGGTATAAAAAGAATTCCCAAAGAAGACGTTCCTCCATTTGCATCTTTAGGATGGACCAAATCGCGAGGAAAACTTTAACAAGGGGGAAACCTTAGGTCTTTGGTATCAATATGGTCCGAAAAGTGAAACCAGTACGTGACACAAGCTTTTCAATTACAAACAAGTTTTTGGAGCGGTTCGGATCCTCTTTCTATATTTTGGTCCAAACAGGCATGCCAAAGAATAGGTTCCTCTATTTGCATCTTTTGGATAGACCAAATCGCGAGGATAACTTTGACAAGGGGGAAACCATAGGTGTTTGGTATCAATATGGTCCGAAGAGTGAAACAAGAAATTTGAAACAAGCTTTTCAATTACAAACAAGATTTTGGAGTTGTGCGGATCCACTTTTGATATTTTGGTCTAAAGAGGATTCCCAAACCAGAGGTTCCTCCATTTAAATCTTTACGATGGACTAAGTCGCGAGGAAAACTTTGACAAGTGGGAAACCTTAGATCTTTGGTATCTATATGGTCCGAAGAGTGAAACAAGTGCTTTCAAACAATCTTTTCACTTACAAACAAGTTTTTGGAGTGGTTCGGATCCTCTATAGATATTTTGGTTCAAAAAGGATTCCGAAAGAAGAGGTTCCTCCATTTGTATATTAGGATGGACCAAATCGCGAGGAAAACTTTGACAAGGGCGAAACCTTAGGTCTTTGGTATCAATATGGTCCGAAGAGTGAAACAAATACTTTGAAATAAGCTTTTCAATTACAAACAAGTATTTGGAGTGGTTCGGATCCTCTTTCGAAATTTTAGTCCAAAGAGGATTCCCAAAGAAGAGGTTCTTCCATTTGCATCTTTAGGATGGACCAAGTCGCGAGGAAAACTTTGACAAGTGGGAAACCTTAGGTCTTTGGTATCAATATGGTCCGAAGAGTGAAACGAGTACTTTGAAACAAGCTTTTGATTTACAAACAAGTTTTTGGAGTGGTTCGGATCCTCTTTCGAAATTTTGGACCAAAGAGGAATCCGAAAGAAGAGGTTCCTCCATTTGCAACTCTAGGATGGACCAAGTCGCGAGGAAAACTTTGACAAGTGGGAGACCTTAGGTTTTTGGTATCGATATGGTCCGAATAGTGAAACACATGCTTTCAAACAAGCTTTTCACTTACAAACAAGTTTTTCACTTACAAACAAGTTTTTGGAGTGGTTCGGATCCTCTTTCGAAATTTTGGTCCAAAGAGGATTCCCAAAGAAGAGGTTCCATCATGTGTTCTTTAGGATGGACCAAATCGCGAGGAAAACTTTGACAAGTGGGAAACCTTAGGTCTTTCGTATCAATATGGTTCGAAGAGTGAAACAAGTACTTTGAAACAAACTTTTCAATTACAAAGAAGTTTTTGGAGTGGTTCAGATGCTCTTTCGTAATTTTGGTCAAAGAGGATTCAAAAGAAGAGGCACCTCCATTTGGATCTTTAGGATGGACCAAATCACGAGAAAAACTTTGACAAATGGAAAACCTTAGGTCATTGGTATCAATATGGTCCGAAGAGTGAAACAAGTACTTTGAAACAAGCTTTTCCATTACAAACATGTTTTGGGAGTTGTTCAGATTCTATTACAATATTTTGGTCCAATGAGGATTCCCAAAGAAGAGGTTCCTCCATTTGGATCTTTTGGATGGACAAAATCTTGAGCACAACTTTGACAAGTGGGAAACCTTAGGTCTTCGGATTCAATTTAGTTTAGAGAGTGAAACAAGTGCTTTCAAACAAGCTCTTCAATTACAAACAAGTTTTTGGAGTTGTTCGGATCCTCTTTCGAAATTTTGGTATAAAAAGGATTCCCAAAGAAGACGTTGTCCATTTGCATCTTAAGGATGGACCAAATCGCGAGGAAAACTTTGACAAGGGAGAAACCTTAGGTCTTTGGTATCAATATGGTCCGAAGAGTGAAACCAGTACGTGAAACAAGCTTTTCAATTACAAACAAGTTTTTGGAGTGGTTCGGATCCTCTTTCAATATTTTGGTCCAAACAGGCATCCCAAAGAAGAGGTTCCTCTATTTGCATCTTTAGGATAGACCAAATCGTGAGGAAAACTTTGACAAGGGGGAAACCATAGGTCTTTGGTATCAATATGTTCCGAAGATTGAAACAAATAATTTGAAAAATGCTTTTCAATTACAAACAAGTTTTTGGAGTGGTTCGGATCCTCTTTCGATATTTTGGTCTAAAGAGGATTCCCAAAGAAGAGGTTCCTCCATTTGCATCTTTAGGATGGACCAAATCGTGAGGAAAACTTTGACAAGGGGGAAACCTTAGGTCTTTGGTATCTGTATGGTCCGAAGAGTGAAACAAGTACTTTGAAACAAGCTTTTCAATTAAAAACAAGTTTTTGGAGTGGTTCGGATCCTGTTTCGAAATTTTGGTCAAAAAAGGATTCCCAAAGAAGAGGTTCCTCCATTTAAATCTTTACGATGGACTAAGTCGCGAGGAAAACTTTGACAAGTGGGAAACCTTAGGTCTTTTTTATCAATATGATTTGAAGAGTGAAACAAGTGCTTTCAAACAAGCTTTTCACTTACAAACAAGATTTTGGAGTGGTTCGGATTCTCTTTCGATATTTTTGTCCAAAGAGGACTCCCAAAGAAGAGGTTACTACTTTTGCATCTTTAGGATGGACCAAATCGCGAGGAAAACTTTGACAAGGGGGAAACCTTAGGTTTTTGTTATCAATATGGTCCGAAGAGTGAAACAAATGCTTTCAAACAAGCTTTTCAATTACAAACAAGTTTTTGGAGTGGTTCGTATCCTCTTTCGATATTTTGGTCCAAAGAGGATTCCCAAAGAAGAGGTTCATCTATTTGCATATTTAGGATGGACCAAGTCGCGAGGAAAACTTTTACAAGGGGGAAACCTTAGGTCTTTGGTATCAATATGGTCCGAAGAGTGAAACAAGTACTTTGAAACAAGCTTTTCTATTACAAAGAAGTTTTTGGAGTGGTTCGGATCCTGTTTCGAAATTTTGGTCCAAAGAGGATTCCCAAAGAAGAGGTTCATCCATTTGCATCTTAGGATGGACCAAGTCGTGAGGAAAACTTTGACAATTGGGAAACCTTAGGTCTTTGGTATCAATAAGGTACGAAGAGTGAAACATGTTGTTTGAAACAAGCTTTTGAATTACAAACAAGTTTTTTGAGTGGTTCGGATCCTCTTTCGAAATTTTGGTCCAAAGAGGAATCCTAAAGATGAGGTGTCCTCCATTTGCATCTTTAGGATGGACCAAGTCGCGAGGAAAACTATAACAAGTGGGAAACCTTAGGTCATTGTTATCAATATGGTCCGATGAGTGAAACAAGTGCTTTCAAACAAGCTTTTCACTTACAAACAAGTTTTTGGAGTGGTTCGGATCCTCTTTCGATATTTTGGTCCAAAGAGGATTCCCAAAGAAGACGTTCCTCCATTTGCATCTTAGGATGGACCAAATCGCGAAGAAAAATTTGACAAGGGGGAAACCTTAGGTCTTTGGCATCAATATGGTCCGAAGTGTGAAACAGGTACTTTGAAACAAACTTTTCAATTACAAACAAGTTTTTGGAGTGGTTCGGATCCTCTTTCGAAATTTTAGTCCACAGAGGATTCCCAAAGAAGAGGTTCCTCCATTTGCATCTTTAGGATGGACCTGGTCGCGAAGAAAACTTTGACAAGTGGGAAACCTTAGGTCTTTGGTATCAATATGGTCCGAAGAGTGAAACAAGTACTTTGAAACAAGCTTTTCAATTACAAACAAGTTTTTGGACTGGTTCGGATCCTCTTTCGATATTTTGGTCCAAAGAGGATTCCCAACGAAGACGTTCCTCCATTTGCATCTTAGGATGGACCAAATCGCGAAGAAAAATTTGACAAGGGGGAAACCTTAGGTCTTTGGCATCAATATGGTCCGAAGAGTGAAACAAGTACTTTGAAACAAACTTTTCAATTACAAACAAGTTTTTGGAGTTGTTCGGATCCTATTTTTAAATTTTAGTCCACAGAGGATTCCCAAACAAGAGGTTCGTCCATTTGCATCTTTTGGACCAGGTCGCGAAGAAAACTTTGACAAGTGGGAAACCTTAGGTCTTTGGTATCAATATGGTCCGAAGAGTGAAACAAGTACTTTGAAACAAGCTTTTCAATTACAAACAAGTTTTTGGAGTGGTTCGGATCCTCTTTCGATGTTTTGGTCCAAAGAGGATTCCAAAAGAAGAGGTTCCACCATTCGGATCTTTAGGATGGACCAAATCATGAGCACAATTTTGACAAGTGGGAAAACTTAGGTCTTTGGTATCAATATGGTCCGAAGAGTGAAACAAGTACTTTGAAACAAGCTTTTCAATAACAAACAAGTTTTTGTAGTGGTTCGTATCATCTTTCGAAATTTTGTTCCAATGAGGATTCCCAAAGAAGAGGTTCCTCCATTTGCATCTTTAGGATGGACTAAGTCGCGAGGAAAACTTTGACAAGTGGGAAACCTTAGGTCTTTGGTGTCAATATGGTCCGAAGAGTGAAACGAGTACTTTCAAACAAGCTTTTCACTTACAAACGAGTTTTTGGTGTGGTTCGGATCATCTTTCGAACTTTTGGTCCAATGAGGATTCCCAAAGAAGAGGTTCCTCCATTTGCATCTTAGGATGGACCAAATCGCGAGGAAAACTTTGACAAGGGGGAAACCTTAAGTCTTTGGTATCAATATGGTCCGAAGAGTGAAACAAGTGCTTTCGAACAAGCTTTTCACTTACAAATAAGTTTTTGGAGTGGTTCAGATCCTCTTTCGATATTTTGGTCCAAGGAGGATTCCCAAAGAAGAGGTTCCTCCGTTTGCATATTTAGGATGGGCCAAATCGCGAGGAAAACTTTGACAAGGGGGAAACCTTGGGTTTTTGGTATCAATATAGTCCGAAGAGTGAAACAAGTACTTTGAAACAAGCTTTTCAATTACAAACAAGTTTTTGGAGTGGTTCGGATCCTCTTTCGATATTTTGGTCCAAAGAGGATTCCCAAAGAAGAGGTTCCTCCATTTGCATCTTAGGATGGACCAAGTCACGAGGAAAACTTTGACAATTGGGAAATCTTTGTTATCAACATGGTCCGAAGAGTAAAACAAGTACTTTGAAACAAGATTTTTAATTACAAACAAGTTTTTGGAGTAGTTCGGATCCTGTTTCTAAATTTTGGTCCAAAGAGGATTCCCAAAGAAGAGGTTCCTCCATTTACATCTTAAGATGGATCAAGTCACGAGGAAAACTTTGAGCATTGGGAAACCTTAGGACTTTGGTATCATTAAGGTCCGAAGAGTGAAACATGTACTTTGAAATAAGCTTTTGAATTACAAACAAGTTTTTGGAGTGGTTTGTATCCTCTTTCGAAATTTTGGTCCAAAGATGAGGTTCCTCCATTTGCATCTTTAGGATTTACCAAGTCGCGAGGAAAACTTTAACAAGTGGGAAACCTTAGGTCATTGGTATCAATATGGTCCGATGAGTGAAACAAGTGCTTTCAAACAAGCTTTTCACTTACAAACAAGTTTTTAGAGTGGTTCGGATCCTCTTTCGATATATTGGTCCAAAGAGGATTCCCAAAGAAGACGTTCCTCCATTTGCATCTTAGGATGGACCAAATCGCGAAGAAAACTTTGACAAGGGGGAAACCTTAGGCCTTTGGTATCAATAAGGTCCGAAGAGTGAAACAAGTACTTTGAAACAAGCTTTTCAATTACAAACATGTTTTTGAAGTGGTTCAGATCCTCTTTTAGTATTTTTTTCCAATGAAGATTCTCAAAGAAGAGGTTCCTCCATTTGCATCTTTAGGATGGACCAAATCACGAGGAAAACTTTGACAAGTGGGAAACCTTAGGTCTTTGGTAGCAATATGGTCCGAAGAGCGAAACAAGTACTTTGAAACAAGCTTTTTAATTACAAACAAGTTTTTAGAGTGGTTCGGATCCTCTTTCGAAATTTTGGTCCAAAGATGATTCCCAAAGAAGAGGTTCCTCCATTTGCATCTTTAGGATGGACCAAGTCGCGAGGTAAACTTGAACAAGTGGGAAACCTTTGGTCTTTGTATTAATATGGTCCGAAGAATGAAACAAGTGCTTTCAAACAAGGTTTTCAATTACAAACAAGTTTTTGGAGTGGTTCGGATCCTCTTTCGATATTTTGGTCCAAAGAGGATTCCCAAAGAAGAGGTTCCTCCATTTGCATCTTAGCATGGACCAAGTCACGAGAAAAACTTTGACAATTGGGAAATCTTTGTTATCAACATGGTCCGAAGAGTAAAACAAGTACTTTGAAACAAGCTTTTCAATTACAAACAAGTTTTTGGAGTGGTTCGGATTCTGTTTCGAAATTTTGGTCCAAAGAGGATTCCCAAAGAAGGGGTTCCTCCATTTACATCTTAAGATGGACCAAGTCGCGAGGAAAACTTTGAGAATTGGGAAACCTTAGGACTTTGGTATCATTAAGGTCCGAAGAGTGAAACATGTACTTTGAAACAAGCTTTTGAATTACAAACAAGTTTTTGGAGTGGTTTGTATCCTCTTTCGAAATTTTAGTCCAAAGATGAGGTTCCTCCATTTGCATCTTTAGGATGGACCAAGTCGCGAGGAAAACTTTAACAAGTAGGAAACCTTAGGTCATTGGTATCAATATGGTCCGATGAGTGAAACAAGTGCTTTCAAACAAGCTTTTCACTTACAAACAAGTTTGTAGAGTGGTTCGGATCCTCTTTCGATATTTTGGTCCAAAGAGGATTCAAATTACTTTGAAACAAGCTTTTCAATTACAAACAAGTTTTTTCGGATCCTCTTTCGATAATTTGGTCTAAAGGGGATTCCCAAAGAAGAGGTTCCTCCATTTGCATCTTTAGGATTGACCAAATACGAGGAAAACATTGACAAGTGGGAAACCTTAGGTCTTTGGTATCAATAAGGTCTGAAGAGTGAAACAAGTACTTTGAAACAAGCTTTTCAATTACAAACAAGTTTTTGGAGTGGTTCGGATCCTCTTTCGATATTTTGGTCCAAAGTGGATTCCAAAAGAAGAGGTTCCTCCATTTGCATCTTAGGATGGACCAAATCGCGAGGAAAACTTTGACAAGGGGGAAACCTTAGGTCTTTGGTATCAATATGGTCCGAAGAGTGAAACAAGTGCTTTCGAACAAGCTTTTTTTCACTTACAAATAAGTTTTTGGAGTGTTTCAGATCCTCTTTCGATATTTTGGTCCAAAGAGGATTCCCAAAGAAGAGGTTCCTCCATTTGCATCTTTAGGATGGGCCAAATCGCGAGGAAAACTTTGACAAGGGGGAAACCTTGGGTCTTTGGTATCAATATAGTCCGAAGAGTGAAACAAGTACTTTGAAACAAGCTTTTCAATTATAAGCAAGTTTTTGGAGTGGTTCGGATCCTGTTTCGAAATTTTAGTCCAAAGAGGATTCCCAAAGAAGAGGTTCCTCCATTTGCATCTTTAGGATGGACCAAGTTGCGAGGAAAACTTTGACAAGTGGGAAACCTTAGGTCTTTGGTATCAATATGGTCCGAAGAGTGAAACAAGTACTTTGAAACAAGCTTTTGAATTACAAACAAGTTTTTGGAGTGGTTCGGATCCTCTTTCGATATTTTGGTCCAAAGAGGATTCCCAAAGAAGAGGTTCCTCCATTTGCATCTTAGGATGGACCAAATCGCGACGAAAACTTTGACAAGGGGGAAACCTTAGGTCTTTGGTATCAATATGGTCCGAAGAGTGAAACAAGTACTTTGAAACATGCTTTTCATTTACAAACAAGTTTTTGGAGTGGTTCGGATCCTCTTTCGAAATTTTAGTCCAACGAGGACTCCCAAAGAAGAGGTTCCTCAATTTGCATCTTTAGGATGGACCAAGTCGCGAGGAAAACTTTGACAAGTGGGAAACCTTAGGTATTTGGTATCAATATGGTCCAAAGAGTTAAGGTTTCCCACTTGTCAAAGTGTTGCTCATGATTTGGTCCATCCTAAAAGTCCAAATGTAGGAACCTCTTCTTTGGAAATCCTCTTTGGACCAAAATATCGAAAGAGGATCCGAAACACTCCAAACACTTGTTTGTAATTGAAAAGTTTGTTTGAAAGCACTTGTTTCACTCTTCGGACCATATTGATACCAAAGACCTAAGGTTTCTAACTTGTCAAAGTTTTCTTCGTGATTTGGTCCATCCTAAAGATCCAAATGGAGGAACCTCTTCTTTGGGAATGCTCTTTGGATCAAAATTTTAAAAGAGGATCCGAACCAAACAAAAAAATTGTTTGTAATTGAAAAGCTTTTTTAAAAGTACTTGTTTCACTCTTCGGACCATATTGATACCAAAGACCTAAGGTTTCCCATTTGTCAAAGTTTTCCTCGTGATTTGGTCCGTCTAAAAGTTCCAAATGGAGGAACCTCTTCTTTGGGAATCCTCTTTGGACCAAAATTTCGAAACAGGATCCGAACAACTCCAAAAACTTGTTTGTAATTGAAAAGCTTGTTTCGAAGTACTTGTTTCACTCTTCAGACCATATTGATACCAAAGACCTGAGGTTTTCCACGTGTCAAAGTTTTCCTCGCGATTTGGTCCATCCTAAAGATGGAAATGGAGGAACCTCTTCTTTGGGAATCCTTTTTGGACCAAAATTTCGAAAGAGGATCCGAACCACTCCAAAAACTTGTTTGTAATTGAAAAGCTTGTTTCACAGTACTTGTTTCACTCCTCGGACCATATTGATACCAAAGACCTAAGGTTTCCCACTTGTCAAAGTTTTTTTCGTGATTTGGTCCATCCTAAAGATCCAAATGGAGGAACCTTTTATTTGGGAATCCTCATTAGACCAAAATATCGAAAGAGGATCTGAACCACTCCAAGAACATGTTTGTTATTGAAAAGCTTGTTTCAAAGTACTTGTTTCCCTCTTTGGACTATATTCATACCAAACACCTAATGTTTCCCCCTTGTCAAAGTTGTCCTCATTATTTGGTCCATCCTAAAGATCCAAATGGAGTTACCTCTTCTTTGGGAATCCTCTTTGGATGAAAATATCGAAAGAGGATCTGAACCACTCCAAAAACTTGTTAGTTAGTGAAAGGTTGTTTCAAAGTAGTTGTTTTACTCTTCGGACCATATTCATACCAAACTCCTAATGTTTCCCCCTTGTCAAAGTTTTCCTCGTGATTTGGTCCATCCTAAAGATCCAAATGGAGGAAACTCTTCTTTCGGAATCTACTTTAGACCAAAATATCTAAAGAGGATCCGAACCACTCCAAAAACTTGTTTGTAATTGAAAAGCTTGTTTCAAAGTACTTGTTTCACTCTTCGGACCATATTCATACGAAACACCTAAGTTTTCCCACTTGTCAAAGTTTTCTCATTATTTGGTCCATCCTAAAGATCCAAATGAAGGAACCTCTTCTTTGGGAATCCTCTTTGGACCAATATATCGAAAGAGCATCCGAACCACTCCAAAAACTTGTTTGTAATTGAAAAGCTTGTTTCAAAGTACTTGTTTCACTTTTCGGACCATTTTGATACCAAAGACGTAAGGTTTCCCTCTTGTCAAAGTTTTTCTCGTGATTTGGTCCATTCTAAAGATCCAAATGAAGGAACCTCTTCTTTGGGAATCCTCTTTGGACCAAAATATCGAAAGAGGATCTGAACCACTCCAAAAACATTTTTGTTATTGAAAAGCTTGTTTCAAAGTACTTGTTTTACTCTTCGGACCATATTCATACCGAACACCTAAGGTTTCCCACCTGTCAAAGTTGTCCTCTAGATTTGGTCCATCCTGAAGATCCAAATGGAGGTACCTCTTCTTTGGGAATCCTCTTCGGACCAAAATATAGAAAGAGGATCTGAACCACTCCAAAAACTTTTTTGTACTTGAAAAGCTTGTTTCAAAGTACTTGTTTCACTCTTCGGACCATATTTATACCAAACACCTAAGGTATCCAATTTGTCAAAGTTTTCCTCGTGATTTGGTCAATCCTAAAGATCCAAATGTTGGAACCTCTTCTTTGGGAATCTTCCTTAGACCCAAATATCGAAATAGGATCCAGACCACTCCAAAAACTTGTTTGTAATTGAAAAGTTTGTTTCACTCTTCGGACCATATTCATACCAAACACCTAAGGTTTCCCACTTGTCAAAGTTTTCCCCGTGATTTGGTCCATTCTAAAGGTCCAAATGGAGGAACCTCTTCTTTGGGAATCCTCTTTGGACCAAAATATCGAAGAAGGATCTGAACCACTCCAAAAACTTGTTTGTAATTGAAAAGCTTGTTTCAAAGTACATGTTTCACTCTTCGGAACATATTGATACCAAAGACCTAAGGTTTCCCACTGGTGAAAGTTTTCCTCGTGATTTGGTCCATCCTAAAGATCCAAATGGAGGAACCTCTTCTTTGGGAATCCTCTTTGGACCAAAATATCGAATGAGAATCCGAACCACTCCAAAAACTTGTTTGTAATTGACAAGCTTGTTCAAAAGTACTTGTTTCACTCTTTTGACCATATTGATACCAAAGACCTAAGGTTTCCCACTTGTCAAAGTTTTCCTTGTGATTTGGTCCATCCTAAAGATCCAAATAGAGGAACCTCTTCTTTGGGAATTCTCTTTGGACCAAAATATCAAAAGAGGATCCGAACCACTCCAAAAACTTGTTTGTAATTGAAAAGCTTGTTTGAAAGTACTTGTTTGTAATTGAAAAGCTTATTTCACTATCTAAAAGAAATTGAATCCGAAGACCTAAGGTTTCCCACTTGTCAAAGTGTTGCTCATTATTTGGTCCATCCTAAAGATCCAAAAGTAGGAACCTCTTCTTTGGGAATCATCTTTGGACCAAAATATCGAAAGAGGATCCGAACTACTCCAAAAACTTGTTTGTAATTGAAAAGCTTGTTTCACAGTATTTGTTTCACTCCTCGGACCATATTGATACCAAAGACCTAAGGTTTCCCACTTGTCAAAGTTTTCCTCATGATTTGGTCCATCCTATAGATCCAAATGGAGGAACCTCTTCTTTGGAATTCCTCATTTGACCAAAATATCGAAACAGGATCCGAACCACTCCAAAAACTTGTTTGTAATTGAAAAGCTTGTTTCGGAGTACTTGTTTCACTCTTCGGACTATATTCATACCAAACACCTAAGGTTTCCCACTTGTCAAAGTTTTCCACGTGATTTAGTCCATCCTAAAGATCCAAATTGAGGAACCACTTCTTTGGGAATCCTCTTTGAACCAAAATATCGAAAGAGCATCCGAACCATTCTAAAAACTTGTTTGTAATTGAAAAGTTTTTTTCAAAGTACTTGTTTCACTCTTCGGACCATATGGATACCAAAGACCTAAGGTTTCCCACGTGTCAAAGTTTTCCTCGCAATTTGGTTCATCCTTAAGATGCAAATGGAGGAAACTCTTCTCTGGAAATCCTCTTTGGACCAAAATTTTGAAAAAGGATCCGAACCAAACAAAAAACTTGTTTGTAATTGAAAAGCTTTTTTCAAAGTACTTGTTTCACTCTTCGGACCATATTGATACCAAAGACCTAAGGTTTCCCATTTGTCAAAGTTTTCCTCGTGATTTGGTCCATCTAAAAGTTCCAAATGGAGGAACCTCTTCTTTGGGAATCCTCTTTGGACCCAAATTTCGAAACAGGATCCGAACAACTCCAAAAACTTGTTTGTAATTGAAAAGCTTGTTTCGAAGTACTTGTTTCACTCTTCAGACCATATTGATACCAAAGACCTGAGGTTTCCCACGTGTCAAAGTTTTCCTCGCGATTTGGTCCATCCTAAAGATGGAAATGGAGGAACCTCTTCTTTGGGAATCCTTTTTGGACCAAAATTTCGAAAGAGGATCCGAACCACTCCAAAAACTTGTTTGTAATTGAAAAGCTTGTTTCACAGTACTTGTTTCACTCCTCGGACCATATTGATACCAAAGACCTAAGGTTTCCCACTTGTCAAAGTTTTTTTCGTGATTTGGTCCATCCTAAAGATCCAAATGGAGGAACCTTTTCTTTCGAAATCCTCATTAGACCAAAATATCGAAAGAGGATCTGAACCACTCCAAGAACATGTTTGTAATTGAAAAGCTTGTTTCAAAGTACTTGTTTCCCTCTTCGGACTATATTCATACCAAACACCTAATGTTTCCCCCTTGTCAAAGTTGTCCTCCTTATTAGGTCCATCCTAAAGATCCAAATGGAGGTACCTCTTCTTTGGGAATCCTCTTTGGATGAAAATATCGAAAGAGGATCTGAACCATTCCAAAAACTTGTTTGTTATTGAAAGGTTGTTTCAAAGTAGTTGTTTTACTCTTCGGACCATATTCATACCAAACACCTAATGTTTCCCCCTTGTCAAAGTTTTCCTCGTGATTTGGTCCATCCTCAAGATCCAAATGGAGGAACCTCTTCTTTCGGAATCTACTTTAGACCAAAATATCTGAAGAGGATCCGAACCACTCCAAAAACTTGTTTGTAATTCAAAAGCTTGTTTCAAAGTACTTGTTTCACTCTTCGGACCATATTCATACGAAACACCTAAGGTTTCCCACTTGTCAAAGTTTTCTCATTATTTGGTCCATCCTAAAGATCCAAATGAAGGAACCTCTTCTTTGGGAATCCTCTTTGGACCAATATATCGAAATAGCATCCGAACCACTTCAAAAACTTGTTTGTAATTGAAAAGCTTGTTTCAAAGTACTTGTTTCATTCTTCGGACCATTTTGATACCATAGACGTAAGGTTTCCCTCTTGTCAAAGTTTTTCTCGTGATTTGGTCCATCCTAAAGATCCAAATGAAGGAACCTCTTCCTTGGGAATCCTCTTTGGACCAAAATATCGAAAGAGGATCTGAACCACTCCAAAAACATGTTTGTTATTGAAAAGCTTGTTTCAAAGTACTTGTTTCACTCTTCGGACCATATTCATACCGAACACCTAAGGTTTCCCACCTGTCAAAGTTGTCCTCTTGATTTGGTCCATCCTAAAGATCCAAATGGAGGTACCTGTTCTTTGGGAATCCTCTTTGGACCAAAATATAGAAAGAGGATCTGTGTCGCTACGTAAACGCGACGTGGAAAATAAAAAGAGGGAGTCGCCACTAATCATTGGATTTCTAAATTAGGTGTGATTAGTCACCTGGTCATTAACTAAGGATGATCTACTAACTATTGAAAATGGGTTCGGTAGTTTATTCACACATAGGGAAGGTATTAGCACCCTATTATGTTCGTTTTAAAACGATTGTTGTTTTTTTATTTTATTTGGTGTATTATTGAAAAAGCCTTTATCTATAAACAAAAATATTTTTTTTGGGTTATTTTTTAAATGTCTCATGTTTATTAATCAATACTTTAATAATAAAGTATGATTAAATAAGTATGAGTGGCATAAAGCCATTAGGAAAAATGTTGTCGGGAATTTAACTCAGTATCCCGAGAAAAATTCCTTACCTCAAGAATGTTTAGGAGCATGGTATCCCAACGCCCCCATATTCCGTCGTCTGAGTTTTCGAAAACGATTTGTTTTTTTTTTGTTTAAGTTTTAAAAATGAATATTTTAATTAATTATAAATTTTTATCTTTGTTATTAAAATTATTTAGCTCAATATTAAGTTTAGGGTAAATTTCACTTTTAGCCCCTATGTTTTAAATAGGAAAATTTTATTTGACAAATCTTTTATTTACGGTATAAATGGAAAATTATTATCCTAATAAATTTCAATTTTTATTTAAGGCTTATATTATTAATCTTTGTATTTTTAGAAAGTTGGTAGGTTTATACCTAGTAAATTCTAATTAATATTTACAATTTCAATTTTTAATATTTATGATTTGGAAAATTAGTATCCTAATTAATTCCAATTTCTATATTTAAATTGTTAATTTTTATATTTTGGAAAATTAGTATCCTAATTAATTCCAATTACTATATTTAAATTGTTAAGTTTTATGCTTTGGAAAATTAGTGATATGAAACCCTAGGAAATTGAAATAGAAACCCTTTGAAAGCACAAAGAACCCCTAGATGCAAATCCTAAAACCCCGATGAACAATAAGGTAAAACCCTTGGAACACAAGAAGAGAAAGATTATTCCAATGATCTATGATCTTGAAATAAGAGAACTTGTTCTTATTTCAAGATTGAAACAATCCACAAACACAATAGATCAATTCATGCTTGAATGTTTCTAAAACATGCAACCTAGAACAAGGCTACAAAACTAAGCAATTTCAGCTAAGCAAAAAGCAATATTATTATCATGTTAAATCTTGGTATTTAGGGTTACAAATGAGGCCTTTAAATAGGCAAAGAAACCCTAAAAATATGCTAGGAAATTCGGATTACAAGGAGCACAAAATCTGCCCAAAACTTGCCTTATGTGAAATTGGCAGATTTTGTGGAAAATCTTTTCTAGAGAATAATATCTTTCCTAATCCTTTCCAAACATATAAAATGAATATAAAAGACCTAAAACATGTCTAAATACATCATAAATTCGTTGGAACCATTTTGGGAACAAATATGGAAACTTTGGAAACAAATATGGAAAGTGGTCCAAATAAGGAAAGTTTGCAAAAGTGATGTAACTTTCCTAATTAGCTCTTCTCTTCAATTCTGATTGAACAAGTCTTCAATACTCTTCCTCCAAATGTATTTGCCATAGATTGAAGTTCATCACGTCCTCTTCCATAGCCTCCATGATCGGATCTTCGAAGCTTGTCTTGACTTTGCTAATGTAGGCCTGTAAATGGATGTCAATGCTTCTCTTGAACTTTAATGTTGTGATTTGTCCTTGGGCTTTTTGTGACGTTCCATGATTCATATCAATTAGTATCCTAATTAATTCCAATATATTTAAATTTTTAATTTTTATGTTTTGGAAAATTAGTATCCTAATTATTTCCATTTTTTATATTAAAAAATTTGGTAATTTAATCAAATTATGTATTTTTTAGGAAGTTGGAAAATTAGTATCCTAATAAATTCAAACTCCTTTCTTTTTTTGAAATCCAATAATGATCAATATAATATTTATACAAATTCATTAAATTATGACCTTAATATGAAGACAATAAAAAGGAATGTAGTAAACACAAAATATGGCAATCAAATTTTACAAATAAGGCAAACCAATAAAATTAGCATAATTATTCCAAACAAAACACATCAACTTTGGAAATTCATAACTTCTTAACTAAAATATATTTTAACTTGATTCTTTCTTCTAAATATTCTATATTTCATCTATGATTGATTACTAAAATAAAAAAGTATGTACACTTGTAAATAAAATTAGATTTTATGTCAAAAACATTCATCATTCTCGGTTTTATACTTAAATTTCTGCAGATTTTACACTAACTTTGAAAAATCATATCTTTTTTTTATACTCATCGAAACGGGGTGATTCTTGTTCCTAAATATTCATTTACGAGTCTGGTTTTATAGAAAAATAATCATAAATAATTATTTTCAAAGAATCAGAGCCGAAAAATCATGTAATGACAAGGTGTGTAAAAAAATCCCGAAACAGTAAATCGGTTTCAATACTAAACTTTAAAAAATCATAACTTAATAACCACATATCCAAATGAGTCGATTCTTTTTTCTATTGGTTCATATTTAAGTCTATTTTCAAATAAAAATTTCAAAAAAATCTAAATCAATGTACAAAAATCACGAAATCAAATAAAATAAAACAGTAACATACGAATGACTACATTTTTAATGGAAAAGGATGTTACCTTGGTTTGATAGAACCTTACAAATGTGTAGCTCCGGATTCCGACGATGAATGAAGAAGATGAAGAAGAGACTCAAAGGTTTGGTGGTAGGGATTTAGGTTTACTATTGAGAGGGAGGGGGGCTCTTATGAATGGTTGGTTTTTAGAAAGCAAGAAGAGAAAGGTTATGGCCGTGAAAAGGAGAGATGTAGAGAAAACTTCACGGTGTTTGCTCTTGTGAATATTGTGTCTTTAGGGTTGTAGGAGGGTCATTTTTATAACCAAGATGGAAAAACAAACAAGGAAAATTTAATTAATGAAAAATCAAAATAAAATAAAATCTTTTATTTTTTCCCATAATTATAAAAAATATCTTATTTAATTTGACAACTCATAAAATAATTTTCCTACTCATCTTTTCCATGTTTAAATTGATTCTCATTTAAAACTCTTTTTTTTCCAAATCTTTTAAAATTAAATTTCAATTCAAATCAATTTTAAAAATGCTAATTTAAATTCAAAATTTTTATTTTCAAATCCAAATTAAACAAATCATGTCAAAGAAAACACCACATTTCAAACCAAAGTCAATTTTTTTTCGAAATATGTAAATTTTGTTAATTTTAAATATTACCGGACGAAAATGGGTGTCTACAATCTGAACCACTCCAAAAACTTTTTTGTACTTGAAAAGCTTGTTTCAAAGTACTTGTTTCACTCTTCGGACCATATTAATACCTAAGACCTAAGGTTTCCCCCTTGTCAAAGTTTTCCTCGCGATTTGGTCCATCCTAAAGAAACAAATGGAGGAACCTCTTCTTTGCGAATCTTGTTCGGACCAAAACATCGAAAGATGATCCGAAAAACACCAAAAACTTGTTTATAGTTGAAAAGCTTGTTTCAAAGTACTTGTTTCAATCTTCGGACCACATTGATACCAAAGACCTAAGGTTTTCCACTTGACAAAGTTTCCTCGTAATTTGGTCCATCCTAAAATACAAATAGAGGAACCTCTTCATTGCGAATCTTCTTTGGACAAAAATTTCGAAAGAGGAACAGAACCATTCTAAAAACTTGTTTGTAACCCAAAAGCTTGTTTCAAAGTACTTGTTTCACACTTCAGACCATAATGATACCAAAGACCTAAGGTTTCCCACTTGTCAAAGTTGTCCTAATGATTTAATCCATCCTAAGGATCCAAATGGAGGAAACTCTTCTTTGGGAATCCTGTTTGGACCAAAATATCGAAAGAGGATCCGAACCACTCCGAAAACTTGTTTGTAATTAAAAAGCTTGTTTCGAAGTACTTGTTTCACTCTTCGGACCATATTGATATCAAAGACCTAAAGGTTCCCCCTTGTCAAAGTTTTCCTTGCGATTTGGTCCATCCTAAAATGCAAATTGAGGAACCTCTTCTTTGGGAATCCTCTTTGGACCAAAATATTGAAAGAGGATCCGAACCGCTTTAAAAACTTGTTTGTAATTAAAAGCTTGTTTTCAAAGTACTTGTTTCACTCTTCGAACCATATTGTTACCAAAGACCCAAGGTTTCCCCCTTGTCAAAGTTTTCCTCACGATTTGGTCCATCCTAAAGTTGCAAATGGAAGAACCTCTTCTTTGGGAATCCTCTTTGGACCAAAATTTCGAAAGAGGATCCGAACCACTCAAAAAATTTGTTTGTACTTGAAAAGCTTGTTTGAAAGCACGTTTTCACTCTATAAACCAAATTGAATCCAAAGACCTAAGGTTTCACACTTGTCAAAAGTTGTGCTCAAGATTTGGTCCATCCTAAAGAACCAAATGGAGGAACCTTATCTTTGGGAATCGTCTTTGGACCAAAATATCGAAAGAGGATCCAAACCGCACCAAAAACATGTTTGTAATTGAAAAGCTTGTTTTAAAGTACTTGTTTCACTCTTCGGACCATATTGATACCAAAGACCTAAGGTTTTTGATACGAAAACCCTTTCGAAATGCTTTAAGAACCCTTAAACTTAACTAAGGACCCAAAAAGATCACAACCAAAGAATCCACATATGCCATTTGAAACAACCCAAGGAAAAAGGCTAGAAAATGATTATCCTTATGATCAATGATCTAAAGACAAGAATTGGATTTCTTGTTTTAGATTCGAACCAATCCACCAAATTAGAATGATCAATCCTAATGGCTCGATTCTACAGCCACCCTAAACACAAGGAATGACAAGATGAAATGTTGAACAACTAACAACAATTCAAAGAAAAAGCTCTCAATGAGACTTTGGATTTTTTAATTCAATCATAATCTGATTATTACAATGGAAAGAAAGGCATTATATAGCCTTTAAAAGACCATCAAAAAACGAAATATACAAGCCATTAAAGTCCTAGACATGTAACTTACACAATTAATGACAATTGATAGTGAAAATAAAAGTGTAACCTACATGGCTTTCCAAAAGTTGTAACCTACCTTATTTTGTAACTTATCATCACTCTAAATGCTAGAATACTTAATACACAAAAGTTCTCTTTAATTAAGTGTCTTGTAATTATGATGAAAGCTGAGTTGCATTGAAAAAGCTTGAATTCCATTAAATGAGCTTCGGTTGCATTAAATGAACTTGAGTTTCAACTTGGCTTGCATTTAATGAACTAGGCTTGAACTTGACTTGCATTTAATGAACTAGGCTTGAACTTGACTTCTATTTATTGATGTAAGCTTGAACTTTGATGTTGCATTTATTGAACTTAGCTTGTAGCTTGAGCTTGTCATGAACTTGGAAAGTAATGAATGCAATTCGGCAATGATCAACATTAAGGCTCCTTGATTCTTATCAGTTTTCCACTAGTCAAAGTTTTCCTCCTGATTTGGTCCATCCTAAAGATCCAAATGGAGGAACCTCTTCTTTGGGAATCCTCTTTGGACCAAAATATCGAAAGAGGATCCGAACCACTCCAAAAACTTGTTTTTAATTGTAAAGCTTGTTTCGAAGTACTCTTTTCACTCTTCGGACCATATTGATACCAAATACCTAAGGTTTCCCCCTGGTCAATGTTTTCCTTGCGATTTGGTCCATCCTAAAGATGCAAATGGAGGAACCTTTTCTTTGGGAATAATCTTTGGACCAAAATAACGAAAGAGGATCCGAACCAATCAAAAAACTTGTTTGTATTTGAAAAGCTTGTTTCAAAGTACTTGTTTCACTCTTCGGACCATATTGATACCAAAGACCTAAGGTGTCCCACTTGTCAAAGTTTTCCTCGCCATTTGGTCCATCCTAAAGATGCAAATGGAGGAACCTCTTCTTTGGGAATCCCCTTAGAACCAAAATATCAAAAGAGGATCTGAACCGCTCCAAAAACTTGTTTGTAATTGAAAAGCTTTTTTCAATGTACTTGTATCACACTTCGGACCATATTGATACCAAAGACCTAAGGTTTCCCACTTGTCAAAGTTGTGCTCATGATTTGGTCCATCCTAAAGATCCAAATGAAGGAACCTCTTTTTTGTGAATCATCTTTGGACCAAAATATCGAGAGAGGATCCGAACCACTCCAAAACATGTTTGTAATTGAGAAGCTTGTTTCAAAGTACTTGTTTCACTCTTCGGACCATGTTGAAAAATCTGTCCTTTTATTTCTCTAGCCACCCAAGCTGGTTGTTTCTTATTTCTTTATTGATACTTTTTACAAATATCATTAGTATCTTAGTTGTTTGATAGTTGCTAAAGTGTGCTAATAGTTCTAGGTTACATTTAGGCCCTAAAATCTGTTTTTGAGTGCAAACACGAGAGAACGAACATCATCGAGTGTAAACACTTAGGGAGTTATTGAGAGGTCCTATTTTTATTATTAACCTTTTTATTTGCAGCAATGTATCATGAAAAATATGATGAAAGGAGGAGCAATGGATGTCGAGATGTAGAGCATACTTGGAGGGAAAATGGAGAGGCTTATTATGAAAGGATGGTGCATAGGAGCTTTGGAGCACATAAGCTCAACTTATATACTTTCCATGGGAGTGTAGATCCAGAAGAGTACTTGCAATGGGAAAGTCAAATTGAGCATATCTTTGATTACAACAACTATAGTGAGGAAAGAAAGGTATTTCTTGCTAGTGCAAAATTCACTAATTATGCTTATGTTTGGTGGTCTCAATTGAAGGAAAAACTAAGGAAAGATAGACAACCACATATTGATACTTGGTATGAACTTAAATATCACATGAGGAAGAGGTTTGTGCCGAGTCAAAGACAGAGAGCTATTGTGAAAGAATTTCTAAATCTTACACAAGGTGAAAGGAGTGTTGAAGTTCTCATGGCTAGGGCTGTCTTTTATGAAGATAATGAGTCCACAATGACACGGTTCTTAAAGGGTGTAAATGAGGTGATTGCCTGTTGTGTTGAAGGAAAGACATATCTAGAATTGGAACACATGGTTTACTATGCAATTACAGTGGAAAAGAGACTTGAAAGAAGGGCTGCAAAAATGTATTCTACAAAACATCTTTCCAATCTGATTCCTTCTCAAGAAAATCAATTAAAGAGTGCATTAAAGAGAAAGGATGTGGCTGCCAATGGCTTGATTAAGAAAAAAGTAACATTTGCTTTACAAGACCACTTCCAATCAGATATTCATATGAGGGAAACTTATGATGCATGTGAGTTAAAAACGTGTTCTACCTTTGAAAAGAATGAGAATTGTCAAAAAGAGAGTGAGCCAAAAGAAAGAGAGATGAATTTTCAAAAAGAACACTGTGAAAAAGAAATTATTGAAATAAGTGAGCCAAAAGAAAGAGTGATATGAAACCCTAGGAAATTGAAATAGAAACCCTTTGAAAGCACAAAGAACCCCTAGATGCAAATCCTAAAACCCCGATGAACAATAAGGTAAAACCTTTGGAACACAAGAAGAGAAAGATTATTCCAATGATCTATGATCTTGAAATAAGAGAACTTGTTCTTATTTCAAGATTGAAACAATCCACAAACACAATAGATCAATTCATGCTTGAATGTTTCTAAAACATGCAACCTAGAACAAGGCTACAAAACTAAGCAATTTCAGCTAAGCAAAAAGCAATATTATTATCATGTTAAATCTTGGTCTTTAGGGTTACAAATGAGGCCTTTAAATAGGCAAAGAAACCCTAAAAATAAGCTATGAAATTCGGATTACAAGGAGCACAAAATCTGCCCAAAACTTGCCTTATGTGAAATTGGCAGATTTTGTGGAAAATCTTTTCTAGAGAATAATATCTTTCCTAATCCTTTCCAAACATATAAAATGAATATAAAAGACCTAAAACATGTCTAAATACATCATAAATTCGTTGGAACCATTTTGGGAACAAATATGGAAAGTGGTCCAAATAAGGAAAGTTTGCAAAAATGATGCAACTTTCCTAATTAGCTCTTCTCTTCAATTCCGATTGAACAAGTCTTCAATACTCTTCCTCCAAATGTATTTGCCATAGATTGAAGTTCATCACGTCCTCTTCCATAGCCTCCATGATCGGATCTTCGAAGCTTGTCTTGACTTTGCTAATGTAGGCCTGTAAATGGATGTCAATGCTTCTCTTGAACTTTAATGTTGTGATTTGTCCTTGGGCGTTTTGTGACGTTCCATGATTCATATCATCCCCTCCCTCTTGAAAAGGATTCGTCCTCGAATCTATAACATTACCTACATCGCAATAAATTAAGTTAATAACATAAATAAAAGCATATAAAGCACGCTTACCTCGTGTATTGTGAATTGGCACCAAAGAGAGCAACAATGGTACCCTTCTTTCTCCTTTCAAGTTAACACCTCCCGGGTCAAATATTGTTGGTTTCCTTCCCTTTAAATCAGCAAAACATTCGAGCTTATCAAAGACCACAAAACTGACAATATGGTTGGTGGATAGTGGTAACACATCTAATAGAATATATGGACCATAGTCAATCTCGTAAATTTTCTCATACTCAACACTACTCACAAGATGATCACATGGTGAATGTAACACATTAATCAAAGCATATGAACCATAATCAAACTCAAATAGGTCTAATGTGTTGGGGTAAATTAGAAAATATGAAAACTCCATGCTCTCTCTAAATGCATCATATGTCTTAGCAAAGATAATTCGTGTAGCACAAAACATATGTTTATCATTAAAATGAAATTGAAGTGGTAAAATATCAGAGTTGAGATCAAATTTAGCAAACAAACAAGAACTATGCACATCATCACAAGTAAATGGATAGGCTAGCTTAACATGTTTTGTAAGTGATAAGCTGTCAAACAAGTAAAGATCATCCAAAAGAATTTTGCTAGAAAAGAGTGCATGTTTATCATAAAAATATAATTGGTTTGGCTGATTTCTAGTCTTAAAATCAGAGTTGGAAAACAAGAAATAATCATTTAAACAAACCGATGCAATAGGATTAAAAGTAAGAAACTTCCTTTTCTGGCCTTGGATCCCGTTGGCAACATCTTTTTCCATGAAGTATGGTGGTGCCTTAAGTATTTCAGCCCCTTGAAATGCATCTACTTTGTGCTCCATTCCAATTGAAAATTGATCAATGTAATTATGCAAAACATTAGCTAAAACACTAGAAAAGCAAAGGTTAAGTTCATAAGTTAGAAAGAAAGAATCTTTGCACACAAGTACAAAGTGGGTTTTATTTGAAAACATTATTTTCCTAGCCTCACTTTCTACAAAACTCACAATATTCTCACCATTCCTCTCATTCATTTTTGACTCACAACTCTCTTTCTTTCCAATTTCTCTTTCATTATTTTCAAACACTCTTTCTTTTGAACTCAAATCTCTTTCTTTTGACTCACTCATGTCACTCATTTCTTTTTGAGCACTCATCTCTCTTTCTTTTGGCTCACTTATTTCAATAATTTCTTTTTCACACTTTTCTTTTTGATCACTCATCTCTCTTTCTTTTGGCTCACTCTCTTTTTCACAATTCTCATTGTTTTCAAACATAGAACTCTTTTGTAGCTCACAAGTTTCCTCCACAAAAACATTAGCACGAATATCCTCTTTTATCTCCTCCATGCTAGCATTGAAAACTTCCTTTGATTTTAAAAGTTCTCTTTCAATCATGTTGACCTTCTCTAAAATCAAATTTGCATTTTCCTCTACCAAGCCATAGGCAGCCGCATTCTTATCCATTAATTTACCATTTTCACCCATTTGATAAGAAGAAATTGGATTGAAATATTGTTTAGTGGCATACCTTTTTGCAGCCCTTCTTTCGAGTCTTCTTTCCACCTTGTTGGCCATGTGCACCAACTCTCCTAACTCCTCAAATTGTGTTAACTCCATTTGGTAAGCAATATCTCTATTCAATCCATTTAAAAACCTAACAATAGCAGACTTCTCATCTTCCTCAACATTAGCCCTAGCCTTGAGAAACTCCATCTCCTTATAGTAATCATCCACACTTTTGCAACCTTGTATTAGGTTATCCAAGTTTTGCACAAGATGGTCTTGATGTTGTCTTGACACGAATCTCTTTCTCATATGGCACTTAAGATCATACCAAGTTTCTACTTGTTGTTTCCTCTCCCTCCTTAGTTTCACTTTCAATTGAGACCACCAAACATGAGCATTATTAGTGAAATTGGAAATAGCAAGCATTACCTTTCTTTCATCACTATAATTGTTGTAATCAAAGAAGTGCTCGGTTTCTGTCTCCCATTGCAAGTACTCCTCTTGATCCAAACTCCCATTGAAAGTATATAACTTGAGCTTATGTCCTCCTAAGCTTTGATCCTCCATCCTCTCATCATAAATGTCTTTATGTTCACTCCTAGGATGTTCTACCTCCCAAAATTTACTAATCCTCCTTTCACCAATCTTTTCATGATACATTGCTGCAAATAAAAAGGTTAGTAATAAAAATAGGACCTTTCAATCACTCCCTAAGTGTTTACACTCGATGATGTTCATTCTCTCGTGTTTGCACTCAAAACAGATTCTAAAGGCCTAAATGTAACCTTGAACTATTAGCACACTTTAGCAACTATCAAGCAACAAAGATACTAATGAAAATTGTAAAAAGTATCAATAAAGAAATAAGAAACAATCAGCTTGGGTGGCTAGAGAAAATAAAAGGACAGATTTTTCAAATGGTGTATTTTTGTAACAAGGAAAGAATAAGAAAGAAAACAAGCAAGAATAAACTTTCCTAAAAGAGAAAAAATCGAAATTAGACTTCCCTAAAGCACTTTGGATCAGAAAAAATGACTTTAATTGAGCAAGATATGCATATATTTGAATATGGGACAAAATTGAAACTTTCCTAAAACAGTTTTGGGTTATTTATGGTAAGTTCTAGCTTTTTAGGAAACAAACAACTTTGGCTCATTCAACTTGATAATTTGGGATTCAAGATGCATAAATGATGAGTTTAAGATGAACTCTTCAAGAAAAATACGAACACAAACCACTTATTTCCAGAAACTTCAACAAATCAAGCAAGAACACTTTTTTTTTTTCAATTTTCTGGACAATCCGACAGTCTGCGAAGATCTATTTTTTTCTCAATCTTCCACTTTTTTTTTTACAAACTTTTCTGAATACCAAATAATCACGACTCAAAGATAAACACTTTTGTAGTTTATGACTTTCAAATATTCGGATTGAAACTATACGCAAAAGAACAAAAACAGTAGCTAAAGAAGAAAATTCTGGAACAGTTTTTTTTTTTTTTTTTGAAATTTTCGATGAACGAAGAACAAGACAATAAAAATTAAAACAACAAGAAAGCAAGTAAGATAGAAATCTTCCCTTGAGCCTAAGCTCTGATACCAAATGATATGAAACCCTAGGAAATTGAAATAGAAACCCTTTGAAAGCACAAAGAACCCCTAGATGCAAATCCTAAAACCCCGATGAACAATAAGGTAAAACCCTTGGAACACAAGAAGAGAAAGATTATTCCAATGATCTATGATCTTGAAATAAGAGAACTTGTTCTTATTTCAAGATTGAAACAATCCACAAACACAATAGATCAATTCATGCTTGAATGTTTCTAAAACATGCAACCTAGAACAAGGCTACAAAACTAAGCAATTTCAGCTAAGCAAAAAGCAATATTATTATCATGTTAAATCTTGGTATTTAGGGTTACAAATGAGGCCTTTAAATAGGCAAGGAAACCCTAAAAATAAGCTATGAAATTCGGATTACAAGGAGCACAAAATCTGCCCAAAACTTGCCTTATGTGAAATTGGCAGATTTTGTGGAAAATCTTTTCTAGAGAATAATATCTTTCCTAATCCTTTCCAAACATATAAAATGAATATAAAAGACCTAAAACATGTCTAAATACATCATAAATTCGTTGGAACCATTTTGGGAACAAATATGGAAACTTTGGGAACAAATATGGAAAGTGGTCCAAATAAGGAAAGTTTGCAAAAATGATGCAACTTTCCTAATTAGCTCTTCTCTTCAATTCCGATTGAACAAGTCTTCAATACTCTTCCTCCAAATGTATTTGCCATAGATTGAAGTTCATCACGTCCTCTTCCATAGCCTCCATGATCGGATCTTCGAAGCTTGTCTTGACTTTGCTAATGTAGGCCTGTAAATGGATGTCAATGCTTCTCTTGAACTTTAATGTTGTGATTTATCCTTGGGCGTTTTGTGACGTTCCATGATTCATATCAAAGAGAGATGAGTGATGAAAAAGAAATGAGTGAAATAAGTGAGCCAAAAGAAAGAGAGATGAGTGATGAAAAAGAAACTAGTGAGTCAAAAGAAAGAGAGATGAGAAAAAAAGAAAGAGAGTTTGAAAAGAGAGAGTGTAATGAGAGTGAAAAGAAAGAGTGCTTTGAGATTACAAAGTGTGAGACATTTGAGTTTAGTGAGCAAAAAGAGAGTGAAATAGGGAGTGAGAGCTTGAAAGTTAGATCAAGTGAGGCTAGGAATGAAATCTACCAACCTACATTTGTACTTTTGTACAAAGAGGTTTGTTTTACACTTAACCCATCTTTGCCTAGTATGTTTGTTGAGTTTTTGCAGGAATTCAAAAGATTGTTCCCTAATGAGATGCCTAGTAATTTGTCATCAATGAAAGGCATAATACATCATGAAGACAACATTCAAGGGGCTTCCATACTCAATAAACCACCATCTCACATGATTCAATGCATGAAACATGGGGTAAACACAACCATGGTAAAGTATTCTAACCCTATTCTTGATGAAATGCATATTAATTGTTTGCTTGCTAAAATTGGTATCAAATCTGAATTTTTGCACCATCGAATGAATTTGATTGATAATTATGCATGTTGTGCTAAGACTTACTTGCTTAATATTTCCCAAATTAAAAGAGTTGTTGAGACTTTTACTACTTCTGATCATGTGCTTAATGTTTTACATAATTCTTGCTTGAATGATTCAATGGTTACACATTCTTGTCATTTGATTGAGAAGAATGTAGGATTTCAGTAATGACACACATATGAGTTGTTTGTGTTAGCATGTTATGAGAAAATTTATGAAATTGACTATGGTCCTTTGGGTTCTAATATGTTATGATAAGGCAAACTCAAATGTCAAGTTCAAACACCCGATGCTATTATACTTAGCATGAACCCTTGAAGCATGAATTCAAACCCTCCCTAACTATTCGATTTCAACCATAAGGAAAGGCTAGAAACAGATTGCCCTATGTGATCTAAAAATCATGAAACGGACAAACTTTTACTTTCCATCATCTCATGACTCGAAACACTCCACAAGTTGGTTGATCACTCCCCTCTTGAATGTTTCTAAACATGTAATCTAAAGCAAGATTACAAAGGGTGAGGCTCAAGGCTCTCAATGTGCATAAAAATGCTACATTTCATTCAATCTTTTGAATCTGTCAAGTCTTACAAGTCTTGCTTACATTGGCTGATACATGGCCTATTTATAGGCTTAAAGTTCATGTAAATTTCGTTCATAATGATCCCATATCAGCCCCATTAAGTTCCTAGCTTGTAACCCCCAAAATTAAAGCAAAAACATAAGTTACATTCAGCCACTATTTAATTCGTAACCTACAATGTAACTAAAACATTTAAAACTGATATTTGAACTCTAAATGAAGCTTTAAAATGTTCATTAATGCTTGTCATGAAGTATCTTTGAGTTCCCTTGCATGAAGCTTTAGTTGGCTTGAATGAAGCTTGAGTCGTCATAAATGCATCTTGAGTGCATTAAATGCAACTTGAGTTGTCATCAATGCATGTACTCTTTAAGCTTGAATTCCTTAAATGCATGACTACATAATTCATATCATTCCCCCATTCTTCAAAATGATTCGTCCTCGAATCAAAAAGTGTTGCTGCAAAAGAATGTTAGAGAGAAAAATAAAATTGGACCTTACAAGCACTCCCTCACCTTTTACAACTCTCATTGTTCCACTCGTGTTTGCACTCAAAAATTCCTTCAAGATTGGCCTTTACTTTTAGAGAACCAGCTCATATATATGTAAATATAACAGTAATGAAGAGCTTACAAAAGACCAATTTCAAAATTTTTATCAGAATTGATAACACTTAAGTGCATAAACCAAAGTGCTGGAATTTAGAATAATCCTGTGCACGGAAAACAAATCCCCGAATTCAATGACTTCCGTTACGATTTGGACAATGTGATCTTTTGAACATTGGAAGATAACCTTTAGATGAAACGTTTATATTCAGGACAAATAACTAAATTCGGAATTTATGACAGGGTTTCAACACAAAACAGCAGCATTAAATACGACAGTTACAAAAGTGGACAGTTTTTGAAACACTTTTAATTTAGCCGTTTTTGGGACTTTAAATTCGTGCAAAGGAAGGTGTAACTGATGGTTTATGATATATAACTGACATAATAACACATTACAATCAGAAATACACGAGTTTCAAAGATCAAACTCAGAAAACCTCAAGAATTTGCAAGAAGAACGCAAGATGAACAAACCGGTGGTCTTGAATGCAAAGTCTTTTTTTTAGATCAGAAAGTGATCTTTAAGATAGAAACAAGGTTAGAATGAAAAGATGAAAACAAATTCATGATTGGAACGAATTTAAAAGATTGGACAGAATTGAAAAGAACAATAATTGAAAAGGATAGATTGGATAAAACCTGTTCTAGAGATCGGCCACAAAAACGCAACCAATGCTCTGATACCAAATGATAAGGCAAACTCAAATGTCAAGTTCAAACACCCGATGCTATTATACTTAGCATGAACCCTTGAAGCATGAATTCAAACCCTCCCTAACTATTCGATTTCAACCATAAGGAAAGGCTAGAAACAGATTGACCTATGTGATCTAAAAATCATGAAACAGACAAACTTTTACGTTCCATCATCTCATGACTCGAAACACTCCACAAGTTGGTTGATCACCCCCCTCTTGAATGTTTCTAAACATGTAATCTAAAGCAAGATTACAAAGGGTGAGGCTCAAGGCTCTCAATGTGCATAAAAATGCTACATTTCATTCAATCTTTTGAATCTGTCAAGTCTTACAAGTCTTGCTTACATTGGCTGATACATGGCCTATTTATAGGCTTAAAGTTCATGTAAATTTCGTTCATAATGATCCCGTATCAGCCCATTTAAGTTCCTAGCTTGTAACCCCCAAAATTAAAGCAAAAACATAAGTTACATTCAGCCACTATTTAATTCGTAACCTACAATGTAACTAAAACATTTAAAACTGATATTTGAACTCTAAATGAAGCTTTAAAATGTTCATTAATGCTTGTCATGAAGTATCTTTGAGTTCCCTTGCATGAAGCTTTAGTTGGCTTGAATGAAGCTTGAGTCGTCATAAATGCATCTTGAGTGCATTAAATGCAACTTGAGTTGTCATCAATGCATGTACTCTTTAAGCTTGAATTCCTTAAATGCATGACTACATAATTCATATCATGTTATCTAATAGTGTAGCTAGATCTCTTGTTATTTTTTATGAGACAGAATTTAAGAAGAAGCTACAAATACTTCAATACCTAAGTGGGACCAAGGGTATGAAATTAAATGTCAGAGAGGGAGATGCATGGAAATTCAAGGTTTTTGATCCGGGAGGAGTTAGGCAATTCAAGGCACTAGAAAGATATCAAGATGCTTACAAATCTGATTTCCAAGGTAAGTATGCTTTAGGTGCTTTTATTTATGTTACTAACTTGAGTTATTGTGATGTAGGTAATGTTTTAGATTCGAGGACAAATCCTTTTTAAGAGGGAGGGGATGATATGAATCATGGAACGTCACAAATATCTCAAGGATCAATCTCAAGATCTAAATTCAAGACAAGCATAAAACATCCATCACAAGCCTACATGAGAAAAGTCAAGACAAGCTTTGAAGATCTGAGCATGGTGGCTATGGAAGAGGACTTGATGAACTTTAATCAATGGAAAATACATGTTGAAGAAGAGTATTGAAGACTTGTTCAATCAGAAATGAAGAGAAGAGCAAATTAGGAAAGTTGCATCACTTTTGCAAACTTTCCTTATTTGGACCACTTTCCATATTTGTTCCCGAACTTGCCATATATGATGTCCACGAATTTACAATGTATTTGGACATGTTTTAGGCCTTTATTTATCAGTTTTAATGCTTAGAATAGTTTAGGAATGATATAATATCTTCTAGGGAAAAACTTTCCTAAAATGCACCAAATGCACTTAAGGAAAGATTTGGCAGATTTTATTCTCTTCTTTATTTTGAATTTGCTTGTTATTTTTAGGGTTTCATTGCCTATTTAAAGGCCTCATTTGTAACCCTAAACATGAAGAATTGATATGACAATAATATTGCTTTTTGCTTAGCCGAAATTGCTTAGTTTTGTAGCCTTGTTCTACGTTGCATGTTTTAGAAACATTCAAGCATGAATTGATCTATTGTGTTTGTGGATTGTTTCAATCTTGAAATAAGAACAAGTTCTCTTATTTCAAGATCATAGATCATTGGAATAATCTTTCTCTTCTTGTGTTCCAAGGGTTTTGCCTTATTGTTATTTGGGGTTTTAGGATTTGCATCTACGGGTTCTTTGTGTTTTCAAAGGGTTTCTATTTCAATTTCCTAGGGTTTCATATCATTTGGTATCAGAGCTTAGGCTCAAGGGAAGATTTCTATCTTACTTGCTTTCTTGTTATTTCAATTTTTTAGGATTGTTCTTCGTTCATAGAAAATTCCAAAAAAAAAAAAAAAAAAAATTATAGTTCCAGAATTTCCTTATTTAGCCTACTCTTTTTGTTCTTTTTTTTTTGTGAAAAAATTATAGTTCCAGAATTTCCTTGTTTGAAAGCATTTGTTTCACTCTCTAAACCAAATTGAATTCGAAGACCTAAGGCTTCCCACTTGTCAAAGTTGTGCTCATGATTTGATCCATCCTAAAGATCCAAATGGAGGAACCTCTTCTTTGGAAATCCTCTTCAGACTAAAATATCGAAAGAAGAACCGAACCACTCCAAAAACTTGTTTGTAAGCGAAAAGCTTGTTTCAAAGTACTTGTATCATTTTTCGGACCATATTTATACAAAAGATCTAAGGTTTTCCACTTGTCAAAGTTTTCCTCGCGACCTCGTCTATCCAAAAGATGCAAATGGAGGAACCTCTTATTTGGGAATCCTCTTTGGACCAAAATTTCGAAAGAGGATCCGAACCCCTCCAAAAACTTGTATGTAATTGAAAAGCTTGTTTCAAAGTACTTGTTTCACTCTTCGGACCATATTGATACAAAAGACCTAAGGTTTCCCCCTTGTCAAAGTTTTCCTCGTAATTTGGTCCATCCGAAAGATGCAAATGGAGGAACCTCTTCTTTGGGAATCCTCTTTCGACCAAAATATCAAAAGAGGATCCGAACCACACCAAAAACTTGTTAGTAATTGAAAAGCTCGTTTCAAAGTACTAGTTTTACTCTTCGGACCATATTGATACCAATGACCTAAGGTTTCCCCCTTGTCAAAATTTTCCTGGCGATTTGGTCCATCCTAAAGATGCAATTGGAGGAACCTCTTCTTTGGGAATCCCCTTTGGACCAAATATCGAAACAGGATCCGAACCATTCCAAAAACTTGTTTGTAATTGAAAAGTTTGTTTCAAAGTACTTGTTTCACTCTTCGGACCATATTGATACAAAAGACCTAAGGTTTCCCACTTGTCAAACTTTTCCTCGCGACTTGGTCCATCCTAAAGATGCAAATGGAGGAACCCCTTCTTTGGGAATCCTCTTTGGACTAAAATTTTGAAAGAGGATCCGAACCACTCCAAAAACTTGTTTGTAATTGAAAAACTTGTTTCAAGGTACCTGTTTCACTCTTCGGACCATATTGATACAAAAGACCTAAGGTTTCCCCCTTGTCAAAGTTTTCCTCGCGATTTGGTCCATCCTAAAAATGCAAATGGAGGAACCTCTTCTTTGGGAATCCTCTTTCGACCAAAATATCGAAAGAGGATCTGAACCACACCAAAAACTTGTTTGTAATTAAAAAGCTTGTTTCAAATTACTTGTTTCACTCTTCAAACCTTATTGATATGATAGACGTAAGGTTTCCCTCTTGTCAAAATTTTGCTCACGATTTGGTCCATCCTAAAGATGCAAATGGAGGAACCTCTTCTTTGGATATCCTCTTTGGACCAAAATATCGAAAGAGAATCCGAACCACTCCAAAAACTTGTTTGTAATTGAAAAGCTTGTTTCAGAGTACTTGTTTCACTCTTCGGACCATATTGATTACCAAAGACTTAAGGTTTCCCACTTGTCAAAGTTTTCCTCATGATTTGGTCCATTTTAAAGATGCAAATGGAGGAACCTCTTCTTTGGGAATCCTCTTTGGAACAAAATTTCAAAAGAGGATTCGAACCACTCCAAAAATTTGTTTGTAATTGAAAAGCTTGTTTAAAAGAACATGTTTCACTCTCTAAACCAAATTGAATCCGAAGACATAAGGTTTCCCACTTGTCAAAGTTGTGCTCATGATTTGGTCAATCCTAAAGATCCAAATGGGGGAACTTCTTCTTTGGGAATCCTGTTTGGACCAAAATATCGAAAGAGGATCCGAACCACTCCAAAAACTTGTTTGTAATTGAAAAGCTAGTTTCAAAGTACTTGTTTCACTCTTCGGACCATATTGATACGAAAGACCTAAGGTTTCCCACTTGTCAAAGTTGTGCTCATGATTTGGTCCATCCTAAAGATCCAAATGGAGGTACCTCTTCTTTGGGAATCCTCTTTGGACAAAAATATCGAAAAACGATCTTAACCACTCCAAAAACTTGCTTGTAAGTGAAAAGCTTGTTTCAAAGTACTTGTTTCACTCTTCGGACCATATTGATACCAAAGACCTAAGGTTTCCCACTTGTCAAAGCTTTCCTCGCGACTTGGTCCATGCTAAAGATGCAAATGGAGGAACCTCTTCTTTGGGAATCCTCATTGGACTAAAATTTTGAAAGAGGATCCGAACAACTCTAAAAGCTTTTTTGTAATTGAAAAGCTTGTTTCAAGGTACTTGTTTCCCTCTTCGGACCATCTTGATACAAAAGACCTAAGGTTTCCCCTTGTCAAAGTTTTCCTCACGATTTGGTCCATCCTAAGGATGCAAATGGAGGAACCTCTTCTTTGGGAATTCTTTTTGGACAAAAATATCGAAAAAGGATCCGAACCACTGCAAAAACTTGTTTGTAATTAAGAAGTTTGTTTCAAAGTACTTGTTTCACTCTTCGAACCATATTGTTACCATAGACCTAAGGTTTCCCACTTGTCAAAATTTTGCTCGCGATTTGGTCCATCCTAAAAATGCAAAGGGAGGAACCTCTTCTTTGGATATTCTCTTTGGACCAAAATATAGAAAGAGGATTCGAACAATTCCAAAAACTTGTTTCTAATTTAAACCCTTGTTTCAAAGTTCTTGTTTCACTCTTCGGATCATATTGATACCAAAGACCTAAGGTTTCCCACTTATTAAAGTTTTCCTCACGATTTGGTCCATCCTAAAGATGCAAATGGAGGAACCTCTTCTTTTGGAATCCTCTTTGGACAAAAATTTCGAAAGAGGATTTGAACCAGTCCAAAAACTTGTTTGTAATTTAAAACGTTGTTTCAAAGTACTTTTTCACTCTTCGGACAATATTGATACCAAAGACCTAAGATTTCCCACTTGTCAAAGTTTTCTTCATGATTTGGTCCATCCTAAAGATGCAAATGCAGGAACGTCTTCTTTTGGAATCCTCTTTGGACCAAAATTTTGAAAGAGGATCCGAACCACTCCAAAAACTTGTTTGTAAGTGAAAAGCTTGTTTAAAAGCACTTGTTTCACTCTCTAAACCAAATTGAATTCTAAGACCTAAGGTTTCCCACTTGTCAAAGTTTTCCTCACGAATTGGTCCATCCTAAATATCAAAATGGAGGAACTTCTTCTTTGGGAATCCTATTTGAACCAAAATATCGAAAGAGGATCCGAACCACTACAAAAACCTGTTTGTAATTGAAAAGCTTGTTTCAAAGTACTTGTTTCACACTTCGGACCATATTGATACGAAATACCTAAGGTTTCCCACTTGTCAAAGGTGTGCTCATGATTTGGTCCATCCTAAAGATCCAAATGGAGGTACCTCTTCTTTGGGAATCCTCTCTGGACCAAAATATCGAAAGAGGATCCGAACCACTCCAAAACTTGTTTGTAAGTGAAAAGCTTGTATCAAAGTACTTGTTTCACTCTTCGGACCATATTTATACCAAAGACCTAAGGTTTCCCCCTTGTCAAAATTTTCCTCGCGATTTGGTCCATCCTAAAGATGCAAATGGAGGAAACCTCTTCTTTTGGAATCCTCTTTGGACAAAAATTTCGAAAGAGGATTCGAACCAGTCCAAAAACTTGTATGTAATTTAAAACGTTGTTTCAAAGTACTTTTTCACTCTTCGGACCATATTGATACCAAAGACCTTAGGTTTCCCACTTGTCAAAGTTTTCTTCATGATTTGGTCCATCCTAAAGATGCAAATGCAGGAACCTCTTCTTTCGGACTCTTCTTTGGACCAAAATTTCGAAAGAGGATTCGAACCACTCCAAAAACTTGTTGGTAATTGAAACGCTTGTTTAAAAGCAATTGTTTCACTCTCTAAACCAAATTGAATCCGAAGACCTAAGGTTTCCCACTTGTCAAAGTTGTGCTCATGATTTAGTCAATCCTAAATATCCAAATGGGGGAACTTCTTCTTTGGGAATCCTATTTGGACCAAAATATCGAAAGAGGATCCGAACCACTCCAAAAACCTGTTTGTAATTGAAAAGCTTGTTTCAAAGTACTTGTTTCACACTTCGGACCATATTGATACGAAAGACCTCAGGTTTCCCACTTGTCAAAGTTGTGCTCATGATTTGGTCCATCCTAAAGATCCAAATGGAGGTACCTCTTCTTTGGGAATCCTCTCTGGACGAAAATATCGAAAGAGGATCCGAACCACTCCAAAAACTTGTTTGTATGTGAAAAGCTTGTTTCAAAGTACTTGTTTCACTCTTTGGACCATATTGATACCAAAGACCTAAGGTTTCCCACTTGTCAAAGTTTTCTTCATGATTTGGTCCATCATAAAGATCCAAATGGAGGAACCTCTTCTTTGGGAATCGTCTTTGGACCAAAATATCTTAAGAGGATCCGAACCACTCCAAAAACTTGTTTGTAATTGAAAAGCTTGTTTCAAAGTACTTGTTTCACACTTCGGACCATATTGATACGAAATACCTAAGGTTTCCCGCTTGTCAAAGGTGTGCTCATGATTTGGTCCATCCTAAAGATCCAAATGGAGGTACGTCTTCTTTGGGAATCCTCTCTGGACCAAAATATCGAAAGAGGATCCGAACCACTCCAAAACTTGTTTGTAAGTGAAAAGCTTGTATCAAAGTACTTGTTTCACTCTTCGGACCATATTTATACCAAAGACCTAAGGTTTCCCCCTTGTCAAAATTTTCCTCGCGATTTGGTCCATCCTAAAGATGCAAATGGAGGAAACATCTTCTTTGGATATCCTCTTTGGACCAAAATATCGAAAGAGGATCCGAACCATTCCAAAAACTTGTTTGTAATTGAAAAGCTTGTTTCGAAGTACTTGTTTCACTCTTCGGACCATATTGATACCAAAGACCTAAGGTTTCCCCCTTGTCAAAATTTTCCTCGCGATTTGGTCCATCCTAAAGATGCAAATGGAGGAAACCTCTTCTTTGGATATCCTCTTTTGACCAAAATTTCGAAGGAGGATCCGAACCACTCCAAAACACGTTTGTATTTGGAAAGCTTCTTTGAAAGCATTTGTTTCACCCTCTAAACCAAATTGAATCCGAAGACCTAAGGATTCCCACTTGTCAAAGTTGTGTGATATGAATTATGTAGCCTTGCATTTGAGGAATTCAAGCTTCAAGAACACTTGCATTAAATGCACTTCAATTGCATTAATGGCAACCCAAGTTCATTTATTACAAGTCAAGTTAAGATGCATTAACTACAACTCAAGATGCATTGATGATAACCCAAGCTTCATTCAAGACAACTCAAGCTTCATTCAAGGGAACTTAAGGCAACTCCAAGACAAGCATTAATGACCATTTACAAGCTTCAATTAGAGTTAAATGTCAGTTTCAAATGTAATAATTCATTTTAAGTTACAAAATTAAAATGGTGGCTGAATGTAACTTAAGTTTTTGCATTAAATTCGTAGGTTACATGCTAGGGACTTAATTGGGCTGATAGAGGATCATTATGAACGAAATTTACATGTATTTTATGCCTATAAATAGGCTTTGTTTTAGCCATTGTAATCAGATTTGAAAATGTAATGACATGTTGCCTTTTGAGCAAATGGAGAGCCTTGAGCCTCACCCCTTTGTAGTCTTGCCTTAGATTACATGTTAGAGTCATTCAAGTAGAAATGATCATCCTACTTGTGGAGTGTCTCGAATCTTGGGCTTGGAAACTTGTCCTAGATCAATGATCATCTTTCCTAAGCAATCTGTTTTTAGCCATTCTTAGGGGGTGTTTCCGAATAGTTAGGGAGGGTTTGAGTTCTTGCTTCAAAGGTTCATGCTAAGCATAATAGCATCGGGTCTTTGGACTTGCAATTTGAGTTTGTCTTATCATTTGGAACTCTTGGGTTGATCCGATTAGTTAAGGAGGTTTTGTGCCATTTTCATGCTTCAAAGGTTCTTGCAAACGATTGTAATGGGTTTTTGGACTTGAACGCAAGGTTGCCTTATCAGTTGATATGAATTATGTAGCCTTGCATTTGAGGAATTCAAGCTTCAAGAACACTTGCATTAAATGCACTTCAATTGCATTAATGGCAACCCAAGTTCATTTATTACAAGTCAAGTTAAGATGCATTAACTACAACTCAAGATGCATTGATGATAACCCAAGCTTCATTCAAGACAACTCAAGCTTCATTCAAGGGAACTTAAGGCAACTCCAAGACAAGCATTAATGACCATTTACAAGCTTCAATTAGAGTTAAATATCAGTTTCAAATGTAATAATTCATTTTAAGTTACAAAATTAAAATGGTGGCTGAATGTAACTTAAGTTTTTGCATTAAATTCGTAGGTTACATGCTAGGGACTTAATTGGGCTGATAGAGGATCATTATGAACGAAATTTACATGTATTTTATGCCTATAAATAGGCTTTGTTTTAGCTATTGTAATGAGATTTGAAAATGTAATGAAATGTTGCCTTTTGTGCACATGGAGAGCCTTGAGCCTCAACCCTTTGTAATCTTGCTTTAGATTACATGTTTAGAGTCATTCAAGTGGAAATGATCATCCTACTTGTGGAGTGTCTCGAATCTTGGGCTTGGAAACTTGTCCTAGATCAATGATCATCTTTCCTAAGCAATCTGTTTTTAGCCATTCTTAGGGGGTGTTTCCGAATAGTTAGGGAGGGTTTGAGTTCTTGCTTCAAAGGTTCATGCTAAGCATAATAGCATCGGGTCTTTGGACTTGCAATTTGAGTTTGTCTTATCATTTGGAACTCTTGGGTTGATCCGATTAGTTAAGGAGGTTTTGTGCCATTTTCATGCTTCAAAGGTTCTTGCAAACGATTGTAATGGGTTTTTGGACTTGAACGCAAGGTTGCCTTATCATTGTGCTTATGATTTGGTCCATCCTAAAGATCCAAATGGAGGAACTTCTATTTTGGGAATCCTTTTTGGACCAAAATATCGAAAGAGGATCCGAACCACTCCAAAAACTTGTTAGTAAATGAAAAGCTTGTTTCAAATTACTTGTTTCACTCTTCGGACCATATTGATACCAAAGACCTAAGAATTCCCCCTTGTCAAAGTTTTCTTTGCGATTTGGTCCATCCTAAATATGCAAATGGAGGAACCGCTTCTTTTGGAATCCTCTTTGGACCAAAATATCGAAAGAGGATCCAAACGATTCCAAAATCTTGTTTGTAATTGAAAAGCTTGTTTCAAAGTACATGTTTCAATCTTCGGACCATATTGATGCCAAAGACATAAGGATTCCCCCTTGTCAAAATTTTCCTCGCGGTTTGGTCCATCCTAAAGATGCAAATGGAGGAACCTCTTCTTTTGATATCCTCTTTGGACCAAAATATCGAAAGAGGATTCGAACCACTCCAAAAACTAGTTTGTAATTGAAAAGCTTGTTTCAAAGTACTTGTTTCACACTTCGGACCATATTGATACCAAACACCTAAGGTTTCCCACTTGTGAAAGTTGTGCCCATGATTTGGTCCATCCTAAAGATCCAAGTGGAGGAACCTCTTCTTTGGGAATCCTTTTCAGACTAATATAACGAAAGAGGAACCGAACCACTCCAAAAACTTGTTTGTAAGTGAAAAGCTTGTGATATGAATCATGGAACGTCACAAAACGCCCAAGGACAAATCACAACATTAAAGTTCAAGAGAAGCATTGACATCCATTTACAGGCCTACATTAGCAAAGTCAAGACAAGCTTCGAAGATCCGATCATGGAGGCTATGGAAGAGGACGTGATGAACTTCAATCTATGGCAAATACATTTGGAGGAAGAGTATTGAAGACTTGTTCAATCGGAATTGAAGAGAAGAGCTAATTAGGAAAGTTGCATCATTTTTGCAAACTTTCCTTATTTGGACCACTTTCCATATTTGTTCCCAAAGTTTCCATATTTGTTCCCAAAATGGTTCCAACGAATTTATGATGTATTTAGACATGTTTTAGGTCTTTTATATTCATTTTATATGTTTGGAAAGGATTAGGAAAGATATTATTCTCTAGAAAAGATTTTCCACAAAATCTGCCAATTTCACATAAGGCAAGTTTTGGGCAGATTTTGTGCTCCTTGTAATCCGAATTTCATAGCTTATTTTTAGGGTTTCTTTGCCTATTTAAAGGCCTCATTTGTAACCCTAAAGACCAAGATTTAACATGATAATAATATTGCTTTTTGCTTAGCTGAAATTGCTTAGTTTTGTAGCCTTGTTCTAGGTTGCATGTTTTAGAAACATTCAAGCATGAATTGATCTATTGTGTTTGTGGATTGTTTCAATCTTGAAATAAGAACAAGTTCTCTTATTTCAAGATCATAGATCATTGGAATAATCTTTCTCTTCTTGTGTTCCAAGGGTTTTACCTTATTGTTCATCGGGGTTTTAGGATTTGCATCTAAGGGGTTCTTTGTGCATCAAAGGGTTTCTTTATCAATTTCCTAGGGTTTCATATCAGCTTGTTTCAGAGTAGTTGTTTCATTTTTCAGACCATATTTATACAAAAGACCTAAGGTTTTCCACTTGTCAAAGTTTTCCTCGCGAGCTCGTCTATCCTAAAGATGCAAATGGAGGAACCTCTTATTTGGGAATCCTCTTTGGACCAAAATTTCGAAAGAAGATCCGAACCACTCCAAACACTTGTATGTAATTGAAAAGCTTGTTTCAAAGTACTTGTTTCACTCTTCGGACCATATTGATACCAAAGACCTAAGGTTTCCCCCTTGTCAAAGTTTTCCTCGTAATTTGGTCCATCCTAAAGATGAAAATGGAGGAACCTCTTCTTTGGGAATCCTTTTTCGACCAAAATATCTAAAGAGGATCTGAACCACACCAAAAACTTGTTTGTAATTGAAAAGCTTGTTTCAAAGTACTTGTTTCACACTTCGGACCATATTGATACGAAATACCTAAGGTTTCCCACTTGTCAAAGGTGTGCTCATGATTTGGTCCATCCTAAAGATCCAAATGGAGGTACCTCTTCTTTGGGAATCCTCTTTGGACCAAAATACCGAAAGAGGATCTGAACCACTCCAAAACTTGTTTGTAAGTGAAAAGCTTGTATCAAAGTACTTGTTTCACTCTTCGGACCATATTGATACCAAAGACCTAAGGTTTCCCCCTTGTCAAAATTTTCCTCGCGATTTGGTCCATCCTAAAGATGCAAATGGAGGAAACATCTTCTTTGGATATCCTCTTTGGACCAAAATATCGAAAGAGGATCCGAACCATTCCAAAAACTTGTTTGTAATTGAAAAGCTTGTTTCAAAGTACTTGTTTCACTCTTCGGACCATATTGATACCAAAAACCTAACGTTTCCCCCTTGTCAAAATTTTCCTCGCGATTTGGTCCATCCTAAAGATGCAAATGGAGGAAACCTCTTCTTTGGATATCCTCTTTTGACCAAAATTTCGAAAGAGGATCCGAACCACTCCAAAAACATGTTTGTATTTGAAAAGCTTCTTTGAAAGCATTTGTTTCACCCTCTAAACCAAATTGAATCCGAAGACCTATGGATTCCCACTTGTCAAAGTTGTGCTCATGATTTGGTCCATCCTAAAGATCCAAATGGAGGAACTTCTACTTTGGGAATCCTTTTTGGACCAAAATATCGAAAGAGGATCCGCACCACTCCAAAAACTTGTTTGTAAATGAAAAGCTTGTTTCAAATTACTTGTTTCACTCTTCGGACCATATTGATACCAAAGACCTAAGAATTCCCCCTTGCAAAGTTTTCTTCGCGATTTGGTCCATCCTAAATATGCAAATGGAGGAACCGCTTCTTTGGGAATCCTCTTTGGACCAAAATATCGAAAGAGGATCCAAACGATTCCAAAATCTTGTTTGTAATTGAAAAGCTTGTTTCAAAGTACATGTTTCAATCTTCGGACCATATTGATGCCAAAGACATAAGGATTCCCCCTTGTCAAAATTTTCCTCGCGATTTGGTCCATCCTAAAGATGCAAATGGAGGAACCTCTTCTTTGGATATCCTCTTTTGACCAAAATATCGAAAGAGGATCCGAACTACTCCAAAAACTAGTTTGTAATTGAAAAGCTTGTTTCAAAGTACTTGTTTCACTGAAAGATAACTGATTGAATTAACTTTCCTATTGAGACTTTGAAAGCTAATTCGAATCTCTTCACGCGTTTTAGACAGCTATTCAGAGCATTAATGTGGCAGATTCAAATATGGAAAGAATGAGCAGGATTTTGAATGTGATTAGTTCTGAATTTAATTGATGCTTAATTTGTGGATCTAAATTGACAAAATAACATTCAAGACATCAACTTTTTCGTTTTCAATGGATCAACTCAGAATTTTTTTTTTTTTTTTTTTTTTTTTCAAGAAAGCAAAGAAGAACATAAGATGAACAAATAGTGCTATCAGATGCAAAGCTCTCTTTCTCACCTCTTTTCTTTTCTTTTTCTTTTTTCTTTATTTTTTTTTTAATTTAAAGATCAGAATGAAAAGAAAAGAAAAATGGTGGTTAGGACAGAATACAAAAAGATAGGCAGATTTGAAAACAAACAAGAACAATTGCAAGGAAAGTAAAGGATAGAATCAAATCTAGAGTTTGGCCAAGGTTTCGACCAAAGCTCTGATACCAACTGATAAGGCAAACCCAAGATGCAAGTCCAAAGACCCTATGCTATTAGATTTAGCATGAACCTTTGAAGCAAGATCTCAAACCCTCCCTAACTAATCGGATTCAACCAAGAGATTAAGGTTAGATGTGATTACCTCTTAGATCAATGATCTAGAGACAAGAATGAGTTTTCTTGTTCTAGATTGAATCACTCCACAATTAAGTTGATCAATCCCTAATTGAATGACTCGGCAGCAACCCTAAACACAAGAATTGCAAGGAATGAAAACTATGAACAAGTTTTCAAAAGAACTCTCAAAGAGAATTGATTTTCATTCAACAATAATCTGAGTTTTACATTGTGATTCCCACGGCTTTTATAAGCCTTTAAACATAAAAGGAAAGTAAGGAACACAACAATAAAGAATGCATTAAAGCATTTGGTTACAAAAGGAAAAACAGAAATGGAAAGTTTAGCCATAAATGCCTAAGGTTACAAAAAAAAGGAAACTATGGCTAGAATTCAATTTAACACAAATATATTTTTGATGCTTCTTCTCCTTAAATCATGGTTGTCACTTGCACAAGATTATCTTGGTAAATATTGTCTTTATGGATTTGCAAGTTGCACACAATCTTCAATTTGTCATCAAGCAAGCCTTCATCCGAAATGGCCTCCTCCCTTAGAAATGTAGCCTGATCCGAGCCTATCCATTCTTGCACATGGGTAATAAAAGCTTGTTGGATCTTCTTGGCTTTGGACCTTGTGATTGGGCCGGATGGTACATGTATTGGTCTTGGAGTGCTTCCATGATCCTTATCATCTTCCCCTTCTTGAAGAGGATTCGTCCTCGAATCAATGTCATCTTCTCCTACATCAAAAGGACTCAAATCAGCAACATTAAAAGTGGAACTAACCGAGAACTCACCTGGAAGATCTATCTTGTACGCATTGTTGTTGACTCTCTCTAGTACTTGATAAGGTCCATCTCCCCTTGAATGAAGTTTGGTTTTCCTTTGTGAAGAAAACCTCTCCTTTCTAAAGTGGATCCACACCCAATCTCCTGGTTTAAACACAATCTCCTTTCTTCCTTTGTTGATCCGAGAAGCCACCTTGGTGTTTTGCTTCTCAATTCGGTCCCTAATTTCTTTGTGCAAAGATTTGATAAATTCAGCCCTAGAAGTTGCTTCATCACAAACAAACACATTAGTAGGCAAAGAAAGTAAATCAAGTGGGGTAGTAGGGTTAAAGCCGTATACTACCTCAAATGGAGAACAATGAGTGGTACTATGTATGGCTCGGTTGTATGCAAACTCCACAAAAGGAAGACATGACTCCCAAAACTTGATATTCTTGGAAATAATGGCCCTAAGTAACGCCCCCAAAGTTCTATTAACCACCTCAGTTTGTCCATCGGTTTGGGGATGACAAGTAGTTGAAAATAGTAGCTTAGTACCAAGCTTACCCCACAAAACCTTCCAAAAGTGACTTAGAAATTTAACATCCCTATCACTAACAATAGTAGTAGGAATACCATGCAATCTAACCACTTCCCTAAAGAACAAATCCGCAACATGTTTAGCATCATCTGTTTTGTTACATGCAATGAAATGGGCCATTTTGCTAAAACGGTCAACTACAACAAATATGCTATCATGTCCTCTTTGAATCCTAGGTAAACCTAATACAAAATCCATAGAAATATGTGTCCAAGGTTCATTAGGAACATTCAATGGTGTGTAAAGCCCATGTGGTTGTTGATATGAATCATGGAGGCACTCCAAAAGATCCTAAGCAAATAAGGTTCAACAAGCATTTATTTCACATGTGCAAGGGTGACTAGGCTCGGTTCAAGCTTTATTTCCAAGTGAGCAGCCCAATTCGGATGAAGACTTGACTTATGACACTTTGAAGATCAATGTATGCAACTTGCAAATCCAAAAGGAAAATATCTACAAAGATAACCTTGTACAAGTGTCAACTAAGCCTTGAATGGAAGAATGCAACAACTAAGCAAATCAGATTCACTTTAATTTGCATTTTAGTCAAACTTTCCTTATTTGTAACCATGGGCATTAAGGGCTCTAGTTTCCTTTTCTGTTTTTGCCAATTGTAACTGAATGCTTTAATGCTTTATTTCCTTTTATGTTTTGTTTTTCTTTTGCTGATTGTAGGCTTATAAAGCCATGAGAAACACAATGTAAAACTCAGATTATTGTTGAATGAAAATCAATTCTCTTTGAGAGTTCTTTTGAAAACTTGTTCATAGTTTTCATTCCTTGCAATTCTTGTGTTTAGAGTTGCTGCCGAGTCATTCAATTAGGGATTGATCAACTTAATTGTGGAGTGATTCAATCTAGAACAAGAAAACTCATTCTTGTCTCTAGATCATTGATCTAAGAGGTAATCACATCTAACCTTAATCTCTTGGTTGAATCCGATTAGTTAGGGAGGGTTTGAGATCTTGCTTCAAAGGTTCATGCTAAATCTAATAGCATAGGGTCTTTGGACTTGCATCTTGGGTTTGCCTTATCAGTTGGTATCAGAGCTTTGGTCGAAACCTTGTCCAAACTCCAGATTTGATTCTATCCTTTACTTTCCTTGCAATTGTTCTTGTTTGTTTTCAAATCTGCCTATCTTTTCGTATTCTATCCTAACCACCATTTTTCTTTTCTTTTCATTCTGATCTTGTTTCCATATTAAAGATCACGTTCTGATCTTTAAATTAAAAAAAAAAAAAAAAAAAAAGAAAAGAGGTGAGAAAGAGAGCTTTGCATCCGAGAGCACTATTTTGTTCATCTTGTGTTCTTCTTTGCTTTCTTGAAAAATTCTGAGTTTGATCCATTGAAAACGAAAAATTTGATGTCTTGAATGTTATTTTGTCAATTTAGATCCACGAATTAAGCATCAATTAAATTCAGAACTAATCACATTCAAAATCCTGCTCATTCTTTCCATATTTGAATCTGCCACATTAATGCTCTGAATAGCTGTCTAAAACGCGTGAAGAGATTCGAATTAGCTTTCAAAGTCTCAATAGGAAAGTTAATTCAATCAGTTATATTTCATTGTTAAGAAGGACATTTCATCAAAATCAATCCGTAAATAACTCAAAATCTGAAAATCAGAAAACTGCGCAGACTGCTCCTTAAATTCCGGATCTTGTCCCCTGATTGATTGGCATCTTTATTTCTCTTCATTAATTCGTATTTTGCCAATTGTATATTCATAATAACTGATTTATTGAGCTATTTATGAGTTTTCATCTTGAAATTCATTCACATCAAATCGAAATTTGACTTTCCATATATGGCATTTTCGTAGTCTTTCCTTGCTTTAAAATCTGTTTTGCCTACCATTTCGATTTTCTTTTCTGTTTTTCTTATTCTATTATTGTTTCTTTTCACAATTAATTGTATTTTTCTAATTGAATTACTTTTGTAGCTTTCTAAACACAAAAATTGCCTCAAAAAGTGAGATCATATCTGAGAGCACCTACTTGTCAAATTGGCCTACCTTGAGTGTTAAACATGAGTGTTTCCTTGAGTGACATATAGTGAGGGAGTGTTGTAAGGTCCTAAAACATTTGTTACTGAGTGAGGAACATCATGGCACAAGAGGGAGACAATAGAGGTGAGAATAGTGAAGCTAGGTGGAGAGAGGAACAAGCGGGAGCTTTCGCTAGACTTACTCAAACTTTCGTGGAGCTTAATGAGTGTATGGGTAGATTAGTGAAGGCTAGTAATCAGCAAAATAGGGATAAATTTGAAGGAGAATTAGAAAGTGATGTTGAGGAAGAAGTAGTAACTGATTGGGAAGAGAGTGACTTTGAGGAAGAATATTTTGAGGAAGCCGAAGAGGGTGATTCTATGGAGGAAAATATTGAGGAACCCGAGGCGAGTGATGATAGTCAGGAGGAAGGAAATAGAGTAGCACTCTTGTGTAGGAGAGTTCTCAATTCTGAAATAAAGAAGAATTTTGAAGATGACCAAAGACACAACTTGTTCCATACTAGGTGTTTAGTGAATGAGACCCCATGTAGTATTGTGATTGATGGAGGAAGTTGTACAAATGTTGTGAGCTCAATTCTGGTCAAAAGACTAAATTTACCTACCATTCCACATCCCAAACCTTACAAGTTACAATGGTTAAACAATAGTGGTGAGGTGAAGGTGCATAAGCAAGCTATCATTTCTTTTAGCCTTGGGAAGTATAAAGATGAGGTAGTTTGTGATGTAGTCCCAATGCATGCCGGGGATATACTTTTGGGAAGGCCTTGGCAGTTTGATAGGAGAGTGACCTATGATGGCTACCTAAATAGGTACACTTTTACCAAGGATGGGAGGAAGACTACTTTAGTACCTTTATCTTCAAAAGAGGTGTTCAATGATCAATGTAAGCTTGAGCAACGGAGATTTGAGTTTGAGTTAAAAGAAAAAGAGTTACAAGAGAAAGAATTGAGTGAAAAATTGAGTGAGAGAGAAAAGAAAGCTTTGAGTGGAAAAAGCAAGAGTGAAAATAATGAGAGAAAAGAGAATGAAAAAGAAATGTGTGAACACTCAGAGGAAATAGAAAGAAAAGACAAATTAGTGAGCTTTCATGTAAGAATGAGTGCGGTGAGGAAAGTTTTTCTTCGTCAAAAGCCTAATTTTGTGCTTATGTGCAAAGTAGACTTTTTGGCAACTAACCTTAACCATTATTTGTCTAGTGTGTTTGAATATCTTTTTCAGGTTTGGAAGCGTTACTTATGGCCGAATAGGAGCTTGAGATGTTCGGAAGGGCAATACATCCATGCAAGAAAGTATATCAAATCTAAAGAGAATTTTGTAAGTAATATACTTTCTACTTTTGAGCATGTGAAAGTTCTTGTTAATGAGCATCTTGAAATTGCAATTTTTGAGTATGTTGAAAAGTTGAACTCCTTAAAGAATGCATATTCTTCTTATGTAGTTGATTTTGCTTTGAGAAGTGACAATGTATTCCAATCTGTTTTGCATGAATGGGAAACTCAAGAGGTGCTAAATGAGATTTTAGGAGCAATGCTTAAAGAAACTAACTCTAAAGTAGAAACTTCGGAGAATTGTTTATATTTTGTGGAGAATGCATGTAATAGGACAATACATCATAAAAATGTTTGTTTTTCAAACAAACTTATTTATGGTCTTTATGCTATTACTCCCATTGAGTTGCTGCCTTTGAGATCTAATGTTTTTGTGAGTGATTCAGCCCATTTTATGTATGAATTCATCAAATTAATGCTCATGGATGTGGAGCAAATGATCGAGGAGCAATTTTTCATATTTACCTTAAAAATGATCAAAAGAAGGAAAAGACATAAGTTTCATCCGAGAGCATGGATTTGGATGCATTTTCGAAAGAAAAGATTTCAAAGAAGGACCAAGTTGCATTCGAGGGGTGATGGACCATATCAAGTCCTTGGAAGAATCTATGCAAAAGTTCACACCATTGCATTACAAGGTGAGTATTTTGAGAATTCAATCTTTAAAGTTACTGATTTGAGCCATTTTGATGTAGGAAATGATGATCTTGATTCGAGGACGAATCTTTTTGAAGAAGGGGAAGATGATATGAATCATGGAGGCACTCCAAAAGATCCTAAGCAAATAAGGTTCAACAAGCATTTATTTCACATGTGTAAGGGTGGCTAGGCTCGGTTCAAGCTTTATTTCCAAGTGAGCAGCCCAATTCGGATGAAGACTTGACTTATGACACTTTGAAGATCAATGTATGCAACTTGCAAATCCAAAAGGAAAATATCTACAAAGATAACCTTGTACAAGTGTCAACTATGCCTTGAATGGAAGAATGCAACAACTAAGCAAATCAGATTCACTTTAATTTGCATTTTAGTCAAACTTTCCTTATTTGTAACCATGGGCATTAAGGGCTCTAGTTTCCTTTTCTGTTTTTGCCAATTGTAACTGAATGCTTTAATGATTTATTTCCTTTTATGTTTTGCTTTTCTTTTGTTGATTGTAGGCTTATAAAGCCATGAGAAACACAATGTAAAACTCAGATTATTGTTGAATGAAAATCAATTCTCTTTGAGAGTTCTTTTGAAAACTTGTTCATAGTTTTCATTCCTTGCAATTCTTGTGTTTAGGGTTGCTGCCGAGTCATTCAATTAGGAATTGATCAACTTAATTGTGGAGTGATTTAATCTAGAACAAGAAAACTCATTCTTGTCTCTAGATCATTGATCTAAGAGGTAATCACATCTAACCTTAATCTCTTGGTTGAATCCGATTAGTTAGGGAGGGTTTGAGATCTTGCTTCAAAGGTTCATGCTAAATCTAATAGCATAGGGTCTTTGGACTTGCATCTTGGGTTTGCCTTATCAGTTGTGATCTAGACTTGGCCTCTTTGCATTTAAAACAACTTTTACAAACTTTATGCACATCATGTCTCATTTTAGGCCAAAAGAAATGCTCATTTAACATGTCAAACGTTTTGTGAATCCCAAAGTGACCCATTAAACCGCCCCCATGTGATTCTTTAACAAGCAATTCCCTCATTGAACAATTGGGTATACACAACTTATTTTTCTTAAACAATATGTCATCAAACACAAAATAATCGTCCATGGGTTTCCCATTAACACAAGCAGCATATATAGTTCCAAAATCAGAATCAAGAGGATATAAATCTTTCACTTGTTTAAATCCTAAGATCTTAGCACTAAGAGTAGAAAACAAGTTGTACCTCCTTGATAATGCATCGGCCACCACATTATCTTTACCTTGCTTGTATTCAACTTGCTTTGTCCCTTGAGGTGTTTCAAGCTCTCATGATCGGTATGGATCACAAACTCCCTCGGCCAAAGGTAGTGTTGCCAAACGTGCAAAGTTCTCACCAAGGCATATAATTCCTTATCATAGGTAGGATAATTCAAAGATGCTCCATTCAATTTTTCACTAAAGTACATTAAAGGCTTACCATCTTGCATTAACACTGCCCCTATGCCAATTCCACTTGCATCACATTCAATTTCAAAAGATTTCTCAAAATTTGGCAAAACAAGCAATGGTGCATTATTTAATTTGTCTTTCAATTCTTGAAAAGCCTTTTCTTGCATTTCCCCCCACACAAAAGTGACATGTTTTTTGACAAGTTCATTCAATGGTGATGCTATTGTGCTAAAGTCCTTAATGAATCTTCTATAAAAACTAGCAAGACCATGAAAACTTCTAACTTCACTAGCATTTTTAGGTTGTGGCCACTCTCTTATAGCTTTAACTTTCTCCTCATCTACTTCAACTCCATCTTTGCTAACAATGAATCCTAGAAAGTTAACTCTATCCAAACAGAAACTACACTTTTTAAAATTAGCATAAAGCTTCTCTTTTCTAAGTGTAATTAAGACTAACCTAACATGCTCTACATGCTCATTCATGCTCTTTGAGTAAATCAGTATGTCATCAAAATAAACAACTACAAACTTACCCAAAAACTCCCTTAAAACATGATTCATCAATCTCATAAAAGTACTAGGTGCATTAGTCAAACCAAAAGGCATAACAAGCCATTCATATAAACCAAATTTAGTTTTAAAGGCTGTTTTCCATTCATCACCTACTTGCATTCTTATTTGATGATATCCAGATTTAAGGTCAATTTTAGTGAAAAGACAAGATCCATACAACTCATCAAGCATATCATCTAGCCTAGGAATAGGGTGACGATACTTTACAGTGATTTTGTTGATGGCTCGGCAATCCACACACATTCTCCATGTTCCATCCTTCTTAGGCACCAAAATGACCGGAACCGAGCAAGGACTCAAACTCTCCCTTATGTAGCCCTTTTCAAGAAGCTCCTCCACTTGCTTTTGTATCTCCTTAGTTTCGGTTGGATTGGTCCTATAGGCTGGCCTATTTGGAATTCCAGCCCCGGAATGAAGTCAATTTGATGTTCAATGCCTCGGATTGGTGGCAATCCAATTGGTACTTCATCCAGGAAACATGTCCTTGAATTCCTGCAAAAGAGAAGAAAACACAATTGGCAAAGACAAAGTTTGGTTAGGGTTAGTAGCCAAATACCCTCCTTTGCACAAAAGCACAAAGATTGGTTTTTGGATAAGTAAAGCCCTCCTCACTTCCCCAACTTTGGCAATTAGGCTCACTTGCTTACTTTTGCTTTGTTTTGCCTCTCTTTTCTCTTTTTCTCTCAAATTCTTCTCTAATTGTTCTCTCACCACTTTCTTTTCACTCAATTCTTTCTTTTCTCTCATTTCTTTTTCTTCAAATTCAATTCTTTTTTTCTCAAGTTTCATTTGATCATTACAGACTTCTTTTGATGATAAAGGTACAAGAATGACTTTTCTACCATCCTTAGTGAAACTATACCTATTCAAGAATCCATCATGCATAACTTTTCTATCAAATTGCCATGGTCGGCCTAGCAAAATATCTCCAGCATGCATAGGTACAACATCACATAATATCTCATCATGATATTTGCCTAAATTAAAGGAAATCAAAGCTTGAGATACTACCTTTATTTCTCCACAATCATTGAGCCATTGAAGCTTGTATGGTGTAGGATGAGCTTGAGTTGGCAATTGCAACCTTTTGACAAGAATAGTGCTCACCACATTAGTACAACTTCCTCCATCAATCACCAAACTACAAGGTGTGCCATTCACTAGACATCTTGTATGGAACAAGTTGTCTCTTTGATCATCCACACTATCCTCCTTGGCTTGAGCACTTAGAACTCTCATAGCCCTTTTATTTGGACAATCTCGGCTAATGTGTCCTACTCCTTGACACTTCCAACACTTTATATCCCTATTTCTTTCCACCTTTGTGTCTTCCACTTTCTCCTTCCCCTTCCCTTTAGAAGACTCCCCCAATTCCTTCTTGGCAGCCTCAAATGTGGTTCTAGGCTTAAAATCTCCTTTAGAACTACTAACTCCCTTTTTCCAAGTATTGGATGATGGTAAAGTAGATTTAGAGGTGTATCTCTTGGTATTATCCCTTTCCCAAGCTATTTGTTTCTCAATCTTTTCGGCAATGTGCAAGAGTTCCTCCATGTTAAAATATTGATACATATCCACCCTATGAGATAACTCCTTGTTCATTCCCCCCAAGAACCGTGACATAGTGTCATCCTCACTTTCATTAACATTGGCCCTAGTCATGAGCACATCCATCTCTCTATAATACTCCTCCACACTCTTCGTTCCTTGTTGTAATGAGAACAACTTGTTTCGGATTTCCCTTTGATAATGTCTCGGAATGTACCTCTTTCTCATCAAGACCTTAAGCTCCTCCCAAGTCTCAATTGGTTGTTCATAATTCCTCCTCCATTCTGCCCTAAGGTGACTCCACCAAATACTAGCATAGTCACAAAATTCAGCCACGGCTAGTTTCATCTTCCTCTCCTCACTAAAATTATTGCAATCAAAGACATGTTCTATTTTGTCCTCATATTGCAAGTACTCCTCCGGATTAGACCTCCCATGAAATGGTGGAATTTTAAGCTTGATACCCCCCTGAATTTCTCCCTTCCACTCTTTCTTCTTGCAAGTCCCTAATATGTCTCCTAGGTGGTACCAATTCTCTTCCTCTTCCCCTACCTCTACCTCTCCCCCCTCCTTGTTCTCTCCTAGGGTCTTCTCCAGCCAACAAGGTTACATTATCTTCCTCTTCAAGTTCAACTCCCTCATATAAGTTCCCTTCCACCCTCGGATTATTAGCTAACTCCAATCTCCCTATGCGATCACTAAACTCCTCTATAACTTGAGTAAGTCTAGTAAAAGCCCCTGCTTGTGCCTCTCTCCACCTAGCTTCACTAATCTCACCTCTATTGTCTCCCTCTTGTGCCATGATGTTCCTCACTCAGTAACAAATGTTTTAGGACCTTACAACACTCCCTCACTATATGTCACTCAAGGAAACACTCGTGTTTAACACTCAAGGTAGGCCAATTTGACAAGTAGGTGCTCTCGGATATGATCTCACTTTTTGAGGCAATTTTTGTGTTTAGAAAGCTACAAAAGTAATTCAATTAGCAAAATACAATTAATTGTGAAAAGAAACAATAATAGAATAAGAAAAACAGAAAAGAAAATCGAAATGGTAGGCAAAACAGATTTTAAAGCAAGGAAAAACTATGAAAATGCCATATATGGAAAGTCAAATTTCGAATTGATGTGAATGAATTTCAAGATGAAAACTCATAAATAGCTCAATCAATCAGTTATTATGAATATAAAATTGGCAAAATACGAATTAATGAAGAGAAATAAAATGCCAATCAATCAAGGGACAAGATCCGGAATTTAAGGAGCAGTCTGCGCAGTTTTCTGATTTTCAGATTTTGAGTTATTTACGGATTGATTTTGATGAAATGTCCTTCTTATCAATGAAAGATAACTGATTGAATTAACTTTCCTATTGAGACTTTGAAAGCTAATTCGAATCTCTTCACGCGTTTTAGACAGCTATTCAGAGCATTAATGTGGCAGATTCAAATATGGAAAGAATGAGCAGGATTTTGAATGTGATTAGTCCTGAATTTAATTGATGCTTAATTCGTGGATCTAAATTGACAAAATAACATTCAAGACATCAACTTTTTCGTTTTCAATGGATCAACTCAGATTTTTTTTTTTTCTTTTTTCAAGAAAGCAAAGAAGAACACAAGATGATCAAATAGTGCTCTCGGATGCAAAGCTCTCTTTCTCACCTTTTTTCTTTTCTTTTTCTTTTTTCTTTTTTTTTTTTAATTTAAAGATCAGAATGAAAAGAAAAGAAAAATGGTGGTTAGGACAGAATACGAAAAGATAGGCAGATTTGAAAACAAACAAGAACAATTGCAAGGAAAGTAAAGGATAGAATCAAATCTAGAGTTTGGCCAAGGTTTCGACCAAAGCTCTGATACCAACTGATAAGGCAAACCCAAGATGCAAGTCCAAAGACCCTATGCTATTAGATTTAGCATGAACCTTTGAAGCAAGATCTCAAACCCTCCCTAACTAATCGGATTCAACCAAGAGATTAAGGTTAGATGTGATTACCTCTTAGATCAATGATCTAGAGACAAGAATGAGTTTTCTTGTTCTAGATTGAATCACTCCACAATTAAGTTGATCAATCCCTAATTGAATGACTCGACAGCAACCCTAAACACAAGAATTGCAAGGAATGAAAACTATGAACAAGTTTTCAAAAGAACTCTCAAAGAGAATTGATTTTCATTCAACAATATTCTGAGTTTTACATTGTGATTCCCACGGCTTTTATAAGCCTTTGAACATAAAAGGAAAGTAAGGAACACAACAATAAAGAATGCATTAAAGCATTCGGTTACAAAAGGAAAAACAGAAATGGAAAGTTTAGCCATAAATGCCTAAGGTTACAAAAAAAAAAAGGAAACTATGGCTAGAATTCAATTTAACACAAATATGTTTTTGATGCTTCTTCTCCTTAAATCATGGTTGTCACTTGCACAAGATTATCTTGGTAAATATTGTCTTTATGGATTTGCAAGTTGCACACAATCTTCAATTTGTCATCAAGCAAGCCTTCATCCGAAATGGCCTCCTCCCTTAGAAATGTAGCCTGATCCGAGCCTATCCATTCTTGCACATGGGTAATAAAAGCTTGTTGGATCTTCTTGGCTTTGGACCTTGTGATTGGGCCGGATGGTACATGTATTGGTCTTGGAGTGCTTCCATGATCCTTATCAAGGAACCTCTTCTTTAGGAATCCTGTTTGGGCCAAAATATCGAAAGAGGATTCGAACCACTCAAAAAACTTGTTTGTAATTGAAAAGCTTGTTTCAACTTACTTGTTTCACTCTTCGAACCACCTTGATACCAAAGACTTAAGGTTTCCCCCTTGTCAAAGTTTTTTTCGTGATTTGGTCCATCATAAATATGCAAATTGATGAACATCTTCTTTTGGCATCCTCTTTGGACCAAAATATCAGAAGAGAATCCGAACCACTCCAAAAACTTGTTTGTAATTGAAAAGCCTGTTTGAAAACACTTGTTTCACACTCTAAACCAAATTGAATACGAAGACCTAAGGTTTCCAACTTGTCAAAGTTGTTTTCATAATTTGGTCCATCCTAAAGATTCAAATGGAGGAACCTCTTCTTTTGGAATCCTGTTTGGAACAATATATCGAAAGAGGATCCGAACCATTCCAAAAACCTGATTGTAATTGAAAAGCTTGTTTCAAAGTACTTGTTTCACACTTCGGACCTTATTGATAAGAAATACCTAAGGTTTCCCACTTGTCAAAGGTGTGCTCATGATTTGGTCCATCCTAAAGATCCAAATGGAGGTACCTCTTCTTTGGGAATCTTCTCTGGACCAAAATACCGAAAGAGGATCCGAACCACTCCAAAACTTGTTTGTAAGTGAAAAGCTTGTATCAAAGTACTTGTTTCACTCTTTGAACCATATTGATACCAAAGACCTAAGGTTTCCCCCTTGTCAAAATTTTCCTCGCGATTTGGTCCATCCTAAAGATGCAAATGGAGGAAACATCTTCTTTGGATATTCTCTTTGGACCAAAATATCGAAAGAGGATCCGAACCATTCCAAAAACTTGTTTGTAATTGAAAAGCTTGTTTCGAAGTACTTGTTTCACTCTTCGGACCATATTGATACCAAAGACCTAAGGTTTCCCCCTTGTCAAAATTTTCCTCGCGATTTGGTCCATCCTAAAGATCCAAATGGAGGAAACCTCTTCTTTGGATATCCTCTTTTGACCAAAATTTCGAAAGAGGATCCGAACCACTCCAAAAACATGTTTGTATTTGAAAAGCTTCTTTGAAAGAATTTGTTTCACCCTCTAAACCAAATTGAATCCGAAGACCTAAGGATTCCCACTTGTCAAAGTTGTGCTCATGATTTGGTCCATCCTAAAGATCCAAGTGGAGGAACCTCTTCTTTGGGAATCCTTTTCAGACTAAAATATCGAAAGAGGAACCGAACCACTCCAAAAACTTGTTTGTAAGTGAAAAGCTTGTTTCAAAGTACTTGTTTCATTTTTCGGACCATATTTATACAAAAGACCTAAGGTTTTCCACTTGTCAAAGTTTTCCTCGAGAGCTCGTCTATCCTAAAGATACAAATGGAGGAACCTCTTATTTGGGAATCCTCTTTGGACCAAAATTTCGAAAGAGGATCCGAACCACTCCAAACACTTGTATGTAAATGAAAAGCTTGTTTCAAAGTACTTATTTCACTCTTCGGACCATATTGATACCAAAGACCTAAGGTTTCCCCCTTGTCAAAGTTTTCCTCGTAATTTGGTCCATCCTAAAGATGCAAATGGAGGAACCTCTTCTTTGGGAATCCTCTTTCAACCAAAATATCTAAAGAGGATCCGAACCACACCAAAAACTTGTTTGTAATTGAAAAGCATGTTTCAAAGTACTTGTTTCACACTTCGGACCATATTGATACAAAATACCTAAGGTTTCCCACTTGTCAAAGGTGTGCTCATGATTCGGTCCATCCTAAAGATCCAAATGGAGGTACCTCTTATTTGGGAATCCTCTCTGAACCAAAATATAGAAACAGGATCCGAACCACTCCAAAACTTGTTTGTAAGTGAAAAGCTTGTATCAAAGTACTTGTTTCACTCTTCGGACCATATTGATACCAAAGACCTAAGGTTTCCCCCTTGTCAAAGTTTTCCGGGCGATTTGGTCCATCCTAAAGATGCAAATGGAGGAACCTCTTCTTTGGGAAACCTATTTGGACAAAAATATCGAAACAGGATCCGAACCATTCCAAAAACTTGTTTGTAATTGAAAATCTTGTTTCAAAGTACATGTTTCACTCTTCGGACCATATTGATACCAAAGACCTAAGGTTTACCCCTTGTCAAAGTTTTCCTGGTGATTTGGTCCATCCTAAAGATGCAAATGGAGGTACCTCTTCTTTGGGAATCCTCTTTGGACCAAAATATCGAAACAGGATCCGAACCATTCCAAAAACTTGTTTGTAATTGAAAAGCTTGTTTCAAAGTACTTGTTTCACTCTTCGGACCATATTGATACAAAAGACCTAAGTTTTCCCACTTGTCAAACTTTTCCTCGCGACTTGGTCCATTCTAAAGATGCAAATGGAGGAACCTCTTCTTTGGGAATTCTGTTTGGACTAAAATTTTGAAAGAGGATCCGAACCACTCCAAAAACTTGTTTGTAATTGAAAAGCTTGTTTCAAGGTACTTGTTTCACTCTTCGGACCATATTGATACAAAAGACCTAAGGTTTTCCCCTTGTCAAAGTTTTCCTCGCTATTTGGTCCATCCTAATGATGTAAATGGAGGAACCTCTTCTTTGGGAATCCTTTTTGGACCAAAATATCGAAAAATGATCTGAACCACTGCAAAAACTTGTTTTTAATTAAAAAGCTTGTTTCAAAGTACTTGTTTTGCTCTTTAAACCATATTGATACCATAGACCTAAGGTTTCCCCCTTGTCAAAATTTTGCTCGCGATTTTATCCATCCTAAAGATGCAAATGGAGGAACCTCTTCTTTGGATATCCTCTTTGGACCAAAATATCGAAAGAGGATCCGAACCACTCCAAAAACTTGTTTGAAATTGAAAAGCTTGTTTCAAAGTACTTGTTTCACTCTTCGGACCATATTGATACCAAAGACCTAAGGTTTCCCCCTTGTCAAAGTTTTCCTCACGATTTGGTCCATCCTAAAGATGCAAATTGAGGAACCTCTTCTTTGGGAATCCTCTTAGGAACAAAATTTCGAAAGTGGATTCGAACCACTCCAAAAACTTGTTTGTAATTGAAAAACTTGTTTAAAAGAACTTGTTTCACTCTCTAAACCAAATTAAACCGAAGACCTAAGGTTTCCCACTTGTCAAAGTTGTGCTCATGATTTGGTCAATCCTAAAGATCCAAATGGGGGAACTTCTTCTTTGGGAATCCTGTTTGGACCAAATTATCGAAAGAGGATCCGAACCACTCCAAAAACTTGTTTGTAATTGAAAAGCTTGTTTCAAGGTACTTGTTTCCCTCTTCGGACCATATTGATATAAAAGACCTAAGGTTTCCCCCTTGTCAAAGTTTTCCTCACGATTTGGTCCATCCTAAGGATGCAAATGGAGGAACCTCTTCTTTGGGAATTCTTTTTGGACAAAAATATCGAAAAAGGATCCGAACCACTGCAAAAACTTATTTGTGATTAAGAAGTTTGTTTCAAAGTACTTGTTTCACTCTTCGAACCATATTGTTACCATAGACCTAAGCTTTCCCCCTTGTCAAAATTTTGTTCGCGATTTGGTCCATCCTAAAGATGCAAAGGGAGGTACCTCTTCTTTGGATATTCTCTTTTTACCAAAATATAGAAAGAGGATCCGAACCACTCCAAAAACTTGTTAGTAATTTAAAACCTTGTTTCAAAGTACTTGTTTCACTCTTCGGACCATATTGATACCAAAGACCTAAGGTTTCCAACTTGTCAAAGTTTTCCTCACGATTTGGTCCATCCTAAAGATGCAAATGGAGGAACCTCTTCTTTTGGAATCCTCTTTGGACAAAAATTTTGAAAGAGGATTCGAACCACTCCAAAAACTTGTTTGTAATTTAAAACGTTGTTTCAAAGTACTTTTTCACTCTTCGGACCATATTGATACCAAAGACCTAAGGTTTCCTAGTTGTCAAAGTTTTCCTCACGATTTGGTCCATCCTAAAGATGCAAATGGAGGAACCTCTTCTTTTGGAATCCTCTTTGGACCAAAATTTCGAAAGAGGATTTAAACCACTCCAAAAACTTGTTGGTAATTGAAAAGCTTGTTTAAAAGCACTTGTTTCACTCTCTAAACAAAATTGAATCCGAAGACCTAAGGTTTCCCACTTGTCAAAGTTGTGCTCATGATTTAGTCAATCCTAAAGATCCAAATGGGGGAACTTCTTCTTTGGGAATCCTATTTGGACCAAAATATCGAAAGAGGATCCGAACCACTCCAAAACCTGTTTGTAATTGAAAAGCTTGTTTCAAAGTACTTGTTACACACTTCGGACCATATTGATACGAAAGACCTAAGGTTTCCCACTTGTCAAAGTTGTGCTCATGATTTGGTCCATCCTAAAGATCCAAATGGAGGTACCTATTCTTTGGGAATCCTCTCTGGACGAAAATATCGAAAGAGGATCCGAACCACTCCAAAAACTTGTTTGTAAGTGAAAAATTTATTTCAAAGTACTTGTTTCACTCTTTGATAAAATTTGGCATGGATATGTTTAAAACTTAGACTATCCATAACATGTTTACACTTTTCACAATCAGAGAATTTAAAGATAAAGAATTGCAATTCTTGTTGTAAAGTTTAAAGAAGTTCAAAGTTATAAAAGTTAAGACAAAAAGCTCTTATAAGCTTAAATACAAATATACAACCCAAAAGATTAAACATGAAATAAATGAGTCCATGGACTTTAAAAATACACCTAGTCTCTCTCGGCATCATCATCATCTAGATCAGCCTGCACCAGCTCCTCTCCCACGACCTCGAACATAAACGTTACTTGAAAATGTTAGTAATATCATGAGCTAAAAGTAGGCCCAGTGAAAATAAATAGAAACAAAAGTAACATTAGACTCCAAACCCGCATCCGGATTTGTGTCCGAGTAAAACTTACATTCTCTTTATCACTCAACCACTTCCAAAAGGTTTCACAACAAGCATTCAATTTCTAATTTCCAAATCTCTCGAATACTAATAAACTCGCTCCCAAACATTTAGAAGAACGGTTTCATAATACACATATCTTTCTTATTCTTCTCTATAGTGATTCATACTATACATAAAGTTTATATTAATTTGTCATAATAATTTATGCTAAACTTACTCGTTTTTAACATATTTAAACATTCGTTAACTCACTAAACAAGTGTAAAGGGCGCACAACCTTTACATTAATATAACCATCACAAGCGAATAATGAGAGGTAATAAAACTCCGGTAGGCTAAGTTCATTCACCTCATTATCTCGCTTTCCAAAATAAAACATATAAAGTCCTTTCAATAATATCTTTCCATCTCTATTGAATAATGACAGGTAATGAAACCCCCGTAGGCTAAGTTCATTATCCTCATTAAACTCATCTTCAAAAATAAAATATACGAATTCCTTTCAATAATATCTTTCCACCTCTAGTGAATAATGATAGGTAAGGAAACTCACGTAGGCTAAGTTCATTCACCTCATTAACTCACCCATCGAATACAGGTAATGAACTCCCGTAGGCTAAGTCATACTCTGTATCTTCGTATATGTATCATAGTAATTATGGATAGTACTAGATAATGTGAACTCGCATAGTTCCATCATTATCTCATTATCCATCTCCTCTAATCATGCAAAGTACTGCAACCTTAAGCATTCCTGATGATACATATACATAAACATAAAACGAATATACTAGACAATGCAAGCACACTCAGTCTATGCATTGCCTCATTATTCCTCCCAATAATCGATATCCAATATGAATATGAATGTAGTCTCAAATGCAAGTAAACATAAATATAAACATTCAAAGTGTGCAAGTAAAAAGAAATATAAACATTCAAAGTGTTCGAAAGGCATAAAGATAAATGGATCACGTATTACTCTTACACATAAAATAAGAATTAGGAACTTCTGATAAGAAAACAATAAATAAATCAAGCCAAACGGCCTTCAGTTAAACTTGAATTACTAACTTTATCATAAAGTCTCCAATTCAAAATTACTCAAATGGTTTCAATACATATTTGAAGTTCCATAATCAAGTTCCTAATTCACCCCATTATACTTGATATTGGTCCAAAGAGGATTCCCAAAGAAGAGTTTCCCCCCTTTGCATCTTTAGGATGGACCAAATCGCGAGGAAAACTTTGACAAGGGGGAACCTTAGGTCTTTAGTATCAATATGGTCCGAAGAGTGAAACAAGTACTTTGAAACAAGCTTTTCAATTACAAACAAGTTGTTGGAGTGGTTCGGATCCTCTTTCAAAATTTAAGTCCAAAGAGGATTCCCAAAGAAGAGGATCCTCCATTTGAATCTTTAGGATGGACCAAGCCGCGTGGGAAACTTTGACAAGTGGGAAACCTTAGGTCTTTGGTATCAATACGGTTCGAAAAGTGAAACAAGTACTTTGAAACAAGATTTTGAATTACAAACAGGTTGTTGGAGTGGTTCGGATCCTCTTTCAAAATTTTGGTCCAACGAGTATTCCCAAAGAAGATGTTCCTCCATTTGCATCTTTAGGATGGACCAAGTCGCGAGGAAAACTTTGAAAAGTGGGAAACCTTAGGTCTTCGGTATCAATATGGTCCTAAGAGTGAAACAAGTACTTTCAAACAAGCTTTTCACTTAAAAAAAAGTTTTTGGAGTGGTTGGGATTCTCTTTCGATATTTTGGTCCAAAGAGGATTCATAAAGAATGGGTTCCTCCATTTGGACCTTTAGGATGGACCAAATCATGAGCATAACTTTGACAAGTGGGAAACCTTAGGTCATTGGTCTCAATATGGTCCGAAGAGTGAAACAAGTACTTTGAAAAAAGCTTTTGAATTACAAACAAGTTTTTGGAGTGGTTCGGATCCTCTTTAGAAATTTTGGTCCAAAGAGGATTCCCAAAGAAGAGGTTCCTCCATTTGCATCTTTAGGATGGACCAAATAGCGAGGAAAACTTTGACAAGGGGGAAACCTTAGGTCTTTGGTATCAATATGGTCCGAAGTGTGAAACAAGTACTTTCAAACAAGCTTTTCAACTACAAACAAGTTTTTGGAGTGGTTCGGATCCTCTTTCGATATTTTGGTCTATATAGGATCCCCAAAGATGAGGTTCCTCCATTTGAATCTTTAGGATGGACCAAATCATGAACACAACTTTGACTAGTGGGAAACCTTAGGTCTTCGGATTCCATTTTGTTTAGAGAGTGAAACAAGTGATTTCAAACAGGCTTTTCAATTACGAACAAGTTTTTGGAATCGTTCGGATCCTCTTCCGATATTTTTATCCAAAGAAGTTTCCCAAAGAAGAGGTTCCTCAATTTGGAACTTTAGGATGGACCAAATCATGAGCACAACTTTGAAAAGTGGGAAAACTTACGTCTTCGGATTTAATTTGGTTTAGAGAGTGAAACAAGTGCTTTCAAACAAGGTTTTCAATTACAAACAAGTTTTTGGAGTGGTTCAGATCCTCTTTCGAAATTTTGGTCTAAAGAGGATTCCCAAAGAAGAGGTTCCTCCATTTGCATCTTTTGGATGGACCAAATCGTGAGGAAAACTTTGACTAGTGGGAAACCTTAGGTCTTTGGTATCAATATTGTCCGAAGAGTGAAACAAGTACTTTGAAACAAGCTTTTCAATTACAAACAAGTTATTGGAGTGGTTCAGATCTTCTATCGTTATTTTGGTCCAAAGAGGATTCCCAAAGAAGAGGTTCCTCCATTTGGATCTTTAGGATGGACCAAATCATGAGCACAACTTTTACAAGTGCGAAACCTTAGGTCTTTTTTATCAATATGGTCCGAAGTGTGAAACAAGTACTTTGAAACAAGCTTTTCAATTACAAACAAGTTTTTGGAGAGGTTCGGAACCTCTTTTGATATTTTGGTCGAATCAGGATTCCCAAAAAAGAGGTTCCTCCATTTGGAACTTTAGGATGGACCAAATTATGAGCACAACTTTGACAAGTGGGAAAACTTAGGTCTTCGGATTCAATTTGGTTTAGAGAGTGAAACAAGTGCTTTCAAACAAGGTTTTCAATTACAAACAAGTTTTTGGAGTGATTCAGATCCTCTTTCGAAATTTTGGTCCTAAGAGGATTCCCAAAGAAGAGGTTCCTCCATTTGCATCTTTTGGATGGACCAAATCGTGAGTAAAACTTTGACAAGTGGGAAACCATAGGTCTTTGGTATTAATATGGTGCGAAGAATGAAACAAGTACTTTGAAACAAGCTTTTCAATTACAAACAAGTTTTTGGAGTGGTTCGGATCCTCTTTCGATATTTTGGTCCAAAGAGGATATCCAAAGAAGAGGTTCCTTCGTTTGCATCTTTGGGATGGACCAAATCGCGATGAAAATTTTGACAAGGGGGAAACCTTAGGTCTTCGGTATCAATATGGTCCTAAGAGTGAAACAAGTACTTTGAAACAAGCTTTTCACTTAAAAAAAAGTTTTTGGAGTGGTTGGGATTCTCTTTCGATATTTTGGTCCAAAGAGGATTCCCAAAGAATGGGTTCCTCCATTTGGACCTTTAGGATGGACCAAATCATGAGCATAACTTTGACAAGTAGGAAACCTTAGGTCATTGGTATCAATATGGTCCGAAGAGTGAAACAAGTACTTTGAAAAAAGCTTTTGAATTACAAACAAGTTTTTGGAGTGGTTCGGATCCTCTTTCGAAATTTTGGTCCAAAGAGGATTCCCAAAGAAGAGGTTCCTCCATTTGCATCTTTAAGATGGACCAAAGAGCGAGGAAAACTTTGACAAGGGGAAAACCTTAGGTCTTTGGTATCAATATGGTCCGAAGTGTGAAACAAGTACTTTGAAACAAGCTTTTCAACTACAAACAAGTTTTTGGAGTGGTTCAGATCCTCTTTCGATATTTTGGTCTATATAGGATCCCCAAAGATAAGGCTCCTCCATTTGAATCTTTAGGATGGACCAAACCATGAACACAACTTTGACTAGTGGGAAACGTTAGGTCTTCGGATTCAATTTTGTTTAGAGAGTGAAACAATTGATTTCAAACAGGCTTTTCAATTACGAACAAGTTTTTGGAATGGTTCGGATCCTCTTCCGATATTTTTATCCAAAGAAGTTTCCCAAAGAAGAGGTTCCTCAATTTGGAACTTTAGGATGGACCAAATCATGAGCACAACTTTGAAAAGTGGGAAAACTTAGGTCTTCGGATTTAATTTGGTTTAGAGAGTGAAACAAGTGTTTTCAAACAAATGTTTTCAATTACAAACAAGTTTTTGGAGTGGTTCAAATCCTCTTTCAAAATTTTGGTCCAAAGAGGATTCCCAAAGAAGAGGTTCCTCCATTTGCATCTTTTGGATGGACCAAATCGTGAGGAAAACTTTGACTAGTGGGAAACCTTAGGTCTTTGGTATCAATATTGTCCGAAGAGTGAAACAAGTACTTTGAAACAAGCTTTTCAATTACAAACAAGTTATTGGAGTGGTTCAGATCCTCTATCGTTATTTTGGTCCAATGAGGATTCCCAAAGAAGAGGTTCCTCCATTTGGATCTTTAGGATGGACCAAATCATGAGCACAACTTTTACAAGTGCGAAACCTTAGGTCTTTTTTATCAATATGGTCCGAATTGTGAAACAAGTACTTTGAAACAAGCTTTTCAATTACAAACAAGTTTTTGGAGCGGTTCGGAACCTCTTTCGATATTTTGGTCGAATCAGGATTCCCAAAGAAGAGGTTCCTCCGATTGGAACTTTAGGATGGACCAAATCATGAGCACAACTTTGACAAGTGGGAAAACTTAGGTCTTCGGATTCAATTTGGTTTAGAGAGTGAAACAAGTGCTTTCAAACTAGGTTTTCAATTACAAACAAGTTTTTGGAGTGGTTCAGATCCTCTTTCGAAATTTTGGTCCTAAAAGGATTCCCAAAGAAGAGGTTCCTCCATTTGCATCTTTTGGATGGACCAAATCGTGAGGAAAACTTTGAAAAGTGGGAAACCATAGGTCTTTGGTATTAATATGGTCCGAAGAATGAAACAAGTACTTTGAAACAAGCTTTTCAATTACAAACAAGTTTTTGGAGTGGTTCGGATCCTCTTTCGATATTTTGGTCCAAAGAGGATATCCAAAGAAGAGGTTCCTTCGTTTGCATCTTTGGGATGGACCAAATCGCGATGAAAATTTTGACAAGGGGGAAACCTTAGGTCTTTGGTATCAATATGGTCCGAAGAGTGAAACAAGTACTTTGAAACAAGCTTTTCAATTGCAAACAAGTTTTTGGAGTGGTTCGGATCCTCTTTCAAAATTTTGGTCCAAAGAGGATTCCCAAATGTAGACCCCTATTTTCGTCCGATGCTATTTCAAATTAACAAAATTCATTTATTTCTAAAAAAAATAAAAAAAATGATTTTTATGATAATTGGTGTTTAAATACTTTTTATTAATAAAATTTGTTTTGTTTTTATTTTGAATAATTAAATGAGAATTTGATTTGGAATGAGATAATTTGATGAATAAATTTAAAACAAGAATTTAATTTGAGATTAGATTTAGAAGAAGATAATTGGAAGAATAAAACTGAAATAAGATTTGGTTTGAGATTAAATTTGGATTGAGATAAAACATCTAATAAATGATTTATCTTTATCTCTATTTATCTCTATTTATTTTTATTATCTACATTCAAATCTTTAATTTGGCTATAAATAGAGCATCTTCTACAACCCTAGGGGACACTGAACACACACTCATATTCTCTCAAATAAAACGTTTCTCTACTGCGTTTTTACTCCCGTTCACGCCCGCTAACTCAGAGCAACCCGTTTATATACTACTTCAAACCAAGGTAAGTCTTTTTCCTTTAAAATATAGCCATTCAAATGTGCTTGCTGTACTTTAATTGAAATATGGGTTTTTATATGAATATTTAGATTATGTGGTGATTTTTACTTGAAACTAGATTTAAATACGAATACATACAAAAAAGAATCAAATGATTTGGAGTTGTGGTTGAAAAGTTATGCTTTTTCGAAATTTGGTGTTCAAGTATATTTACTGTTTCGTGAATTTCTGGACACTTTTTATTACATAGTATTTCTGTGATAATTATTAAAATCCCGTGATTATTTCTTATTTTTCTCTGAAAATAGACTCGTAAACAAAGATTTGAGAACAACAATCACCCCATTTCGATTAGTATAAAAAAAGATATGATTTTTCAAAGTTGATACAAATACTGCAGGAATTTACACAGTAAAACCGTGACTGAGATGTTGTTTTTCATAAAATCTGATTTTTCTTGTAAAATATGAATACATTTGAATGTCATAGGTCATTGATATGATAATGAAGAGTATTTAGGAGTAAAAATTGAGAAGAAACATGTTTTGGTTTAATATTTGTGAATTTTATAAGTTGAGATGTTTGATTAGGAATAATTGTTCTTGTTTTAATTGACTTGCTATATTTGATGAACTTGGTTTTCCATATTTGTGTTTTATGTTCATATTTATTTTTTATATATTATGTTCATACTTGTATAAAGTTTGAGAAAAGATTTGGGAATTATTAGAATGCTAATTTTCCCTAAATTCTATAAAATGGCTTTTGATAAATTAGAATTTAGAATTGTTAGAATGCTAACTTTTCCAATTGAATGATTTTTCTTTTTAAAAAGTATTGAAATTCTCTATTTGATTAATAGAATGATAAACCTAATTCTAAAATTTACTACTCAAGTTATTTCCATAATAATAATATTCTTAAAGATTTTTAAAATAAATATACGTATTCCAAAACCTTCCGACGATGGAATTTAATTTCAGAATGCTGAAGTTGAATTTCAAAAATAAATTTTTCCTAATGACTTCGTGTCACTCATAATTATCTAATCATATCTCTATTCCTAAAGATATTGATTAATAAACATGGGACATTTAAAAAAAATAATAAAAAATATTTTTGTTATAAAGATAAAAGGCTTTAGTTAATACAATAAACAATAAAAAACAACAATCGTTTTCAAAACGAACATAATAGGGTGCTAATACCTTCCCTATGTGTGAATGAACCCCCGAACCCATATTCAAAGTTAGTAGACCATCCTTATTTTCATGACTAGGTGACTAATCACACCATAATTTTAAAACCAATGATTAGTGGCGACTCTTTATTTCCGCGTCGCGGGTAGGTAGCGACAGCATGGCGACTTCACTGGGGACCAACTAAGAAGGTCTTGGTGTTTTAGCTTTTTGTTTATTTTGTATTGACTATGTCTTATCTTTTTTATATATAATTTTTTATATATAACAATTTAACTTTGTCAGAATGCTGATCAAGAACATTGTTATAGTAAACGACTTGGTTGCCTTGCAGTCATTCGATAGATCTCTAAACCACACATCAATTGTTCATGTGTTATTACCATATTGTTTAGGCATTTGGATTTTTTTTTTTGTTTTTATCATGTTTTTCTAATAAAAATGGAAAAGATAAAAAAAAATCGTGTCTATGTAATTTTTTTGAGTTTTCCTTTTTTTTTTTTAAAAAAATCTCATCCCTCATGCATTAAAGAATGGTGAAAAAATCTCTTTTGTAAGGTGATAAAGTTCAATAATTTTAACCATGCATTTTACACACACATCACATATCATTGTTTCCATTTATGCATCTTTCATTGAAGCATTTACTTCTCATAAATTTTTTTAGAGTGGGTCATATACTAAAAAAGGTATTCATTATGCATTGCATGTTCACATAAAAAAAATACTCGAGATTTTTACCAATCCATGCATAGATAAATTTGTACATAATCATCATCCTCATTAATTCATGTATATTAGACTCCAAACGTATTTTAAGTTTTCATGTCATCCATGTGCGTTTTAAAAAAATCAAGGATTACAGTTTCTCTCATGCATTTTCTTTAAATAAAAAAAATCAATAGAAATTTTTTTTTTTGACATTTCATCCAAACCATGCATTGCATTTTCTTAAAGAATGAATCGATATTTGAAAAAGAATTGTCAAAATGGTCCAATTGATTAAACTTCATCTTCCTTAATGAATAATCAGGAAATTTGAAATCGTAATGAAACAAAGAGGATTCATATATGTGGGAAGAAGTTTACAAAAAAAAAGTGCAAAAGAAAAAAAAAAGAAAAAAAAGAAGATGAAAAGTGAATGTCACCATGGGCCCTCAAGTTACTTTGGGCTAATTATTTTCAACTCTCATTTGTCATATGGCCTCCATATACTTTAATCATGACCAACACCCTCTCTAAATATCTTAGTTTTATCACTTTGTCCGTATCTTAGTGATTCAAGACCCAACCCATTTCTTTTTTCGAGCTCAACACCATTTTTGCTAGCCATACATGCTCGAGGTATAATTCGAGTGATTCTCTCATCAATTCATCCTCATCATTTTACTGGGGCACTTGACCATTTTTCTTCTTACCCATATAGGCCAACTTATTGTTATCGGTCTTTCAAACTTGAGCTTCAAGTTGAACCAAACTCCTCCCTAACCCATCTTGTGACACTACACTAGGGCAATTGGTCATGTTTGTTTTATCCATCTTGGCCAATTTCACTTTATAAACCATAAAGACTCGAGTCATCAATCGAATTAATTTCATATCGATACACCATTGCTAGCCCAGCACTGGGGCAATAGACCATTTTCCTCTTCTTCTCCTTACTCATACCTGTCAGGCCACGTGTTCAACCCTTTAGAGCCTAAACTCATATGCTAAGAGGAGTTTTAAAAGTAATGAAATGGTGTTAAGACATTGAATCAAATATTTTTTACATCTCGAATTTGTGATAACATGCATGTCTCTTGCATTTCATTGTTACTTCTTACAATTTCTACATAGTCATTCCAACTTTCATTCCCATTGAAATTGTTTCATTCGGCTCAACCTTTTCTCTGACCTAAACTATAGTAGGATCAATTATCAAGACAATGAATGTAAGGATTAAATATACTGACAATCCATGAGTAAACTTTTTCTGCATTGCTAGAAGCAGCTACAAGAAAATATGAGAGGATGATGAAGCATGGTTGTTTTTTTATGGAAATCAATACAAGGAGATTTATGAAGAGAAATATTAGCAAGTTTTATTAAAGGTCCAAGTTGGTTGTTTTGAAGTTGTCATCAAGGACTAGAGGATTTGACTTCCTAGTACTTATTTTATCTGGCTGTATCACATGATTTGTAAAATGATTGATAAGTTTTGATAGGTTCTGGGCAGAAGAACATATCTACCTTGGGTTTTGTTACACATTTTTTAGATTCCTTAACAAAGTTAGCATTGTTCATATTGTGACTTTGACTTTGAGGAGTAAAATGCAGTCACTTGCAAAAAAAAAAAAAAAAAAAAAAAATCAGAATGTCATAGAAAAAAAAAAACAGAGATTGAGAAAGCAAGGTCCAAGTCATATAACTTATGTTTTTTCGATAATGTTAGATATGACCACACTCAGGCATTTTCAGAGTTTCAATTTGAAATAACTTAGACAATATGTTCAAAGGCTAAGAGAGCTCGGAATGATAAGCAACAACCCATGTGAGAAAGAGTATATATCATATCAGTCATTGATTGTTAGACCCGAGGAGTCGAGTGCAATCCAGAAAAGAATAATCATGGGAAGTCATGTGTCTTCGATCCTTACAAGAGTTGTCTGAAGAATTGTCCACTTTGACCCTTTTTCATTAACACTTTTTCATACACACCTTGAGATCTTTGAGATCCATTTCCCATGTTAATCATGTTTCTATTTGATTGAACATGAAATTTCAAAGTATCATCCAAATCTTATACTCATATGACTTATCATCCTTCCTGAATCCTTCCATTTCAAAGTCATATTCCCATACCTTTAATGCATCGAGTCATCTACTCATTTGCTTTCATCATCATCACCATTATGCTTGTTTATTGTAAATTTGAGATAAAAAAATGTTTGACTAAATGAAATAACACTTTGAGTTACTTTTACAAGCTGTTTCTAAACATATGAGTTATTTTTAAATGACCCACCAGATTACCTTCATGACTTGTTTCAGTTTCGATCAATTTTTGAAGCATTAAAATTAATTGTTGAATAAGAGAGTTATCCGTCATTATGGTGACATTCACTAAAAAAAAAGAGAAAAAAATTGAAAAAATGAATTTTTTCCCTCGGACAATGAAGAAACTTTGTTTGTTATGCTTTCATCTCACCTAACAGTTCGTTGGTGAATTTAAGGTTGATTCGAACGGGTTATTTTGATAAAAAATGATGAAAAAAATCATGCATATTTTTTTTCTTAGTTAATGCATCGACATTACAATTGATAAAAATCTTATGTTTGAGCACATGCTTTCCATAAAGAATCGCACTTCATATCTAATATATGCAACATTTCACATGTTTGCATCATAAGCATAGAACCTCATTTCTAGGAAAGGTTCATAGCATCTGCATTTCATTTATGAACATAGATGCTCACATTTCATATTTGATATAAGCAACATTTCACATGTTTGCATCATGCATCTACATTTTATTTATGAACATAGTTTAATCGTGTAACTTTTGCTTGAATAGCCTAAAAAAGACATAAAATTGGTTGTAGGCTTTCACATGAAGCTTAGACAATAATTGCATTGTCATTATGCATTTCATACATAACTCATGGTTTTTGTCCATCTATTGCATTTTCACATGCAAGCTAGTGCATTACCATTCATCACATTCTTTACACGCATGGTGCACACATCGTATAAAAATTCATTCTCATCAAGCATATTTGGAAATATTCAAGCATTTTCACATGGTTAACACATATTCATGAGACTTATAAATCTCTAAATGCATTATTGCATACATCTAGCATCTACTTAAAGTTTTCTATAACGATTCATTACATCAAATCACTTGTCATCGTCAAACATTTCACATCATACGAACTGAGGCAAAGGGAAATTTTTGTTTTTCCCTGAGGTGATTTTGGTCCTCTCATTTTCAAAATTTACAATACTGGGGCAAAGGGAAATTTTTGGGGCAAAATTTGTTTTGATTTTGGGCCACGAAGCATCATCACATACGATTATAAAATGGATACTGGGGCAAATTTTGGGTTCAAAATTTATTTCATTTTGAGTGATGAGACACCGTCACTTGAGAGAGTTTAATGATATTTGACACTGGGATAATTTGAGAGGATCTGAACCATTTAAAGTGACACCTTGCTTGCTTATGGATTATTTATTAATTTCAATGATAAAGAAAATCATGTTGTGTTGGTTTAATATTATGCTCAGTTTTGTTATTAACTTTGTCAATATTTCATGAAAAGATGTCCACATATCACGATTCAGTCGTCATGGTTTTATAAAGATGCATATATTCATCCTTAAATGAGTCAAAGAAGATCAAAGTTTTGGTCGAGACCCGGACCATCCCGTTTTTTTCATTTTGGTCGAGAATCGGACCACCGTTTTTCTAGTTTGGTCAAGAACCGAACCATTCTATTTCAAGGTCATACCCAATGTGAAGTCTTGATACATCGAAGTTTTGGTCGAGAACCGAACCGCCCTTTCTTTTAATTTGGTCAAGAACCGAACCGTACTCTTCATTTTCTAGTTTGGTCGAGAACCGGACAATTCTATTTCCAGATCGTATCAATAGGAAGTGTTGATACGCATCGAAGTTTTGGTCAAGAACCGGACCGCACTCCATTTTATAGTTTGGTCGAGAACCGGACCATTCTATTTCCAGATCGTATCAAGGGTGAAGTGCTGATACATCGAAGTTTTGGTCGAGAACCGGACCGCCCTTTCTTTTAATTTGGTCAAGAACCGGACCGCACTCCATTTATTTTGGTCGAGAACCGGACCACCCTGTATTTTATTTTGGTCAAGAACCGGACCACCCTGCTTTTAAATTGGTCGAGAACCGGACCCATCCTTATTTTAATTTGGTCGAGAACTGGACCACCCTGTCTTTTATTTTTGGTCGAGAATTGGACCACCCTGTCTTTTACTTTGGTCGAGAACCGGACCACATTGTCTTTTATTTTGGTTGAGAACTGGACCACTCCATCCTTTATTTTGATTGAGAATCAGACCACCGTGTTTCTTATTTTGATTGAGAACCGGACCATCTTTTACTCATTTGTCTAATTTTACATAACATCGAACGAATAAAGTCTACGCGTTTGTCCATCTTCTAATTCTACAAGAATGAACAAACGGGGGCAAACTGTAGACCCCTATTTTCGTCCGATGCTATTTAAAATTAACAAAATTCATTTATTTCTAAAAAAAATAAAAAAAATGATTTTTATGATAATTGGTGTTTAAATACTTTTTATTAATAAAATTTGTTTTGTTTTTATTTTGAATAATTAAATGAGAATTTGATTTGGAATGAGATAATTTGATGAATAAATTTAAAACAAGAATTTAATTTGAGATTAGATTTAGAAGAAGATAATTGGAAGAATAAAACTGAAATAAGATTTGGTTTGAGATTAAATTTGGATTGAGATAAAACATCTAATAAATGATTTATCTTTATCTCTATTTATCTCTATTTACTTTTATTATCTACATTCAAATCTTTAATTTGGCTATAAATAGAGCATCTTCTACAACCCTAGGGGACACTGAACACACACTCATATTCTCTCAAATAAAACGTTTCTCTACTGCGTTTTTACTCCCGTTCACGCCCGCTAACTCAGAGCAACCCGTTTATATACTACTTCAAACCAAGGTAAGTCTTTTTCCTTTAAAATATAGCCATTCAAATGTGCTTGCTGTACTTTAATTAAAATCTGGGTTTTTATATGAATATTTAGATTATGTGGTGATTTTTACTTGAAACTAGATTTAAATACGAATACATACAAAAAAGAATCAAATGATTTGGAGTTGTGGTTGAAAAGTTATGATTTTTCGAAATTTGGTGTTCAAGTATATTTACTGTTTCGGGAATTTCTGGACACTTTTTATTACATAGTATTTCTGTGATAATTATTAAAATCCCGTGATTATTTCTTATTTTTCTCTGAAAATAGACTCGTAAACAAAGATTTGAGAACAAGAACCACCCCATTTCGATTAGTATAAAAAAAGATATGATTTTTCAAAGTTGATACAAACACTGCAGGAATTTACACAGTAAAACCGTGACTGAGATGTTGTTTTTCATAAAACCTGATTTTTCTTGTAAAATATGAATACATTTGAATGTCATAGGTCATTGATATGATAATGAAGAGTATTTAGGAGTAAAAATTGAGAAGAAACATGTTTTGGTTTAATATTTGTGAATTTTATAAGTTGAGATGTTTGATTAGGAATAATTGTTCTTGTTTTAATTGACTTGCTATATTTGATGAACTTGGTTTTCCATATTTGTGTTTTATGTTCATATTTATTGTTTATATATTATGTTCATACTTGAATAAAGTTTGAGAAAAGATTTGGGAATTATTAGAATGCTAATTTTCCCTAAATTCTATAAAATGGCTTTTGATAAATTAGAATTTAGAATTGTTAGAATGCTAACTTTTCTAATTGAATGATTTTTCTTTTTAAAAAGTATTGAAATTCTCTATTTGATTAATAGAATGATAAACCTAATTCTAAAATTTACTACTCAAGTTATTTCCATAATAATAATATTCTTAAAGATTTTTAAAATAAATATATGTTTTCCAAAACCTTCCGACGATGGAATTTAATTTCAGAATGCTGAAGTTGAATTCCAAAAATAAATTTTTCCTAATGACTTCGTGTCACTCATAATTATTTAATCATATCTCTATTCCTAAAGATATTGATTAATAAACATGGGACATTTAAACAAAAAAATAAAAAATATTTTTGTTATAAAGATAAAAGGCTTTAGTTAATACAATAAACAATAAAAAACAACAATCGTTTTCAAAACGAACATAATAGGGTGCTAATACCTTCCCTATGTGTGAATGAACCCTCGAACCCATTTTCAAAGTTAGTAGACCATCCTTATTTTCATGACTAGGTGACTAATCACACCATAATTTTAAAACCAATGATTAGTGGCGACTCTTTATTTTCGCGTCGCGGGTATGTAGCGACACCAAAGAAGAGGTTCCTCCATTTGCATCTTTCTGATAGACCAAATCGTGAGGAAAACTTTGACTAGGGGGAAACCTTAGGTCTTTGATATCAATATGATCGGAAGTGTGAAACAAGTACTTTGAAACAAGCTTTTCAATTACAATCAGGTTTTTGGAGTGGTTCGGATCTTCTTTCGATATATTGTTCCAAACAGGATTCCAAAAGAAGAGGTTCCTCCATTTGAATCTTTAGGATGGACCAAATTATGAAAACAACTTTGACAAGTGGGAAACCTTAGGTCTTCGGATTCAGTTTGGTTTAGAGTGTGAAACAAGTGTTTTCAAACAGGCTTTTCAATTATAAACAAGTTTTTGGAGTGGTTCGGATCCTCTTCCGATATTTTGGTCCAAAGAGGATTCCAAAAGAAGATGTTCCTCAATTTGCATATTTATGATGGACCAAATGATATGAATTATGTAGCCTTGCATATGAGGAATTCAAGCTTAAAGAGTACATGCATTGATGACAACTCAAGTTGCATTTAATGCACTCAAGATGCATTTATGACAACTCAAGCCTCATTCAAGGGAACACAAAGCTTCATTTAAGGGAACTCAAACCAACATCAAGAAAAGCTTTAATGAAGATTTAGAAGCTTAATTTAGAGTTCAAATATCAGTTTCAAATGTAATAGTTGCATTTTAAGTTACAAATTAAATGGTGGCAGAATGTAACTTAAGTTTTTGCTTTAAATTCGTAGGTTACATGCTAGGGACTTAATTGGGCTGTTATGGGAGCATTATGAACGAAATTGCATTGGATTTTAAGCCTATAAATAGTCCTTGTATCAGCCATTGTAAAGAAGATGTGTAAGACTTGTAAGACTTGACAGATTTGAAAATGTAATGAAATGTTGCCTTTTGTGCACATGGAGAGCCTTGAGCCTCAACCCTTTGTAATCTTGCTTTAGATTACATGTTTAGAGTCATTCAAGTGGAAATGATCATCCAACTTGTGGAGTGTCTCGAATCTTGGGCTTGGAAACTTGTCCTAGATCAATGATCATCTTTCCTAAGCAATCTGTTTTTAGCCATTCTTAGGGGGTGTTTCCGAATAGTTAGGGAGGGTTTGAGTTCTTGCTTCAAAGGTTCATGCTAAGTATAATAGCATAGGGTCTTTGGACTTGCAATTCGGGTTTGTCTTATCATTTGGAACTCTTGGGTTGATCCGATTAGTTAAGGAGGTTTTGTGCCATTTTCATGCTTCAAAGGTTCTTGCAAATGATTGTAATGGGTTTTTGGACTTGAACGCAAGGTTGCCTTATCATTTGGTAATGATATGAATTATGTAGCCTTGCATATGAGGAATTCAAGCTTAAAGAGTACATGCATTGATGACAACTCAAGTTGCATTTAATGCACTCAAGATGCATTTATGACAACTCAAGCCTCATTCAAGGGAACACAAAGCTTCATTTAAGGGAACTCAAACCAACATCAAGAAAAGCTTTAATGAAGATTTAGAAGCTTAATTTAGAGTTCAAATATCAGTTTCAAATGTAATAGTTGCATTTTAAGTTACAAATTAAATGGTGGCAGAATGTAACTTAAGTTTTTGCTTTAAATTCGTAGGTTACATGCTAGGGACTTAATTGGGCTGTTATGGGAGCATTATGAACGAAATTGCATTGGATTTTAAGCCTATAAATAGTCCTTGTATCAGCCATTGTAAAGAAGATGTGTAAGACTTGTAAGACTTGACAGATTCAAAAGATTGAATGAAATGTAGCATTTTTATGCACATTGAGAGCCTTGAGCCTCACCCTTTGTAATCTTGCTTTAGATTACATGTTTAGAAACATTCAAGAGGGGAGTGATCAACCAACTTGTGGAGTGTTTCGAGTCATGAGATGATGGAACGTAAAAGTTTGTCCGTTTCATGATTTTTAGATCACATAGGGCAATCTGTTTCTAGCCTTTCCTTATGGTTGAAATCGAATAGTTAGGGAGGGTTTGAATTCATGCTTCAAGGGTTCATGCTAAGTATAATAGCATCGGGTGTTTGAACTTGACATTTGAGTTTGCCTTATCATTTGGTATCAGAGCATTGGTTGCGTTTTTGTGGCCGATCTCTAGAACAGGTTTTATCCAATCTATCCTTTTCAATTCTTGTTCTTTTCAATTCTGTCCAAACTTTTCGTTTCTTTCCAAGCATGAATTTTTCTTCATATTTTCGTTCTGATCTTGTTTCTATCTTAAAGATCACATTCTGATCTTGAAAAAAAAAAAAAAAAAAAAAGCTTTGCATTCAAGAGCACCGGTTTGTTCATCATGCGTTCTTCTTGCAAATTCTTGAGGTTTTCTGAGTTTGATCCTTGAAATTCGTGTATATCTCAGTGGAATGTGTTAGTATATCAGTTATATGTCATAAACCATCAGTTACACATTCATTTCCACGAATTTGAAGTCCCAAAAACGGCTGAATTAAATATTTGTCAAAACTGCCCATTTTTGTAACTGCCGCATTTAATGCTACTGTTTTGTGTCCAAAACCTTTCATAACCTCCGAATTTGTATGTTTGTCCTGAAGAGAAAATATTTATCATCTTGTTATCTTTCAAATTACCGAAGGGCTCATAGTTAAATTCGTAACGGAAAATATTCAGATATTGGAATTCATTTCAGTGCGCAGATTGCTCTTAAATTGCAACACCTTATCTCCGTTGATTGGTGTTTTCATTTGTGATTGAATTTCTGAGTTTGGCCAATTTTAAGCTCTTCATAACAGAGATATTAACCTATATATGGGCTGCTTCTCTAAAAGTAAAGGCCAATCTTGAAGGAAATTTGAGTGCAAACACGAGTGGAACAAAGAGAGTTGTGAAAAGTGAGGGAGTGCTTGTAAGGTCCAATTTTTGTGTTTTCTCTCTAACTTTCTTTTGCAGCCACACTTTTTGATTCGAGGACGAATCATTTTGAAGAATGGGGGAATGATATGAATTATGTAGCCTTGCATATGAGGAATTCAAGCTTAAAGAGTACATGCATTGATGACAACTCAAGTTGCATTTAATGCACTCAAGATGCATTTATGACAACTCAAGCCTCATTCAAGGGAACACAAAGCTTCATTTAAGGGAACTCAAACCAACATCAAGAAAAGCTTTAATGAAGATTTAGAAGCTTAATTTAGAGTTCAAATATCAGTTTCAAATGTAATAGTTGCATTTTAAGTTACAAATTAAATGGTGGCAGAATGTAACTTAAGTTTTTGCTTTAAATTCGTAGGTTACATGCTAGGGACTTAATTGGGCTGTTATGGGAGCATTATGAACGAAATTGCATTGGATTTTAAGCCTATAAATAGTCCTTGTATCAGCCATTGTAAAGAAGATGTGTAAGACTTGTAAGACTTGACAGATTCAAAAGATTGAATGAAATGTAGCATTTTTATGCACATTGAGAGCCTTGAGCCTCACCCTTTGTAATCTTGCTTTAGATTACATGTTTAGAAACATTCAAGAGGGGAGTGATCAACCAACTTGTGGAGTGTTTCGAGTCATCAACCAATATGGCCCGAAGAGTGTAACAAGTACCTTGAAACAAGATTTTGAATTATAAACAGGTTGTTGGAGTGGTTCGGATCCTCATTCGAAATTTTGGTCCAAAGAGGATTCCCAAAAAAGAGGTTCCTCCATTTGCATATTTAGGATGGACCAAATCGCGAAGAAAACTTTGACAAGGGTGAAACCTTAGGTCTTTGGTATGAATATGGTCAGAAGAGTGAAACAAGTAATTTGAAACAAGTTTTCAATAACAAACAAGTTTTCTGAATCATTCGGATCCTCTTTCGATATTTTGGTCAAAACAGGATTCCCAACGAAGAGGTTCCTCCATTTGAATCTTTAGGATGGACCAAATCATGAGCACAACTTTGACAAGTGGGAAACCTTAGATCTTCGGATTAAATTTTGTTTAGAGAGTGAAACAAGTGCTTTCTAACAAGCTTTTCAATTACAAATAAGTTTTCGGAGTTGTCAGATCCTCTTCCGATATTTTGGTTTAAAGAGGATTCCCAAAGAAGAGGTTCCTCCATTTGCATCTTTAGGATGGACCAAATCGAGAGGAAAACTGTGACGAGGGGGAAACCTTAAGGTTTTGGTATCAATATGGTCCCAAGAGTGAAACAAGTACTTTTAAACTAGCTTTTCAATTACAAAAAAGTTGTTGGAGTGGTTCGGATCCTCTTTTAAAATTTTAGTTCAAAGAGGATTTCCTAAAGAAGAGGTTCCTCCATTTCAATCTTTAGGATGGACCAAGTCACGAGTAAAACTTTGACCAGTGGGAAACCTTACGTCTTTGGTATCAATATGGTCCGAAGACTAAAACAATTACTTTGAAACAAGCTTTTGAATTACAAACAGGTTGTTAGAGTGGTTAGGATCCTCTTTTGAAGTTTTGGTCCAAAGAGGATTCCGAAAGAAGAGGTTCCTCCATTTACATCTTTAGGATGGACCAAGTCGTGAGGAAAACTTTGACAAGTGGGAAACCTTAGGTGTTTGGTATCAATATGGTCCTAAGAGTGAAACAAGTACTTTGAAACAAGCTTTTCACTTACAAACAAGTTTTTGGAGTGGTTAGGATCCTCTTTCGAAATTTTGTTCCAAAGAGGATTCCCAAAGCAGAGGTTCCTCCATTTGGATCTTTAGGATGTACCAAATCATGAGCACAACTTTGACAAGTGGGAAACCTTAGGTCTTTGGTATCAATATGGTCCGAAGACTGAAACAAGTACTTTGAAACAAGCTATTCAATTACAAACAAGTTTTTGGTGTGGTTCGGATCCTCATTCGAAATTTTGGTACAAAGAGGATTTCTAAAGAAGAGATTCCTCCATTTGCATCTTTAGGATGGACCAAATTGCGAGGAAAACGTTGACAAGGGGGAAACCTTAGGTCTTTGGTATCAATATGGTCCGAAGTGTGAAACAACTACTTGGAAATAAGCTTTTCAATTACAAACAAGTTTTTTAAGTGGTTCAGATCCTCTTTCGATATTTTGGTCCAAACAGGATTCCCAAAGAAGAGGTTCCTCTATTTGAATCTTTACGATGGAACAAATCATGAACACAACTTTGACAAGCAGGAAACCTTAGGTCTTTGGATTCAATTTGGTTTAGAGAGTGAAACAAGTGCTTTCAAACAGGCTTTTCAATTACAAACAAGTTTTTGGAGTGGTTTGGTTGCTCTTCCGATATTTTGGTCCAAAGAGGTTTCCCAAATAAGAGGTTCCTCCATTTGCATATTTAGGATTGACCAAATCGCGAAGAAAACTTTGACAAGGGGGAAACCTCAGGTCTTTGGTATTAATATGGTCCGAAGAGTGAAACAAGCTTTTCAATTACAAACAAGTTATTGGAGTGGCTCGGATCCTCTTTCGATATTTTGTCCCAAACAGGATTCCCAAAAAAGAGGTTCCTCGATTCGGATCTTTAGGATGGACAAAATCATGAACAATTTTGACAAGTGGGAAACCTTAGGTCTTGGGTAACAATATGGTCCGAAGAGTGAAACAAGTACTTTGAAACAAGCTTTTCACTTACAAACAAGTTTTTGGAGTGGTTAGGATCCTCTTTCGAAATTTTGTTCCAAAGAGGATTCCCAAAGCAGAGGTTCCTCCATTTGGATCTTTAGGATGTACCAAATCATGAGCACAACTTTGACAAGTGGGAAACCTTAGGTCTTTGGTATCAATATGGTCCGAAGACTGAAACAAGTACTTTGAAACAAGCTATTCAATTACAAACAAGTTTTTGGTGTGGTTCGGATCCTCATTCGAAATTTTGGTACAAAGAGGATTTCTAAAGAAGAGATTCCTCCATTTGCATCTTTAGGATGGACCAAATTGCGAGGAAAACGTTGACAAGGGGGGAAACCTTAGGTCTTTGGTATCAATATGGTCCGAAGTGTGAAACAACTACTTGGAAATAAGCTTTTCAATTACAAACAAGTTTTTTAAGTGGTTCAGATCCTCTTTCGATATTTTGGTCCAAACAGGATTCCCAAAGAAGAGGTTCCTCTATTTGAATCTTTACGATGGAACAAATCATGAACACAACTTTGACAAGCAGGAAACCTTAGGTCTTTGGATTCAATTTGGTTTAGAGAGTGAAACAAGTGCTTTCAAACAGGCTTTTCAATTACAAACAAGTTTTTGGAGTGGTTTGGTTGCTATTCCGATATTTTGGTCCAAAGAGGTTTCCCAAATAAGAGGTTCCTCCATTTGCATATTTAGGATTGACCAAATCGCGAAGAAAACTTTGACAAGGGGGAAACCTCAGGTCTTTGGTATTAATATGGTCCGAAGAGTGAAACAAGCTTTTCAATTACAAACAAGTTATTGGAGTGGCTCGGATCCTCTTTCGATATTTTGTCCCAAACAGGATTCCCAAAAAAGAGGTTCCTCGATTCGGATCTTTAGGATGGACAAAATCATGAAAAATTTTGACAAGTGGGAAACCTTAGGTCTTGGGTAACAATATGGTCCGAAGAGTGAAACAAGTACTTTGAAACAAGCTTTTCACTTACAAACAAGTTGATTGAGTGGTTCGGATCCTCTTTCAAAATTTTAGTCCAAAGAGGATTCCCAAAGAAGAGGTTCCCCCATTTCAATCTTTAGGATGGACCAAGTCGCGAGGAAAACTTTGACAAGTGGGAAACCTTAGGACTTTGGTATCAATATGGTCCGAAGAGTCAAACAAGTACTTTGAAACAAGCTTTCGAATTACAAACAGGTTGTTGGAGTGGTTAGGATCCTCTTTCGAAATTTTGATCCAAAGAGGATTCCCAAAGAAGAGGTTCCTCCATTTGCATCTTTAGGATGGACCAAGTCGCGAGGAAAACTTTGACAAGTGGGAAACCTTAGGTCTTTGGTATCAATATGGTCCTAAGAGTGAAACAAGTACTTTGAAACAAGCTTTTCACTTACAAACAAGTTTTTGGAGTGGTTAGGATCCTCTTTCGAAATTTTGGTCCAAAGAGGATTCCCAAAGTAGAGGTTCCCCCATTTGGATCTTTAGGATGGACCAAATCATGAGCACAACTTTGACAATTGGGAAACCTTAGGTCTTTGGTATCAATATGGTCCGAAGACTGAAACAAGTACTTTGAAACAAGCTATTCAATTACAAACAAGTTTTTGGAGTGGTTTGGATCCTCATTCGATATTTTGGTACAAAGAGGATTTCCAAAGAAGAGATTCCACCATTTGAATCTTTAGGATGGAACAAATCATGAACACAACTTTGACAATCAGGAAACCTTAGGTCTTCGGATTCAATTTGGTTTAGAGAATGAAACAAGTGCTTTGAAACAAGCTTTTCAATTACAAACAAGTTTTTGGAGTTGTTTGGTTGCTCTTCCGATATTTTGGTCCAAAGAGGTTTCCCAAAGAAGAGGTTCCTCGATTCGGATCTTTAGGATGGACCAAATCATGAACAATTTTGACAAGTGGGAAACCTTAGGTCTTGGGTAACAATATGGTCCGAAGAGTAAAACAAGTACTTTGAAACAAGCTTTTCACTTACAAACAAGTTGTTGGAGTGGTTCGGATCCTCTATCAAAATTTTAGTCCAAAGAGGATTCCCAAAGAAGAGGTTCCTCCATTTCAATCTTTAGGATGGACCAAGTCGCGAGGAAAACTTTGACAAGTGGGAAACCCTAGGTCTTTGGTATCAATATGGTCCGAAGAGTTAAACAAGTACTTTGATACAAGCTTTTGAATTACAAACAGGTTGTTGGAGTGGTTAGGATCCTCTTTCGAAATTTTGGTCCAAAAAACATTCCCAAAGAAGCGGTTCCTCCATTTGCATCTTTAGGATGGACCAACTCGCGAGGAAAACTTTGACAAGTGGGAAACCTTAGGTCTTTGGTATCAATATAGTCCTAAGAGTGAAACAAGTACTTTGAAACAATATTTTCACTTACAAACAAGTTTTTGTAGTGGTTAGGATCCTCTTTCGAAATTTTGGTCCAAAGAGGATTCCCAAAGCAGAGGTTCCTCCATTTGGATATTTAGGATGGACCAAATCATGAGCACAACTTTGACAAGTGGGAAACCTTAGGTCTTTGGTATCAATATGGTCCGAAGACTGAAACAAGTACTTTGAAACAAGCTATTCAAGTACAAACAAGTTTTCGGAGTGGTTCGGATCCTTATTCGATTTGGAACAAAGAGGATTTCCAAAGAAGAGATTCCTCCATTTGCATCTTTAGGATGGACCAAATCGCGAGGAAAACATTGACAAGGGGGAAAGCTTAGGTCTTTGGTATCAATATGGTCCGAAGTGTGAAACAATTAGTTTGAAACAAGCTTTTCAATTACAAACCAGTTTTTGAAGTGGTTCGGATCCTCTTTCGATATTTTGGTCCAAACAGGATTCCCAAAGAAGAGGTTCCTCGATTTGAATCTTTAGGATGGAACAAATCATAAACATAACTTTGACAAGCAGGAAACCTTAGGTCTTCGGATTCAATTTGGTTTAGAGAGTGAAACAAGTGCTTTCAAACAGGCTTTTCAATTACAAACAAGTTTTTGGAGTGGTTTGGTTGCTCTTCCGACATTTTGGTCCAAAGAGGTTCCTCCATTTGCATATTTAGGATTGACCAAATCGCGAAGAAAACTTTGACAAGGGGGAAACCTTAGGTCTTTGGTATCAATATGGTCCGAAGAGTGAAACAAGTAATTTGAAACAAGCTTTTCAATTACAAACAAGTTATTGGAGTGGTTCGGATCCTCTTTCAATATTTTGTCCCAAACAAGATTCCCAAAGAAGAGGTTCCTCAATTCGGGTCTTTAGGATGGACCAAATCATGAACAATTTTGACAAGTGGGAAACCTTAGGTCTTTGGTAACAATATGGTCTGAAGAGTGAAACAAGTACTTTGAAACAAGCTTTTCACTTACAAACAAGTTTTTTGAGTGGTTCGGATCCACTTTCGATATTTTGGTCCACAGAGGATTCCCAAAGAAGAGGTTCCTCCATTTGCATCTTTAGTATGAACCAAGTCGCCAGGAAAACTTTCACAAGAGGGAAACCTTAGGTCTTTGGTATCAATATGGTCCGAAGAGTGAAACAAGTAATTTGAAACAAGCTTTTCAATTACAAACAAGTTTTTGGAGTGGTTCGGATCCTCTTTCGATATTTTGGTCTTTGGAATCAATATGGTCCGAATATTGAAACAAGTAATTTGAAACGAGCTTTTCAATTACAAACAAGTTTGATCCTATTTCGATATTTTAGTCCAAAGAGGATTCCCAAAGATGAGGTTCTTCCATTAGGATCTTTAGGATGGACCAAATCACGAGGAATACTTTGACAAATGGAAAACCTTAAGTCTTTGGTATCATTATGGACCGAAGAGTGAAACAAGCTTTTCAATTACAAACAAGTTTTTCGAGTGGTTCGGATCCTATTTCGATATTTTTGTGCAAGAGGATTCCAAAAGAAGTGGTTCCTCCATTTGCATCTTTTGGATGGACCAAATCACGAGGAAAATTTTGACAAGGGGGAAACCTTAGGTCTTTGGTTTCAATATGGTCCGAAGAGTGAAACAGGTAATTTGAAACAAGCTTTTCAATTACAAACAAGTTTTTTGAGTGGTTCGGATTCTCTTTCGATATTTTGGTCCAAAGAGGATTCCCAAAGAAGAGGTTCCTCCAATCGGATCTTTAGGATAGACCAAATCACGAGGAATACTTTGACAAATGGAAAACCTTAAGTCTTTGGTATCAATATGGACCGAAGAGTGAAACAAGTACTTTGAAACAAGCTTTTCAATTACAAACAAGTTTTTGGAATGGTTCGGATCCTCTTTATATATTTTGGTCCAAGAGGATTCCCAAAGAAGAGGTTCCTCCATTTGCATCTTTAGGATGGACCAAATCACGAGGAAAACTTTGACAAGGAAGAAACCTTAGGTCTTTGGTATCAATATGGTCCGATGAATGAAACACGTAATTTGAAACACGCTTTTCAATTACAAACAAGTTTTTTGATTGGTTCGGATCCTCTTTCGATATTTTGGTCAAAACAGGATACCCAATGAAGAGGTTCCTCCATTTGAATCTTTAGGATGGACCAAATCATGAGCACAACTTTGACAAGTGGGAAACCTTAGATCTTCGGATTAAATTTTGTTTAGAGAGTGAAACAAGTGATTTCTAACAAGCTTTTCATTTACAAATAAGTTTTTGGATTTGTCTGATCCTCTTCCTATATTTTGATTTAAAGAGAATTCCCAAAGAAGAGGTTCCTCCATTTGCATCTTTAGGATGGACCAAATCGCGAGGAAAACTGTGACAAGGGGGAAACCTTAGGTCTTTGGTATCAATATGGTCCCAAGAGTGAAACAAGTACTTTGAACAAGCTTTTCAATTACCAAAAAGTTGTTGGAGTGGTTCGGATCCTCTTTCAAAATTTTAGCCCAAAGAAGAGGTTCCTCCATTTCAATCTTTAGGATGGACCAAGTCGCGAGGAAAACTTTGACAAGTGGGAAACCTTAGGTCTTTGGTATCAATATGGTCCGTAGAGTTAAACAAGTACTTTGAAACAAGCTTTTGAATTACAAACAGGCTGTTGGAGTGGTTAGTATCCTCTTTCGAAATTTTGGTCCAAAGAGGATTCCCAAAGAAGAGGTTCCTCCATTTGCATCTTTAGGATGGACCAAGTCGCGAGGAAAACTTTGACAAGTGGGAAACCTTAGGTCGTTGGTATCAATATGGTCCTAAGAGTGAAACAAGTACTTTGAAACAAGCTTTTCACTTACAAACAAGTTTTTGGAGTGGTTAGGATCCTCTTTCGAAATTTTGGTCCAAAGAGGATTCCCAAAGCAGAGGTTCTTCCATTTGGATCTTTAGGATGGACCAAATCATGTGCACAACTTTGACAAGTGGGAAACCTTAGGTCTTTGGTATCAATATGGTGTGAAGACTGAAACAAGCTATTCAATTACAAACAAGTTTTTGGAGTGGTTCGGATCCTGATTCGAAATTTTGGTACAAAGAAGATTTCCAAAGAAGAGATTCTTCCATTTGCATCTTTAGGATGGACCAAATAGCTAGGAAAACATTGACAAGGGGGAAACCTTAGGTCTTTGGTATCAATATGGTCCGAAGTGTGAATCAAGTAATTTGAAACAAGCTTTTCAATTACAAACAAGTTTTTGAAGTGGTTCGGATCCTCTTTCGATATTTTGGTCCAAACAGGATTCCCAAAGAAGAGGTTCCTCTATTTGAATCTTTAGGATGGAACAAATCATGAACATAACTTTGACAAGCAGGAAACCTTAGGTATTCGGATTCAATTTGGTTTAGAGAGTGAAACAAGTGCTTTCAAACAGGCTTTTCAATTACAAACAAGTTTTTGGAGTGGTTTGGTTGCTCTTCCGATATTTTGGTACAAAGAGGTTTCCCAAAGAAGAGGTTCCTCCATTTGCATATTTAGGATGGACCAAATCGCGAAGAAAACTTTGACAAGGGGGAAACCTTAGGTCTTTGGTATCAATATGGTCCGAAGAGCAACAAGTAATTTGAAACAAGCATTTCAATTACAAACAAGTTATTGGAGTGGTTCGGATCCTCTTTCGATATTTTGTCCCAAACAGGATTCCCAAATAAGTGGTTCCTTGATTCAGATCTTTAGAATGGACCAAATCATGAACAATTTAGGCAAGTGGGAAACCTTAGGTCTTTGGTAACAATATGGTCCGAAGAGTGAAACAAGTACTTTGAAACAAGCTTTTCACTTACAAACAAGATTTTGGAGTGGTTCGGATCCTCTTTCGATATTTTGGTCCAAAGAGGATTCCCAAAGAAGAGGTTCCTCCATTCGGATCTTTAGGATGGACCAAATCATGAGCACAACTTTGACAAGTGAAAAACCTTAGGTCTTTGGAATCAATATGGTCCGAAGATTGAAACAAGTAATTTGAAACGAGCATTTCAATTACAAACAAGTTTGATCCTCTTTCGATATTTTAGTTCAAAGAGGATTCCCAAAGAAGAGGTTCCTCCATTTGCATCTTTAGGATGGACCAAATCGCGAAGAAAACTTTGACAAGGGGGAAACCTTAGGTCTTTGGTATCAATATGGTATGAAGAGTGAAACCAGTAATTTGAAACAAGCTTTTCAATTACAAACAAGTTTTTGGAGTCGTTCGGATCCTCTTTCGATATTTTGGTCCAAGCAGGATTCCCAAAGAAGAGGTTCCTCCATTCGGATCTTTAGGATGGACCAAATGATGAGCACAACTTTGACAAGTGAAAAACCTTAGGTGTTTGGAATCAATATGGTCCGAAGATTGAAACAAGTAATTTGAAACGAGCATTTCAATTACAAACAAGTTTGAACCTCTTTCGATATTTTAGTCCAATTAGGATTCCCAAAGAAGAGGTTCCTCCATTCGGATCTTTAGGATGGACCAAATCACGAGGAATACTTTGACAAGTGGAAAACCTTAAGTCTTTGGTATCAATATGGACCGAAGAGTGAAACAAGTACTTTGAAACAAGCTTTTCAATTACAAACAAGTTTTGGAGTGGTTCGGATCCTCTTTCGATATTTTGGTCCAAGAGGATTCCCAAAGAAGAGGGTCCTCCATTTGCATCTTTAGGATGGACCAAATCGCGAGGAAAACTTTGACAAGGGGGAACCTTAGGTCTTTGGTATCAATATGATCCGAAGAGTGAACAAGCACTTTGAAACAAGCTTTTCAATTACAAACAAGTTTTTGGAGTGGTTCGGTTCCTCTTTCGATATTTTAATCCAAAGAGTATTCCCAAAGAAGAAGTTCGTCTATTTGCATCTTTAGGATGGACCAAGTCGCGAGGAAAACTTTGACAAGTGGGAAACCTTAGGTCTTTGGTGTCAGTATGGTCCGAAGAGTGAAAGAAGTACTTTGGAACATGTTTTTGGAGTGGTTCGGATCCTCTTTCGAAATTTTGGTCCAAAGAGAATTCCCAAAGAAGAGGTTCCTCCATTTGCATCTTTAGGATGGACCAAGTCGCGAGGAAAACTTTGAGAAGTGGGAAACCTTAGGTCTTTGGTATCAATATGGTCATAAGAGTGAAACAAGTACTTTGAAACAAGCATTTCACTTACAAACAAGTTTTTGGAGTGGTTGGGATCCTCTTTTTAGATTTGTGGTCCAAAGAGGATTCCCAAAGAACAGGTTCCTCCATTTGAATCTTTAGGACGAACCAAATCATGAGCACAACTTTGACAAGTCAGAAACCTTAGGTCTTTGATATCAATATGGTCCGAAGAGTGAAACAAGTACTTTGAAACAAGCTATTCAATTACAAACATGTTTTTGGAGTCGTTCGGATCCTCATTCGAAATTTTGATCCATAGAGGATTTCCAAAGAAGAGATTCCTCCATTTCCATCTTTAGGTTGGACCAAATCGGGAGGAAAACGTTGACAAGGGGGAAACCGTAGGTCTTTGGTATTAATATGGTCCGAAGTGTGAAACAAGTACTTTGAAACAAGCTTTTCAATTACAAACAAGTTTTTGCAGTGGTTCGGATCCTCTTTCGATATTTTGGTCGAAACAGGATTCCCAATGAAGAGGTTCCTCCATTTGAATCTTTAGGGTAGAACAAATCATGAACACAACTTTGACATGTAGGAAACCTTAGGTCTTCCGATTCAATTTGGTTTAGAGAGTGAAACTAGAGATTTCAAACAGGCTTTTCAATTACAAACAAGTTTTTGGAGTGGTTTGGATGCTCTTCCGATATTTTGATCCAAAGAGGTTTCCCAAAGAAGAGGTTCCTCCATTTGCATATTTAGGATGGACCAAATGGCGAAGAAAACTTTGACAAGGAGGAAACCTTAGGTCTTTGGTATCAATATGGTCCGAAGAGTGAAACAAATAATTTGAAACAAGCTTTTCAATTACAAACAAGTTTTTTGAGTGGTTCGGATCCTCTTTCGATATTTTGTCCCAAACAGGATTCCCAAAGAAGAGGTTCCTCGATTCAGATCTTCAGGATGGACAAAATCATGAAAACAACTTTGGCAAGTGGAAAACCTTAGGTCTTTGGTATCAATATGATCCGAAGAGTGAAATAAGTACTTTGAAACAAGCTTTTCAATTACAAACAAGTTTTTGGAGTGGTTCGGATCCTCTTTCGATATTTTGGTCCAAGAGGATTCCCAAAGAAGAGGGTCCTCCATTTGCATCTTTAGGATGGACCAAATCGCGAGGAAAACTTTGTCAAGGGGGAACCTTAGGTCTTTGGTATCAATATGATCCGAAGAGTGAACAAGTACTTTGAAACAAGCTTTTCAATTACAAACAAGTTTTTGGAGTGGTTCGGTTCCTCTTTCGATATTTTAATCCAAAGAGTATTCCCAAAGAAGAAGTTCGTCTATTTGCATCTTTAGGATGGACCAAGTCGCGAGCAAAACTTTGACAAGTGGGAAACCTTAGGTCGTTGGTGTCAGTATGGTCCGAAGAGTGAAAGAAGTACTTTGAAACAAGCTTTTCACTTACAAACAAGTTTTTTAAGTGGTTCGGATCCTCTTTCGATATTTTGGTCCATAGAGGATTCCCAAAGAAGAGGTTCCTCCATTTGCATCTTTAGGATGGAGCAAATTGCGAAGAAAACTTTGACAAGGGGGAAACCTTAGGTCTTCGGTATCAATATGGTCCTTAGAGTGAAACAAGTAATTTGAAACAAGCTTTTCATTTACAAACAAGTTTTTGGAGTGGTTCGGATCCTCTTTCGATATTTTGGTCCAAACAGGATTCCCAAAGAAGAGGTTCCTCCATTCGGATCTTTAGGATGGACCGAATCATGAGCACAACTTTGACAAGTGAAAAACCTTAGGTCGTTGGAATCAATATGGTCAGAAGATTGAAACAGATAATTTGAAACGAGTTTTTCAATTACAAATAAGTTTGATCCTCTTTCGATATTTTGGTCCAACTAGGATACCCAAAGAAGAGGTTCTTCCATTTGGATCTTTAGGATGGACCAAATCACGAGGAATACTTTGACAAATGGAAAACCATAGGTCTTTGGTATTAATATGGACCGAAGAGTGAAAGAAGTACTTTGAAACCAGCTTTTCAATTACAAACAAGTTTTTGGAGTGGTTCGGATCCTCTTTCGATATTTTGGTCCAAGAGGATTCCCAAAGAAGAGGTTCCTCCATTTGCATCTATAGGATGGACCAAATCGCAAGGAAAACTTTGACAAGGGGGAAACCTTAGGTCTTTCGTATCAATATGATCCGAAGAGTGAACAAGTACTTTGAAACAAGCTTTTCAATTACAAATAAGTTTTTGGAGTGGTTCGGATCCTCTTTCGAAATTTTAGTCCAAAGAGGATTCCCAAAGAAGAAGTTCCTCCATTTGCATCTTTAGGATGGACCAAGTCGCGAGGAAAACTTTGACAAGTGGGAAACCTTAGGTCTTTTGTATCAACATGGTCCGAAGAGTGAAACAAGTACTTTGAAACAAGTTTTTGGAGTGGTTCGGATCCTCTTTCTAAATTTTGGTCCAAAGAGGATTCCCAAAGATGAGGTTCCTCCATTTCCATCTTTAGTATGCACCAAGTCGCGAGGAAAACTTTGACAAGTGGGAAACCTTTGGTCTTTGGTATAAATATGGTCCGAAGAATGAAACAAGTACTTTGAAACAAGCTTTTCACTTACAAACATGTTTTTGGAGTGGTTCGGATCCTCTTTCGATATTTTGGTCCAACAGGATTCCCAAAGAAGCGGTTCCTCCATTTGCATCTTTAATATGGACCAAATCACGAGGACTACTTTGACAAATGGAAAACCTTAGATCTTTGGAATCAATATTGTCTGAAGAGTGAAACAAGTACTTTGAAACAAGCTTTTCAATTACAAACAAGTTTTTGGAGTGGTTCGGATCCTCTTTCGTAATTTTGGTCCAAAGAGGATTCCCAAAGAAGAGGTTCCTCCATTTGCATCTTTAGTATGGACCAAATCACGAGGAATACTTTGACAAATGGAAAACCTTAGGTCTTTGGTATCAATATGGTCCGAAGAGTGAAACAAGTACTTTGAAACAAGCTTTTCAATTATAGACAAGTTTTTGGAGTGGTTCGGATCCTCTTTCGACATTTTGGTCCAAAGAGGATTCCGAAAGAAGAGGTTCCTCCATTTGCATCTTTAGTAGGACCAAGTCGCGAAGAAAACTTTGACAAATGGGAAACCTTAGGTCTTTGGTATCAATATGGTCCGAAGAGTGAAACAAGTACTTTGAAACAAGATTTTGAATTACAAACAAGTTTTTGGAGTGGTTCGGATCCTCTTTCGATATTTTTGTCCAAAGAGGATTCCCAAAGAAGAGGTTTCTCCATTTGCATCTTTAGTATGGACCAATTTGCGAGGAAAACTTTGATAAGTGGGAAACCTTAGGTCTTTGGTATCAATATGGTCTGAAGAGTGAAACAGGTACTTTGAAACAAGCTTTTCACTTACGAACAAGTTTTTGGAGTGGTTCGGATCCTCTTTCGATATTGTGGTCTAAAGAGGATTCCCTAAGAATAGGCTCCTCCATTTGGATCTTTAGGATGGACCAAATCATGAGCACAACTTTGAAAAGTGGGAAACCTTAGGTCTTCGAATTCAATTTGGTTTAGAGAGTGAAACAAGTGCTTTTAAACAAGATTTTCAATTACAAACAAGTTTTTGGAGTGGTTCGGATCCTCTTTCGAAATTTTGGTCCAAAGAGGATTCCCAAAGAAGAGGTTCCTCGATTTGCATCTTTAGGATGGACCAAATCATAAGGACACCTTTGACAAGTGGGAAACCTTAGGTCTTTGGTATCAATATGGTCCGAAGAGTGAAACAAGTACTTTGAAACAAACTTTTCAATTACAAACATGTTTTTGGAGTGGTTCGGATCCTCTTTCGAAATTTTTGTCCAAACAGGATTCCGAAAGAAGAGGTTCCTCCATTTCCATCTTTAGGATGGACCAAGTCGCGAGGAAAACTTTGACAAGTTGGAAACCTTAGGTCTTTGGTATCAATATGGTTCGAAGAGTGAAACAAGTACTTTGAAACAAGCCTTTCACTTACAAACAAGTTTTTTGAGTGGTTCGGATCCTCTTTCGATATTTTGGTCCAAAGAGGATTCCCAAGGAAGAGGTACCTCCATTTGGATCTTTAGGCTGGACAAAATCATGAGCACAACTTTGACAAGTGGGAAACCTTAGGTCTGTGGTATCAATATGGTCCGAAGAGTGAAGGAAGTACTTTGAAACAAGCTTTTCAATTATAAAAAAGTTTTTGGAGTGGTTCGGATCCTTTTTCTATATTTTGGTCCAAAAAGGATTCCCAAAGAAAATGTTCCTCCATTTGCATCATTAGGATGGACCAAATCGCGAGGAAAATTTTGACAAGGGGAAAACCTTAGGTCTTTTGTATCAATAAGGAAAATCTTGGTAAATTTGATTCTAAAACCGATGTTGGTATTTTCCTCGGTTATTCCTCAACTAGTAAAGCTTATGGAGTTTTCAATTAAAGAACTTTAGTTATTGAGGAATCCATGCATATAGTATTTGATGAATCTCTTCATGGTAATGTTAAAATCCTTAATGATTCTCTTGATACTAATGCATTAGAAAAGAATTTTGATGATTTGCAAATTAGTGATAAAAGCATTGAAGCTACTTCAAGTGAGCAAGTTGAAAATTCAAATGAAAGATTGGATGAAGTGCTTCACAATCTTTGCCTAAGGAATGGAGATATGCTACACACCATCCAACCGATTTAATTATTGGTGATCCAACTCAAGGTCTAAGAACTCGTTCCTCTCTTAATATGTTTAATAATCTTGCTTTTGTTTCTCAAATTGAACCAAAAAGTTTTGAAGATGCTCAATTTGATGAATCTTGGTTATTTGCTATGAAAGAAGAATTAAATCAATTTGAAAGAAATAAAGTTTGGGAATTAGTCCCTAGACCTCAAAATAATTCTATTATTGGTACTAAATGGGTTTTTAGAAATAAACTTGATGAAAATGGAAATATTGTTAGAAATAAAGCTAGATTAGTTGCAAAGGGTTATTGTCAAGAAGAAGGAATTTATTATGATCAAACTTTTGCACCGGTTGCTAGATTAGAAGCAATTCGAATGTTACTTGCTTTTGCTTCTCACAAAAATTTCATTTTATATCAAATTGATGTAAAAAGTGCTTTTGTAAGTGGTTACATTATGGAAGAAGTTTATGTTGATCAACCTCCCGGTTTTGAAAACTTTGAATTTCCAAATCATGTATTTAAATTGAAAAAGGCACTTTATGGTTTGAAACAAGCTCCAAGAGCTTGGTATGAAAGATTAAGTAAATTCTTAATTGATAATGATTTTAAAATGGGTAAAATTGATACTACTCTTTTTATTAAAATCAAAGGTTATGATATGTTAGTAGTTCAAATCTATGTTGATGATATTATTTTTTGTTCTACTAATCCTTCTTTGTGTGAAGAATTTTCCAAAGTTATGCATAGTGAGTTTGAAATGAGCATGATGGGAGAACTTAGTTTCTTTCTTGGACTTCAAATCAAACAACTCAAAGATGGAATTTTCATTAATCAAGAAAAATACACAAAGGAATTATTGAAAAGATTCAAGCTTAATGAGGGAAAGATTTAAAAAACTCCTATGAGTACAACAACAAAGCTTGACAAAGATGAAAAAGGTAAAAATGTTGATGTCAAATCCTATAGAGGTATGATTCGTTCTTTACTTTACTTAACTGCAAGTAGACCGGATATTATGTTTAGTGTATGTTTATGTGCTAGATTTCAATCTTGTCCTAAAGAATCACACTTTCATGCCGTAAAAAGAATATTTAAATATTTGCTTGGAACATATAATTTAGGCTTATGGTATCCTAGAAATGATGAATTTAATTTAGTTGGATATTCTGATGCCGATTATGCAGGAAGTTTACTTGATAGAAAAAGTACTAGTGGCACTTGTCAATTTCTCGGTAGCTCTTTAGTTTCATGGTTTAGAAAAAAGCAAAACTTCGTAGCTTTATCTACTACCGAAGCGGAATATATAGCCATTGCTAGTTTTTGTGCACAAATTCTATGGATGAAACAAACTTTATGTGATTATGGTTCATCATTTGATAAAGTTCCTATTCTTTGTGACAACTCAAGTGCTATCAATTTAACTAAAAATCCAATACATCATTCTAGGACAAAGCATATTGATATTAGACATCATTTCATAAGAGAACATGTGCAAAATGGATCTATTATTCTCAATTTTGTTAACTCTTGTGATCAATTTGCTGATATTTTCACCAAGCCTTTGAATAAAGAAAGTTTTTGCAAAAATAGGCTTGCTCTTGGAATATTAAGGTATGATACTTCTAAATAAATTGAATTTTATGCAATTATTTAGGGGGAGTTTAGAAATTCAAATGTAAAACTTATTTTGATGAAACTTTTGGAATTAAATATACTTATTGAATATTATTCTTTTTGATTGATTCCAAAAGGGGGAGAAAATTGATAAGGAAAATGACACTTCTCTTGTGCTTACATTAATAATTTTTAAGGGGAAGAACTTATTTAGGGGGAGTATTTCATATACTTATTAAACATATCTTGAATATTTATACTCTTACTCTTTCATTTTCCCATATGGTTTGTCATCATCAAAAAGGGGGAGATTGTTGACTTTCTAAGCCAATTAATCTTATTCTTATTTTGATTATAACAAACGTGTTTTTGTTTCAAATCAATTTTCGGTGTTTTGATAGTCCATTGTGTAGAGAAAATTATAACGAGTCCAACTCAATTGGAATAGACTCAATCAGACTTCAAACGAGCAAGATACTGATTTTAGAAGATTGGAATTAAAATAATTATTTTGTTCGGATCAGATATGGCGAGTTCATCATATATATGATGCGCTCAAATTTCCAGCCGTTAGATCAATTTGTAGTTGAGATTGAAGGCCCAGATTAATTCAGCTTTATGATTTAAAGAAAAAGAAATATTCAGACTTTATGCCAGCCATCAGATCTTCTTACTTTTTGAATCAATGGCTCAGATATATTCAGAAATTCAAATTAAAGAAAAAGGAAATGTCCGAATTATTATCAGCCGTTCGATCATCAAAAGCCATCATCCAACGGTCTTCAAAATTCAAAGCAGAAAATAAATGAAAATTAAAAAGAAAATCGGAAACGATTCTCAGCCGCACGATCGCACTATCTCTCTCATCCAACGGATACCAATCGTCCACGCCGCGCTCCCTAACGTCGTCTGCACCGCAGGCCCCACTGGGTGACGTTTCTCCAGCTGTTTGTCGACACGTGGCTTCATCGTTTCCCAATGCCAGCTGCCCCATTTTCTGATGCATGTGAATTGACTTCCTTACCCCTGGTCTTTTCAACTAATACCTTCTATGTCCTGACAAGTCTTTTATCATCTCCTGACCGAATTTCAAATTTCTTTCTCAACGGTCATCTGCCCAATTTGCCCCTGCTGCCCGAATTTTTATTAATAATATTATTATTATTAATTTCAAATCAGATTTAATTCAACGAATAATGCTTTGACACGTGGATCTCACTATTGAGCTTTCTAGAAGCAATTATTACACAATTTGGTTGATTACAATATTGCCCTTCCTGATTTGAATTTGTAAGAA